>CM037877.1:264977058-265577058 GCA_021292165.1 Shinisaurus crocodilurus | reverse complement strand
AAATCACAATTTTCACCAGGTCTCTTCTTAACCAGCCTGCCTTGATTTTGTTGTCTTTCACAGTTGCTGCTGAGAGCCAAATTAACTGTGTGGGGTAGGTGGGTGGAGTGCCTGCTCAGTTGTTTCCTCCACTCAGGTCCAGTGTGGGGTGCAGGACAGGGAGAAACAACCCCAGACAGCCAGATATTGACCTGATTCAGATGACACGACAACCCACCACGGGTGATCAGCCATGGTGGGTTGTCATATTGTGTGAACCCAGCATGGTTTCTACAGGGTGGCTTATCTATTTTTATTTTTTTACAAACAAGCCATCCTGAGAACCCATGGCTTATTTTAGGGTTGTTGATACCCACGGTGGCTTGTTGTGTCGTCTCAACCCGGTAGGGTGATTTTATTATGGGTTGGCCAGGAACGGCTAGAGAGCCGCCCGGCCAGAGCGGCAAAGCCCCCGCCATTCCTCAAAATCTCACTTGCGCTGCCGCCATCCCCCCTCATCTCTTCTCAGCGCCCTCCACTCCATGCCCCCCCCAATCATGAACAACAAGATGTGACAGCTAGCAATGGAGGGAGGTGACAAGCAGGAAGAGGAGTAGGGAGCCAAAAGTGGCTGCAGGGAAGGCACTTTGAGTGTGTGCACTTCAATGTAAAGTGAAGCAGCCCTTAAAAAGGCAAGCTCTGAAATGGGGGATGAAATTGACTAGGCCATTGACAAGAGAGGGATATCAGTATGCTGGGCTAAACATCAGAGAGTCAGTCTTGGGTGTTGCGCAACAGCAAAATTCCCGGGGGGGGGGGAGGAAGAAGCTGGTGAATGCATTCTTGCGTTCATAAGGGCTCTGAAAATTAATTCCATTTGGCGATCTGATGCGGTGGAGGGGGGGTGAGTTTCCCTCGGTAGCCAGCAAACCCAGTGGACCAATTGTAGAAAGGGTGCTGGCATAGGGACTGAGGCAACAAGGGGTTCTGCTGCAAAGGCCCCTGGGATATGTCCCGGAGCCGGTGGGGGAACTGAGGGGGAATGAGGCGGGGAACAAGCCACGGCAAGCACGATAATCTGTCGAGAGTACTGTGGGTTATTCAGCAAACAACCAACCCATGGCAGCTTATTAGCAGGGTGGCTTAGCGTGAGGTGTGAACCCATCCCTTGTGCCTACGTCCACCTGGCACAGACTAGGGTCACATGACATGGCAACCCATCGTGGGTAAATAGCCATGGTGGGTTGTTGTGTCATGCAAATCTGGACCACTTCCCGCAGGGCAGGGTTGCAAAAAATCATGATTTTTTTTTGCAAAAAATTGAAAAAATAATTTTTTTTTTATTTAAATCAATGATTTTTTTGATTTAATCAATTTTTCCCAATTTTTTTTTTTTTTAGTAAAATTAATTTCATAGTTCCAGGCAACCACATGTACAAATAGCCTACACTTAATAGTTAAGAACACTAAATTATGCAGGAAACATTTTCCTCATTTTTTTTTACGTTACCAGTATTATCAGTTACAGTCATGCCTTGGACTGAGAGCATAATTCGTTCTGGAAACGTGCTTGTAATCCAAAACACTCTTATATCAAAATGAAATCCCCCCCAAAAAATGTGTAGAGATTTTTAATTTAAGCCGTACTACAGTACTTGTATTGCAAGACGTCGCTTGTAGATCAAGTAAAAAATAAATAAATAAATATTTAAAAATTTGCTTGTCTTGCAAAACGCTCTCAAGCCAAGTTACTTGCAGTCCAAGGTATTACTGTACTAGGCTACCTACACTACAGAGTTGCAAAAAATCATGATTTTTTGCAAAAAAATAAAAAAAATAGATTTTTACTGATGATTTAATCATTGATTTAGATCATTCTAATTTAAATCATTGCAACCCTGCCGCAGGATGGCTTGTTTCCCCCAATCAAGCCATCCTGACAACCCATATTAGGGGTTGCTGAACCCACAATGGATTGTTACGTCATCCAAACTTGGATGACCGACCCCATCATGGGTTGTGGGAAGCAGTGAGCGAGTAAAAATCATAGAATCATAGAAAAGTAGAGTTGGAAGGGGCCTACCAGGCCATTGAGTCCAACCCCCTGCTCAATGCAGGAATCCAGGTCAAAGCATCCCTGACAGATGGCCATCCAGCTATCCAGCTTTTGAATGCCTCCAGAGTGGGAGAGCCCACCACCTCCCTAGGTAGTTGGTTCCATTGTCTTATTGCTATGACAGTCAGGAAATTTTTCCTGATGTTTAGGTGGAATCTGGGAATCCTTTGCCACTCTTGCTGAGCTTGCCCTGGCCACCACCAGTGACAACCACTCCACCAAGTGCCCAAGCAGCACTTTGCAGCAACCGTCACTGGCTCACTCGCCCCATCTCCTATCATAACTCCTGCGGTCACTGCAGCTATTTTTCCCAGAGATCGCTTTCTGCGATCTCTGAAGTGACACTCAGTGACAGACCCTCCAAAGTGCCCAAGCGGCACCCTTTTTCTTTGCACCAGAAATGTGTGCAAACGTTTTCGTTAATTTTTAAAAAACAAATATGGGGGGGGGGGTTGATAGTTCAGAGTTGCACAAGTGCGCAACTCTGGACTACTCGAAATGCGAAGCGGCACCCTTTCCCGAGCCTTGCCTGGTCAGTGTCCTGGTAAGTGCCTGTGTCAAAGCAGGCAACATCCATGGACATTGACAGAGCCAGGCTTCAAATATGTTGCTTTACTTTCAAATGATAGCTGTCAAATGGCGAGCTGTCAAGCTCAAAGCAAAGCCATGAGAAGATCTTTGCTTGCAAAAGGGGGTGGAAAGCAGTTCACCCCCTTTGCAGCGAGATCCCCTAGGTTTTATGTTTGGACCTGACAGTTCTCAGTGTCCTTCACCTTTTCCCGAGCCTCTGGCGTAGCCACTTTGGAATGGCTGTCACTGACGAGATCATGAAAAGCGATCTCCGGGGGGAAAAAGGAGAAAAGGGGGGGGATAGCTGTGGGGACCACAAAAGGGGTTGTAATCAGAGTGGCGAGAGGAGACAAGATGGGTTCTCCCTCTACTTCCAGGAGGACCTAGGTGGAAGGTGCGGGGGACAACCCACGGTGAGCTCAGTTGTCAGGCCCATTGTAGGTTGTTCCATGAACAACCCCGCTGCGTAGCTTATTCACAGGATGGGTTGTTGTGTCGTGCGAATGCACCTACTGACAGCAGAAGAGACTCAGCACCTCAGCCTCATTTGCTCACCATGCAGCCAGCAGTCTCCTTTTTCCAATACTGAAGTATCATCACAATTTCTCTAACGGCTAGGATCTTGTGTCCCTGGCTGGCCTTCATCCTTGATCAATAGGGTCTGACAGCTGTTTATATACATTCACCCAGCCACAAATAGCTTTTCTCTCCACTACATACACCCCGTACCTCTGAAGAAAACATGGTAGCACAAGTTCCAATGCACCAGCAGACGACAGGTTTAGTGATCCGACCTTCTTTAACGCCCCTGCAGATCTTGTACTCCTCTGTTCCTCCAATCTAAAGAAAAGGAGCCAAACACAACCCATGTGTGAACAACACACTTTTTAAACAAAGGTCCCAGATTTTACCAGCTCAGTCCCAGTTTCAGGTAAGTTTGAATAAGAGGGCTACAGGACCATAACGAGAACTATCAGGGGATCAAGATCCAAGATTTTTATTTTCAGGTTCGTTAACTGCTTTTCCACAAGTAAAAACAAACCACAAAATATAAAAAGACCAGAGATATTTTTTTTTAAACCTACACCTAAAAATCCTGCAGTCCTGCATTCACTGAGAAAAAGCAGTGAGAAAAAGCCAGATGTCAGGAAGGAGAAGAATGCCTTCGTAAGAGAGGCCGAAGAGAACACAGTGATTCTGACTGTGGAGGGAGGGGATTTCTCAACTTTGGTGCCACAATTAAGGCAGAGTTTTGGGTGCTCACCAAACACATCTCCCTTGAGGAAGGAATCCTCCTTCATGCAGCCTCCTGTGAGGACTCAGTCAACTTCTGGGCCAAACGTTTTGCTTCCGAAAAGGAGAGTAGTGCCATGTCATATTGGCTACGATACACCACGACAACTGTGGGGATTCTTATCATCTACCCCTGCTGTTTCAACAACTGTCTTGCTAGGATGAAACCATGAAAATAAATAATTTCCAAGTGATGCTGGAGACAGAAAACAACTAGAAGATACTCACTTCTCCTAGCACCACAATCATCTTCACCCCTGGAGTGTCCTGGTAGCGTAAAACATGATCCATGAAGGTGGAACCAGGATATCTGGGCAGAAGGGAACAAACATTTTACTGGGTATTTGTTTTAGGAAGATTGTTGATGCTTAAGAAGAACTGCACAATACAAACAGTCCATGTTCCTTCCCTCTCTGACAGAGATATGGGGTACTCCAGCTCAGAGGCAGAGCAGACACTTTGCATGAAGAAGGGCCCCGTTTCAATCCCTGGAATGGCCAGTTAAAGGATCTCAATGAAAGGTCTCTGCCTAAGTCCTCAGAGAGCCGTTGCCATTCGGAGAGCACAGTACTGGGCTACATAGACCAATGGGCTAACTCAGCAGCTGTGTACATCATGTGTATTCCACCCTCTGTCTTGTCTACATTATTCTCAGAACTCTGCAGAAGCGCTCTCTGTTCAAAGTCATTGTGAAGGATTGAGGCCTACACAGGCTTGAGTTAGGTTGAAGCCTGTAGGCCCAAACGTCTCCTGACGGGAGGGGGGCATTCCTGAGTTTCATTTTCCTCTCATGGAGTTAAAGTTTCCTTTCCCCCCAAATGGAGTTTTAGGTCACATGATTGTAACCTTCTAGTTCTGTGGGAGGGTATATAAAGAGGTGTGGAAAAGCTTCAGGAGAGAGAGCGCGAAATTGGAGAGAAGCTGGGTGGAGGAGAGGAGCTGCAGGCACCGACACAAAGAAAGACAGAGAAGCAGAGACTGAATATCACAGAAAGAATGCAGAACAGCCAGGGCTAAGCTGGGAAGGAATCTCTATTAAGGTTACAGGTGAAAGAGTACCTAGGTTTTAGAGAGAACTGTGTTATTATTTCTTTTATTTCTATTATACAGTAATACCTTGGATTGCAAGTAATTTGGTTTGAGAGCGTTTTGCAAGACAAGCAAAAATGTAAATATTTATTTTTTAAAATGTACTTGATATACAAGCGACGTCTTGCAATACAAGTACTGTAGTACAGGCTTAAATTAAAAATCCCTGTACAAATTTTTTTGGGGGGATTTCGTTTTTACATACAAGTGTTTTGGATTACAAGCACGTTTCTGGAACGAATTATGCTCTCAATCCAAGGCATGACTGCACCTGCTTTTTGAAAGTATACAGCTCTACTTGGGTAATTACCTTAAGTTATTGTGAATCTACCATACCAAAATTTGCTAAAGTAAACAGTTATTGTTAACATCAAGTTGTTTGGAGTGTCTTTTGCACCACGCCTAAAGCCTAATCCCACGTTACTGGGAAGAGAAGGTAAAAGGCAGAGAATTGGCATCCTGATACAGGAGGGGCTCTTAAAGAGGCAAAATATCTTTAAAGAGCTGATCAAGGTGTTCTGGTACAGGTGGAACCTTGACAGTCATATCCTATTAATTCATGCACCATTAAACATGTTGGAAATAACCTTTTATTATTCCCTTCATATAGGTGAAGAACTGAGGTAAAATAATAATAATAATAATAATAATAATAATAATAATAATAATAATAGTAGTAGTAGTAGTAGTAGTAGTAGTAGTAGTAGTCGTCGTCGTCGTCAAGAGGTCCCAAACCAATACTCTAATCATGGAACTACACTGTCTTTCTTGCAGCATGGCACGCTTGGGGATTATCCTCCCCATCACCATTTTGAAAGTTATCTGCTCTTCCCAGAGAGAGGCAGAAAGCAGACATGATAATTATCTTTCATTGGATCACTCATGACAATTTGTGCAAGTTTTCAAGGTACACAAGGACTCCTCTTCAGGCACAAGGAGAGATCACAGTGCAAAACAAAAGGGAGGTGTGGTGAAATTCCTGACATTTCTATTTTGGCTTGGAACAATGTCAAGGATTTCTGTTTATTATGAGATGGGGGAAATCCTAGCAGACTAAAAAAGTGGTTGAGGTTAAAAAAGCAGAAGTGAGCTTTTGCATTAAGATTCACTTATCGAAAACAGTCCACTTTAAGTATCACATAACATAAGCAGGCAGTGTTGGGTCTGTCTGTAGCCAACGGTTTTCTATTGAAAATGTCTCCCAAGTCCTCCCTGGCACTCAGCAACCGATTCAGATGTCGCACAAGCCATTTGTGACATTAGAGCACTGAGCACATGAAAGCCAGAAGGGCTGTCACACATGGGCTGAACCTACATCTGTGTACCTAGGCCCGCTGTGACATCAGAACAGATCAGCCAATAGCTGCTAGACCAGTGTTCTCCAACCTTGGGTCCCCAGATGTTTTTGGCCTACAATTCCCAGCATGCCCCAGCCAGCGTAGCTGTAGGCCAAAAACATCTTGGACCCAAGGTTGGAGAACACTGTGCTAGACAATACTCTAAGTTCGTTGGTTGTCAGCATGGCAAAGGGCTTTATCATCTTATTTGAGCCCAAAGCAATCCTGCGAAGGAGATCACAAACACTCCTGTTTTACAAAGAGAGAGAGAAATGAGGCTGAAACACAGCACTGTGCCCAACCAAACCAATTAATTCATCACCAAACACAACAGGGATTTCCATTCCAGTCAACAAGGTTCAACAGTTTTATCCTCTGCAGCATGCTGGTCCTCTGACCACAACAAAGTAGATTTGAAGGATGGGTTCTATTCTATAACACACTGAGCTGAGCAAATGTTGTTTCTTCTTGAACACTCCCCCCCGCACCAAAAGCAACTAGTCTTATTTATTTATTTATTTATTATATTTATACCCCGCCTGTTTTCCTGCAAGGAACCCAAGGTGGCTTACATAATCCTCCTCCTCCTCCTCTCCATTTTATCCCCACAACAACCCTGTGAGGTAGGTTAGGCTAAGAGTCAGTGACTAGCCCAAAGTCACCCAGTGAGTTTCATGGCTGAGCGGGGACTAGAACCCGGATCTCCTGAGCCCCAGTCCAACACTCTCACCACTGCGCCACACTGGCTCTTCTTTCAGAACTGCGACTGTTCTCACCTGTCCCCACCAATGGCAACCCCTTCAAAGACTCCATCTGTGGTCCTGGAGATGATGTTGTTGAGTTCATTGGACATCCCTCCTGAACGGGAGACATAGGCTACGCTGCCAGGGCGGTACAGCTTAGACGCCAGGATGTTATCCAGCATTCCACCGGTGTTTCCAATCTTAAAGCAGCCTGGCTTGATTCCACCTACCTATAAACAAAAATAAGGTGGTGATATAGCAAGATCTCTGTAATTCATGCAATGGTTGAATGGCTTTGAAAAAACCACTTTGCTAAAATGGGAACTTCACATTCAGAATTATTTTACACAAGACAGATGTGTGGACATGCATGCCAGGCCCATATTAGTCACAAAGCACATCTGGACAGCCGCACCAAACTACCCTATTCCCTATTTCCCTCATTAACAGGCCCATATTAGTCACAAAGCACATCTGGACAGCCACACCAAAACTACCCTATTCCCAATTTCCCTCATTAACCCCCCAGCGATTCCTGTAACCGGAATGTCTTGCCCCATTAAAAGAAAGAATACAATTATATTCTAAGAAGGCAACAGTCAAAGCAAATCCAATGGTTCTTTCTTCTCACCGTTGCAGGGCCAATAATTGTGACTCCTTTCTCGTCTGCCATCTTGATCAACTTGCGGGTCAGCGCCTCTGGGATACCTTCTGCAATGATGGCCACGGTGCGGATCTGTAGCCCAAGAGAGAATGACTTATGGGAGCCCCTCTCTCCAGAGAAAAAGAGACCCAGAGAAGCTCAGGAAAACTAGCAACGTCTTTTGGGTTCCCCGTGGGGAGGACTAGTTGCAGACAGTATTAAGCCTCCTCAAATCCTAAAAGCTGGGCTATGTGTATTCTGTGCAAAATGTTCTGCACCCAGGCAATCCAATGTCTGTGCCAAGGAAGGCTGAATGTTGCAACTTGTATAAATTATGCAAATTGAGCAAGTTTACATAATCTCTCTTATTTTGCATAATTTATTCTGGTTTTGCTACTGAGGGGAGTGGGTGGCAGCAAGGTCAGTGAAACCCTGCCCCTCACCACTGAAAATGTTTCTTTTTGCCAAAATTGCCGCCAAACTAGTCCTTTGCAGACCTAATCTCACATATACTGAACAAGTGGTGGTGGTGTGTGTGTGTTTGGGGGGGGGGGATTGTGCCCATTGGTTCTACTTCCTAATCTTGTTGCAGTCAGTGGAAGTTGTGAAAGTTGTGAAAGTGGCCAGTGTGGCGTAGTGGTGAGAGTGCTGGACTGGGACTCGGGAGATCCGGGTTCGAGTCCCCGCTCAGCCATGAAACTCATTGGGTGACTTTGGGACAGTCACTGACTCTCAGACTAACCTACCTCACAGGGTTGTTTTGAGGATAAAATGGGGAGGAGGAGGAGCATTATGTAAGCCGCCTTGGGTTCCTTGCAAGGAAAAAAGGCGGGGTATAAATATAATAAATAAATATAATAAACAAACAAACAAACACATACATAAGGTCATCCACATGATCAGGAGCCCTGTGCAATCAAGGTCTGCAAACACATGGAAGACCCTCTGTGCACAGAGGTATTCAGACTTTGGGCTAAATTCACAGAATTTGGGGAGTGGGGCCAACAGGCACAACCCACCTCCACGCTTTGAATGTTCAGTCTACATGCCATTAGATGGAGGGGGGGCACTCTTCTGGTTCCGATGTCATGGCAGCTCAACATTAAACTGATTTGGCAATCAAGAGCTTCCCATAGGCTCATACACTCCTCTCTCTCTCCCGCCTCCTTTGTGCATATGCTTCTTCCTCCAATCTTCCTCGGTTAGACTCAGTGTTATGTCTAAGCCAGTGTATATATAGCTAATGCAAATCATAGTTTGGTTTCAGTCGCTGTAATTCAAAGGCTAAATATGGGTACACTGGTTCAGATGTAGCACTGAAGCATGATTAGTATTAACCAGAGACAGGAGGAGGCATTGGTGCTGGTAAGGGTAAGGTGCATGCAAGTCTATGTGATGCTCCAGATCACCAAACTATGGCTTGGCAATTGGTTTCTGTGATGTCTGAACTAGGCCATCTTCAAGAATATCTTCACAGCCATAAGGGCTAGAAACACACTTTTGCTTTTAAATGGAAGCAGAGTTTCTCTGGAAACTGAACTCTGCTTCCATTATCACATTTCTGTCCCCATGGAATCACAGCATACCTACAGCCCAGCAAACAATCTGCATTGCTACTTTGGAAAGGAAAATTCAAAATTTTTGCACCATATTCTTGATGCACCATAAATTGTGCCGAAAGCAACCTTGATGCTTTTCGTTCAGGTATTCTCTCCTAGTTAAAAAGGGGAAATGAGTTCCTTTGAAATTATATTTGCCTAACTACTATTTGACATGGTTTTAGCAACATCAAGTGAGAAAGCTGCTGTAAAAACCTTACAATCACCATATAAAATAGGCCAACAAAATCCCCATGTCACATTCAGACCATGAGGACACTATGACCTGATCCATACATAATGACAAACCACGGTTTAATTAACCATGGTTTGTTGAATTGTGGGTTGTCGTTAAGTGCGAACCCAAAACAATGGATCCATTATGGGTTATTAACTGTGAACAACCCAAGAAGAGAACCCATAGTTTCTTGTTGGGTTGTGAACTGTGAGTTGTTTAAATCATTATATACGAACCCAGAATCATGGCTTGTGCATAGGTTATTTTGCCAGGCTTCAGAGGCAGCAGGTAAGAGTGGTCAAAAGACCTAGCCTCTTTACATGCCAGTACTACAATGCTGCAAAGGCATTAGATTTCATAGATCATAGAGTTGGAAGGAGCCTACAAGGCTATAAAGTCCAACCCCCTGCTCAATGCAGGAAACTAGAGGAGGGGTCTCCCATCCAAGTAATAACCAGGCCTGACCCTGCTTAGCTTTCCACACTCAGGAAGGGAGCAGGTGAAGGAAGAAGGAAACAAACAACTCAGGAACAGAGAAAACAAACCATGGTTTGTTTGTTCATCTGCCAGACAAACCCTGAGTAGGGCAACAAACCATGCTTTAAATAAACCATGGGTTAGCGTTACACACAAACCAGGCCATGGTGAATTCTTGGCTGAGCTGAGATTTGAACTAGACTTCCCAGCTCATAGCCTTAACCACTACACTGCACAAACTCTCTATATAGCGTACAGGCCTGTGGCTCACGCTAGCTCAGCTTGTCTGAGTGTGGAAAGCTAAGCAGGGTCAGGCCTGGTTATTACTTGGATGGGAGACCCCTCCTCTAGTTTCCTGCACTGAGCAGGGGGTTGGACTCGATGGCATTGTAGGCCCCTTCCAACTCTATTGTAGGCCCCTTCCAACTCTATGATCTATGACTCTATAGACTGCAAGAGTGATGTGCACCCTCTTCCCAGTGGTTGGTTGCAGACTTGAACATTAGAAAAAAAGACAATCTGGAGATGGCAAGACAGAGGCTGCATTCAGACCAAGTCATAGTTTTGTGCAATGAGAATGAGACGCAGTGAGCCTTGGACTTGCACACTTCCCCGCCCCCCCCACCCCTGGTGGGGCCATGAGGTGGAGAGCACTGGAAGCTTTGGCTTCCAATTAACCACAGTTTCGCATGTTATCCAAACCCTAAACTGTGGTAATGTTAATTATGGTTTGTATAAACGGTTTGGGGCCAGGTTATCTGAAGGAATGCCTCGTCCCATACGTGCCTACCCAAACCCTGAGATCCTCTTCGGAGGTCCTTCTCAGAGAGCCCCCTCCAAAAGAGGCTAGGAGGGTGGCTACTAGGGGAAGGGCCTTCTCAGTTGTGGCACCCCATCTCTGGAATCAACTCTCCAAGGAGGTGCGCCTGGCACCTACTCTTTATTCCTTCAGGTGCCAGGTGAAGACCTTTTTATTTACCCAATATTTTAATGGTTAGATTTTTATTCCCATTTTTATTATCACTGCTGTACCTCCGGTCTGATTAATCTGGCTGCTTTGTTTTATTGTTTTGTATTATATTGTATTTGTATTTCTATTTTAATGATATTTTTGGTTTTAAGATTGTTTTTATCCTGTTTTTCTTGTAAACCGCCCAG
The DNA here is from genome assembly GCA_021292165.1 of Shinisaurus crocodilurus. Lineage (NCBI taxonomy): Eukaryota > Metazoa > Chordata > Lepidosauria > Squamata > Shinisauridae > Shinisaurus > Shinisaurus crocodilurus. The sequence continues at coordinate 265,565,817 of CM037877.1, read as the reverse complement.
GGAGCCTTTGGACGGATAGGCGGTAAATAAATATATTAAATAAATAAATAAATAAATAAACAAGCCAGCTTCTTAACCCACTGTTTGATGTTGGCTTGTTTCAAACAAATCATAGTTAAGATTAATCACAGTTTGTTGGATTTCAGATGACATGACAAGCAATGGTTAATCTAAACAGAAGGGGAAACTTGCAAACTCTTTCTTGCAGCCACGCCAGAGGAGGGGAGAGTGTGTGTGAGCCTGTGGCTTGGCCTAGGCTTGTTCTCAGAACGCTGAGCTATGGTTTAGTGTGACATCCAAACCGGACTAGCAAGACTCCCAACATTTCATTTAAAATAAAGGATGTTTCTAGCTTCCATGCTCACAGAGCGCATGCTGAAAATGCAATGACAGAAATTCCAAGAGAAAACAACAAGGAAGGGAAGCAAAAACTTCCAAAATGCATCATGCTTTTCAGTTCCCAGGCCTTCTGATGTGCATACCAAGTTCTCTCTTCTCTCCCCTCCATCCCGGGTTATCTTGACTTTCAGCTAAGCTAATGCAACTTCTCACACACAAAGATTTCTTTGTTCCTGTGTTTCACAAATTGCTCATCAGGACATTGCCACAGATCCTTGCCTACTCCACACACCTGTGGATAATTCATGGTCTCCATGGTGCTGTCGTAAGCTGAACGGAGGGATGCGAAATTGATCAGCACATCCACTTCTGGGTGCTTCTTCATGGCATCTGCCATGTTCTTGAAGACTGGGATTAGTATCTCTTTATGACCCCAGTAGAATTTCTGTTTGTGGTCACCACTGTAAGAAAAAAAATAGACCATTAATTTCTTTGCTACAAATAGAGATGAAGGGCGTTTCCAAATGGAAGGCTCCTAGTGCTACCAGTAAAAAGGCATTGTGCAGCTATCCCATCTTTTTCTCCTTAACAGATTTTTTCTGGTATGAAAACAAGATAGAAGCAGTGGAAAAACAAGAGAGGACTACAACTGGAAGGCATCATCATCCTGACCCCATGAAAAACTCTGTGAACGAGGCAGTGCAATTGCACAATAAAAGCCTCGTCTGGAAGCACCTACAGATACACATGCACAGGGAGGAACAAGAGTGCCACGTTTCCCAACATGGGTCTGGCTACATTATGGTGCACCTGCCCATGACAACACTTGGAGTGTTTCTGATGCAGCAACAGATGGAAGGAAACTTCTTTTCCCAGCCCTATCTTAGGTCTAGTTCTTGCTGAAGCAGTCAACTTGCAGCTGAAATTCCAGACTACAGGGTGCAGGCACACATGTCCGAATGCACATCCAAATAATAATTAAAGAAAAATCCTTCACACAGAAAACTAACATGTTCAGTGAGAAGGATTCTAGCCCAGCCTTACTCATGACATGCTAGTTTTCTATGTATAGGATATTACAGAGTAGAGATGGAGGGATTTACGGAACAGGAGAGGAAAAGAATGAGAGCCAGTGTGGCGTAGTGGTGAGAGTGTTGGACTGGGACTCGGGAGATCTGGGTGGGAAGAGGTGTGTGTGTGTAGAAATGTGTGTGTGTGTAGGGATGTGTGTGTGTCGTAGGGATGTGTGCCAAGCTCAAGATTCAAGCTGTGGTATGGAGTAGGAATGACGTAGATCAGTGTTCTCTAACCTTGGATCCCCAGATGTTTTTGGCCTACAACTCCCAGCATGCCCCAGCCAGCTATGCTGGCTGGGGCATGCTGGGAGTTGTAGGCCAAAAACATCTGGGGATCCAAGGTTAGAGAACATCGTAGATAATACAGGAGGTATGGGAAGGATGCACTGGTGATGGCGTTGGGTCTAAATCCAAGGAAGGAGGGATATGAAGGGGAATCAGATTGAAGAGGGGAAAGCACAGAGAAGGTCCACAAGTTTGCAAGGGGGTAAAAGCAGTGATGAAGATGTTGTCATCTGTACTAGGACGCTACTCATTCCAGCCTACGTGGTCCTACCCTTCAAAAGTTGGCACTAAGGAATCATGCATAGGGGGATGCAACAAGGGCAGCCACAAGGACGACGCTGTGAACATACGTGAATGGATAAACCATGGCAGCCACGGAAGGTTCATCCCTGGAGCAGATGTAGTCGAAGTCCAACATGCCTTGCACAGCCCGAGTCTGCATCCCCCACACGATTGCCTTGGTATGACGGCTGAACAAGGTGGTGGCTTTACCTACAAAACGGGAAAGAAAAGATGACCCCCACCCACCAGGGCCAGACATTTAACACACAGAGGACTCAAGACGGCCACACCACACCACCGCAAAACTTCGAGCGCACCACGATCTACCACAAATGCTGAAGGGGGCGGAGGCGAGGGGGGCCCTGGTCTATTTATCATGGTCCAGACTTCAGGAAGTGCCTGAAGCGGCCTTCCTCCCAACCTGGTGCCCCTGCATATGAGTTGGAGAACAACTCCCATCACCCAGCTATGACTGCTGGCTGGGGATGATGGGAGCTGTAAGCTAACACATCTGGAGAGCACCAATTGGGAAAGGTGACCCAAAGGATTGGGGGAGGGAGCAGGAAATGCAGAGACAGAAAGAAAACGAGGGAGGAGGGAAAACAGAACGGCTTTCTGTTTTCTGTCCGAAATGTAAAATCTAAGATTTGATTCATTTCTTAACATTTCTATCTTGCCCTTCCAGGACCAGAAAGTTATTACATCTTCACAAAAATTCTTTGGCAGGTTAGGCCAAGAGATACAGAGACTTGTTTGAGGTCACCCAGTGAGCCTTAACGACCTGAGACGCCACTAGAATCCAGGCCTGTCCCGGTAGATGACTACACCACTGGTTCCCAGAACGCTACACCACTAGCTGCTGTAATACAGATTTAATCTGGCTGTACAACTTGCAGATTTGGGCTGGATTCACCTAGTCAGGTGACAGGAAGGGAGAGCAGACATTTCATGCCCATTCTCTCTTCCACCCCCTCCCCGCAGCCTCAGCAATTTGAGCTTTCTTGCCAACATATCAAGCCTGGCGATGCTATTGCTATATGCCAAGTCAGTCTATAATAAAAAAAAACCCACCACCCATAACTTTATCATGGATGAGGGCCCCAAGCTGGCCTGCATAACCAAAACATGGCTGCTAGAAGGAGTTTAACAGAGGTGGTCTCAGGCTTGGTGTTGTGGATATTTCTTGTCTTTTGGGGGAGGGGTCAATATTCATGCTGAGGCAATCTTACTGGGCAAGGCTCAGGACTTTATGACCTCCATGAGAGTGATGGGGCTGTCCTAACATGTCATCGGCCTGACATGTATTGCTGGTCATGCTCTGGATTAGATATTCTTAACTGGACAGGGAGTTAAAGATCTGGTCATGGGGGATGTTCTTGCTACAGTCTTGTCGTAGACAGTGAGATTTAGGCTGATGGCAGCTATCCCCCTCTGCAGGAGTGGTGGTCCTGTTAGAAGGGTCTGCCCTCGGAGGCTGATGGAATGCAATGGATTCCCAAGAGCCCTCAAGGTGTTTCCATCTGGCATAGCTGGTACTCCTATCGAAACCCTAGGTCACTCTGTGGCAACCTTGGATGACTCTGGTGGCTGACATGATGGCTCCTAAGCGTCTTCTTCGTGAAGCCCAGTTGGCTCCTGGTAGGAAGGCAGCTAGACCGCAGTGTTCTCCAACCTTGGGTCCCCAGATGTTTTTGGCCTACAACTCCCAGCATGCCCAGCTGGGGCATGCTGGGAGTTGTAGGCCAAAAACATCTGGGGACCCAAGGTTGCAGAACACTGCCCTACACAGTTAGGGACCAGGGTTCCTGAAGGAGTATCTGCCTCCGAATCATCCCGTCTGTGCACTAAGATGATCAGCAGAGGCCCTCCTCCTGTACTCCCACACTTTGAGATGGGGCGGGTGGCAACTGCAGAGAGGTCTTCTTGGTTGTGGGTGCACCACTGAAAGAGTTCACTGCCCAGGGAGGCTTGCCTGACACCTGCTTTTATCATCTTTTTGGCACCAGGCAACAATCTTTGTATTTTCTCAGGCTTTTAATTCTTAAATTGTGATTATTTTCAGTGCTGCTGGTTTTATTGTTGTGAGCTGCCTTGGAAATATTTAAACAAGGGCAGTATAGAAATTAATAAAATAAAAATAAGAAATGGAATTGCTTCTCCTGCACAAAGCACTGCATTTCTAGGAGCCTGTTTAATTTCCCTTGTTGAAGATTTCCAACTGGAAACTTCCAGTAAGCTTGTTCTACTCTACAAGTATAAGATGGTGCCCATCATGGAGCAGGGGAAGAGACAGAAAGAAGATCACATACAGTCTGAACTTCTAGAGCTACATTAAAAACTGTTGTTGGCCATTGTCTAGGGTCACAGATGGGGTATCACTCTATTCCTGCACCTCAGTGATGAAAGCACTATACCCCTGGCATCTTGGGCACTGGCAACCAACTCATCTTGATACTGGAAGCATCAATAAAGATTGCATCGGACCTGTGCAACCCTGGGAGTAGGGGAGAAGATTTCAAAAGACAGGTTGGACTCGATGGCCTTGTAGGCCCCTTCCAACTCTATGATCTATGAATCTATGGTGGCATTGTCACATTTGTATTTTAACAGAAAAATGAGGAGGAGGAGGAGGAGGAGGAGAGGGGTGTCTTAAAAAGCCACATTACTGGGGACAAGTGGAGACAGCACTCAACCAGGCAACACTGCAAATTTTTGCAAAGCGGATAAAGAGCAGAAACAAACCAGCCAACAAAAAAAAAACCCAAAACACAGACCACCCATTAAAAAGAATTGTACAAGCAGTGGTAGCAAGGCTGGACACGTTGAGCTAGTGGTGGGGTCCTACCTTGACCAGGTCTCGAAGATGGGGATGCATCTGTTAAAGAGAGAATCACCATTGCAAGAAATCCGACAAGGCTGCCCATCTTGGTTTTTGTCCCACATTACGCTTGTGGAGGCTTGAGCAGCTGTGTTCTTGACTTAATATAGTGGCTTTCAAACTATAACTCTAGGAACCCTGGAACTCCTTGGAATCTTACGGGGGGGGGGGGGGGACTACTGTAATGCGCTCTACATGGGGTTACCCTGGAAGACGGTTCGGAAGTTGCAGCTGGTACAGAACGCGGTGGCTCACCTGGTTAAAGGCAGCCACCGGCGTGATCACATCACTCCAGTGCTCAAAGAGTTGCACTGGCTACCAGTTGTTTGCCGAGCCGAATTCAAGGTGTTGGCATTGACCTTTAAAACCCTGTACGGCTCCGGTCCAGTTTATCTCAAGGAGCGCCTCCAGCAACATCAAGTGGGCCGCTCAACAAGATCTGCCACAGATGGCATTCTCCCTGTCCCATCAGCCAGAGAAACCAGGCTGGTGGGGACTAGGAGGAGGGCCTTTTCTGTGGCAGCCCCCAATTTATGGAACTCTCTCCCCAGTGACCTCCGCCATGCCCCTTCCTTGATTAGCTTCCGCCAATCCGCCGTGCTTTAAAAATGTGGCTTTTCAGGCGGGAATATGGGGTGGGTTAGGATTTTTAAGTTTTGTACTGTTATTAATTGTGTTTTATACTGTGTGTCCCACCCCCCTGTTGTATTTTATTAGATTGTACATCGCTCAGAGTGGCCGGTTGTCTGGCCAGATGGGCGATTCATAAATATAATAAATATAATAAATAAATAAATTAAAGAAAATATATGTCATGGTGCAAAAATGGCAGCTTGTTCCACTATGACCTATCTTCCCTCTCAAAAATCAGCAGTTCTCAAACTTTGAGACAGCCTGCACCCCGGGATGCACAAAATTCTTGTGGTGGCAATGGGAGAAAGCATAAAGTTCCAGGGAGAGAGAGGATCCCATGGCAGGCAGAACTGGAGAGGCATTCCTCCCAACAGCACAGATTTGCTGTTGCAGCCACCAAAACTGCTAGGCTAGCCATGAAAGTTGCAACTCTTGCCTCGATCCCCATATCCTTGCACATGCAACAACAGGCTACATGGATGCAGCTATGTGCATAGACGAGTATGCACGCTCATATGCTGAAGGACGGTGGGGCTCAGATGTGTAGAAGCCTTTAGGGGGCTTTCCCTATTGTTCAATGTAAACTCGCCTTTCCTGTGTTTTTAAAGCCTTTTTGTCCCATGTACAACAGAGAATAATGTGAACATCTATCTTATTTGAACCACCCTTTGAAAATTGTCACTACAACCACACTGTTGCCTAGGCTAAACTCTACCCAGCCCATCCAGCCTCTCCTCCCCATTCCACATCATGTTATATCTCTTCTAGTTCACCTGAACAGGTTGAAGAATGGCACAGAGGAAGGTGGAAACTGGGGAGGAAAACACTGGGAAAGTGGCAAGCCAACATAAAACCAAAGCCTACCAGATGGCGCTGCTTGCTTTGCCTTCTTAGCTGGAGCCAGCTCATCAGGTCTGCACTCAGAAAAAGATGCCGTTCTGCTTGGTGCTGGGGTCTAAGGGGGAGCAGAGAAGCCAGAGGCTGGGGTCAGAAGCTCAGCGACACGGCAACAGGCTCGCCACTGAACCACCGTGAGTGCCATTTTCGGTAGAAAGGCGGAGTATAAATAAAATAAAATCAATCAATAAATGCTTGCTGAGGGATCGTGTCAGTCCATATCCCACAAAGCAAGCAAGCGCAGTTTCTTCGGTGGATGGATGCTTTGGGATTACAGGAAGCATGGATTATGTAATTTCTCACAACGCAACTGGACATTCTCTCATGGCACACAGATTGGAAATTGCTTTATTTCTGAGCCTTGGCTCACACTGCCAGTCCAGGAAAAAAGGACCTTGGAGAGTGTGTTGGGCCTGGGTTCAAATCCCATCTCAGTCATACATTTTGGAAGAACTTAATACAGGCCTGTGGCTTACGCTGGCTCAGCTTGTCTGAGCGTGGAAAGCTAAGCAGGGTCAGGCCTGGTTATTACTTGGACTCGATGGCCTTCTAGGCCCCTTCCAACTCTATGATCTATGACCTCTATGACCTCTAAGTGCCTTATTACAGCGCTTTCTTACATTCAAGAGAACATAGCAAGGATGGATTGTTTTAAAAATATAGTCATGCCTTGGATTGAGAGCATAATTCGTTCCGGAAACGTGCTTGTAATCCAAAACACTCTTATATCAAAACGAATTCCCTCCCCCAAAAAAATTTGTACAGAGATTTTTAATTTAAGCCGTACTACAGTACTTGTATTGCAAGACGTCGCTTGTATATCAAGTAAAAAAAAATTAAATAAATATTTAAAGATTTGCTTGTCTTGCAAAACGCTCTCAGACCAAGTTACTTGCAATCCAAGGTATTACTGTATATCGAAATTGCAACCACAAAAAATTCTGCATGTATTTTCTTATTTTGCTTGATCTACTTTGCTTCTGCAAGTTATGAGAATGTAGAGCACCAAAACTCCAGAAGGCCAAAGGACTCCTATATGTGGGTTCCTACAAACAAACGCTATCCTACAAACAAAGCCGTAGTTTCCATTGAGGTGGTCAAACGTTTTCTGGGCTGGATCACTTCAGATGGCAGGTGGGAGGATCACATGACAGAATGCTCCCCCATACAAAGAAATTCCCTCCACGTAGGAAGCTAGCAAACCTGGGAGAAAGCGAGGCCAGGACTCTTCTCCCTGGCATCCTGGAGAGTCAAAAATTGCAATGAGCTGCTACAGAGACTTACCGAAGAGCTGCCACTAGCATTTAGGAGGAAATTTGCAGTGTGGGCTGCAGTGGGAGGCTGGTTTGGGATGGGGCGGTGCCCCAGGGCCATGCCAACAATAGCGGTCATGTGGGTCTCCGTACCAAAGACATGAATAGGAATGCCAGTAGTTTTTCCTAAGTGCAAAGAGAACGAAAACAGATCAGGCTGCAGCCTACCTTCGAAGGCTCAACCTAGAGATTTGGTGGGGGGAAAGGCACACCCCACATAATACATCGGCATACAATGATGACATCACCAGTAAGTTCTGAATGGGAAAGGGAGAGGGAGGGGCAGGGCAGTTAAAAACCCAGCAGCTCAGGTGACAAAAGTGGGAGAGGCCCCTTAAGCGCTCCTCCCGCATATACAGCAGTGTTCTCCAACCTTGGGTGCCCAGATGTTTTTGGCCTACAACTCCCAGCATGCCCCAGCCAGCTAACATCAGCGATCAACTCGTGACCAGTAAGAATTGTCTGCCGGGATGAGAAAGGAGGAAAGTCTAAAGAATTGTGTAGACTCTAGCGATGGTCGGTCAGTAGGCACTGGGGGAGCCATTCTAGATCCACACAGCTTCCCACATGAGGACACAGGTTATCAGATAGAAGATGGTCCTAAGATGCATTTGACGCGCTTCGCTTAGCACTTTCTCCTTTACCTTGCACTCGGGCTTCTCAAGTCAATGGACCCTTTGTGAAGGCCAACACTCCATTTAGTCGTTCAGGACGAGCGTCCCAGTTTTCGATGTTTATATTGCATTTTTTTAGATTAGCCTTATGAACATCTTTAAACCTCTTATATTGACCACCGATATTCCGCTTTCCATCCTTGAGTTGGGAGTAAAGTAACTGCTTTGGGAGACGGCAGTCAGGCATTCGAACAACATGACCGGTCCACTGAAGTTGGCGTTGAAGGATCATTTTTTCAATGCTAGTAGTCTTTGCTTCTTCCAGTACACTGACATTTGTTCGCCTATCTTCCCAAGTAATTTGCAGGATTTTCCGGAGGCAACGTTGATGAAACCTTTCAAGGAGGTGGAAGTGACGTTTATAGATAGTCCATGTTTCGCAGGCATACAATAAAGTTGGTAATACAATGGCTTCATAAACCAGTGTTTTGGTCTTCTTACAAATATCCCGATCCTCGAACACTCTATGTTTCATTCGAGAAAATGCGGCACTTGCGGAGCTCAGACGATGCTGGATTTCACTGTCGATGTTAGCTGTAACAGAAAGATAGCTGCCAAGATAGAGAAAATGATCGACATTTTCCAGTATTGTCCCGCCAAGCTGGATAGATGGCATCACCAAAGGATTGGCTTGCACTTGCTGATGAAGCACTTTGGTTTTTTTGATGTTAAGTGAGAGACCAAGTTTTTCGTATGCTTCTGCAAAAGCATTTAGGATAGTTTGGAGATCATCCTCTGAATGTGCGGAGACCACATTATCATCAGCATACTGAAGTTCCACAACGGAGGTTGTAATTACCTTACTTTTTGCTTTCAGCCTGCTGAGATTAAAAAGCTTTCCATCTGTTCGATATATAATTCCCACACCGGTGGGAAGTTTCCCCTTGACAAGATGTAAAACCATGGCGATAAAAATGGCAAATAATGTTGGGGCGATAACACATCCCTGTTTAACACCTGATCCCACTTTAAATGGAGCACCATGAGAGCCGTTGTTGTCCAAAACCGTTGCCGTCATGTTGTCATGGAGAAGTCGCAAGGTTGGAGAACACTGCATATACAGCAGTGTTCTCCAACCTTGGGTGCCCAGATGTTTTTGGCCTACAACTCCCAGCATGCCCCAGCCAGCTATGCTATGCTGGCTGGGGCATGCTGGGAGTTGTAGGCCAAAAACATCTGGGCACCCAAGGTTGGAGAACACTGAATTATACAGCATAAAAATTAGGTAGCACCTTCGTCAGTGCAGCATGTTCAGTACTTGTGCTGCGCTGGAAAATGGACACATAGCCTCCCATCGCTGCTTGGCATCAACAAGTATGGGACTGGGAAACTGGAAGAACGCAGCTATCAAATCCTACCCACTCCCCAAGTTTAGGATTCTGACTGTAGGGAAGCACGTATTCAGAACAGTCATGCGATGCAGCTCTTGCCGAACTGTACCGTTTTAGATTGGGGGGGTGGGGGTGGGGGAAGAACTGCATGGATGTGCAAATACTCCAGCCTTCTCAACATGCTAGTTTTGTATGTACAGAGAACACAGACATACAGGGAATGTTTTAAACGGGGAAGCCTTCAAGCGTTCAACTTCCCCTTCCCCCTGCAGTTTGAAACAGTGCAGCCCAGCAAAAGCTGCCCCAGGTGGACTGCTCTGACTGAGTGTTTCAGCTCCAAGACAGACCAACCTGAGACCGTGTTAAGATTCGGATGAGAATGAACAATCCTGGCCCCCATGTCTAGTTTTACTCCAATCTTACTTTCCATTCTCTCCCCTTTTCCCCCAGCTTGAGGCCTACACCACCTGTTTCCTCAAGTTCCTGCTTTCCAGGCCACTAAGTGTTTTGTCCCACTTACTTCAGTCAATCTCTCTCAACCGGCCTTCCCAGCACTTCTTTCACCCTCCCCGTATAGCCCCTCATGACTTTAAGTCAGTGTTCTCCAACCTTGGGTCCCCAGATGTTTTTGGCCTACAACTCCCAGCATGCCCCAGCCAGCTACGCTGGCTGGGGCATGCTGGGAGTTGTAGGCCAAAAACATCTGGGGACCCAAGGTTGGAGAACACTGACTAAAGTACTGTGAAATTTCTGCAGTGCCCCCTCCTCTCCAATTAGCTCCCTTTCCCCCTCAGCTCTGCCCTTTTCCTCAAGCCTCCTTTTCCATTTCCCCTTTCTGGGCGCACTGCCTACTCTATACACTTCCATCAATTTCCTTGCCCTTGGACCTTTTTTTCAGACTCATGTGATATTTTAATCCCAGCGTAACTGGCTACTTTCCCTCCCCTCACAGAAATTGGAATTGCTTTGTCCACTGACCAACTGAACATCCTGCATCACCTCAGTCCAATCAGCACTAGATGTTTGTTTGTTTGTTTGTTTATATTTATACCCCACCTTTTTTCCTGCAAGGAACCCAAGGCGGCTCACATAGTCGTCCTCCTCTCCATTTTATCCTCACAACAACCCTGTGAGGTCGGCTAGGCTGAGAGTCAGTGACTGGCCCAAAGTCACCCAGTGAGCTTCATGGCCGAGCGGGGACTAGAACCTGGATCTCTCGAGTCCCAGTCCAACGCTCTCACCACTACGCCACACTACGTGCAATACAATACAGTCATGCCTCGGATTAAGAGCATAATCCGTTCTGGAAACGTGCTTGTAATCCAAAACACTCTTATATCAAAACGAATTCCCTCCCCCCAAAAAATGTGTACAGAGATTTTTAATTTAAGCCGTACTACAGTACTTGTATTGCAAGACGTCGCTTGTATATCAAGTCAAAAAAAATTAAATAAATATTTAAAAATTTGCTTGTCTTGCAAAACGCTCTCAGACCAAGTTACTTGCAATCCAAGGTATTACTGTATAGATTTACTGATGCCTGGGTGGGAGATGGTTGGATGTTCTTGAACCAAGTAACTTGAGTCCCAACGTCACAAAGTCTTGGAGGTTGTTAGCAGGCCCAGAGGGTAAGCCATCCATTTCTTGGGCATCATCCCAAGGTAGTTTTACGGGTACAGTGCCACACCCCTCTCTTGTTGGGGGAATCCTATACCTAAAGTATTGCTAACAGACTCGCCATGCCCCCTTTTTGACAGACCTTGCTCAGAGATGCTCACTTCTCTCCTTGTAACGATTTCCAGAGGATGGCTGTGTTAAGTCTCTTGCAGCAAAAACACCAAAGAGTCTTGTGGCACCTTAACAACTAACAGATTTATTTTGGCATAGGTTTTCATGGGACTATTATGGAGAGTTTCAGGTTTTTTATACAGTAGATGTGGTGGTGGTGGGAAAACTGTAAACAGGAAATTCAATGCAGAAAGTACTGAGGGTGACAGCCAATTATCTCCTTGTAGTCCAGTTTGTCAATATGGCTGAAAGCTCAGATTTAAATCCAGCCTCATGCAAAACACTGTCCACCATAGGGTGGATAATGGGGAGTCGGCCAAGTGTTTAATGCCCCAGACAGTGACTGGTATTTTTTCTAAACGACCATATTTTGAACTGAGCAAGCACTAGAGGGCTCAATGACTTAATAATACGGTAGCCAACTCTTTCCTGCCAAGTCTGAAACGAGGCTTGGGCTGAACCTTTCCACTTGTGCACTCCACTTGTTCTCCTCAATTTGCCTGAAGTTCACGAAAGAAATGCTCTGGCAGAGCATGCCTTGCAATTCACACTAGGAAAGAAAGTTGAAGAGCCCTTAGCCTATATCTGGCCTCTAGATATATGGGTGGCCCTTTATATCAGCCATGCTGGGGGGCAGACAGGAATCCCTGGGGCCAGATTGTGCCCTGTGTTGCCAGCTCTCACTCTCTTTAATGAGACCAAACACTCAGGTTTATACATAAACAAAAGGAAAGACTTCCATGGAGGGGGAAAATACATTCAAATAATTGGCAGGAATCTCCTTACCTACTTCCCCCATAACACGCAAACCTTCCTGGTAGTTTGGGCCTCCTCTCCTCACGAAGATCCTCACCTCATGCTCTTTCAGAGGGCCCTGATAATCTTTAATGGCCCTAACAATACCCTGCAAAAAGGAAAGTTTTTTTGTTTTTTTTTAAGCGCATACTCATACGTGACTCGGAACATCCAAATATGCTTCTTTCTTCCCATTTTATTTCATCTTTGCCTCCTTCTAAAGAGCATGTCCACAAGACAAACTTAAAATCAGCTTAGGCACCATGCTTTCCCCTGCCCCTCCCATCCATAAATGACCTTGGGAATTGTAGTTTTGTGCTGATATGGATGCTTAGCATTCTCAGCACTTTCACAGAATGACAATGCTCGTGAAGCTCCTGTAGGAAGCTATAATAGTTACAGCAGGGGCTTAGTCTGTAGCATAAACACGCTCTTTAAAAATCTCAAACACCTGCAAAACAGGGACATAGCTGAACACATGGGGCTGAGACAGATGAGCAGAAGCCACGTGGTAAGCTTTTCAGTGGCTGTTGGCCGTATGCCTGTACAGAAACTGTTGCCTGTATCTCCTGACATGCAGTTAAGACCAGTATCATCGCCCTTCTGCTTCCTCAAGTTTCTGAGTGGTTGGGGGGGGCGGGGCAATGTTGGCCTTGGACGACACCCCCCCACACACCCACATGGTTACATGTCTCCTGGCTGCCTGAATCAATATCCTTGCCTAAATTGCCAAGTAGTGGATGCCGACTGGAGCCTCTCTGTTCATTACACTTTCCCTTGAACTGAAGCGAAGTTGTGTGCCGTGCACAGCACTGAATGCTACACTTCCGGGCCATCCCTCTGTTCATGCAATGTGTACGGCACTTATTGCTCAGTACTCCAGTGCCTCATCTTTATTAAAATGTTGAACCAGGGGGACACTCACAGATTTCCAAGCAGCAGCCTTACCCCTGGCTTCCGTGCTGGCTTGGAAGGAACCCTAAAAGGCAGGTCTCTTTTCTAATACCTCTTTGGCTAGCCCTGGCTATGGGGATGGCATGTTGATCCCTAAAAGCTATTTCGGGTCAGCTCACTTCTATCGTCAAAGCAACAGAGGATTTCCACATCACTGCTGCTCACACCACAGCCATTTTCTCTGCCTTGCCTTCATAGAATCAGAGAAAAGTAGAGTTAGAAGGGGCCTACCAGGCCATCGCGTCCAACCCCCTGCTCAATGCAGGAATCCAAGTCAAAGCATCCCTGACAGATGGCTGTCCAGCTGCACCTTGAATGCCTCCAGAGTGGGAGAGCCCACCACCTCCCTAGGTAGTTGGTTCCATTGTCTTATTGCTCTGACAGTCAGGAAATTTCTCCTGATGTTTAGATGGAATCTGGGTTCCTGTAACTTGAGCCCATTATTCCGTGTCCTGCAAACTGGGATGATCGAGAAGAGATCCTGGCCCTCCTCTGTGTGACAACCCTTCAAGTACTGGAAGAGTGCTATCATATCTCCCCTCAGTCTCCTCTTCTGAAGGCTAAACATGCCCAGTTCTTTCGGTCTCTCCTCATAGGGCCTTGTTTCCAGTCCCTTAATCATCCTTGTTGCCCTCCTCTGAACCCTCTCCAGTTTGTCTACGTCCTTCTGAAAGTGTGGTGCCCAGAACTGGACGCAGTACTCAAGATGAGGCCCAACCAGTGCTGAGTCGCACTTGCTCCATTTTACCTCACCTATACCGTGCTTTGCCTCAAAACAGGCCCAGGGGAGTGCGGGGAGGAGGCACGACAAACTAGTTTTGCCAATGGACAGTAACTATGATGATAGGAGACAGAACTCCGAATCAACCTCCACACATTTTTGTTCCTTACGAAGTTTTGCACCTCTTGACACTAATGCAACTTGCCCTGGACCAAATGTAAGTTTCCGTGGGCACTTGCACAGACACTGCTGATCAACAGCTGATTCAACCCACTTCAAGTACAATGTTAGTGTTTCTTCCAAGACTAGCACAAGCAGCCGCCAGCCGTCATTTCAGGATCATCTTTACCTTAAAGGTGGCAGCCACATTGGTAAAATTAGCAATGCTCCCTCCGATGATCAGGATTTTGCCTTGTGGAGAAAAAAACAAGAAGAAAGGAGTAGCTTGGTAAGAAAATCAGAATGCAGTCCAAAGGCTGGAGCAGCCGACAGGCAGAAGGATCCTCCAACACAATAATGATCCACGTTAAACAGTGTACATATACTGGTTGCCTGAATCAACCTGCATCCATCTAGCTGTCTTGGAAAAGCCCCCCCCCCCCCCCGGTGTGTGTGTGTTGGCAGTCCTTGGATCAACCCAGTCACTCATCAGAACCAAATTCAACACCATTGCCATATAGGGAGAGGGTGGGGGATACCTTCCCAAAACAAACCAGCCGCCAATCACAGAATGCTCCACTAGGCAGTGACAGGACACAGCCAGTTGGCAGGGGTCGGCAGAGCGCTCTCAAGGGAGACGTCCTACGAGGCCTGGTGGAGGCTAGGACCTGCCAGAGGGGTGTCCGGACAGAGAGCACTGGCAGGACCAGTCCCCAAGGCAGACAGCTGGTTGTAGGGCTGGAAGGCCAGCAAGCTTCTCCCTTCGTTTCCTGGTATCAGGCAGGGGCAGTCCCAGGTCAGAAACTGGGTCCTCCTTCCCTCCCTCTTCTTCATGCCACCTCCTCTCCACATCCTCGCTTCTCTCCCCACCTTTGCTTGTCCCTCTTCCTGTTTTCTCCCCCTCCTTATCTGCTTCTCCCTTGCTTGCCATCAAGTCCTTTTCCCTGGTCAGTCCAGCACAGGCCACTAGCCCACTGTTCTCCTACACTAGGCCACTGTCTTCCTACAGCTTTCCTGCACCCAGTGTCACCCATGTGTGTTGGAGGACCAGTGGCTGCAGCATCACCGTGATCGCAAGCGGCCTCAAGAGGGCATGCAGAAGCACGCCAAGAAAGAGTGCCCGCACCTTCCTCCTTTGCCTAGGCACTCTCCTTTACCTTCTGGGTGCTTTTCCCGTGTCATGAGGGAGAGGATGGTCTTGGCATAGTCATAGGTTTGCTGTTCACTGGGAGCTCCAGAGTATTCACCATAGTTGGCCAGTTCATTCACCCCACCAAGGTCGCAGATGGTGTCACTAAGCGGAAAGCACACAAGTGATGTGAGGAGGCTTCACCTGGAGAGCCAAGGTTGTTCATAAGCCCTCATGTAAAGTGGAGCAAGAATTAGGCCGCATTGTACTCTAGTCTAGAGTGAAGAGCAGAGCAGAGGCAAGAGCTTCAGCTAAGGCCAAACAGTTCTGAAGGGTCAGGAAATCCCACTACAGTTCTTAAAATGCTCATACATTCTACGGCAACACAGCAGCTCTGCAAACAGCTGAGAGTGGCTGGGTTGCAGCTTGCAGAGAGGCACCATCCAGTTTGGTTAGTAAGGACTAGAGCTTGGCAGAATTAAAGCATGTGCACACGTCACACATCCACTCGTTTTGCATAAAATACATTCAGTTTCCGACATTTAAGTTTTTATAAGAATGTATACAGCAGTGTTTGTAACTGAGCTAAGTGCCGTTTCTCCCCAAACATCAGGATATGGAGCCATGCAGGACACTGAAGCTCGCCCACGGAACTCTGCAAGCCTAAGCTTTTGAGAATTCTCACGACGCATTTTTGCTACAAACTATGAGGACTAGAAACAGGCTTCTAAAAGCAACGTGAAGAAAGCAGAATGCCAAATTATGCATCTGGTTATCAGACTGTGTGTTTGCATGGTATATGTTGGCAGATATGCAGCTATAAACAGCCCTGGCAGCACAAGGGCACCAGGAAAAACACAAATATTGCATTATCCAAGTACAGCCTCATGCTCCATTTCAGGGATGGCAAAAAATGCCTAAGCATTAAATGTAACATGCTACGGGGAGGGGGGAGGGGTGGGGGGGGGAGAGAGAGAGAGAGAGAGAGAGAGGCATCCGACCCGCCCAAAGCCCTTATCTCAACATTCCTTTCTGACAAGGATTAATAAGAGTGGAATGATTGGGCAAGGAAGAGTGAGTGATGACCAATCAAAATATGGATTGCTGGGAGTTCAGGATGAATGATGCAGATGTGTTGACACACAAAAGGGGAGCAAGCTTCTTCTTCTTCTTCCTCCTCCTGCTGCTGCTGCTGCTGCTGCTGCTGCACTGGGGCTACTGCTCCTTCCCACACCATGTAATGCTAGACCACTCCCAAAGCTCCTGAGCTTGGTACCTGTATACCACGGAGGCGCCACCTCCAGCCACCATGGTCCAAATCCTGCCCTTGGGATTCAAGATGGTCAGTTTTAAGCTGGCTCCACTCTTGGCATCTAGGTCGGCGATATAGGCTTCCTGCGGACAAGAGGCTCAACGATATTAGAATCATGGAAGCAAAATTTATCAGAATGTTGTACTGAAGTCTGCGTTTCTCTTGTAACGTTAAGCCAGCAGTATTTGCAGGGGAGAACTGGAAGGGAGGGGTGTTTAATCCTTCCCCTACATCAGTGTTCTCCAACCTTGGGTCCCCAGATGTTTTTGGCGTAGCTGGCTGGGGCATGCTGGGAGTTGTAGGCCAAAAACATCTGGGGACCCAAGGCTGGAGAACACTGCCCTACATACACCAATTTCCCCCTACAAATGCCCTCTTAAGACTATTTTTAAATCATCCATACCCCGCTCCAGTTGGGCCACAAAACCAGATGTATGTCTGGCTGGCGGAAAAGCCCAAGGGGAGAAAAGACATATGAATGCTCCCTCAGCCTCTCACAGGGGTGGCATTTGCAGGAAGAAGGGAAGTCAGTGGATGGGGGAGGAAACGGTACACACCCCAGTTCCCTCCCACTGATTCTCCATTGCAAATGTCCGTGTCTCCCCCCCCCCCACCATGCATGCTGTCAAACATGGGTTTGGGAAGCTACATTTGCTAAGATAATAATATCTACACACGGAGAGGTCAGAAGATGCGGCAACCGTCATGGCTCCTCCCCCACCCAAGACATCCTGGGAACTGTGTGAAGGGCTAGGAATCTCTTCCAGAGAATCTTCAACTCCCTCACACCATTACTATCCTTGTGGAAAGCCACGACATAAGATACCGTCAGCCACCCTGCAGCGCTGGCATCAGATTTGAGGGGGCCCTGAGCAAGAGGACCTCAGGTGCCCTCCACCCCCCCGTAGTATGCTGCCCTAACAGCGCACAGCCCGGAGGCACTAAGGATAATGAAAATGGCGTCTGCTGCAGCCACCTGCACTCGGGACCTTTCTTTACAATGACAGGCCACTTCTTCTCTTTTTTTTAAAGGGTGGACCTTCTGGGGCCTGTAGGCTCCAACGTTTGCCCCATCAGGCTGTCTGCTGACACTCAGGCTGCTGCCCTGGTCACTTTATACTGAAGGGCACTTTGGAAATGTAATTAATTACAGTTAGATATTTACAGAAATATATTTAAATATTTCAAAGCAGTTTGAAGTTTCTGGTGTAGACGCTGGCTGGGGCATGCTGGGAGTTGTAGGCCAAAAACATCTGGGGACCCAAGGTGGGAGAACACTGGTCTAAAAGAAAAGAGGAAGGAAGCAGGCCTACCTAGGGTGGAAAGAATGCTGTAACCCACCAAAAAAGGCAGTGGCGGCTGGGAGGGGGAGAAAGGTACTGTCTATCTCTGTCCCGATGCTACCAAATCACCACAAGTGCTAACGGAGGGGCTGACATGCCCAATCAAAAGAAAAATGGGCTGATTCAGTTATCGGGTAAGGGCACAGACCTCGGTAAATAAGAGCCTGAGCCTTCCTCCGGGAGATTCCCCTGACCACACTTTGGTTTCAGCTCTTCTAGTGGCAAGGCCTACACTCATTAAAATTCTTAGGAGGTGACGGGAGTCTCAAGAGCTCTTATTAGTGCCTGACAAGGGGGATGATTCAGTGAGGCCCAAATTAAAACATCCATTAGAAGCTTCGCCAAACTGAGTTAAGCATCAGTAATGGAGCCATAGCATGCCAGCAGGGGAGAGGGAAGAAAAGGGGGGGGGGAGGTTATCTAAATGGATTTCTTGGCTAGACAACAATTTAAAACTCACACACACACACACAGGCACTCTTGTCTGTGCATCATTGTAATAATTAAGTTTTTTTAAATGCCAGGCTATGAGATATCTGTTGGCAACATTCTGCCGAGCATCAGAGAGATGCAGATTTTGGGTGAATGCAACCAAACTGTTCTGAAGGGAAATCAGATTTCTAGGTGGAGGCCAGGTGATCTACTGCACGATGTGTCCTCCAGTTCTGCCCCAGGCCAGGAAAACCTACATGTCATGCAGCGTGGGTGGACCAGCCACTGGAGTGTTTGCTCGTCTATCTGAAGAACCTTTAGTACACTTCCAAGAGCACGTGGGGTCCTTCCTCTACGATCTCGTGTGGAAAGCTAAGCAGGGTCAGGCGTGGTTATTACTAGGATGGGAGACCCCTCCTCTAGCTTCCTGCATTGAGCAGGGGGTTGGACTTGATAGCCTTGTAGGCTCCTTCCAACTCTATGATCTATGAAATCTATGAATCTCTACTACCATACTTAGGGTGGAAGTGAGCACTGCCAACCAAGAGATGTCTATTTAATCTGGACTGTAATTCATGTGAATAAAGGAAGTCAGCAACAGATACCCACAGGGCCGTGTATACTCTGTACAAGGGCAATCCAAGTTCTTAACCCACATTTCTGCAATTAAAATACATGGGGTGGGGGGGGGGAGGAGTAGGTCATGCCTGCTATTGGTTGGGAAATTAGATGCCCTATACCAGTGTTCTCCAACCTTGAGTCCCCAGATATTTTTGGCCTACAACTTCCAGCATGCCCCAGCCAGCTATGCTGGCTGGGGCATGCTGGGAGTTGTAGGCCAAAAACATCTGGGGGCCCAAGGTTGGAGAACACTGCCCTACACATTTCAAGCTGCTGCTCTTCCTCAGCTCATTTTATTTGGAGAATAGATGTGTATTGTGAGCTGGCATAGATCACTGCAGAAAAACAGCATGTAAATAAACTAACACTTAAAATGCCTCGTCTGCAAATGCAGCAGAATGAGGTAACCTTGAGGGGGTAGAGCAGACTGTACCACTTCAAGCTGCATGGGGTGGGGCTGTTAGGTTTTGCATAGGCAGAACGAGATTACCACCTGACATCAGGATTATCACCTGACATGGAGGTTGTCTCTTGAGATGAAGTACACAAGGTCTCTAGTCACGAGACATAGTCTCAAGGTGATATGACTCAGCAGCCTTGGACAGGTTAGCAGTCAACATGTTGATGAATAGGTTATACAACTGGGGTGAGTAATATCCTATTTATAGGTACAGGGTCTGTGGTATAAGACTGACACACTTGTTGACAGCTTCACTCCTCTCCTCTTGCTTGCTTGCTCGACTCGACTTGTCTTGTTCTGGACTTCACTTCATCTAGCCTTACCACTGGGGTATTGGATTTGTATCTACAATGATGTAGTGAGTAAGAGATGCATTGTTTGCCTTAATCCCATGTAATTGGGTCTTACAAATCTTTATTAACTGCTGTTATCTCCTCCCTCCGCCTGCGTGACTGGGACTGAGGGTCACTGGCTAGGGAAGCTTTTGAACCCGGGTCAGTCCAGCTCTCACAGGGGGTGGGGGGACGAATGGAGTACTATTTTTGAATTATCCTCTGTGCACCGGCCAAGTCCCCAGCTTTGCACGCCGTGTGAAAGGGCTCGGTTGGCACTGGGAAGTGCTAGATTTTTTGTTATTCAACTTGAAGAAAGTTTTTGTACACGGAAGAGGATTCAAAAATAGTACTCCTTTCAGGTGGTGTAGCAGTAAATTCTGAAGTGCAGGCACTCATGACAGTCCTCACAGCCATGCTCTCCCAAGGAGAGTCCAAAAACCCAGGCGGCCATGATGACCCGTATATTAATAGAAATATAGCTTCCAAATTGCGTGAAGTGATAATTCCCCTTTACTCGGCACGGGTTAGGCCTCATCTTGAGTACTGCGTCCAGTTCTGGGCACCACACTTTAAGAGGGACGTAGACAAACTGGAGAGGGTTCAGAGGAGGGCAACAAGGATGATAAAGGGACTGGAAACAAGGCCCTATGAGGAGAGACTGAAAGAACTGGGCATGTTTAGCCTTCAGAAGAGGAGACTGAGGGGAGATATGATGGCACTCTTCCAGTACTTGAAGGGTTGTCACACAGAGGAGGGCCAGGGTCTCTTCTCGATCAGTTTGCAGGACACGGAATAATGGGCTCAAGTTACAGGAACCCAGATCCCACCTAAACATCAGGAAAAATTTCCTGACTGGTCAGAGCAATAAGACAATGGAACCAACTACCTAGGGAGGTGGTGGGCTCACCCACTCTGGAGGCATTCAAGGTGCGGCTGGACAGCCATCTGTCAGGGATGCTTTGACCTGGATTCCTGCATTGAGCAGGGAGTTGGACTCGATGGCCCTGTAGGCCCCTTCCAACTCTACTTTTCTATGATTCTATGACTCCCACCGCATCCAGCCTGAAGTAGTACACTCTGCTTTTCCACCTCAGGATTCTACTACCTCATTCTGCTGCCATCAGTATGCTGATGACACGCAGCTCCATCTCCCTGTGACATCTGAATAAGGTGAGGCCATGCAGGTCGGGACTCGGTGATGGGTTGGATGAGGGCCAATAAACTGAGGTTGAATCCTGGCAAGACAGAGGCCCTGCAGGTGCGTGGCTCCCAGGGCTGGGAGATAGGCTCATTACCTGCTCCAGATGGGGTTGCACTCCCTTTGAAAGAACGCGTCTGCAATGTGTGGGTGGGGGCACCCCTGGATTCATCTTTGTCACTGGAAGCCCTAATGGCCACCAAAGTGCCTTTTAGCAGCTCCAGCTGGTATGTCAGCTACAGCCTCTCTTGGGCAGGGATAGCTTGGCCGTGGTATTCCAGGCATTAGTAACCTCAAGATTGGAGTACTGCAATGCACTCTGTGTGGCTGGCTGCCCTTAAGGCTGGTCCAGAAGCTGCAGCTAGTGGAGAAGGCCACAGTTCACAGACTGAAAGCCCAGCCACAGTTTTATTGATACCGGTAATTGCTATATTTTAAATATTTGTATCTTTTGTATTTTAACATTATTATTGTTCGCTGCTTGAGAATTTTTTAGATGTAGAATGGGGTCTGCACACTATAAAGACAGAATCCTATATATGTTTAGACAGAAAAAAGTCCTACAATTAACCGATAAAGTCACTTGTGCCCAAAATATGAAGGAACTAATTGTAAACTTGTTAACAGCGGCTAGGTTAATGATAGGGAGGAAATGGAAAGTTCAACATGTTCTTCTAATAACTGATTGGTATAAGGAAGTCTGGGATATAGCCCTAAACGATAAACTAACTTGTAGTATTAAATGCAAAAAGGGACAGTTAAAGAAGAATAATTTTATGGATATATGGAATCAATTATTAGACTATGTATAAATAAAGGGGAAGGGGAGTATGCCTTGTCAGGACATGTTATATTTTTGGAATGTGTGGAATTCAATTGATTAAGGGGATGGAAGTATATTAGTTGGTCCCTAGGTGGGTGGGTGGGTGCACCTTATGATTTACTGTAGTTGTATGTTTTTGTTTTACAGTGTTGTATGTAGTTCATAATAACTAATTAAAAAAAAAAAAGTCCTACAACTACCAGCATTACCCAGCCAGCATTTGCTTCTGCCCATGAAGAAGAGCACCAGCTTTATTTATTTATTTATTTAATTAATAAGCAAATCATCTGGCCATTCCGGCAATGAGCTTAAGTCCCTAAGCACATGGTCTTCCCCAACCCTATTTTATTTCCACAAAAGCCCTGTGAGGCAGGTTAAGCTGAGGATTGGTGATTGGCCTAAAAAGAGAGCTTCTTGGCCAAGTGGGGATTTGAGGACAGGTCTCCCAGTCCTACTCAAACACTCTAACCACTACTCGATGCTCAATCACTTTAGGGCAGGGGTGGGCAATATGTGGCCTGAAGGCCGCATGACCACCACCCCGGTGCAGCCCCTGCCTTCCCAAATTTTTGGGGCGGCCTCCCAAAAAGTACCAAAAATATATTTTTTAAAAGAAAAAAAATGGCATCTGTAGCACTACAGAGAGCCAAAAGGGTCAAATTTAGCTTTTGAGTAAGCTGACATGACCATTTGGTGCTCCATAGTGCTATGGACACATTTTTCCCTTTAAAAAACCCTTAAACATTTTGGGGCACACAGCAGACTGTGAGGGGGGGGGTGTCTGGGAGTCAAAAATGGCCCCCAGACCTCCTGAAGTTGCCCACCCCTGCTCCAGGGCATCTAATTCTTAAACACCACGCCAAGAGGGGCCCGTTCACTTGCCTCTGGATACGCCTCTCTTCCAAATGGAGGGGGGAATTCCACATCACCCCATTTCACTTTGCAGACATAGTCAGCCGTCACATCAATCTTTGCAGCCAGGTCTAGAACGTAAACGCCATCTGAAGTTACAACTTCATTTGAAGGAGGAGGAAAAGAAAAAGAATCAGGTCAACATGAATCTTTCCCCAGCAGCTGCTAACAGAGGAAAGCACTTCATTACAGGAGATTCTCTAGATTAGACAGACTGATGCAGAAATGGGACGGAACAGACTTATGAATGAACACATGTAAAACTGACACGGACCGAAAACAGACTGAACTGTCCATCCCTAGGAAAGCGGCACAATCATGCACACACAGTGGGCAGCCTCCTCTCTGGGTGGTACTTTGATGCCACCAATACACCATCATGAATCACCACCACACCAAGAATTCAACCTTCTTTTACAAGCTCTTCTATGAACCTATTAATCATGTTCTAGTTACCTCCAAAATAGATGCATGCAATGCACTTTACATAGGGCTAAAGATTGTCTAGAATCTTCAGCTGGTACAAAATGTGGTCGCATGGATTTTCCAGTGGGAGCCAGAAAATCTGAATACATAACTCCAATCTTGCATTAGCTCCACTGTGGAGGTGCCGGTCTTAACTTTTAAAGCCCTTAATAGCTTGGGACCAGGTTGTCTCAAGGACAGCCTTCACCTATACAGTCCTGCCTGCATGCGAAGATCTACCTTGGGTGTCTTTCTCAAGTGCCCTCCATTAAGAACATTAAGGGTGGAATGCACTAGAAAGAGGGCCTTCTCAGTGTTGGCCTGAAATCTTTGGAGTTCCCTTCCAACTGACCTATTCCTTACCCCATCAACTCTGGCTTTTAGGCAGGCCTTCAAGGCTGCCTTTGATTGATTCCATATTTATTTATTTATTTCATTTCTATACCGCCCAATAGCCGAAGCTCTCCGGACGGTTTATAACAATTCATAGCATATAATAAAATACAGTACAAAATACAAATAAAATAAACAACATCATAAAGTTTCACTACAAAAATTTAAAAACCGATTTTTTTAAACAACTAAAACAAGTTAATTATAGGGATTGGGCCCACTCTTCCTGCAGAGGAGGACCTGGAAACGGATTCGGAGGAAGATGGGGAGTTGGAAGGGAGGCAAGAGGCACCTGGCGCTCCCAAGGCCGACCAGCTATTAGAGATAGACTCTACAGTCAGGGAGGAGGTGGGGGGATGTGCAGGCTGAGCTCTCTGATGGGGAGGGGTGTGTATCTAGCAGGCAACTCAGGAGGAGGTAACAGCTGACAAATATAAGGCGCTCTGCAAGATTGGCTCTCAAGTAGAAGGACCCACCTTAGGGGACAGTGGCTAGGGGGGCTGGCTGACTCTGGAAGGGGAGGGGAACTCCTCAGTTTGGAATCAACTTCTCAGCTAAAGGGCTAACTTCCTAAATGGCTATTATTCTAACTAGTGTGCCGCTTGTGATTGACTCTGCTAACCACTCCTTTTGTGATTCAGTTTGCTAGGCTGGCCTGAATAAAGCTTTTCAGTTAGAAGCCTGCGTGTGAATAATACAACCCATGTGACATTAAGAGCCATTAAATGCCTCCGCAGTCGGCACAGACAGCAGTCTTAACTTGGCTGGCACCGAAAGGATAACAGAGTTGGTGTGCCAGCAGAACAGATTTTAAGTAATTTCTCGACATCTGATGTGATCATCTATAACTTATACATTACTTCTCATATGTTGTTTTGGGAGGATGTAGCCCTAAAAAGCAACTTTAAAATACTTAAGTAAAGAAAGACACAATCCTATGCAGGTTTAGACAGAAAACAATTGTAGGATTTTTTTTCCTGTCTAAACCTGCATAGGATTGCGCACTGAATGAATAATTTATTGGTATACTAAATAAGATAATATGCCAAAACAAATAGGCCTACGACATCACAGATTTTAGATCATGAAGAAAAAGCAGGAGAAAGGCAACAGCTCAGTGGTAGAGCACATGCCCTGCATATAGAAGGCCGCAGGTTCAATCCTCAGCACCTCCTGGTAAAGCTGGGAAAAATCCTGCCAATATGCTTTTTAGTCTGCAGGGAGCAGATGCCTGACCACTATGAACATGATTGCAGTCTGCTTCATATCATGAGAGTCAGCAGAGACGCATCTATATTTTAAATGTGTAGTGGATAATTCATTTACTTACATAAAATTATTTTTAGGCTGCCTTTAAGAGTAAAACCCTTTCATGTGCTTGACTTGGACCAGAGAGACTCCGCTTCAAATCCCCACCCAGCCACAAAGCTCACCAGAGGACCTTGAGCTAGTCAACATCTCTCAGCCTAATCTACCTGATAGGGTTGTTGTGGAGACAACACAGTGGGGGAATGAAAACACCATGTACTGTTACTATAACACCACCAATTATGCATGACATTTTACAAGCGGGGAGGAGGAGTTTAGAATCTGAAATCTGACACAAAGGAGGAAGGTGGTGAAGGGAACTACCACATAGAGCCCAGGGCCCAAAGCATCCCTGAGGACAATTACACACAATGCGGGGGAGGGGGGTGGGGTGGACAAGTTGCGGGGTGGGGTGGACACAATGTGGGGTGGGGTGGGGTGGACACCACAGATGCATGCTATATATATGCCTCCAGGTGTTGTTGCCTACATCTTCCCCAGCCAGAATGGACATGGATAATGGAGTTGTAGGCAACATCTGTAGGAACCCAGGTTTGGGAAGGCTGCTATAGATGTGTATCCGCCTATTTGTGCAATGCATTAAGTGACCCTCAGAAAGAGAGGAAGCTACATATTCTGATGTATGTGGATCTCTCCAAGGCCACACTAGTTGTTATGTTAAAGAAATCTTCATCCCCCCCCAACTCTCTCTTTTTAAGAATAGCAGTGGGGTGAGGGGAACATTGCTACTATTTGAAACACACATGAGGGGACACACACACACACACACACACACTGACATGGGTAACGTCACGTCTAATTCAGCCTTCACTTGATTCATAAAGACCAAAAGTTCAAAGATGGTTCTTTAGCACTGTTGTGAAGTCTTTGTTTTTAGCAGTTTGCTAGAACTTGATATCAAAATCTCTGAAGTCATCAATTTGCCTTTGGCATTCTCAAAGACTGATGGGCACTTTCTACATTCCTCATTCGTGAAGGAGGACTCATTTAAGTTACTCTGACAACAACAAGGGTGCACGGGAACATATCGACTGTCTACAGTGCAGTCCTTGTATTCATCTTCATTTTCTACTCCACATTGCAGAATAGAGAATGAAATATAGCCATCCCCCCACCCCCGCCCAATAATGCATAGAGAAGTTACCTATTGGATTGATTTCCAGATATGTAAAATATAAGTCTTCATAAAGGTTGAACAGGCCAGAGATGAAACTCGCCAAGACGCTACAGGGAAAAATGTACAAGACATTCAGTGAAAAAACTCCCTCCCACACGTATTCATTCTTTAAAATGAGTAGACATGTACCATGACACTTGCCTTCCACACTTGGCCTATGATATATCTCTATCATTCGTTCCTTCGATCTGTCTGCATTTGGTCCAGCTGATGACTCAGAGGCCCAGGCATGGATGAGTCAGACTCAAAGACAAGACAGCCACTGCACTGTCCCTTCCTGAAGCCCATTTATTATCTATCTCAAATGTCATTAAAAGGAAGAGGGCGCCTTTAAAACGACCACTGCCATCCAATGTGTGCACATGCCAGAGAACAGAAGACATAACAGAAAGAAAGAGAGGAAGCTATCCTCCATGCCAGTGTTCTCCAACCTTGGGCCCCCAGATGTTTTTGGCCTACAACTCCCAGCTACGCTGGCTGGGGCATGCTGGGAGTTGTAGGCCAAAAACATCTGGGGCCCCAAGGTTGGGGAACACTGCCTGTGCAAGTACTACGGATGCGGTACTTCCATTTTGCGAGAGAAATGCTGGGGCACAGGTCGGCGTCAACCATTCCGCTGGCCACGCTCCCCATGGCAAACGTGTCATTGCCCTCTGGTGAGCAGGAGGAGCACCCAGCCTTCCTCTCAACGGTGAAGCTGCAGAGGCAGGCGGGACGACCCCTGCAGTGGCGGAGCAACCCCACCACTTCCCCAGCTCCAGAGCTAAGAGGAAGGCTGGGATCTGTGTGGCGGCTGCATGGCCAAGATGCCCGAGGACCCCTGGCTACGCCAGGCCAAGCCAACGAGCCCCGTCTGTCCTTTCCTGGGCAGGGGAAGATGGTTTCATACTGTTGCCTGAAAGTGCTTGAGGCGCCATCAAGCCGACGCCGACGACTGGCCCAGGTTTCCCGCCAGCCCTTCCCCTTGGGGAACATGGGAGGACACTGGGTGCTGCTGCCTGAGGGTGCCTGATGTGCCTTCGATGCCAACGGAGCATGCCCCCACTTTCCCACTGGCTTTTCCCTTGGCAAAGGTGGCGGTGGGGAGACTTGCCCAGAAATGCAGGAAACTTGACAGGTTGGGAGCTGGTGATTACAATTTTCTCCTTGGCCAGCAGGTCCACAAAAAAAACAAACCCCACATGCACACAGAAACATAGACCCCCTGGGCTCAGGTCTACCCTGGAGGCTGTGCCTCAACCCTGGAAGGTTCCAAGACGACCAGATGCTCACACAGTGGAGCGTAAGGGAAGAAAATGGCCTCTCCGAAGTCGGCTACCTAAAGCAATCCCTTCATTGCCCTTCACAGAAAGACCAGCTCTGAGTGCCTCTGTCCACCACACAAAGGCAAAGCAGAAGAGACCTTCTGAATATCCTCAGGTGACTTCAAACAGGTTTCTTATTGTGAACTAGGATACACCCACCACCCTGGACTGATACCATTTGGTCATGTGAGCACTACAGCCACCATGAAGCACACACACCCCGCCCAGAACCCACAGTTAATGCAACACAAAGCAATGACTCAGATTTACTCTCTCTTGTCCAGCGGGGCGTGCATCAAGAGATGCTTCTTGACATCAGACGCATCCAGCTTCTCATCCACGCGCACCAACAGTTTCTGAGCCTTGGCATCGACATCCCCCACATCCACGCCACCTTGGTGGTAGAACAATACATAATCCCCTTCACGGGCTGCATAGATGCACACGTAGAACTCCTCCGACTGTGAATTTGAGACACCGAATTAACTGGTAAGCTTTTACTAGACCGACAGTCAAGGCTGGTGCGCATTCAGAACACAAAAAGATCGATGAAGGAAATCAAAGACACGCAAGAGCTGCTGGTATCCTCCTGCGTTTCTTTGAGCAAGAATAGTCTAATTCAGTGTTCTCCAACCTTGGGTCCCCAGATGTTTTTGGCCTACAACTCCCAGCATGCCCCAGCCAGCATAGCTGGCTGGGGCATGCTGGGAGTTATAGGCCAAAAACATCTGGGGACCCAAGGTTGGAGAACACTGGTCTAATTCCTCTATCAATGTATCATAGAAGTTGGAAGGGGCCACTTAGGCTGTCGAGTCCAGCCCGCTGCTGAGCTTAGCGCTGGCTGTCAATGCCACAATCAGAACCACAGCCTGGCTTCCAGGATGACTACCCGTGACTATTTGAGAGCAGAAATGAACTGGAAGGAGCAAACAGGAAGCCAAGCCTAGCCAGTTTTGGGAATCCAACTGGCCCACAGAATGCTCCAATGCCAGCTAGTGGAGCCAATTGGGATGCCAGCACTGAGTGACTCTGGACGAGAACCCAAGGGGTCATTGAGAGGGAGCGATTCCTATTCCTTTGACAAGCTAGAGCAGCTTTCCCCAACCTGGCGCCCTCAAGATGTGTTGGACTTCCAACTGTCAACATCCCCAGCCAGCATGGCCAGGCATGGCTAGAGCAACCTTCCACCCCTCTCTCTTAGCAGGGCTTCCTCAGCAAAGAAGAGAGGTCTGTTCATAGGGATTGCAGCAAAGAGGTACGCATGTAGTCTTGTTGCCATGAAAATCCTACACACGCAGATCTCTCTCATGTACACTCATGCGTACAAACAAAACTAACCTGTTTGTGTGGAACAAAAGGCTCGATCAAGAAGTTCTTTAGGATGCCCTTCGCTTTGGCAATCTGTGGAAAATAAGACACACACACACATAAACACTCTCTGAACTAGCACCCTACACAAGTGTCTACAGCAAGGGTTCCCAATCTTTTTGGGCCCATTTGGGATTACGAGGAAGTGCAGTAGGCAGCCTACCACGGTCAGACAGAAAGCACACAGACACATTCTTTGCTTTTCCATGGGGTCTGGGTACAAGTCAGATCAAGAGGATCCTTTTTAATTCTACTGGAATTTCTATGATTTTTTAAATGTTGGATCCCCGCAAAACCACCATCAAATTTAAACACTGGTGTCTATACAGTAAAAATCACAGGTCCAGCACTTGCCAGTGCCGCCATAGCACAAAAACATGGATCCAGAGCAGTGATCTTTGTGCACCTCCTTGACTTTACACGGGGTGCCAACAAAGCCAGCATCAAAATACAGAACACATTTGTGGACACAGAGTGCCCTGTTATTTGGTGGTGGTTTTGGGGGAATCCCTTGTAAATATCATGAGGATCCGTGCTTTTGTGCTGTGGCAGCATTGGATATGTGTTTTGTAGCTTCGGTCCATGGAGACAGAAGTGATGCAAAGGTGGTTTGGGGGGGGGGGGGGATCCCACGTAGAAATGATGCAAATCCAAGAGGATGTGTTTCACTGGATCCAACTCATTATCTGTCTGTGTTTGCCTTCTCTGTGTGTGTGTCACCCCTTCCCCCTCTAACACCCTATTTTATTGTAGGTTTTGTTCTTTGTTCCTTGGATTTTATGTGAATTTTTAATGGTTTTTTTGTACTTTGCCCCAAGAACCTGCTAGGTGGAGGGTAAATAAATGAACGTAATAAATAAATATATATAAATTCTCTTCCCTCCCCCAGCACCCCATTCTCTCCCTTCTCCCCATGTCCCCTGTCTTTCCCTCTGTATCCTCACTTTCTCTTGACCCTGTGCTTTCACCTCCCCCCCCCCCCCCCCAACCTGGTCACACTGTTCTTCCTGTGGTCTCCCAGTCGCTGTGCTTTCTCCCCCCTCCTGGCCACTCCTTCTCTCCTCCCCCTCATCACTCTATTTTCCCCCTTCCCTACCCTGACATCTTTCTCCCGCATTCCTTACCCAAGTGGTGGCACCAGTACTTCTGTATGGGAGCCACTTGGCGCCCATCCCCCTGAGGCAGTGGCTACTTTAGAACCCCCATAATGCACTGCCCACTGCCCAGCTTGGGTTGAGGACATCCGGGCAAGCAGCGAGAGCTTCACCAGGGCATGGCCCTGTGGGTGTTGTTGCACCTATAGCACCGCACTGGGGATGCCTAGTCTAAAACAGGAGATATTCACTGCCATGTATTATGAAATGTGTGCTCTCCCCAAGACTTTAGGGCAGTGTTCTCCAACCTTGGGTCCCCAGATGTTTTTGGCCTACAACTCCCAGCATGCCCCAGCCAACATTGCTTTAGGGGCATAAATCTACCATGTTTTATTTTTCTTTACTTCATTCATATCCTGTCTTTCCTCTAGAAGAGCTCAGAGCAGCATTTTAGCCTCACAACAATCCAGTTAAGTGGGTTAGACTGAGAAATAATGACAAAACTCACCGTGGTTTCTTGTCCAAGACGTGGTTTCAGCCAGGCCTTCACTTGATCCAAATCAAGATTCACACCCACCAATCCAAGTTTGCCACGCCGTTTTATCAGCTGATCAGGCTTCACTACTAGACTCTAGAATTTTACAAAGAAAACCCCAAAGGTAGAAAACTAGTCTTGCAGGTGAATAGATGCAACTTGTAAACAAAATGTCAGCTTTTCAGAAGACTCAGGCACTCCAAGTATTCTCCATGCAGCCACATGGAAGAAGTACGGTAATGTAGAAGCTGGGACGGCTATGTTCACAGGTGCCACTTCCTGGCAGCAATTTGTGCAAGCATGGTGGCACATGTTTTAGCCACTCTGCTCATGCAAAACCACACCAGAAAGCCCTACCTGTAGGGAGACATCATAACCATGCTGATATTACTCCGTCCATGTGCTTGTGGAAATGGGGCCTAGAGAAGGGCTGGATGAGAGCATTCCAGTGGCCAAGAGGACCAACCTTTCCTACTTTACAAGTTCCAGAGACAAGTTTCCATGACTCCTAGTCAATGTGGCCTACCCTTTGCCAAAGTATTTTGCATGTCCCACATATTCCCACAGGCCCCAAACCTTTCTTTTTAAAGCATGAATGTTTGCCTCCAGTCTTAACAGCCAGCAGTGGGGGAGGAGGGCTGAGTTGGACTTCCACTATTGGTCAGAAGTTCTGTACCCTGTATACATCTGCCTGACTAGCAAAAGCAGAATAAATTTGGAGCGGGGGAGAGATCCAAACATATACTGCTCAATCGGCATAATTTATATAGATTTGACATAACAAGCATGCCTTGGTGTAGAATTTTCATTTGTATTTATTGCAGCCTTAGATCAGTTTGCAATGAAGTCCCCAGTAGTTATTAGCTCACACATGCCTATCTTACTAATATCTGGAAATTCCCAAAATCAGCTTTTGCACTGCATCCCTATCTGGTCACCTGCAGGTAGTTCTGCTCACCACAGGCAAATGGCCCTACTTAACAGGGCAAATGGCCCTAAACATTCATGCCAGCACCTGGGGAGCTGAAAATATTTTTCCAGCTCCTGCTTGAAGGATCCTATTGTTAAATGAAAAGGGCACCCAGAGCCCTTGCTGTCTTCTGGCAAGGCTCACGGAGTCCTATATTCTCCTTGTTGATACATGCCAACAACTGACTCACGTAAGTAAATGCAGAGAATTTAATTAGCTACCAATACAACTGCCTTCCATCAGCGAGAAAAATGGGATTGCGGAGCAGCTAAATGTGATTAAACTGGATGACAGCCAGGAGAACAAACCACAGAAAGGAACTGGGGACAGGATGTCTCCTGCATGCAATTCAATTTGCACAACTAAGGAACTGGGGAGAAGGGAAGACGAGCAGGACCCCAAAACCTTCCAAGAGAAAAATAACACCAACCCAAAAGGTGCACATAAAGGGGAATCTCAGACATTACTCTTTATCCCCAGAGAATGTAGGACCCTGTGTCAGTAAAAGGCACAGCATAACACGCTGGTCTGTTGACAGGTTAATATCGTCAACTGACCACCTCTTATTTGTTAGTGTATGAAGCAAAATGGGCCTTGTGTAATGTTTATGTTTTGTTATGATTTGATATGTTTTGCAGCGGCTTCTGTGCTGCTTATCTGGGAACCTTCCAGACATGGCTGTCTATGTCTACGGAACTATTCTTGTCCGTGGCCTCGGCAGGCATGGGAAACGCTAACTGTGGGACAGGAGGTCATGTGGTGTACATAGGCCAATGACGTGTAGTGGCCAGGCTTCGGCCATATGTATCATCATGCTTGTATGATTCTGAGCTGCACATGCTTGCACTTGCTTTTTGCCGAGCTGGATGTACCTTCAAGGCTTTGTACTTTGCACATGGACTCTGCACATGGAATGTAAAGTACCGTAACCTGTAGTGATACTTTGTGATAAGTTGATAAAACATTAAGAATAGAACTGTTTTGGCTACAGAGTGATTCCTGAGTCCTGGATGGAATGCTGGAGGGAGGAATGCTGGAAAGGCTGAAGCTGACTGCTGCGTGGGGAGGGTACTCTGCTGCTGTGTGTGGTCAGCAAGGGCTTCATTTAGCTTGCTAGCACACAGACCATTTTTCCACTCCAACCCCAGCATTATTTGTCTATGGTCAAATACTGCACGAAGATGCCACTACGTAGATGGTGACTTCCCAGCTTTTTAATTTTATTATGGTGGCATTTGTCAGCTAGGGCAGGAATGAGGGCTGCTCGCCTGCATAGTCAGGAGCAAAGCTTCTCCCACTGGCTACCTCCTATATAGCCAGGAACATGAGACATTGGCTACAAAAGTCATTGTCTAAGGCTGCTTATGACTCCATTTTACTTGTTGCAAGAACCAGGGACCCTCCATGTGGGACCCTGATCATGCTTAAAGAATTGGCTTGCTGCTTACTTAGCATTCATGCCTTTTTAAAAACAGCTTGCAAAATTGTTGCTGCTACTTTATTTCTGTTTTAATTTCTTCCTCT
This sequence comes from Shinisaurus crocodilurus, assembly GCA_021292165.1. NCBI lineage: Eukaryota > Metazoa > Chordata > Lepidosauria > Squamata > Shinisauridae > Shinisaurus > Shinisaurus crocodilurus. The sequence goes on along the minus strand of CM037877.1, from coordinate 265,532,968 downwards.
TTTGTTTGATGCTGAAATTGTGGGCTAAAAGGATAAAAGCCCAAAGAGAAGACCCGTTCAGTAAACCATTCACATTTATAGAAATATTACCACTTAACATGGTTATATGAGTCATAAAATGTCATTATGTATTTTTTTTTTAAAAAGTTAATTTAAATTAACTGCTAAGTACTTTGTTTCGGTATCTAGCACAAGTATCAAACCTGTTGCTGATCCAAGAATTTTTGTTATTCTAACAGCAAGAAATAAAAATGTTTTTTCTCATAAAGTGAATGATTTAAGAATATCAGTCAAATGATCAACCATAATTAGATGCCTATTTTAACGCGGACAACTATGCCAGCTGCTAAGGGGCCAAAAGATTCTGGCCCAGAGGCAAAAGCCAACCGCCAACCACTCTTCCTCATCACCTCTTCCTGTTCTGTAGCCCTGCAACACTAATCAGCTCTCAGTCTGGTCTTCCAATTGGCTGGAGCTCTTTAGATAAGCTTTCCACCCTGAAGAGCACTTAACCTTTTGACAATGAACAACTTTTGCATTGTTCATTGTCCGTTTTCAACCGTCGGCCATATTCCTATTTGCATATGTGAATCAGGCCTCGGTCAGGTGTGAGAGCTCTTACGGGCAATATCTTATGGGGCACAATCGAGAATGTAAATTACATTGCACTAGCGCGGGGGAAATTTCTTTCGGTCCAGGGGCCGGATTGCCTCCTTGGACCAAGACCGGGAGGGTCGGGCAGATGATGTCATGGGGTGGCAAGCCCCTCCCATCCCACGACATCATCAGCGGTGCCGTGCCCACTTCCCCCCCCTCTCTCTGCAACTCAGCTGGCACTTGCTAGAGCCAGCTCCTTCCTGCAAGCGTCAAGTACCTCTTTCCTGCACGGCTTGTGCCCTGCTTGGGATGCAAGCAAGGCAGGAAGGAGACACTCAGCTTGGCCAGAGCTTGCAGGGAGCGGCTCCTTCCTGCTTACATCCCAACTGGGGCATGCTGGGACTTGGCCGGAACTTGCAGGAGCCAGTCAAATGGCTCCTTCCCATCCCGACCAGGGTGCAAGTGGGGCAGGAACGGACATGGTTTAGGGCGTGGGCATCCCCCCCCTGCTATCTCTGATCAGAGATAACAAAGGGATCCCTCTCCCCAGACCAGGGGGCGGGGCTTGGGGAGGGAGGGGCATGTAGAGGGTGCCCAACCCTCCGCAGGCCAGGCTTGGCCCCTGGGCTAGAGGCTGCCCTCTCCTGAGCTGCCAACGCTACTCTAGCACAACGACAATAGCGTGAGCTGGTGTGCCGATACTGCCCTACACCCTAGAAGCATTTTGAACCTTGGGCATTGCTTGCATGACCGGTGCTTTGCAGTGGAGAGCTGTAGCTTGTTCCGCTCACCTCAGTCAGGAGCCAGGGGTGCTCTTGGATGAGACGGTCCCAGTCGGTATCGGGCGTCACTCGGGCATATTTGAAGCGGTTCTGGATGGCCGAGGATGTGCAGATGTATTTATACAAGAACTCCTTCCCTGTTTGCTCAGAAATGGCTTTGGCAGACATGGCAACCCTAATGCAAATTAAAAAGCGCATACTGAAGTCAATAATAAGCAAAAGTTTTCTAATCATTAATTTTAGGATTTACGCTTTTAACACAGCCTTACTCGCTGGAGCTACCACTGCAAATATTTCTACTGCTGTAAAAGTCTTACAACATTTCTGGTAGACTATTTCATTCAAAATACAGCTGGAGGATATAGCATGGATGAGTGTTCTCCTGCGTAAAAACATACAAAAAACCCGTCACAGAGAAAACTAGCACATTGGGCAAAGGTTAAGTTGGAACTCATGACTCGTAACCATTGGTAGCTCTATCCTCCATGAATTTGTCCAACCCCTTTTATAGCCACCTAAGCCAGTGGCAATCACATTTTGTGGCAGCGAATTCCATTGCTTAACTATGTTCTGTGTAAAGAAGTACTTCCTTTTGTCTCTCCTGAATGTCCTACCTATCGATCAATGATCTAAAGAGTGCCATAAGTAATTCCATCTCTGAAACTAATACAGGTCCAAATCTGGGGGAATACCTTTGAATCCCATATATCAGTGTTCTCCAACCTTGGGTCCCCAGATGTTTTTGGCCTATGCTGGCTGGGGCATGCTGGGAGTTGTAGGCCAAAAACATCTGGGGACCCAAGGTTAGAGAACACTGCCATATATAATCAGCGGTGGGCAAGAGGGAGATCTGAATCTCCTGGTGGATGACTTACAGCCTTGTCATTGCTGGGTTGGAGCTTGATCTGATGCAGCAAGGCACTTATGTTCTTAATCTAATGTGTATGCTTAATATCTCTGAACACTGATTAGGTTGGTCTGAACTGTGATGAGATCTTGAGTATGCCATTTTGCTTTATAAATTTAACACACACTGGTGGCCCAGTTGGATTCTAGTAAAATAAAGTTGGAGCACTCAAGCTTGAGGTCATCCCACCCTTGATATACAGCACTCTAAATGCCTTATCACGCTGAGATAATATAGAAACATAGGCCCAATTCACACAATCAAACCCACGGTTAACAAACCATGGGTTGTTTATGAGCAAGATTGAGTGTGCTGGCTCCCGGACTGTTTGTTTTCTGAAACAATCCAGGAACGTTCCTGGGTTGTTGTCATGACGTACAAACCTGGCACTTTGGGTTGTTTAGGGTTAAACAACCCAGAGTTTTAACCCATGGTTTGTTGTTGGGTTAGAACTCTGGGTTGTTTAACCCTAAACAATACAGAGTGCTGGATTCGCATATCACAACAGCAACCCAGGAATGGGGGAATTCCTGAACTGTTTTGGAAAGCTGATTCAAAGCAGAAGTGGGGAATGGGAGGGAGGCCACTCACTCCCATGCAGCCACACCAATTCCTGAGTTGTTTAAATTCCGGGGTTGTGCAAACCAGGTCATAGAAGTGGAGGGGACTTGTTGATGGTGGCCTCCCAGATAGAAAAAGACTAGTTCCAATGTTCTTATCCAATTGAATTTTTATTCCCTGGGGGTGCATTTCCGCTTTTGGTGAGCCCATTAAATAGACCAAAAAAAATAATCATTGAATGTTAAATATCAGTTTATTTTGCTCTTATTCAAATAGCTCCCAAAAGTACAAGTGTTATGTTGAAGTGTGTGGTGTGTGTGTGTGTTGGGAGTGATGGTAAACAGTGAGGTCAGAGGGAAATGAAATGTGGAAAGTACAAACAGAGATAATTACCTAATTAACAGTGGCCATTTACAAAACCATTATTTGAGGATAACACAAACATCCTTGCTTTGGTGTTTATCAGCTCACCAATGCAAGGATGTCTATGTTATCCTCAAATAATGGTTTTGTAAATGGCCACTGTTAATTAGGCAATTATCTCTGTTTGTACTTCCCACATTTCATTTCACCTCACTGTTTACAAATGACTACCCCCGTGTGTACATCAATATAACACTGCATGCATCTGATGAAGTGGAGTGCAGTCCACAAAAACGTATGCCATAATACACGTGTTAAGTCTTTAAGGTTCCATGAGACTCCTGGGGTTTGTTTGGGTTTTTTTGCTGCAACATGGCTACCTCTCTGGGAATGGATGGTGGAGCTTGATCCTCTCTTGCTCTGCAACTCTTGCAGTTACAGAGTATGTTGGGACAACATTTTGTGCATGGCGGGGAAATTGTCTTTAAAAATGTGAAAGGAGGAAAAAAACGTATCTTTGGAATGAATGATAGGTTAAAACAATCTTTTTACTAAGCACTCAAAAGTAACTGGCCTACAAAACTGTTTACTCACCTCCTTTTTACTCATAAGAGGGACCCCTGTGCTGTTTCTGTGCTGGCCATGGAGAAAGGGCTTTTACTTATTACATTTCTACATTGCCCAATATCTGAAGCTCTCAGAGTGGCTCACAAAACAAGAAAGGATCACTTCCTCCACGGCCAGCAAGGAAGCTGAGTGGGCTGATGAGGGAGAAACAGAGCACCCTGTCCATCCTTCACCGGCCTATTTGTTCACCTGGAAGGCATTCCAGGACTGGCCTAAGTGGAACTCCTGGTCACCAGGTGAACAGGCAATTCGCTAAATACAAGACTGGGGTAAAAAAAAATTCAACAGACAACACTGGTGTTGATAAATGCATATATTATTGTTGTGCTATTGGTCAGTCTGGACGTCACACCTGGCTAACAGGAACGAATGCTTGGCTACCAAACCCAGCCATAATTTACAGACCCCCAATTTTTAATGCAATTTCAGTCCCTAACTCAGGGTGCGTGCGTAGCAACGCAATGCACTCTCCACTGCAGCACAGAGGCTTTTTAGTTGATGCTGAAACAAGCCTCTCTAACCACTGCCACTCTCAAAACAGAATCTGAGTCTCCTTAGCCCAGTGTTCTCCAACCTTGGGTCCCCAGATGTTTTTGAGCTACAACTCCCAGCATGCCCCATCCAAGGTTGGAGAACATCTGAACATTAGGCTATTCCTTCACAGCAAGACAGAGGCTGTTAACTATCTTACCTTACACATCCAGGTCTACTTGGTTTACAAGACCTATAAAATGCTCCTGTTTCAAGCAAACATTTTTGTTAATGGGAGGTTTTGGGCAGAGAGGTTTCTTAGTTTTGAGGAGATAACGATGTGTGATCCCAATGCCCATGCTTTCCAAATGAGTGCCTTCTGAGAGACAGAGTGCTTGAGTAGGGGGGGATGAGCTGAAAAAGATACCTTGCAAATTAAATTTAAGGGAAGTTAAAAACTCTCTCCCCTTGCCAGTTCCTAATTGAAAGCAACTACAGCAAACACGTGGGGGGTCGACACATAGGTTGATTCATTCTCTTGGCAGCAATATAGCTATAGCTAGGTAGTAGGACATATAATTAACTTAGAAAAGGTTCCAGATTTAGTCCTCAGTAAAAATAAAAATTGAAGAGCCTTGGAAATAGTCAAATAGACAGTACTGGGCGAGACAAGCGAAAGCTTCATATGTTTCCATTATTTATTTATTAAATTTTTAATCCACCCAATAACAAACATTCTCTAGGAGGATCACCAACAGTTAAAAGACTAAAATGCTATACAAACAGTTAAAACCATAAAAATACACTGCAAATATTTAAAAGAATAAAACACAATGCAAACAAACAGCGGCACAGGCATAACAGCCATAAAAACCTTAAATTTAGGATCAAATACATTTTATCTCATCAAAGATAACTCAAAGTGGCTAGCTAATAATAATAATAATAATAAACATTAAAACAAGCAGACATCAACATGTGCTCCCAGAAGGACCCTTCTGAGTCATCATTCCAATTTTAGAAGTGGGGGGAAACGAAGGATATGAAGTGGTTGGAGATGCACCCAATGGAGAATTTCAGGTGTAGGATACCTCCTCTTCAGGTAAAGGCATGAACATATAGAGGTCATAGATCATAGAGTTGGAAGGGGCCTAGAAGGCCATCGAGTCCAACCCCCTGCTCAATGCAGGAAACTAGAGGAGGGGTCTCCCATCCAAGTAATAACCAGGCCTGACCCTGCTTAGCTTTCCACGCTCAGACAAGCTGAGCCAGCATAAGCCACAGGCCTGTATTAAGTCCTTCCAAAATGTATGGCTGAGATGGGATTTGAACCCAGGCCCAACACACTCTCCAAGGTCCTTTTTTCCTGGACTGGCAGTGTGAGCCAAGGCTCAGAAATAAAGCAATTTCCAATCTGTGTGCCATGAGAGAATGTCCAGTTGCGTTGTGAGAAATTACATAATCCATGCTTCCTGTAATCCCAAAGCACCCATCCACCGAAGAAACTGCCTGCTGCATCTCTGCCCGATTTAGCACTCTAGCCTCCCTCCTTTCCAATCAGCCTTCACTAGGGGTGGTAGTTCTGCTGCATCTCTGCGGCAGGGATGACTGGAGAATGAGGCTGTTCCATGTCTGCATGCGTCTCTTCTCCTCGAATCACACAGCATGCTCAGAAGAACAACTCACGCGGAGTCTAGTGAGCAGGCTCTCTCTAAGACAGTGTTCTCCAACCCTGGGTCCCCAGATGTTTTTGGAGTTGTAGGCCAAAAACATCTGGGGACCCAAGGTTGGAGAACACTGCTCTAAGAGCAGGTCATTCCCAATCACTTGCACCACGAGAGTAAGCCTTTCAGGGTGTGAGTGTGATTCAGCTATCAGAAGTTGCGAATTGCTTTGTGGGTCTCTCTTGGCAGAGTCACCTTCCTGGACAATACATGAAAAGGTCACATCTCTTCATGCAGATCTTTTTTTTAGTATCAAGATGTCCAGAAAAAGCCAATGAACTCCATCCTAAGGCTGTCAATTGTGTATGCACGCAACCAGCGACGGATGACCTTTCCTCCAGGCAGCACGCGCGCGCACACAACAAAAACAAACAGAAGGTGTCTGATCTCCATCAGCTGCCCAACGAAGACACACACACAATTGTAGAGAAATGACGGCCGTGAAAATGAGAATATGAGAAAATAGTATCCTGCTCCACTCTTGATCACAAAAAGCAAACATAGCCGTGTTGACCATGAGAAAAAAATCCCAAAAATCCCTATTATTGCAATACCTTTCTTGGGCCAAGCAAAAGATCTCCCAAAAAATGTGCAAAGCTTTTGAGATCTCCAGATGTCTTCTTTGGGAATAACAATACAAGGGCAGCCTTAATCTCGAAATGTTTTGTGAAGGATGGATTTGCTCTGTGTATGCATGCGTGTGTGTGCGCACACCAGGGATGGGGACTCGGACTCCAGGACTCGACTCCTGAGTCGGACTGAGTCCCCCCTCTGACTCGAGTCCCAATATTTTTAATGGCACTCGAGACTCGACTCGGGACTCGAGACCAAGGACTCGACTCGAGACTCGTGTTCCAAAATTGTGTTCCTCAAATGCAACATGGATAGGTTTTAGGAAGCACAGCAAGTTTATTTTTTAAAATCATTTTCCTAAAATGCAACCTTTCAGACATTTTGGGTTTGGCTGCCTCTGCCTGCCTGTTTGAGGTTCCCAGCCTCCTCTGCCTGGTCTCTTCTTAACCAGTTCCACAGTTTGAATTGTCCAAGACACAAAGGCCTCTGCCTGCCTGCTTTGGGGTTCCCTGCCTCCTCTGCCTGCCTGGTTATTTTGGGTTTGATTGCCTGGTCTGTTCTTGCCAAAATCAGTTGCAGAGTTTTGAAATAAAAAGGCACACTTGTGCCTAGAATTTATTTAAGCCACACATTTGAAGTAGCCTTATTTTGTTGGGGAAAAACCCCATTGATTTTAATAGGGACTCGTGGAGTCAGCTTTGGGAGTGACTCGTGAGTCACCATTTTGGACCAAGGACTCGGACTCGAGTCCAAAGACTCGTGACTCAAGACCAAGGACTCGTCAACATCCCTGGCGCACGCGCGCGCACACGTGTCCTCTTGACATCTTTGTGGGTTTCCTTTTGTTAAAGCTCTGAATTGCAGCTGTACCACATTTATTTTAAGATTGGCTCAAGGCACGTTGCAGAAACAAGTGTTTGATGGGTCTCCCTGGGGCTTTGGGAGCTTTGGAGAGAATGCAAGTGCGGCTTTCCCCAGACAGTTCAGTGAGGCCTGCGTGGGGTAAGGGAGAGCCCCATTTAAGAAAGGGAAGGATAGCAGAACCCTTCATAGGTGTCTTGGCTTGTCAGATTTGCTAGAGCAGGGCAGCCTGGGCGCCGTGGAAATAACTTAGCAGCGGCATATTTGACAGCAAGAGTGGGAGATGTGGTTTTTTAAAACATTCTAAACTACTTCTATTGTGCTTCCTCTGTTTTAACTGCACAGAGTACCCTGATCTAGTCCATCACTGGCAGGGCCTCAGTTGCTGATCTCAAAGGGGAGGGAGGAAGAGGCCTATACCAATTAAAATATATATATAATTTGCTGCCCCATATCTATAAAAATGGGGTGCCTTTCTCTGACCCCCACATTCCCGCCTCCTTTGTATGCTGAGCAGCATAACAAGAGCACATTCATTGATCAAGGAGTTCCAAAATCCGTATTAGTGTAATAGCTTTATTAGGCCAACCAAAATATATATCAGCTTTTGAGAACTCCAGATATCTATCAGGCAAGATGTTTCAAAAAGCAGGTTCGGCAGAAGGCGGGGGGAGGGGGGAGCCATCACGTGAACAGTAGAGCCTAACTTGAAGGTCTGTAGATCCCTCCAAGATCTCACTTAATGCTAACCCAAGGTATGAGTTGAATTCTGGGTTGTTGTAATGTGCAAATGCAGCTGCGCTAACCATGTTTTTTTTTAAACTACAGACAACCCAGAAAGAGGTTCAACAACAACCCATACTCAACCAGTACTCTAGGCTGCCATTATGTGCGAACCCACAATGGTGAGTTGTTCATGGGTTGCTTTGCCAGGCTGCACAGGGGGCATGCAGGAGCAGAAACAAAACCCAGCCACCCCACAGGAAGGGAGTTTTTCTTCAGTGAGCTACAAGCAGTGCCAGGAACCGCTGATGAATCTTCCATGCCCCGTGTGTAGAACAATGGTAATCGGGCAGCTGACACAGTGAATTCCTGCCTGTACTACAGCACTGCAAAGGCATTCGGGATACGGGGAGGGATTGGGAGAAGAAGGTGTGTGGGGGGAGGGGGGAACCACCCAGGGATCGAGAGAACGTACCACAGTTTCATGTATCATCTGCCAGACAAACCCTGGGTAGAGGAAAAAGCTATGGTTTAAATAAAGTGCAGCCTTCCCCAACCTGGCATCCTCCAGTTGTGTTGGACTACAACCCTCTGCATCTCAGCTGTGCGAACCAGGCCTAGGACTTCTCCACCACCGTTGGAGCCAAAACAAACGTGTCAAAGGAGATCCACGATTGGAGTTCCAAGGCTGACTGGAGCAACGGCGCTGGCAAAGGGGGTGTTTCACCCTCTCTCTCTACACCAGAGCTCTGCAACCTTGGGTCCCCAGATGTTGCTGGACTACAGCTCCCAGAATCCCTTGCCATTAGCCATGCTGGCTGGGTATGCTGGGAGCTGTAGGCCAGCAACATCTGGGGACCCAAGGTTGGAGAGCCCTGCTCTACACCATTACCCCAATATAAATCCCCCCCGGAAGCTGTTAGTAGTGCCTTATACCACTGGAAATCCTACTCATCTGGCTTCTGAGATTTTCATCATTCATACACTTCCAACTATCTGTTCTTGGCATAGCATCTTCAAAAATGTGTATGCAGTGCTTTTACAAGAGTCTTCAAGCAAAATGGCTATTTCAGTTTCTGTGTTGCTGAGTAAATTTAGTATTTTAATATGCACCACCACTACAGGGCAACCTCCCTGCTAGTGCTCATAAAAAAAAAAGGATGAAGGTTTATTTTTTGTTTTAAATGTAAACACAAAATGCTGTAAGACTTTCAACTGAATAAAGAAAAGCCAAGCACCACCGGTGAAACATTTATGAGAACTAACTCACACCAAAGAATAATGTTCTGCTTAGGTGCACTGGAAGTTGGTACAGGAATGACAGACATTTTGGATCCATACAGTGATATCTATGCACCTTTATGGCTTGAACAGGAAATGGGACTTGGGGAACTGCCATTGTCCTTTGCCGTGGTAAATTAATATGAAGCATCATTCCTGGGCAACTTCCCATTGGTGTTCATCAAAAAGGGTTTAAAAAGATTCAAAGCACACACAGAAAAAGTCACACGATCCATTAATATTCAAAGCCTTCATCAAGCAGCTGTCAAATGAACAGGAAGGCTTTCATCTCCTCTTTTCGCTTGCCTGATCTCACGCAGAACAGCTGTCACAAAAAAGTGCAACATCTGACAGTTTGCCTTGTGCAAACAAGAGGCCAGCACGGCCAAAGCAAGGCTACGTCAGCAGCTGAGCTTCCTCCGTCACGTTCCTCCACCCTGCCTCCCTCTACAAATACTGGGAGCAGGATTCTGGCTTGCAAAAAAGTTGGTATATTAAATATTACCCAGATGCTGAATCAATCCTTTCCCTAGTTAAATCATGGGATGTAACTTTTCCCCCTAATAAACAAGGTGAACCTTTTAGGCACTATATGTAAAGACAACAGGCAGGTATAAGCCAGGCTTGTAAACATCCATTTGCTGTAGCTTGTGAAGAATCGATGTCAAGAGGAAAGTGTTAACAAAATTGGGTCTCTTTCTTGCGGGCCAAATATGACTTGAATAGGGAGATTGAGGGTACAATCCTAGGCAAGTTTAGACAGGGAAAAAAAAGGCCTACAACTCCCATGCTGGAAGTTGTAGGCCTTTTTTTCTGTCTAAACTTGCATAGGACTGTGCCTTTAGGAGGGCAGACTAGTAAAAAGTGTTGTGGACATTTGCAAGTCTGGTATAAGAGGTGCTTTTGAAACAAAGTCTTGGGAAAAGTGGGTTGGACGTCTGCTCGAGCGGGTGCAGTCTTCCATTGCATGGGGAGGGTTTGTGGTGAGCAGATTTCATCTGCAGTATAAATATACACTACGACTCAGGGGCAGGGAGAGGGGTGTGGCCATCTGGGGAACCCTGGAGGGCTGGATTGGGACCACAGGTGGGTCAGTTTTGGCCCGTGGACCTGAGGTTCAACATCCCTGCTATGCACGCGTACCTGAGAGTAAGTTCCTGTGAAATCAATGGGGCCTGTGTGTCTAGAATTGCCCTGCGAGGAGCGGCTAAGTTCCTGGGCAAACAGCTGGAAAACCGCTGTTCTAGATCAATACCCATTTTTTGCCAGATGAAGAGCTCTATCCCACAGATAATGAAAGCAAGGCAAGGGAGTAGTGTGCAATCTTGCCCAAGGTCAAAGAAAACATGAAGCCTGGAATAAAGAACACGACATTCTGTTTTCATGGATATGGTATTACAGATGCACAGACACAGTGCATGCTCCCAATACCGTACCACCAAGGAACGACCTACGCTGGCTCCTAACAAAGCTTGCCAAGAAAGAATGGTTGAATGTCTTCTTCTCCTCTGCTTCCTACTCCCTTGACCTTAATTCTTCCTCTGGACAACGGATTGAAAAGACACTGATTGGAGGCCTAGAAAAGCATTATATATCACAATTATTGCACCAAATAATTACAAGCATCGGACTGCAGAAGTATCCATGTAACATATAATGAGCTTTAAAAGGCAGGCAAATTGTATACATGGCTACAGAGCTCTGCACTGTAGCCGTGGGTCAGCATAAAGTAGGTGTGATGGGTTCTCCCAGCCAGCCAGGGCTCACTCAGACTAGCAGAGGCAGAGTGGATGGGAAGGTGCCAGCCAACTCACGAAAACAATGATCTATACAACTTACAGAGCAATCTTATACATGTGGGCTGTACAGGTGGCGGGCTCTCCCACTCTCTGGAGGCATTCAAGGTACAGCTGGACAACCACCTGTCAGGGATGCTTTGACCTGGATTCCTGCGTTGCGCAGGGGGTTGGACTCGATGGCCTTGTAGGCCCCTTCCAACTCTACTTTTCTATGATTCTACGATTCTATGTCTACTGAAAAGTACTAAGTCCAATTGAGTACAATGGTGATTGCTCCCAAGTAAGTGGGTATAGGATTGCAATCATACTTTGATTTAAAAGCCTGCCTTTAACTGGGTTGGGACTCTTAATTTCTCTGCTTTCATAATACAGGTCATGTCTGATATCTACGGTTGCAATCCACCTTTGGTTGAAGCTGGAGGGGGGAGGAGGAAGGGATGGGGGGGGGGGAAGCAACAAACCATTATTTTAGCAGAGCTGGACTGTACTCTACATGTTTATTTTAACAAAGACAAAAAGATAAAGATCTCACCCACATGTAGAAAAGTCATTTGCACAGCTAAATTCCTCATATTTGCATAGAGACCATGAAGCTATGAGCTACAAATTGTCTTACTACAACTCCACTTAGGAAAGAGAAGCCGGGGTCCCGGCACCTTGGATTTCTAGGCTACGGCTGCAACCAACCCACATCAGATAAAGAGAAAGCAGTGTCTTAGAGCAGTGTTCTCCAACCTTGGGTCCCCAGATGTTTTTGGCCTACAACTCCCAGCATGCCCCAGCCAGCTACGCTGGGGACCCAAGGTTGGAGAACACTGTCTTAGAGCACACTTTGGACTTTAAAAAAAAAAAAAAGTAGGGAGGGGAGGAAGCCCTTCAGCACCACAATACATGCATCTGAGCTTTTTTACAACAAAATAGTATGTACAACTTCTGTGATCAAAGCGTATTGAAAACACACCAGGCCATTTAAAAAAGCTGCCAACTCACAGTCTAAAACAAGGCCAAAACCACACACTTAAAAGAAAGACTGGGAAGTGATTTGTTGTGGGCTCTAACGTGGGGCTTTATGACCTCAGTCATGGTTCCTGCCAGGGCTACTAGGTATGCAGGAAGATTAAACAAAGGGAAAGAGTAAAAGCCTTTTCTTTTTTACAGCCACAAAACTTGCTTATACACTCCAGAACATTCCTAAAGAACTCCAAAATCATTCACTAAATAATCCAACCCCCTTACTGTATTGGAACAGTAACTGTTTTCTTAATGGATGGGGGGGGGCGGGGAAGTAGCCATGTTGATTGTAAGAAAAATTCCAATGCTCATATTAGGCCAACCAAAAGATCACAAAAAGTGCGCAAGCTTTTGAGATCTCAATAAGAGATCTGGGGATCTCCAGAACTTCTACATTTTTTGTGATCTTTTGGTTGGCCTAATAAAGGTATTGCACTAATATGGATCAAGGGATATGAGTTACTAATACATATCAAGAAGAACACCCAATAATTAACGTCAATCTTCCAAATGGCCCACTATGACTGTCAGTTATAAGCTTTCTTTCCTTTCGATTTTCCAGGTTTACATTTCAATATATAATAGTGGAGTGATCAGTGGTCAGTGTTACAGCCAGACAATTGATACAGATTTACTTCTCCATTTAGGTACCGGTATCTACATTTTAGCACACACATATATTAACATGACACAGTGGTATTGTTTCAAGCTCTAAATCAGAGGCAAGGCATTAATCACAGAGGTTCTGGAATGTAGCCTTATCAATGAGCTTCTCTTTGAACAGTTTAGTTGTCAACACCTCCAAACAAGGTAGGGACCTAATGAGGTTGGGGCCTTCCAACTTTCTGAAATTTCTGAAATAACTTTGTTGTTTATGTATATCTATTACGAGATATAAAACAACTTTTCCAGTACAAATATAGTTCTTTCTTTTTTATTGGTGCTTCTGGGAGAAAAATTTGTAGGGTTCCCTAGAAAGGGACCACTACTCAGAGGAAGAGTGCATGCTTTGCATGTAGGAGATCCCAGCTTCAATCCCCATTATCTGCAAGTAAAATCATCACCTGCTGTAGGGCTAGGAAAATCTTCTTGACCTGAGATCTTGGGAGAGCCACTGCCAGTAAGGAGAAATAATACAGAGCCATCATTCTGACTCCATATAAGGCAGGTCCATCTTCAAGGCAAAAATATGGGTTCACGGGGAGAATCCTTTACAGGACCATCTTCCATCTGGTAACCTGTGTCCTCACTGTGGGAAGCTGTGTGGATCTAGAATTGGCCTCCACAGTCACTTACGGACCCATTGCTAGAGTCTACACAATTTTCTTTAGAATTTCCTCCTTTTAAAATTTCCTTTTTGTAAATTTTTATCCTGGAAGACAATCTTACTCGGTCACAAGTGATCACCTGATGATGATGGGTTCATTATGTGAGATGGGAAATATATGTTTTACGTTAAGGGGTCCTATGTCTTATGCTCTTGTTTCAACATTAAGCTGCTCTGACAATATTGTAGATGCTGCAGAGCAGGTGTGGGCAGAAGGTAGATCAGGATCTAATGGTACACCTTTGGGTGATTTGCAGTAGATCAGTAAGGATTTTTGACTGGCTGGCCCTACCATTATGCAGAATTTATTTAGTTATTTATTATATTTATGAATCGCCCATTTGGCCAGACATCCGGCCACTCTGAGCGATGTACAATGCAATAAAATACGGACGGACACACACACACACACAGTGTAAAACACAATTAAAAATCCTAACCCACCCCATATTCCCACCTGAAAAGCCACAGTTTTTAATGCCCGGCGGAAGCTAATCAAGCAAGGGGCATGGCAGAGGTCACTGGGGAGAGAGTTCCATAAATTGGGGGCTGCCACAGAAAAGGCCCTCCTCCTAGTCCCCACCAGCCTGGTTTCTTTGCAATATCATGAAAGGGCAGCAAATTGTTAGTTCTTGGATTTTTTAATTATTTCATTGTTACTGCCAAGGAGGGGGAGAGGCGCTTGTGAGATTTTTTTTTGCCTCTTGGGTACTATGCACCTTTTCTTGGGGAGTGTGTGTGTGTGTGCGTGCGTGCATTATTTGCTGCTCCGCTTCAGGCAGCTACATGTTTTTGGCCAGCTCTGCTAACAGCAGCAACGACTAAAATGCTTCCCCCCCCCCTTATGTTAGGTTGCTGAAAAAGAAAAATCAGCAGTGGATTTATGCATGAAAAGACTTGTGAGCTTGGTCCTGATCCTGGTCACTGAGCTGAGCTTGTGTTCAGAGGCATCTTGTTCCTTAATTCTCAGCATATGTCCACCTGCCTGAGCCACTAGTTTGCACCAAGCTCCCCTTTGTAGACTCTGAGCATCTAGTAAAAAGCAAGGTAGATTGCAGGAGCCTGAAGTCTGCCTACCCTTGCTGCAGGGAGCACCCAACACCACATGGCCCGCCCAGAGACACACAAAGTTAACAGTAGGAAAGCTAGGGTAAGAGATGATTCCCTCTCTCATATCATGCTAATTTCTCTGACACATTTTGGATGCTATGCTAAAATTTGGCAGGGACAAACCCCTTTCCCCTTTAAGAACACACTGCCTTTCTGTAGAAGACTAAAAGATCTCCTTTCTCCCACAATGGGCAGCCAGGTGCCTACAGAAGCCCACAATAAAGGCGAAATGAGCCCTCTCCTGTTGCCTATCCTGCCACCTGCGCGTCTGATACCAAGAGATATTCTGCCTTAGAACTTGGAATTTATTTTGGCTAATAACCAGTGAGCGATCAGCCTCTCTTCCACAAATTTGTTAAGCCTTTTTAAAAGCCATCTAAAGCTAAGCAAGCAACCACCACATCATCTTGTGGATGGAAGTTCTCTATGTTTAAAGATGTGGTGTGTGAAAAAAAAGTGATTTCTACTCACTGACCTGAACCGACATCAATTTAATTGGATGACTCCCAAGCTCTAGCATTCATAAGAAAGGCAGTGGGGTGGGTGGGGGGATCTTTTGATCTACTCTGTACTCTTCCCAAACATGTTGAAATGGAATCTCTTTCTCCCTCATCATACACAAAAGGGGGAGTTCAGGTTATGGTGGTGGACCTTTTCTATTTCTCCCCCCTACCTTGCCACTTCCTCGTTTTAACCTTCTATCACGGGATCTGGCAAGCAGAGAGACCTCCAGGGTTCTCTGTAATATTATCTTGCTCAAATAATGTAGATTGCAACCCTTGCGCGTAAGTGAGGGCGGGGAGAAATCACTTGCACGGCGGCACGCAGGCACACTTGTGGATCTGGAAATACTGGTGCGCTTTTGGTGCTGAATACATGTAATTAAACAGTAATTCTCGATACACAACGCACCATCAACACACATTGCGCTTTACAGAATTTTAATACGCAAAAAAAAGAAGTAAAAACAGGTACCTGCCCCAACGAGTTCAGGATGTAAAATCAGCAATAGGTAAGGAGGGAGCTGTTTTCCCCGTGGTCCCCTTGCGGGGCGGGGGTGTGTGTGGTGTGGAGTCAGTGTTCCCGGCTCGTTCTTGTAAAATGAAGTTCTAAAAACACTTTTTTTTTCTTGATAGCAAAAGGGATGCAATTATTTTTCCATTACATCCGTGTGGATGACGTGGTTAAATAAAGCAATCAAAACATTTTAAAAAAACAAAATAAGTCGAAGCACAATATTTAATCTCCCCCTTACCCTGCTGTAAAGTGCCTTACCCTTCTCCTCCGGGCCTTTTCCTCGTCCTGCTGCAGCCCTTTCTGTCCGAGCCTTCTTTTCTTCTCTTCCTGCTGCTGCTGCTCCTCCTCGTCCTCCTCCGCTCCCTCTTCTCATATGGCTAGATGCGCTCCAGCCCTGCCATAGGGCAGCCTTCCCTCCACGTGCTGCTTGCCTGAGCAAGGCCTGACTTCGCCCATTGGCTCCCCTCCGTGGGCAGAACAGGGCAGGCTTGCTTGGGAGTGGCGGGAGGGAGTCGCACAGGCTTGTGGGGGTTGTAGTTTTCCTTATCCTCCAGGTCCCACTTTCATCTATACCGCACGGTTGGAAGAATTGAAATACAGTAATACCTTGGATTGCAAGTACAGTCGTGCCTTGGATTGAGAGCATAATTCGTTTCGGAAACGTGCTTGTAATCCAAAACACTCTTATATCAAAACGAAATTCCCCCAAAAAAATTGTAGAGATTTTTAATTTAAGCCGTACTACAGTACTTGTATTGCAAGACGTCGCTTGCATATCAAGTCAAATTTTTTAAAATAAATATTTAAAAATTTGCTTATCTTGCAAAACGCTCTCCAACCAAGTTACTTGCAATCCAAGGTATTACTGTAATTTGGTTTGAGAGCGTTTTGCAAGACAAGCAAATTTTTAAATATTTGTTTAATTTTTATTTTTTTTTACTTGATATACAAGCGACGTCTTGCAATACAAGTACTGTAGTACGGCTTAAATTAAAAATCTCTGTACAAATTTTTTTGGGGGGGATTTCGTTTTGATATAAGAGTGTTTTGGATTACAAGCACGTTTCCGGAACGAATTATGCTCTCAATCCAAGGCATGACTGTAAGCACATTTCATGTTTATTTAATATTGAATCGGATTACTTTATTTTTTTGTTTGTTACTTTAAAGTATAACAGTTAATTGCTTTATAAATAGAAATTAATTAAAAATAGTTATATTTTTAAAAGGGATCACTATAGTCTCGTGTACTTAGTTACTGAAGATTAAAAAATGCCTCTGAACACGTAAATCCCAACACTCCTGAGAATATCCCCCCTCAATTTATAATGTAGGTTGTAATTTTACAGTTGTAGCATAACTTTTGGTTATTATGTATTTAATATTCAGCAGATTGTACTTACCAGTGGATAAAACAGTTATCCACTGTAGCGTGCCCAAACTAAATTTTCACCTAAAACTTCCAATTTAGAAAGCAGTTATTGGGAACAAATCTTGCAGGCTATACCAAGTAAACTTAATGCATGTTTAGACAGAAAAAAGCCGTACAATCGCCAGCATGCCCCCGCCACCACTGGTCTATAATTATTGTCCATTACCCTTTTGTACATTGAGCATGTGCAAAATGCTTTTTGTAGAGAAAAAGCGTCAGAGTTTCCTTGAGCACACACACACACACACACCTCCTCACGTGTAAACAAGTATAATCCCAGTTGGAGGTGGGAATCCCATGCAAAATGTACATAATTCTTCTGAAGTCTCCTGCAAATGCATAATTCCCTTTGATCCCCCTGTGTCACAGGTATTTGCATGCAAATGCGGCCCAAGCATTCTATTCATGACCAAAGAGCCACCCCCTTCTGCTTGTTCGAGTGCTGTTTCTTTGACCAGGTAGGCAGTAACCTCTCCTTTATCTTCTACGTCAGTGTTCTCCAACCTTGGGTCCCCAGATGTTTTTGGCCTACAACTCCCAGCATGCCCCAGACGCTGGCTCAGCTTGTCTGAGTGTGGAAAGCTAAGCAGGGTCAGGCCTGGTTATCACTTGGATGGGAGACTCCTCCTCTAGTTTCCTGCATTGAGCAGGGGGTTGGACTCCATGGCCTTCTAGGCCCCTTCCAACTCTATTATGAATCTATGAATCTATGGCCCAGATGAAGTTCATCCTGATTGGCCAAAGACAGCTCGGCTCCTGAAAGGAGGAGTGGGTGGGAGGGAAGAATATACTGCTGCTGTGGCTTCTGGTTTCTGTTGTTGTTGGGGTCTGCACGTGAAGAAGCACGGGGTAGGGCTTTGGCTGAGGCAAGCCCTGGAGAGGACCAACCAACCCCCAGGTAAAGAGTGAGGCCTGGGTAGTGATATGGTAAAGGAACTAGCTTTGTTATTTTGTAGCTCTGCTGTGTATACCAAAGTGTCTTCCCCACCTTTTCCCCTTCCCTCATTCCCCACCTTTTGTTGTAATCTGTTTACCTGAAATAAATTTTGGTTTCACCCCACATGGAGTGTGTGGTTACTCTGTGGTCCAGTGCTAAATCCAGAGTATAGACAAGGGCAAGGCCCTGAAGACTGCAGAGCTAAGGCTGGCAGTCTTGCACCTTTGTTCTCTGGTCTTGAAAGAAAGGACCGGATGGCAGAATCCTTTCTTCACACACCTTTCATTCACCACTAACCACAAGCAAGCCCTACATAAGGATTATCAGATATAATCTGGGGCAGAGGGAGAACACCCCTCTTCTAGTTTGGGGGTCAGCAAAGACCCCTGAACCAAATCCCCCTGAGACTTGCCTGGCTCTCACTAATTGTTAATTAGTGTAAATAATCCGGATAGTATTAGTGCTCACCTGTCTAACTTTTTCTATAGACTTCAGTAAGAATAAAGTCTTCCCTTAGGGCCTTATTACATATAAAGGTGGTCCGGGTGCTGTTAACACTCTCCCCGGTGAATGGGGGCCCTGGTCCCAACAAAGTCCCACTGTGACCTTTTTGCATCACACTTTGAGGACAAAATCACTCGTCTCTGCAGCAAAATTGACGCTGTCATTAGCGCATCTCCAGTTGAGGTATCTGCCTGGTGCCACCATCTGCCCGGTTTTGTGGGATCAATTTCAGTTGCTAGGGTCTGATGACATGGACAAGGTGCTTGCAGCAATGCAGCTGATCATTTGCCCTCTTGATCCTTGTCCATCCTGGCTTATAAAAGCTAGCCGAGGGGGTTTAGCTGGGTGGGTCCAGGGAGTGGGAAATGCTTCTCTACATGAATGGATGGTTCCTGCTGTCCTTAAGGAGGCAGTAGTGCATCTACTTCTGAAAAAAAACACCACTCTGGACCCAACAGTACTTGATAACTACCGCTCAGTTGCAAATGCCCCTTTCTTAGGGAAGGTTCTTGAGAGGGTCCTGGCGAAGCAACTGTAGGCTCTCTTGGAGGCTACTGATTATCTAGACCCATTCCAGTCTGGGTTTTGACCCTGTTATGGGACTAAATCAGCCTTGGTCAGCCTGATGGATGACCTTTCTTGGATGAAGGATAGTGGGAGTACAACTCTGTTAATTCTACTTGATATCTCAGCTGCTTTCAATATATGAAGGACTGCCAACCGGTCCTTTTCTCAAGACCAGAGATCAAAGGTGCAAAACTGCCAGCCTTAGCTCTGCCGTTTTGACACTGATTCTCTCAGGGCCTTGCCCTTGTCTATACAATGGATTTAGCACTGAACCACAGAGGAACCACACACATCGTGTGAGGTAAAACCAGGAAAGTTTATTTAAGGTAAACAGATTACAATAAAAGGTGGGGAATGAGGGAAGAGGGAGAAAGGTGGGGAGACACTTTGGTACATACAGTAGAGCTATAAAATAACAAAAGCTAGTTCCTTTACTATATAAATACCCAGGCCCTTACTTCTTTACCTGGGGGCTGGTCTTCTCAGAGTTTGCCTTAGCAAAACCCTACTCCCGCGAAAGCGTGCAGACAAGAACCAAACCCAAAAGCCACAGCAGCAGTATAGATTCTTCCCCCCACCCCTCCTTTCAGTAGCCCAGGTGTCTTTAGCCAATCAGGATGAACTTCATCTGGGCCAGGCAGGGGAGGGGTGGCTCTTTGCCAGCATTTGCATGCAAATAGCTGTGGCACTGGCCAGCAAAGACATGGGAGACTCTGCCGCATCAGGAGCCATCAGAGAAACTATGTACATTTTGCATTTCCCAGCCCCCAGCTGGGATTATACTTGTTTACACTTGTGGAGGTGTGTGTGTGTGTGTGTGTGTGTGGTGCAGGAAACTCTGACGCTTT
Organism: Shinisaurus crocodilurus; assembly: GCA_021292165.1. NCBI lineage: Eukaryota > Metazoa > Chordata > Lepidosauria > Squamata > Shinisauridae > Shinisaurus > Shinisaurus crocodilurus. The sequence continues at coordinate 265,512,946 of CM037877.1, read as the reverse complement.
TTCTCCACACAATACCATCGACCATGGTATCCTCCTGGATCAACTTCATGGGTTGGGCATTGGAGGTACTGTGTTACAGTGGTTCCGGTCCTACCTGCGGGGTTAATTTAAGAGAGTAAGATTGGGTGACTATTCCTCAGACCCTTGCCAATTGAGCTATGGGGTTCCGCAGGGTACTATCTTGTCCCCAATGTTGTTTAACATCTATATGGGAGTGGTCTTTAGGGGATCTGGAGCCAAGTGTCATCAGTACGCTGATGACACACAGCTCTATATCCCTGTGACAACTGAATCAGGATAGGCTGTGCAAGTCCTGGATCAGTGCCTGAACTCAGTGATGGGCTGGATGAGGGCCAATAAACTGAGGCTGAATCCTGGCAAGACGGAAGCCCTGTGGGTGAGTGGTTCCCGAGTCCGGGAGATAGGCTCGTGGCCTGTTCTGGATGGGGTTGCACTCCCTTTGAAAGATCAGGTTCGTAGTCTGGGGGTACTCCTAGATCCATCATTGTCACTGGAATCCCAAGTGACTGTGGCAGCTCAGAGTGCCTTTTACCATCCTTGATTGGTTCACCAGCTATGGCCTCTCCTGGACAGGGATAGCTTGGCCACAGGTGATACAGGCAGCTAGTAACCTCAAGAATGGATTACTGCAATGTGCTCTATGTGGGGCTGTCCATTAAGGCTGCTCCAGAAGCTGGAGCTAGTGCAGAATGCAGCAGCTCGGCTGATGTCAGGAGCTGCCCCTTTTCATCATGCAAATCCTTTGCTGAAGGAACTGCACTGGCTACCTATTTGCTACTGGGTCAGGTTTAAGGTTCTGGTACTTGTACTTGTGTACAAAGCCCGAAACAACTTGGGACCAGGTTACCTGAGAGAGCGCATCCTCCCATACCAACCTATCCAGTCACTGAGGTCATCAGCTGGCATGCTCCTGATGGTTCCTCATGGACCTTTGGCCCAATTGGAGTCCACCAGGAGAAGAGCCTTCAGTGTGGTGGCTCCATTTCTGTGGAACTCCCTGCCTCTGGAGGTCAGGCAGGCTCCGGCATTGTGCTGCTTTCAGCGCCTGCTGAAGACCTCCTTTTTCGGGGGAAGCCTTCTCTGCTGTCCAACCACCACTTGTAATTGTTACTTTGTTTTCAATGTATTGTTGTTGTTTCTTTTATCTGTTCAACACTCCGGAATCTACATAGATATGGAGCAGTATACTAACACTGTAGATGATGATGATGATGATGATGATTTGTTTTATCAATAATATAACCTCTGCTGAAATTGGGGCCAAAAGACATCATCAAAAACGTCAAATGAGGCATTAATTGACATTGTTTTAGGATCATCATTGTATAAACTAAAGGTTAGCCTCCATAGATTTCTTGGGAACATTTGCCTTAATGTTGAATTCTGCCTCTTTGTAGCCATTAGAAACCAAATACTAAAAGTGATTAAAATCCTTTTTAGTAGTAGCTTAGGTTCTGGAGCTGGCCCAACCATGCCAGGGTGGGCAACTTGTGGCCCTCCAGATGTTGCTGAACTGCAAATTCCATCAGCCCTAGCCAGCATAGCCAATGGTGATGGATGATGGGAGTTGCAGTCCAGAAACATCTGCAGGGCTACAGATGCCCGCCCCTCCATTAGGCAGACAGAGGCAACCACCTCAGGCAGCTGATTTTGGTTGTCATTAAAGGGCAGCAAATTGTTAGTTAATTTATTATCATTATCATTCTTTTGTTTCACTTCTAGGGCGGGTTTACACAAATCCCTTACCTGTGAGATTTTCTGCCTTAGGTGCCAAAATATCTTGGCTGTATTATGCATTTTGACTTGAGGAGGGAGGCATTCGCTGCTCCACCTCAGGCAGCAAAATGTCGTGGGGCTGCCCTGTCCAGCTGTTTCCACAGAGAGTCATAAAATTGTAAGCTTTTCTTCCTTATCAGTTTGTATAATTCCTCCAAGTTCATGTTATTAGTTGGGTATCAGCTACCTGATTACTTCTCTGGCAGTAATTATGTGGAGAGAAAGCTTGAGCACACTGCTGAACCCTGATATATTGAACCCTGCCCTGACATGTTTTCCCCTTTTCCGCTGTCACCCCTCTGTCTGCACAATCCCCACCCGGGGTACAGGAGACACAATTCTCTGGGCAGACCAATTACACACAAGCCACATCTGCCACATCTGCATACCTTCAATGGGGCACATTTACACTTCCCTTAAGGAAGCACATAACATTCTGGAGGTGGGGGGGCGCAGTCTCAAAGAGCTGCAAAGTAGCCCAAAGTACCCAGGAGATGCCAGCACCCAAAAGACGCCACCACCCCGCAGGGCGGAACCAGCCCACCTGATCATCAAGGGCGGGGAGGGGGCGAGAGAAGGTAGAAAAGATACGTGCCAAAGGACAAAGGGTTGTTGGGAACACGGTGCAGGCTTGCACGGGTCAGGTCGCTAGCTCCGGCTAGGGCCAAGAAACTTCCCACCCCGGGCAGGGCGTCCAGCAATCGGCAAAGCAAACTGCTACGTTAGAATCTAGAGTCAGAGTCTCTGGTGCCAGGTAATATTCTGTATTCGAGCAAAGCCTACCTAGAAAGCAAATTGAATATTTCCGTTTCCCTATCTGTATTGACTGTTCTGTTTATAGCGTGAAAGCTCCACTAAACTCTTTTGTAACTGACTAGCTTGTGGCTTCCCTGTGTTTCCAAGGGGATTCCTTGTCAATTTCACTCGCGGCTGAAAGTAAAGGTTTTGACAGCCGCATACAGGGCATGACTTCGGTGCCGGTTAACTCTTAAGGTGCTGAACCTGCGCAACAGACCAAGTTCGGTCCGCCACATGGTGGCAGTGGTGGGATGACATTGAGTCCCTGAGGAAATTGAGTTTTAGCGGACGGAACTGACCGAGACTAGAGCTGAGCGGTGGCTTGCTCGAACGCAGACTGTACCCAGTATTCAGGTAGCCCAAAGATGAGCGCCACAGATGAAGGGGTGCTAGTTGTCACGCCAAAAACTCCGGCCACAAAGGAGGACCTGGCGTGGATGGAATGGAGGGTGAGATGGGCAGCGGCGGAGGCTGTTATTGCCAAACAGAACGCAGGTGGGGATGTACATCCAAATGTGGAGGTTGACACGTTGCTTTACTTTCATCCAAATGCACAATCCCATCCACTTTCTCCTGCATCTAGTCAGATAGGAATAACTGGATTGGGGTGATGGCCTAATTGCTTTGACAACAAGGCCCCCTTTCTGAACACTTTTGCACCCAAAAAATGGTTGAAAATGGTGGATGTGTTTCATGGGGGGTGGGAGGGACAAGACATTAACAAAATGCACACCCCCGTTTCAGCTCGGCACGGTCTGATTAGCTACACCTTTATCAGACTGCTCAGCACCAGACTGCCTCTTCTTTTTTGGAACTTAGGTCTGGGAGTATTAAGCAAGAGAGAGAGAGAGAGAGAGAGAGATTGCAAAAGTGAGAGACGGAGCGGGGGGAGAAGGAGTAGGGGAGACTGAGTCTCTCCATCTAGGCCTGGGGAAAGGGAGTGTAACAGAAGCAGGGCGTTGCTGTTACAAAGCTGCTCTGAAGTGAAATCACAACAGGGTGGCCTGATGGTGGCTTGACTCAGCGTAAACTGTTGCTCATGCTTTGGGCAAGATCTGGAAGTGTGTGCAGACACACATGTTGTTGGATGCTTAAAGAGCGTATGGCCAGGATACCAGTGACCTTCCAGAAGAGGCCAAAGGAGGATTGGACAACATTGGGGAGGGGAGGAAGGGTGTTGTTTGGCAGGAGAAGTGGTATTGCCTCACCACCCGTTTCATTGATGATCTCTCTGTCCAAATCATTACATCAGCTTTGCAAACATACACACACCACACACACACACACACACAATTTAGGAACACAGGAAGCTGCTTTATACTGAGTCAATCCATCTAGTCCAGTATAGTTGACACTGACCAGCAACTGGTATCCAGGGTTTCGAGCAATATTTCCTAGCCCTACCTGGAAGTTCCAGGAATTAAACTTGGGACCTTCATATCTCCTATGATATGATAGGTTAATGCTACTTGCAAAAATAAACTGGAAGAGAGGGGGAGATAAAAGGCTGGGGGCAGAAACAAGGATTTGTCAGGGAAGTATTCCTAAAGCCAGGCAACACAAAAATACTGCATGCTTTTATTTCAGACTAATAATTTCTGAATTTAACTATCACCACCCCCACCCAATCAGGTATGCACAATCACTAGCTAGAACAGGGCTCTCCAACCTTGGGTCCCCAGATGTTGCTGGTCTACAGCTCCCAGAATCCCTTGCCATTAGCCATGCTGGCTGGGTAGGCTGGGAGCTGTAGGCCAGCAACATCTGGGAACCCAAGGTTAGAGAGCCCTGAGCTAGAAAGAGCAAGGTGATCTACAGGCAGGGACCAGGAACATCAGGTAACACATTTCAAAAAAAAGAGCTGGTGTACACACGGGTATGATTGTCAACTTTTTGGCCACCACCCGTTCATTTCATACTTTTAACAGCAAGTTTAACAGCAGCTCAAGGCACTGACCTTCTTCTTGTTGTTCCTCTCCTACCAAAGGTTGGACATCATCATGGCTAAACAGTCTTTAGATATGGCCACTCTAAACAATGATATTGTATTGTCTCCAACCCATTCTTTAAGGTTTTGCAGCCAAGAAGTTCTTCCTACACTTCTTTTCCCATTTTACCTTGTATAATCAATTGCAACAGTCTATATTTTTCATTTCTCAGTATATGGCCAAAATATTCTAGTTTTCTGGGTTTTATAATTTCTTGATCTTTATACATTCTCTTTAATACTTCTTCATTGATCACCCTTTTGGTCCATGAAATTCGTAACATCCTGTGATAAATCCACATTTCAAATGCTTCTATCTTTTTTATGGTAGTCTGTGATAAAGTCCATGACTTCATGCCATACAGTAGAACTGAAAATACATAATGCCAGTGAGAGCCAGTCTGGTGTAGTGGTGAGAGTGTTGGACTGGGACTCAGGAGATCCGGGTTCTAGTCCCCGCTCGGCCATGAAGCTCACTGGGTGACTTTGGGCAAGTCACTGATTCTCAGCCTAACCTACCTCACAGGGTTGTTGTGAGGATAAAATGGAGAGGAGGAGAAGGATTATGTAAGCCACCTTGGGTTCTTTGCAGGAAAAAAAGTGGGGTATAAATAAAATAAATAAATAAATAACACCGTACAGTGCATATTCTCAAAGCTAATTTTAAGTTTTTGTTATACAGTAATACCTTGGATTGCAAGCATAATTCATTCCGGAACCATGCTTGTAATCCAAAACACTCTTATATCAAAGCGAGTCACTGGCGGGCGTGAGCAGGGCCGATTTCGGCCTGCTACGCCCGCTTGAGGCGAGTAGGTTACATCCCTACGACTACTTGTATTGCAAGACGTCGCTTGTTTATCAAGTCAAAATTTATTTTAAAAAATTGCTTGTCTTGCAAAACGCTCTCAGACCAAGTTACTTGCAATCCAAGGTATTACTGTATATTACATTTTTAATCTTAGAAAGCTACTCTGGGCCATCTCTATTCTAGTTTTTATTTCATTATTATGACCCTACTCTCATTCAACCAAATTCCAAGATACTTATAGTTATCAACCCGTTCCACATTTTCATTTTGCATTTTTAAAGGATATTTCTTGGACTACTTGCTTTTTACTAATTACCATGCACTTGGTTTTCTCAACAGTCATTTTTAGACCATGTTCATTACTCATTTCACTGACTTTATCAAGTAATCTTTGTAGGCCTTCTAAATTGTCAGCTAACAATACTATATCATCTGCATATCGAATGTTATTGATAATCTGACATTAGCAGGTAATAATCCTAATTTCCATGTTGCTTGCACTCAGGTTATAGTTTTGCAGCACAATCCTATTCATGTTTACTCAGAGGTAAGTCCCACTGGGGCTTACTCCCTAGTTAATATTGCATTAGTTAAGAATATAAGAATTACTTTGCTGAGTCAGATCAAGGTAATTCTAGTCCAGCATTCTGTTTGAAACTGCTCAGCCGCATGCCTCTGGGAACTTTGCAAGAGAAAAACATTATCTAGCTTTGCTAATATAACTACTGCCATATTTTTATTTACTTCTGTTCTCTACTAACCAAAGAACTTGTGTATTTTAATCAAGGCTTGATACTGATCTGCGTAACTGCTGGGTTTTATATTTCCAAAAATGGGGGGAGCTACCATTATGTCCCAGCAATCCTAGGTAGAACCTGAAACCTACACAGGGCCGGCGCTACCGCTAGGCCAACTAGGCTGTTGCCTAGGGCGCGTAGCGGAAGAGGCGCTCCTCTTCGCTGCCGGCGCGCTCCTGCCCTGCCCGCCCGCCTGCCTCACCGAGAAAGCCAGGTCAGTGCGGGGGATTGCGCCCGGAGTAGTGGTGGGGCCGAGCCTGGGCGCCTCCCCCCCACCTTGCCTCGCCTCCGCGCCGCCTCCCCCCCACCTCGCCTCACTTCGCCTCTGCGCCGCCTCCCCCCCACGCCGCCTCCCCCCACCTCGCCTCGCTTCGCTTCGCCTCCGCGCTGCCTCCCCCCCCAACACCTACCTTCTCCGCGCTGTTTCTGGAGCCCCGCCCGCGCTCTGTTTTGGCGGGAGGAAACAGGGCAACAGGGCTTAAACAGCCCTGTTGCTCTGGTTTCCCCCGGCCAAAAACAGAGCGTGGGGGTCCCTTTTCGGAGGAGGCGTGGGAAGGTAGGTGGGGGGCGGCAGCGGCAGCGTGCGGGGGGGGTCCGGTGGCGGCGGCAGGGGGGGGGTTGCAGAGCAGGGCTACTTTCCGGAGCCCCCCATGACACCTAGTACAGCCTAATCAAGTTTGTTACATCCTCTTGCACTCCATCTTTAGTAGGATGGCTACTTACACATTGCCAAAATGCATTAACAAAAAGGGGAAGACACACAAAAGAGGGCATACATTTGCATAAAATGTGCACTTGCTAATTTATATGTATAGACGCAAATTTAATTTTGTGGAGAGACGAGCCTTTGGGGGTACACACACACACCTCATGTGTGAACCGGCTGGGGTGGGGTGTGCACAGTTAGCGTGTAGAGAAAAGAGTTTTTAGGGTTCCTGCATGCATGCATGCAGGAACAAACAAACACACACACACACACACACACACACTCACGCCTCCTCATGAGTAAACCAGGTGGGGGCTGGGAAGAAGCAAAGGGTGCATGGAACATGAGATGGGGCCTGGCGTCTAGAGGTCTGGAGGAGCCAGGCTGAGGGCATTCATATGCATAGTTCAAGCCATGACTCAGGAGTTCCCTTCCACCTGCCTGGCCAGTTCCCTCCCCCCTGCCTGGCCAGGTGAAGTTCAAATTGATTGGCTGAAGCAAGAAGGTTACAGAAAAGGGGAGGGGGAAGAGCTATTTCCCCACATGTAGCCTTTGTTCTTGTTCAGTCCTTTTGGTAGCGTGCCCGGCATGGCAGCGTGCCAGCGAGGGGCCCGAGCCTTTAGGGCCCCCCCCTCAGGAACCGACCCCAGGCAGCCCCTGGTAAAATTAGCTGGTTGGAGGGCTCTAGAAAGGCAAGGCTGTGCTGGATCTAACCCTTGAAGAAGACACCCTCAGGTAACAGGTGTGTGTGCCTGAGAGATCTTAAGGAAAGGTGTTTTATAGCTTTACTGTGTACCAAAGTGTCTCTCTTCTATATTGTGTGCTCTCTTATTTGCCTAATCTTGTTGTAAGATGCTACCAGAAATAAACCCTGTCTTGGTTTTACCCCAAATGGGTTTTGTAGTGCTCTGTGAGTTCAGTATCTAAATCCAGGTTACAGAAATATGAAGGCGAGTCCCTAAACAGAGATCCAAGTAGGATTGCAGACAGCTGAGGCTGGCAGTCTGGTATCTTGAGATCTCAGAGGGTCTTGGTTCCTTTGCCAGTAGGCAAGGGTGGGGTGGTGGCGGGTCAGCCAGCCCCCCCTTCCGGGCCACATGGATGGCAAGTGCTGGGTTTCCTTTGAAGGAGGAAAGGGTGGAGGTCTGGCGGCGGGCCAGCCAGCCCCCCCTCTTCCTCCACAAATTAAATAGAAATATGATACATCTCACCATATGGGAAAGACTGTGATCAGGTGATATGTGTGCCTGCTCAGTTCATGGCCAACTTCAAGGTCCCTGCTCTCCCTTCTTATGGTTCTTGAGCTTTAAACTGGACTTGGACTGGACAGTCCTTCTCCTTCAGTGTTCTCCAACCTTGGGTCCCCAGATGTTTTTGGCCTACAACTCCCAGCATGCCCCAGCCAGCGTAGCTGGGAGTTGTAGGCCAAAAACTTCTGGGGGCCCAAGGTTGAGAACACTGAAATAGAGGATGCCTTCAAACAGAGGACTGTTCTCTGTGAAGTAGGACACAAGGCCACCCTAATCTTAAGACATTTCCTGAATACAGATTTTGTTGCTTCAACATCAAGCCAGCTTCCCCGCCCCTCTATTCTATCCCTGCCCTCAACTTTGCTTAACAGCTCATAATTTTGTGCATTTTTGATCGCTCTAATAACGGTATTGCCTAATTGTGGATTTTTGGAATAAGAGATGTAATTCTTCACACAACATAAAATAATGTATGCAATTCACACTAGTGCTGTATGTGGTAGCATCTCAGCAAGAATTGGAAAAATAGGATTGCAAAGATTCAGAAAGATTCATGGAGGAGAGATAGTTCAAGGGCTAGTAGTTGTCCATAATTCTTTTATTGTTTGATTATAGGTCATTACAGGTAATGACGGCTAAATGTTCAGAAGCAAAATATCTGTTGGGGAGGAAAGAAATAAAAATACCCTCCTTGATCTTAACTAAGGCACACACCAGTATTAAAACACTGATATTTCCTAAATGTTTTGTTCTCAAAATCAGACAAAAATATACACCCAAATTAATCTTGACAGTACATTTAGTCTATTAAGATTGTTATAAAGTTCAGTGACATTTGCAAAGGTTAAGTCTACATGGATATGGGTTCTCCACGCCTTGGTGGCATAGATCTGGGAATACACTACATTGCAAGATGTGATCTTGCAACACGTTAGCATGCAATCATCACCTACTCGCCCACCTCTTCCATGCTTTCAGTTTGCCATGTCTTGCATTATCCACACCTTCCTAGGAAGAATTACAAAGGCAGCACTACAAACATAGAGTTGGAGGTAGGCCATCTAGTCCAACCCCCTGACCAATGCAGGAATCCAGAGCTACAGCATGCCCAACAAATAGCTGTCTAGCCTCTGCCTGAGGATCTCCAGCAAAGTTCCGTTGTCAAAGCTCTTATCATCAAGTTTTTCCTACTGTTCAATTAAAATCTACTTTCCTGTAACTTCAGCTCATTAAATATAATCCTGCTCTTCACCTGTGGAAAATAAGGCTTTGCCCTCTTCAGGGTGACAGCCCTTCAGGTATCTGAAGAGTGCTATTATGTCCCCACTCTATTTTTTCTTCTGCAGGCTAAACATACCGTACCCTGTTCCTTCAAACGTTCCTTATAAGCAGTGCTTTTTTTCTGGAGAAAAAGGTACCGGAACTCTTGGATTATGTTTCCTCGGGAGTAGATGGCGATTAAATTGTAATGCAATTAATAGAAGAAAAGGTGCTGGAACTCAGTTCCGGTGAGTTCCACCAGAAAAAAAGCCCTGCTTATAAGACCTCTGGCCATCTTTGTTGCCCTCCTCTCTGAACCTGTTCCAATTTGTCTACATCCTTCTTAAGAGTGCCCTGTAGCACCCCACTAAAAAATCATCATCATCCAGTTTGATGAAGAACTGGAACACTGCTTCCCTCACGTCTTCTGGTCCACCTTCTTTGCAAACAGAAGTACACAAATATTTGCTTCCTCACCCCACTGGCCAACTCAGACTTTGCCTAAGCTAGCAAATGCCTCTTGTGGGCTCAGCAGTGTCTGGTTAGGGTTGGGTCCACCATCACGCTAAGGGACACACACATGACATTAAATGTGTCACTTGCAGTTACATGAATCTTTTAAAAGGTGTAAATAGCAACTGCTGCAGGTTGGGGCAATGTGCAGCACACAAGAAGGGGGACTGAGTATCTGTCGGGGAGGGGGATATGGAAAACCGGGGGAGAGGGAATGGAATGGAGTATCCTGAAAAAGGGCATGGCTGGCTGGAACTCTGAGCAGGAGCACTCCGCACTGCAACCTTTTGTTGCAGGTCCCACTTGTATATGATTCATGATAATCTTGATTTTAAGATGTGAAATTACACATAATAGGTGGCTTCACAGGCTTAAAAGCAATACTGTTACGAGGTGGTTGAAGGAGAAACGTTTACAGGTTGACAGAAACAGGTGAATCTACCATTCTGCTTCATGCCAGAATGTTGTCATTCAAGGGCTCAGCCAAAATAGATGTAGCAGATTAGTTTGTGGTGCGTTACATCTCAGATGTAATTAGTCTACACTCCTAATTTTTTCAGTATAAATCGTAAATGGCTATTAGAAATTTTGGAAGAAACTTAAACCCTCTCTTACTATGGCAGGTCTGATGCTTACCCCTCAACAGACCCTTCAGAATCCCTATAAGCAAATTCATCGAAGCATTTCCCCCCCCCCCCCCCATACACAGACAAGGCACTCCTTGACCAACATCTGTTGGTATGGGGATGCAAGCTGCGAGATTATTCAGAACTCTTCACAAGGCAGATAGATACCTGCTGAAAGAGTCTGTAAAACACAAAAGTTTGCATGTTTATACAAACATAACTTTCTTATCCCTTCCAGACCAGGCTTTACACTTGTTGGATAATTAAAATTGCAGTCAAAACCTATGGCCAATGTTTCACCAGGTAATTGGGTGAAATGGTTAAAATCACTGATACCTTCTAGGGTGGTTTTCCTAGAAGGTACTCATTGAATTATTAACAGCCTGAACAGGAAGTGGGCGTTGCTCCCAGCTTCTTCCTCTTTCTGTTCAGACTGGAGTGAGCTTGGCACCACCAGGTTGTTGTCTCCACGTGGTCCTTGTAGCAGCATGTAGCCAGAGTTGCTGGTCTGAACTCCACAAGTTCAGACCCCAAGTATTTCCAAATGAACTTGTAACCAACTGTAAGAAACTCTTTTAAGCCTGCCTGAATGAAACTGCATAATCTGAGTGAGTAAATGTTACTTTAACTTTTACAAGACTGTGTCTCTGATTATTGTTCTGAGGGAGAGAAAAGGGGGCAAAACCAGGGAAATCCAGTCTGCCTTAAAGCATCCTGGATTACCAAATGCTAACTGGCTAACACTAGCCAAATCTAAGCTTCTTTTAAGCTGGAAAGGGACTCTACTCTGCTGATCTCACTAACGTGAGATAGGAAGGATATTACTCCACAATATATCCTCTCCTAGTATCTTTTTCAAGTCCCAACACGGGTTATGGGCCCAGAATAGATTGTTTTGGTAGCATTTTGGTGGATGCCACTGGATTCTCTTCAGGGAGAAGAGGAATTCAAAGCGGCCATATTTTTCTTTGTTCCCTGGTGAGCACATGGTGACTCCATTGTCTCCTTGTGAAAGAGAAACCCCCTTTCCTCAGAAGGCAGTAGTAAGGCAGTGAAGGTTTTTGAGTTTTGGGCATTTTGAGTTTTGCACATTTTTCCACTTTTGAGTTTGGCATTTTTCCCAATTTTGAATTTTTGGGCATTTTTCTTGATTTTTGATCCCTGAAGATGAGCGGAGGAAACTCAAGAGGAGAGAGCTTCTCCAGGCTGCCCAAATTAACTGAAGCAAATTTCATACAATGGAATAGGCGATTGAAAGTAATTTTGGACAGACTTGAAGTCCTGGGCTGTATTAAGGAAGATAAGCCCAGTGGTGCTGGTGAAGAGGCCAGAGCAGCAGCCAAAGAATGGGAAAAGCAAAACAGGATAGCAATATCTGTTATCATAGAAAATTTAACTGATTGCCAAATGATCCATGCTGGAGAAGGGGAAACAGCCAGAGAAGTGCTCCATAATCTAGAAAAGGCATTTGGGTTTACAAGCAAGCGGTCTCACAGGCGCCTAGTGAGAGATATGTTTCATTTGAAACTTGAGTGCAAGAAGGATTGTGGAAGTCATGTGGAAGAGTTTTTAACTATTATTGAAAAGTTAAGACTGGCAGAATATGTGATGAATGAAAATCAGAAGGTCTGCTACTTCCTGGGGTCACTGGGATATAAGTTTGAGATTTTTATATCCAGAATGGACAATGTCCCAAATTTAACCCTAAAAGATATAATTGGTCATTTGAGAGAAGAATGTGTTGAGAGAAGGGAAGAATCTCCAACCAGGCATTCTAAGCAAAGTGACTCAAACTACTTGTCCCAAGGGAATGGGAAAGGCACATCCAAGAGAATTGTCTGCTTTAATTGCAACAAAGAGGGACATATTGCCAAGTTCTGTAAGGCCCCAAAGACAAAGAAGCCCCCACCTTTTAGGCAGCAAAAGGAAAAGAAGGGGATTGATGAGAATAACTTACTGATGCAACAGAAGAGTTTAGCAGCTAACTGTTACAAAAGTAAGTCAAGCAAATGGGTGATAGATTCGGGTGCATCGAGCCATTTCTCACACGAGAGAGGATTCTTCAAAGAATTCAATGAGATTGAAGAATCACAAAGTGAGGACATCCAGATTGCAGATGGCAATGTGATAAAGGCACAAGGTGCAGGCTCAGGAGTTCTACACTGCAAGGTTGGTGGTGAAACCAGAAAGAACTGTGTAGACAGAGTTCTCTATGTTCCAAAATTAAGTTGAAACATGCTCAGTGTCTCCACTTTAGCAAAGAAAGGCTTCAGAGTACTATTTGAAGGTGACAAGTGTAAAGTGTCCAAAAATGGTAAAGTGTTTGTTGAAGCTAGTCTGATCAATGGCATGTATGAGGTTATTGTTTCAGAATCTCAGTCTGCTAAAGTGGCGTGCCCAAAGAAGAAGGATGAGGCTGATCTGGAGCTATGTCTGGACTTGGACATAGAGAAACAAGCACAATAAAGGAACTGCAGCGCAAGGAGCTGACAAGAGGAGTGGAAGTAACCCAGAGTGCATCGGGCACAACCAAGTGTGTGAGTTGTGTCACTGAAAAGGCAGTTAAACCTTCTTTTCCTCCTTGCACCCTGCAGCGCAGCACCAAAGTACTTGACCTGGTCTACAGTGATGTATGTGGTCCAATGAATGTTCCATCATTGGGGAAAAAATAAATACATCCTAACATTTATTGATGATTTTTCAAGATATTGTGCAGCATACTTCCTCAAGGAAAGGAGTCAAGTGCTGGAGATGACCAAGAAGTACTTTGCCATGGTGAAGAACAAATTCCAGAGGTGCCCAGGGGTCCTGATGACGGATAACGGGCGTGAGTATTGTTCACACAACATGGAAGCCCTTATGGAACAGGAAGGAGTTGAACACATAACAACTGTTCCATATACCCCACAACAGAACTCAGTAGCAGAAAGAAAGTTCAGATCCATCATGGAGATGACAAGATGCATGTTAAAAGATGCATCTCTTCCCCAACGTTTGTGGGGAGACGCAGCTGCCACTGCGGTGTACATCCAGAATAGATTGCCAACAAAGGGAGCTACACGCACACCTTTTGAGCTTTGGCACGGGAGAACTCCCAATCTGTCGCACATACGTGTATTTGGAAGTGTTGCCTATAGCTATGTTCCTAAAGAAAACAGGCACAAGCTTGACTCCAGAGCACAAGCAGGTATCCTCATCGGGTACGCTACTGGAGGAAAAGGCTACAAGATAATGGATCTTAAAACAGGACAAGTCAGGCCAACGCACGTTGACCATTTTGATGAACAGATGAAGGCTGAGACAAGGGGAACTGTTGTGGATTTTTCTGATCAATCAGAAAAGGAAATGCAAGAGCTCGTATACTTCCCACCTGTAACTTATGACTCTGTGCTCCCTACTTCAAAAGCTATAGCCCCCTCTATAGGCGATGAACAGGGAGAAACCCCAGAGTACCCAACCCCTGGCAGCAGCACCAGAGATGAAGAGGAGCAGAGTGATGAGGACATGCCTGCACTGGAGGAGGAGGATGAAGCTGATGAGGTTCCAGAACCACAGGTCAGACAGTCATCCAGATCCAACAGAGGTGTTCCACCACTCCGGCTGTCCTACTTTGCAGGGTCGGCGCCATTCCAAGAACCTTCTATATGGGAAGAGATAGAGGAGATGCCAGACACAGAAGCCCGTCTCTGGAGGAAGGCTGCGCAGGAGGAGATGGATGCACTGCATCAGTACAAGACAGGGACGCTTACTGACCTATCTCCTGGAAAGAAGCCCACAGGAAGAGTAAGTGGAAGTTTAAAATCAAGCAAGGGGCAGAAGGGGAAGTGCAGTGTGTTGGCGTTTGAGACAGGACCGGTGCAAGGCAGTTTGGTGCCCTAGGCAAGATCAGATATTTAGCGCCCCCCCTTCCCACTTGAGAGCGCTGTATTTTTTTTCAAGGCATTTCTGGCACCCTCTGTAGCCCTGCGCCCTAGGCAGCTGCCTAGTTGGCCTAATGGTAGCACCGGCCCTGGTTTGAGAGTATGCAGAGTGTGGGAGATTTATAATCCTGTCTGTGTGCTAGCAGACGCCTGAAATTCCACACACAGACCTTCCAGATCTCACCTCCCCCCGCGCAGCATGCAGCGTGTTGTGCCAGTTTGACCAGCCCAGTCTGCCCTGTTGTCAGACTGCCTCCAGCTTCCCCGTTGCAGATTAATCCATGGAGTCAGGAAACACTCTGTAACACCACAGGTCTAATTCTACCCGTTTATTCACTTAGCAAGTAAAGTTCTACAGAGTATACATTTCCTAGTTACAGTCCATGTGCAGAGTATAAATGCATAGCAAGCATTACATCCAGTGGAGTAAGTTGAGCTTCACTCCACCTCAGCAAAGACGTTACATTGTTGCAGTAACAAAGTCCAGCAAGAAGAACAAAGGAGAAGAGAGAAAGCAGTCCAGCTTCTCTCTAAGATGGCTTCAGACAGAAAACAAGTTAGCACGTCATCAGAACATACAAACCATGTGACCAGCTCATATTGTTCTCACAGTCTAGTTTCCCATGCGAAAACACGAGATCCCAGAAAGACACAACAAACCTGTTTACAGCCATTCTGTCCCTTCCATGTGTAAACAATGTGCTGCAGCTGGTAAAGTGATACATATCACAACACAGCGCTACAAAGCGAGGCTTGTAGCTCAAAGATCAAGTCTGCAGAGAAGTGGTCTGGCTGGATCAACTGATCAAAGACTTTGTGCGTGAGGCTGTCCAAGGTGGACTTGTGGACTTGACATACTAAATGACTGCTGACATCCTAACCAAGGCTCTACCAAGAGACAGTTTTCAGAATCTTCGAGTCAAGATGGGACTGTGGGCGGATTAATAAAATTGTGAATGAATGTGTGTTGTTTTGCCTGAGAAGGGGTGTGTTGGATAATTAAAATTGCAGTCAAAACCTATGGCCAATGTTTCACCAGGTAATTGGGTGAAATGGTTAAGATCACTGATACCTTCTAGGGTGGTTTTCCTAGAAGGTACTCATTGAATTATTAACAGCCTGAACAGGAAGTGGGCGTTGCTCCCAGCTTCTTCCTCTTTCTGTTCAGACTGGAGTGAGCTTGGCACCACCAGGTTGTTGTCTCCACGTGGTCCTTGTAGCAGCATGTAGCCAGAGTTGCTGGTCTGAACTCCACAAGTTCAGACCCCAAGTATTTCCAAATGAACTTGTAACCAACTCTTTTAAGCCTGCCTGAATGAAACTGCATAATCTGAGTGAGTAAATGTTACTTTTAACTTTTACAAGACTGTGTCTCTGATTATTGTTCTGAGGGAGAGAAAAGGGGGCAAAACCAGGGAAATCCAGTCTGCCTTAAAGCATCCTGGATTACCAAATGCTAACTGGCTAACACTAGCCAAATCTAAGCTTCTTTTAAGCTGGAAAGGGACTCTACTCTGCTGATCTCACTAATGTGAGATAGGAAGGATATTTCTCCACAACATATCCTCTCCTAATATCTTTTTCAAGTCCCAACAACACTCAAATCTCCTCCTGTGCTCCACTTCAGGGTGGTACAGACTATTTCGTCAGACTCAGACAGATCAACCCACATAATCCAAACCATACAAATAAACAGGAGAGATCAAGGACAAGGTTCATGTGGAGCAGTTAGAACCAGATGCCTCAACGATGCCTCAGAGGATTACAGTCATCCTACTGAGTGTGGGAGGAGCGGGGCAGACAGGATTGCCACCGTGTTCCCCTCGCCCTCAAAAACATCTAGACCAGCGTTCTCCAACCTTGGGTCCCCAGCTGTTTTTGGCCTACAACTCCCAGCATGCCCCAGCCAGCGGGAGCCAGGGTGGCGTAGTGGTGAGAGTGTTGGACTGGGACTCAGGAGATCCGGGTTCTAGTCCCCGCTCAGCCATGAAACTCACTGGGTGACTTGGGGCCAGTCACTGACTCTCAGCCTAACCTACCTCACAGGGTTGTTGTGAGGATAAAAATGGAGAGGGGGAGAAGTATGTAAGCCACCTTGGGCTCCTTTCAGGAAAAAAGGTGGGGTATAAATATAATAAATTAAAATTAATTGGCTGAGGAACAGAATAAAAATACTTTAATAAGTAAATACATACCATTTGGCAGTTGGGCTTCTCCCAATGAAAGATTTATTGGCATGCATCCACCATTTAGAGCATGCATTCTGCCCTACAAATAAGGAGAAGGGGGGAAAGAAGCTTAGCAGATGGATGGTAAACTTACCTGATTCCCATTAAAGAATTCTGTGCAACGCTTACACTCAGAAACTGGTGCAAAAGACATCACATTACATACTGTTTGTAATATACACACACATTAATTCTGTTTTAACATTGACATAGCCCAGGTAACGGGACAAGGTGCTGTGACATAGTGTGTCAGCAACACCTGCCTACACCAAAGTATTCTGATTTTTTACAAGAGTCTAAGTCAGGGTTGGGAGTATTCTGTGATTATACCATACAAGCACAGGATTTGTTAGTTGCCACAAAATGCAGCCTCCTAAGAACCCTGGCATTCACCGCATGTTTCTAGTCCTTATGACTGCAAAGTTAGACTTAAAGACATAAAAAGACCCATGCTCGATCAGACCAAAGGCCAGTCTAGTCCAGCATTCTGTTTACATAATGACCAACCGAAAGCCCACAACAGAACAAAGATGCAATAGCAGCACCTTCCTGCTCAGTGTTCCCCAGCAACTGGCATATAGAGGCATACTTCCTCTGATACCGGAGGTAATATATAGCCATCATGACTAGTAGCCATCGATAGCCTTATCCTCCATTAATTTGTCTAATCCCCCTTTAAAGCCATCCAAATTGGTGGCCATCATGTGAAAGTGTGTAAGGGCAGTACCTGGCATTAGAAGCCAGATGGGAAAACAAATAAGATTTTCAGTGCTCAAAAGGACTTTGATGCTTTAGAAAGCTCTTCCTCCCCCCCCCCAAACTAGCAGAAGTAAAATAAATTAGGCAAAATATGTAGATGCATTAAATATGTGCAGAACAGCTTGTCTTGATACAAAATTCAGATTACAGTGGAGCTGAATATTATTATTTATTAAACCCAGAGTACCCACAGCTCCAGGTGCAATCAGCCTTAATGAGCATTCAAGTGTATTCTGAGCGCGACACCGCCTTAAACCATCTGAAGCTTGTTACCAGAAAAAAATGAGATGAAAAGTATGTGTCATAGTGCAGCGTAGAGGGAGTTGCATTTTCCCCCCACGAATATGGCGACATTTTCCAGATGATGTTTTCCAAATACGTTGTAGGACCACCACACCCTCCATTACTGAATCAGTCATCTGGGAGAAAAAGCATAGGCAGACATTTATGATTCCAGCGCTCTCATCAATGCAATGGTCAACATAAATTCAGGGACAGTGCAGGATAATAATTCCCAAATATGTACTGAGAAAACACTTGTGTGCCCCAAGATAAATGGCAGCGTTCTGTTTCATGAGATATAAATGAAATAAAATAAAATAAAAGACTCCTGTGTGCTTAAAGCATCCATCTACAAAAGAGGGAGCCAGCTGTGTGTTGGCATTATTGACTGCTCTGGCCATGCCTGCTTCCAATCAGCCTCCTGTTGAGTTGTGTACCTCTTCCCTTGTTTTGTATCTGGCATGACTGGAGCATTTAATCACCTCCAGTACATCATTGACAGAGCAGAATTACTACCTGCCCTCAGGTGGCTGCCTGTTGTCTCTCTGTGCAGGCAAAATTTTTACTCTTACACATACTAAAAGCAAACCATTTCAGGATTAAGGATGAGGTCTGCCCCCAATTTGAATAAAGAAGAAGTGTGTCATGGCTTTTAGATGTTTAGGAAACACTTGTGTGGAAAAAATGGACCAGCTCTTTTAATGTTGCTGGCAAATCAACATTTCAAAACAACGCCAGTCATGGCTTCCTTAAGCATGAACTTGTGGTAAATTATGGCTCCTTCATACATCTTCATCAGTTTAGGACAGCAAGGTCAAGTGATGACTTGCCTGTGTGAATCAGGCACCACAGACACAGCATCATAGAATTTTCCCCATCATCTCGGACCCAGACCTTTTCAACAGATTCAGTTCCTACATTCATCACATATACCTCAAATCAAGTATAGAGAAATCAAGTTATGTACATGCATGTGAACCAGCCAACAGACACCCACAATCAGGTGTGACATGTACACTCATATAGCCCCATGTAGGTAAGATGTCATGTGTGCAACAACCTAAGACACCATGGAAACCCCTTCCACAGTTGTGAACACAATTGTCAGATGTGAAGTCTCTTCATTATATCTGTGCTCCTTGGTTCATTCTGAGTCTTCTGCTTGATTAAGCTACCTAGAGAGAGAACCAGTTTAGTGTGTTCTTTGGCAAGGGCTGGCAAAGCAAGATGCTGTCACAGAGTTTGCTGTCCCTCAACCGGTTATTCCAAGAGTTTTGAAACGTCTAATGCACAGGGAGCTAAGCTGCACAAATGCAATTCTGGGTTTCTCTCAGTTCAAGTCAAGCTTGTTTGTTAACTATTTTTAGCATATTGTACTCCAGATTGCCAATTTATGTTTAAAACAACAAGTCTCTGATTATTTTAAGTTTGTTTTGTGAACGGCCTAGAGAACTTCGGCTATTGGGCAGAATAGAAATGTAATAAATAAAATAAAATAAAAAATCCAGAGAAGGCATTAAAAAAAACTTGAGCACCACCATTGTATCTGTATTTATTAATACAGTTTTAGTTATTATGGTTGCACTTAAACTTAAAAGAATTAAAACTTTTAAATGCTAGGAAACAGATTTTTTTTTTGTTCATTATGAGAAAAGGGGGTGCAGAGTAGGAGCCTATACTTTGTAGTTGAAAGTCCTCCAGAAGATAGGACAGAGCTGTAAAAGATACCATTCCTTGTGTTTTGCAAAACTTGTTCCTGAAGCTGAAGATTGGGCCATGTTGAACTCCTGGGGTCTCAGCGAGAAAAATATAACCATTTAAAATTTTTGAAGTGCCTTGGCAGGTCAAGGACATAAGCAGCCAAAATCTGGAGAGCCTGGACAAAAGGGTGGAAGAGTTGGCAGGACAATGGTGTCCCATGGCTTTAACAGCTTCTGTCTGGGCTAATGAGGGTCAACAGAGACAACCAGGACTCACTGGGCTTGTCCACAACCAATTGGGGTGGGGAGATACCTGCCCCAGGTGGACATGGAATTCTGAAATTTGCAATGCTTCAGGGAGCTATCCTTTGTACTCCTACCACAACTTCCCTCAAAGTATCCAGGGAATTGTAATTTGGTAAGGGTTTGGAGAACATGTTGTCCAAACCTGGGTGACTGACTCCATCGTGGGTTGTGGGAAGCGGTGAGTGAGCCACTCAGCAAGAGCAGCAAAAACGCCTTGCCACTCTTGCTGAGCTCACTCAGCTACTGCCAGTGATAGCTGCCCAAGCGGCATGGTGGAGCGACTGTCACTTACTTTTCCCCCTTGTACCCTTTTTTTTGGGGGGGGGGGAAATTACCTTTTGCGTTCTCCGAGTTGACAGCCAGTAACAGCCCCTCCAAAGTGCCCAAGCAGCATTGGAGGGGCTGTCACTTGTTTGCCACCCCTTTTTCTTATTTTTTTAAGTGCAAGAAATTTGCACAATTTTTAAAAATCCTTTTTTTTTAAATGTTGTAGTCGGACTTGCGCAAGTGCAGAGGTGCACACTTGAGGGGGTCCAAAATGGGAAGCCTTGTCTGGGCAATGTCCTGGGAGGTGTCCTGCTGTCAAAATGCAGACAAGGTGTCTGCTGTCAACATTGACCTAGAGAGGCTGCAAATAGGTCCACATTTTACTTTGTGCTCTCTTGACAGCTGTCAAAAGGTGAGCTGTGAAGGGAAAGCAAAGCTGCAAGTGATCTTTGTTTGCAAAAGGAGGTGGCCAATAGATCACCCCCTCTGCAGTGAGACTCTTATCAGTATCTTCACACTTTTCTACCCTTTCCTGAGACTCTAGGTGCTTGGGAAAGTGGGAAAGTGCAAGCCGCACCCCATTTGCGGGAGCACTAGGCTGTCAAAGCTCAGGCTTCTTTTCAAAATGGGGTTTTTGACAGGGCGAATCAGGGAGGTGTTTTGGACAGGGGTATATGCATATACATATTGGTTATTCGCAGGATGGGTTAGCATGACATACAAACCTACCCATTACCTACAGTTAGAAATGGGATCCCAGGCCTGGACCATGTCTATCTGCCAGCTGACCTTTAATTTTTGGTTAAAACTTAAGGGAATGCCAGAGTGTCATTTAGCAAAATTATGTTTCCTGGAATTCATCAAGAGAAAAATCTTGGTATCAGAATCTGATGTGTTTAATACAGAAATTTGGCTATTCAGAGACTTGCTTTCTCACTCCTAGCTAAAAAGGGGTTTAAACTATGCACCAATGATGTGTATTTGCATGAAGATTTTGCATCTTTTAAGACTGTAAAGATATCCCCCTACTTTTGTTGTAAGGATGATTAAAAGATCATATGATGCGCTTTGAGCACTAAAAGCGCTATATATAAATGCTACCTATTATTGACCTTGACAGTAGATTTGGGGTGTCCTCCTCCTCTACTAAAAATCATGAAGGCACCCGTAAGTCAGATCTGAAACCCCTGATCAAAATACTGCGGTGTTTAGTGGAAGGAAAGGAATAAATGGGCGCAGCGAAAGGTTCCTTCGAAGAGCAGAGGCAGCGAAGGGATTCAAATTTGGCGGGAGCGGATGAATGAAAGGAGGGAGCAAGATGGCCAGCAAGCGCGCCAGCCGCGCTCCGCAGCGCCACCTCCCGGCGTCTCCAGGCTTTTCGAACCTTCCGCGTTCCCGGGTTCCCGGAAGTGGGGTTCCCGGAAGTGGAGCGGTTGCTAGGCAGCGGCGTCGCGTCCTCTTTGGCTCGGCAAGCTCCAAGGGTGATGGGGGGATTCGGAGGGCGAGGTCTGGCGGGGCACCTTCCCCAGTCTCATGGCGGAAGGGACGATGCTCAGCCGGCGCGGGGAGCCTGTTAAAGCGCTGTCGTGCTATTCCTACGTACGTGAGGGTGCGCCGAGCCGCCGTCGGGTGTGTGTGTCGGTGGATGGGAGCTGGAGGAACGAAGAGTGCGAAGCCGGCTCATGAGTAGGAATGAGAGGAGCGGAAGGCAGGGGGAAGAGGGACTGAGCGCTGGGGGTCAAGGTAGAGGCCAGGTAGAGAAAGCTCGGGGGGGGGGGGAATGACGGGATCAGGCAGGGAGGGGTTAAGCACTTGGGGTCTCAGGGCCTGGTAGGAGGGAGGGAGATAGTGGGCTGCTCCAGGTGAGGTCCTGCACGATGAGGTCCGGTCCGGGAAGAGCTCAGGTGGTGGTGGGTCATGGTGGGGAGGGAAGGAGGGCAGAAATGGGCCCCGTGGCAGAGACCACTAGTTGCATGGGGCAGGATGAGGCCTCAGAGAGATCATAGTAATAGTCATAGTGGTCCAGGAATAAAAATTATTAGGGAGGAGTTGAAAATAAATCAAACATTATTTATTATTATTCCAGCGGGCTGTGCAGAGAGAGATGAGAGGGAGCACAGGGCCATTCCACCATCCCTGCTGAAAGACCTCCCTCATAGAATCATAGGTAGAGTTGGAAGGGGCCTACAAGGCCATCGAGTCCAACCCCCTGCCCAATGCAGGAATCCAAGTCTAAGCATCCCTGACAGACGGCCGTCCAGCTGCACCTTGAATGCCCCTAGAGTGGGAGAGCCCACCACCTTCCTAGGTAGTTGGTTCCATTGTCTTATTGCTCTGGCAGTCAGGAAATCTTTCCTGATGTTCAGGTGGAATCTGGGTTCCTGTAACTTGAGCCCATTATTCCGTGTCCTGCAAACTGGGATGATCGAGAAAAGATCTTGGCCCTCCTCTGTGTGACAACCCTTCAATTACTGGAAGAGTGCTATCATATCTCCCCTCAGTCTCCTCTTCTGAAGGCTAAACATGCCCAGTTCTTTCAGTCTCTCCTCATAGGGCTTTGTTTCCAGTCCCCTAATCATCTTTGTTGCCCTCCTGTGGAGTCCAGAGGAGGGCAACAAAGATGATCTGGACCCTCTCCAGTTTGTCTACATCCTTCTTAAAGTGTGGTGCCCAGAACTGGACGCAGATGCAGTACTCAAGATGAGGCCCCACCAGTGCTGAGTAGAGGGGAACTAGTACTTCACGGGATTTGGAAGCTATACTTCTATTAATGCAGCCCAAAATAGCATTTGCCTTTTTGGAAGCCACATCACATTGCTGGCTCATATTCAGTTTTTTGATCTACAACCATTCCAAGATCCCCCATCCTGTAACTGTGGATTTGGTTTCTTTTTCCTAGGTGCAGCACTTGGGCATTTATCCCTATTAAATTTCATTCTGTTGTTTTCAGCTTTGGAGACCTCAGAGACCAGAGAACCATGTGCTTCACATTTTACAACAGCAATAGCAGAAGGAAATGTTATAGCACATAACAAAGCAGCAATATAAGGACCCCTCTTTTATGGCCCCCCCAGAAGATGTGAGGAAACCTCTTTCTCGCCAGAAACTGTCAAAATCATGTGTAACACCAAAAGCATATTGAGAACCGGTGTAAATTTTCATTGATTGACCTTCTGAAATAAAGCAGGCACAGGTGAGAGTAATAAGTTTTGCAACCTGTCAAGACTGGACATGAAGCAACAGGTCGGCTCCTAGAACTGTAGTAATAGTGTGGTGATGGCGTAACCTGCAACGTGAGTACCTGTTGCAGAAACTGTTCTTCTCCATCCAGCTTTTTCAATGATGGGATTCAAATGGATGGCTTCACTGGCATCTAGGCTGTCTATAGCTTGTTTTTGATGTTGAGGAGGGACGTTGAGAAACACGCCATCGGGGGTGCAATAAATTGTGCATCCAAGTTTGCAAAGCAGATCGCGACCTAAGAGATTTTCTGGAGATGTAGCGCTTAAAAAAAAGCATGGTCAGTAGACAAAGGACCAGTTGAAACAGCCAGAGATTTTGTAACCGGATGCAAAAACTAGAGCATTGGCAATGCCGACAGCTTGTACTTGGGTATTTGTGAGGGGTAAAGCAGGGAAAGCATGTTGTTGCAAGGTAGATCTACTGGCTCCAGTGTCTACCAAAATTTTTCCTTGAGTAATTTTTTTTTTACTCAACGCTACGCCACTACGCCATAAATAATAAAAAATATTATGCACAGAAAGTGTAATTTTACCTGCAGAAGACAGGGGGAGCAATGGTGCTCGGAGACAGGGATCTGGAGTTTGCCATTGTGCTTGTTCTGAAAAACCAGCAGTTTCATCTGCTTGGCATGGGCGATAGATGCAGTCTCTCTTCCAGTGGCTCACCTGCTTGCAATAATAGCCAACAGGGTGGCTCACCTGCTTGCAATAATAGCTAACACCCAGTTGACTATTTGGTGGCCCTTGAGCTGTGGCTCCTTGGCCTCTCCCCTTGCCTCAACCCCAGCTTCTACCCTCACCTCCTCTTCTTGGCCATTTTCTTTTGCTTTGTCCCCCTGAATAATGCTGGATTTGAAGGGATTTTATTTATTTATTTTATTTATTATATTTATACCCCACCTTTTTTCCTGCAAGGAACCCAAGGCGGCTTACATAATCCTCCTCCTTCTCTCCGTTTTATCCTCACTACAACCCTGTGAGGTAGGTTAGGCTGAGAGTCCGTGACTGGCCCAAAGTCACCCAGTGAGTTTCATGGTTGAGTGGGGACTAGAACCCGGATCTCTCGAGTCCCAGTCCAACACTCTCACCACTACGCCACACTGGCGTAACAGTTCTGTTTGTTTCTTCTGGGAATCCTTTTGCCGGCATTGTGTGCAATGCACAGCAGTGGTGACCAATTTTTCCAGGCTTTCGGTTTGCCAACCAATGAGAATTTTTCGAAGATGGTTTGCAATTTCAGGACACAGGCCCTGGACAAATGCAACCCCTATGGCTTGTGTAGCCGAAGGCAATGGGTTTTGGATGCCAGAGTGTCAGGCAAATACGTCTTGAAGACGGGCCAGGAATTCCCCTGGGCTTTCAGAATCAGTCTGTATACATGAGCTAATTTTTGTCCAGTTTCGTTTTTGCGGGTAAGCTACTTGGACAGCATTTACAAGCTTGTCGCATAACTCTTGCATCACATTTTTGTATTCATCTGAATTTACTGGGCTTGCAGGGCCCTCTTGTGGCCAAGTTGCCTTCTCAAACAAAAGCCTCTGATGATCCCCGGGTACAGATTAATTTCAGGAGCTGGTGGTTTAAATCTATCCAGCTTGGTTTATAGGACAGTGATGGCGAACCTATGGTACGGGTGTGCCACGGCTGGCACGTAGGGACCGCCATAGGTCGCCAGCCCTCGAGCGGCTTTGGGGGCACAGGGGGGTGACCCCACCGAGGGACGGAGGTGGGCGGAGCGGCCGCTCCTGCCCGCTGTGCGTCGCCCGGCATCCCGCAGGCCGCCGCCTCTGCCGGGGAAGGGCCGAGAAGGTCCTCCCAGGAAAGGGCAGGCAGGCCTGGAGAGCTGCTGTTGCCCTGGCGACCGCCCAGGTGGAGAGGCCGGCTGCGAGTGCCTTTCGCTGCGGCATAACTGGGCGGCGCCAATGCTCCCCGCCGGCGGCGCGAGGCAGTGTCATGCCCCGCGCGGGCTCAGGCCATGATGTGGCGGGCGGGGCTGATGGGAGCGCCTGCTCTGGACCGCCTGCTCTTCGCAGAGTGCGTGGGCCGCCTCCCTGCAGCCAGCGCCACCTCCGCGGCCTGTTCGCAGCCCGAGGTGCGTCCCCTCGGGAAGCGAGCTTGTGGGTGCCGCAGGGCTCTTCTTCGACCCGGCGCTGCGGAGGGCGGCCCGGGCATGCCGGCACCAAAGAGGCCGGAGCGGCCGGAGGGCTGCTGGTCCAGGTCCCACCTCAGGAGGCTCTGCGGGCTCCATTGATACTTGATTTGCACTTGGAACCTTTGGCATGTGCAGTTAGGTAGAGTAGAGATATTTTCAGTTTTCTGCATGTACAGGTTAGAAGGGCAATTTCAGAATCATAGAAAAGTAGAGATGGAAGGCCATCGAGTCCAACCCCCTGCTCAATGCAGGAATCCAGGTCAAAGCATCCCCAACAGATGTCTGTCCAGCCGCACCTTGAATGCCTCCAAGGTGGTGCTGGGGGATTCTTGTTTGATGCCATGGCTGTTGGCCTGTGGTGTCCCTCGGGGTTCCATCTTATCCCCCATGCTTTTTTAAAACTGCTGGGAGAGATTGTGTGGAGGTTTGGAGTTTAGTGTCATCAGTATGCCGAGGACACTCAACTCTATTCTCCTTTCTGTCTGAATCAGGAAACTGTTTTAGTTCTAAATCTGTGTCTGATGCTGGTAGTGGATTGGATGAGGGTGAACAAATTGAAGCTTAATCCAGTCAAGATAGCAGTGCTCCTGGTTAGTCAAAAGGCAGATGAGGACATAAGGATTCAACCTGTGCTGGATGGGGTTACACTCCCCATGAAGACTCAGGGTCACAGTTTGGGTGTGGACTCAGCCCTGAACCTGGATACCCAGGTTCTGTTCTGGTGGTGGCTGGGGAGTGTTTGTGCATCTGAGGCTAGTGTGCCAACTGCGCCTGTTCCTAATCTGGCCATGCTTATGCATGGCTTAGTTACATCCTGTTTGGACTACTGTAATATGCTCTACAAAGGGCTGCCTTTGAAAACTGTCCAGAGACTTCAGCTGGTCCAGAATGTAGCAATCAAAGTGTTGACTGGGGCTGGTTACAGGGAGCATGTACCTTTTTACTATTTCACTGGCTACTGGTCTGTTTCCAGGCACAATTCAAAGTGCTGGTTGTGACCTATAAAATCTGATACAGTTTGGGACCAGGCTACCTGAAAGACTGCCTTCTCCCTTACGAGCCTGCCCAGGTTTTAATATCTTTGGGAAAGGCCTTCAGTACGGAGGCCTTCAAAGGTACTTTTAGTGGCTACGTGAGAGAGGGCCTTCTCAGTGGCTGCTCCCAGGCTGTGGAACTCTCTGCCAAGGGAGGCTAGGTGGGTTCCCTCTCTGCTGTCCTTATGCAATTTGTATTCAAACAGGCCTTCGGTATGTAAGCTGGTCTGTTGTGTTGAGTGCTGTTTTTCTCCTGTTACTGTTCTGTTTTTAATTGTGATTTAATGTATTTGTTTTATTATTGTTTTATCTATTTTTTCTATTTCCTATGACTTTGTGCTGCTGAGTGCCATAGTCTTGGTAGAAAGGTAGAGGACAAATCAAATAAATAAATACAATAAAAAGCCTGTTTGTCAACCCTGAAGAAAAATAATAATCTGAGCACGTGCCATTTTGCATTTTAAACTCACTGAAAGCACCGGCATGACTGGTGCTATGCTTCTGCTATCCTGATCTCATCATCACCTGCCACTCTCCGGGTTGTCATTTGGGGACCCCCTTAGCTGCAGGGCTCTAGATTTGCTCCCCAAAGCCCGGGCCCTAGCTGCACCATGGTTCCTATCCCCTCTATCAATCTATCTATTTATTTATATTTATACCCCACCTTTTTTCCTGCAAGGAACCCAAGGCGGCTTACATAATCCTCTTCCTCCTCTCCATTTTATCCTTTTACTTAATTGTGTGTACTCTTGGTTCCCCACTTCCTGCCCCCTTTTATTGAGTCTTATTTATGAACCCTTCTTGTTTTATCTATAACTAGCTGTTGCCTGCGGCTGTGCTTGCATGGATTTTAGGATTTGGTACAATGGAAAAGATGCAGTGTCTCTGACTGAAAGTGTAACGTTTAGGCTGGGTGCTGGCAGCAGAAAACTTCTGACAGAAATATCTGATCTTAAAGAAAAATCAGGTTAATCTTGAGAGTCTACAGGTGATAAAGAGTGACCGTGCCAAGTTTGGGGTAGATCCATCAAAACGTGATGGAGCCTATGCGGCGACGCCCCACACACAACAGTCAGTCATTTAAAAACTTTCCCTCCCTTTTCACCCACTCAGAGAACATTCTAAATGGCCTAGGGGAGATTTGCATACCCACTCCTATTGGCCCCTGCAGGAATTCATACGAAAATTCTAAGTGTCGTATGAGCTATTTGCATAACTGCTCCTATTGGCTCCTGCAGCAATTATGAGGTGAGGCTGATTTGCATAACTGCTCCCCTGTTGTTTTGCCCATAGGAAATATGAGAGTGGGGTGATCTCCCCCTTTCACCCCCTTAGGAACAGAATTTCCAAAAATCCTTCCTTAGTGGGTGTCCACATCATAAAAGCAATGTCCCTTCAAAATTTCACGTTCCTAGATTAAACGGTTTGAGCTGGGCATTGATGAGTCAGTCAGTCAGTCAGTCAGTCAGGACTTCTTTTATATACTGTATATAGATTGCACAGCGGCTTTGAAGCAACATTTGAGCAGAATGCAGTAAAGGTACAGAACTCATAGTTTATTTTAGGCTGATGAGTTGGCCTCAACTGGCATCCATTTGTCCTCTTTCGATGCCATGCCTTTTCCTACAAGCTGCTCCCCACTTCAGGTTCAGGTCATCCTGATCTGAAGCATTCATGTCTTCTCCATTCTCTTTTGGGAAATGTACAGGTTCCAGCTTCATATCATGCAACAGTGTGACTGCTTGTCCTTGCTTCTAAGATGTCCCTGTCCATTTTCACCAGAAAGTTGAAAGGGTATCGCCAGTGATACGATTCCTAAATTCCTCACTGTGAAGGAGGCTGATCTTACACCAACCCTCCAGGGTAGGCCACAGTCCCAATATTCCCTGGACGGGCTCACACCTCCCAAGGTCCCATACACCAAACCGGTGTAGCAGCCCCAACCCTTAGACAAGGAACACACGCCAAGGTTAAGTTGGAGACTTTATTAAAAAGTAAAAATAACAAGTTAGTCAGTGTAGGGTCTCCAAGTGTCCAATACAAGTAAAATAATCCCTTATAAGAAAGGGCTAAAAGAAGGTAAGGGAAAAGGGGTGAGGTAGTTGTTGTGAGGAAAAGGGAATGGGAATAAAAAGGGACTCTAAAAGAATATAAAAAACAAACCCCAAGAGTCTGCAGGAACAAGCAAGTCAAACCAGGCCTAGCTTTTCCTAGCTACCCTGTCAGAGTGGCATACCTGCCCAGATGGAACTTCCCAGCATCCACGCCCCAAAGGAAGAACCCTGAAGCCTTTTCCCCTAGCTCCTTTATTGCCCCCAGGGTCCATTTTCCCGCCCAGCGTTCACCAATCCTGTCTTCCTAACTGTCGAAGGAGGGCCCCCCGCCCTTTCAGCTGTAGACACTTTCTCATGACTTCATCCCAATTAACGCCTGACCTTGCTTCTCAGCTCTGGAGCTCACCCTTATCTCCCAGGTGCTTCCTACATAACAGGTACTCGCTGTCATTGTAAGATAAGGTTTCTCAGAAAGTTCGTACTACGTCCCATTCCTCACTGCTTCAGTAAAAGGCTGGAAAGCGATTCTTCGCAGCAGGGTGTCCTGACTTACATCATGAAAAATTTGAATCTTTTTCCCTCGATATTCTAAGCTGCATAGGATGATAATGATGATGATCACAGAATCATAGAAAAGTAGAGTTGGAAGGGGCCTACAAGGCCATCGAGTCCAACCCCCTGCTCAATGCAGGAATCCAGGTCAAAGCATCCCTGACAGATGGCTGTCCAGCTGCACCTTGAATGCCTCCAGATTGGGAGAGCCCACCACCTCCCTAGGTAGTTGGTTCCATTGTCTTATTGCTCTGACAGTCAGGAAATTTTTCCTGATGTTTAGGTGGAATCTGGGTTCCTGTCACTTGAGCCCATGATTCCGTGTCCTGCAAACTGGGATGATCGAGAAGAGATCCTGGCCCCCCTCTGTGTGACAACCCTTCAATTACTGGAAGAGTGCGATCATATCTCCCCTCAGTCTCCTCTTCTGAAGGCTAGACATGACCAGTTCTTTCAGTCTCTCCTCATAGGGCCTTGTTTCCAGTCCCTTTATCATCGTTGCCCATAATGATGAAGTGGAAGACCGACAACCTGGTCTTCTGCGCGGGTCCAATGCTAAGGGGGTAGCGAGTCCTAGGGCGGGCCTTCTCCGAGGTCCCCAGTGACTATCACCCTTAGCCCAGAACAAAGGGATAACTTATAGCCACAAAAGTATCTTTTATAAAACAAGTTTATTTACAAAATCACCTTCACAAACCCAGACACACGCCAGCAATACAGCTTATCAGTACGGTACAAAGTAGCAAGCAAGAAGTCTCAAGGACACCGTGATTTCAGGGCTCTCAGCTAGTTAGTTCAGCTCGGGTCCCAGCAGAAGCCCGGTCAACCGCATGCTGCTAGCTGGGTTCCCGGCGGAGGTTCGGTCTACCCAAGCGGCTTGTGAGTGATTTCAGCTTGGTTTCCTGGCGGTCCGGTCAACCCAAGCGGCCAGTGATTTCAGCTTGGTTTCCCGGGGGTCCGGTCAACCCAAGCGGCCAGTGATTTCAGCTAGCTGGAGCACGCCGGGTGCTGCTACCCGGGGTTGCCGATCCCTTCGTTCCCTTACCCCAAGCATGGGGCAAGATTGCTGATCAGGTCCAACAACTCAGTTCCCTTGCGCAGGGTGTTTTATACCTTGGTGTTTCAGGTAGCCCCTCCCTCCGTAATCAAGTGGGTTGCCAATCAGGTGGGTTGCCACCCTCCCTGAGGGGCG
Organism: Shinisaurus crocodilurus; assembly: GCA_021292165.1. NCBI lineage: Eukaryota > Metazoa > Chordata > Lepidosauria > Squamata > Shinisauridae > Shinisaurus > Shinisaurus crocodilurus. The sequence continues at coordinate 265,482,713 of CM037877.1, read as the reverse complement.
GCCTTTTGGGTCAGGTGGGGTGACGCCTTCCCCCTGTGGGGTGGGGTCCCTTTGAAGCCACTTGCTTAATGGTCCCATCCTGTGGTGTTGAATGGTCCTTTCTTATGGGTGTCTGCTCTGGGAGGTATTCAAGTCTTATGTAGATGGGGCTGATATACGAGAGCATTGACGAACCTGGCGTCTTCCCCCCTGGGGTGATTCTATGCAGATGTTGTTTGTCCCCTTTGGTCTCTGTGGAGACTGGCTGTCTCCCCCCCCTGGGTCTCCTTCCCCCCACCTTGGTGAGTGTGTGTGTGTCAGAAAGGGGGCTTAGGTTGGCTTTCTCCACAGATGATGATGATGATTTTCATTTCTATATGAAATATCAAGAGCTGTCAAGAGGAAGCAAGGGGTGGGGAAATGGATTCTAGCTTCTTGCTAGAAATGTCCAGGGTGGGTGCCCCAGCACATATTGCCCCAGCCAAGACTAGAAATCCCGCTATAGGGCGATTCCGCGCACAAGCGAGTATGCGCAAAATTGTCCCAGAAAATGTATATATGTGTGTGTGTGTGTGTACATTTACATGTGCAAAAAAAAAAAAAAGTGGGGCAGCCATGGGAAGCCCCTGCAATGTGCCACCGGGGCCCTTTGAAGGGGCAGCTCAAGACTGCCCACATGGGGATTTTGCAATCTCCGAGAGGAGGGGGGGAAAAAAGGGACAAAACAGCCGCGGTGAGTCGAAAATGGCTCAGCACTGTGGCGGGGCGGGAGCGGGGATTCACTGCTCTCCCACGGGGTCCCCTGGGATAGCGCCTGGTGGAAGGCGGGTGGGAGTGAGTGAAATCTCGTTCGTCGGGCTCATCTTGAGTGTCTCGCTCTCGCAGAACCACCAACCCGCCGTGGCAAGTCGCCAGCACGGGCTGCTAGGTGAGGTAAGCGCAAGGCGGAGCCCCGGCGAAGGAGGCGGCAGGGCGGGCTGGCTGGCTCCAGCAGGTGGCGCCCTCGTCGCTCCTCGGCTCGCCGCAGCCTCTCCTCCGCGGGCAGTGGGGGGGGGGGCTGCCGCCGGGGACTGGGAGAAGGAGGAGGAGGATACACGCACTCGCGGGCGCCACCACGTAACCGGATCCCGCAGAGCCGACCCGCCGCCGCCGCCGCCGCCGCGGCTTCTCCGGGCGCGCCATCATGGCCGGGTAGCGGGGAGCTGGTGGGGGTGGCCAGAATGCTGCGAGCGCCGATTCTGGCGATGCGTCTCGCCATCCTTTTGCCGCTGCTCGTCGGCCCCGGCTGGCCAGCTCGGGGTAAGGCGCCGTCGGGGGAGCCCCCCAGCCCGCAGGGTGAGTGATTGCGGGGGGGGGGTGGCCGGGCGCGGCGGCGCCCCGGAGGCGAGCGGCTTGGGAGTCGCGCCCGGGGGTGGGGTGGGGTGGGGGCGCTGAGGTCTGCATGCCGAATGCGCGGGCGGGGGGCGTGGAGGGAGTGTCCGTCTCCGCGTTGGAAATGCGGGATCTGCTCTCCATTGCGAGGGGGAATGGGTGGGGCAGCCTTGTGGGGTGGGCATTATACCTTACCATTCTTGCAGTGTGTGTGTGTGTGTGTGTGTGTAGTTGTGTTTCCTTGCTTGTGCATCACACACACACACACACACCACTCTTAGCCTTTCCACGCCGGATTTTGAATCTGCCCCCCGCATTTCTTGATCGCTGGCTGGGGCTCCGCTATTCTCTCTTCATCCCCAAAGAATAAGATGGGGGATTCCATCTGGTTTCGTAGCGTGGTTAAGGAGCCGCGACCGATGTTCGGAGGGGGGGGAGGGGAGGGGGAAGAAGATGGGTGGGTCCGTGCTGTTTCTTTCCACACATCCCCTCCCCCCCCCGCCTTATTGTCTCTCTCGATATTGGGAGCCCCATTGTCTACTCCAAGAGTACTCGACTTGCAGAACACCTTCCCTAGCAGTCAAAAGGGGGTAGGCATCGGCGGGCTTCTTCTTGTGGTCTGGGCTAGGATCTAGGGAGGGGTGGGTGGGGGGAAGGGATGTCCATTCTTATAGCCAATTTGAACCTCCTTGATCTCCCCCTATTTCCCATCTCAGCCTGCCCATCTTTTCTGCAATCCTCGCGCTATTTTACTCATCCCTTCAGCTGGCTATCTCCTTACATGGAAATCTGTTCATTTCCCCTATCCACGCAGTCCCGGTCCAGGGTCTTTCCCCACTGCCTTGGACCTTTGTCTGCTTCTCTCTGCCCCATCACTGAGGCTCCATTTCTACCATGTATGTTTCTTCTGCTGTCTGTGCCACCCATGCATCTCAGTCTTCTTCCAAGGAGATTGACTCTCAGTCCACACCCATTCTTTCCCTATACATCCCCTTTGACTTCTATTGATGTACCCGTTGTCTTGCATTTTATTTATCTCGTATAACTTGATAGATCTAAACATACAAGTTCACACATGTATGTTTGGCACTTGATGGATTGCACCCAAATGTGTGAGCTCCCAGCATTGAACAGTATTGTGTCTGAAATGACAGGAAATCTCTTGTTTGTAGTGTTTGATCTGTGATGGCTCTTTACACCTGCATATGTGTGGCCAGGGCCTGTCAGTCTAATGTATCCTATCTATCTATCTATCTATCTATCTAATACATACTCCCATCTATTAATCCCTGATACATTTCCCCTCTATTTGTCTGTCTCTTTAATCCAGCGATCTCCAACCTTGGGTCCCCAGATGTTGCTGGCCTACAGCTCCCAGCATACCCAGACAGCATGGCTAATGGCAAGGGATTCTGGGAGCTGCAGTCCAGCAACATCTGGGGATCCAAGGTTGGAGAGCCCTGCTTTAATCTGTCCATCTCCTATTTACTTAGTTGTATTTTTCCAAGTGCCATGGTGACGTAATTCCCTGCCCCCATCCCCTTCTTGGCACCATGTTCTTCCTTCGGGGGGGGATCCTTGCTTGAAACATGGGCATTGTGTGTGCCTTTAAAACAAGGGTGGGCAGAAGGTAGATCTCCAGATGTTTTGGACTTCAACTCCCAGAAGCTCCTGCCAGCATGGTCAGTAGTCAGAAATGCTGGAAGTTGAAGTCTAAAACATCTGGAGAAGATCTTCTTTCTGTCCACCCCTGCCCTAAGGGGCATCTAGAGCTGCTGCTGTGGAATAGGGCCCCAAAGGGGAAAGCATGTCCCTCTAGTGGCGCCCATGTGGTTCGGTGGGTGTGAAGGGAAAGTAGTGGCCTGTTCTCCCAGCTGTGGCCTGAGGAGAGCTGCATGATAGAGCCTCCACCCAGCTGGGTTTCAGTGGCTTTTCATGCCCTTGCTGTTTGTTTCTTGGGCCCCTGTGGCAGAGCAGGGACAGAAGGCCTGCTTGTCCGAGTCAGGGGTGGACGACTTGTGGTCCTCCAGATGTTTTGGCCTACAGCTCCCATCAGCCCCAGCCAGCATAGCCAGTGGTGGGGGATCATGATGGGAGTTGTCAGCCAAAACATCAGGAGAGCCACAAGTTGCCCACTCCTCAGTGATGGAGCTGGAGAATTCTTGATGCAGATGGTGGAAAGAGAAGTTTAAAGCTTTATTTGAGCTAGTGCTGAAAATAGCCCCTCCCTATATGCTGTACTGAGGGATCTGTCACTGTTCTTTTATCCTGTTAAAGACAGAATAGACTGACCTTTTCAGATACTTGTCTCCCCTGGGGCTGTCATTACATTTTTGGAAGAGCTGACTCCACCCCCTCACCTACTGCCTGCCCTATGTAGTAGTTGCTGCTCCTAGTAGCTACTCCAGCCAGTTAATATGCCAGCAGCATCTCTAGCAAGAATGTTTGGCCAATAAGCTATGCCTCCTCCAACCTGCTCTCATATCATGGTTTGCCTCTTTGTGTGAGGGCCAAAGGGAAGATGTTATCCTGGTAAGGTATTGCGCCAGTCCTTTTTTTAAAAAAAAGGAAAACTCACATGTATGTCCACATGCTAATGTCATTGATCTGATCACTGCAGCTTGTTTGTTTACAAAAACCAGAACCTGGATCACTGTGTGACTGGACAGATTTCTATGCTCTTTTTCTTTCTATACGTGGAAAAGCAGTCTACTGTTAAAATTACAGATTAGATTCTGTATGATATTTTGCTGAAAGTAGCTCCCATAAAAAAAACACATCAATGTCAATTGCTTTTTAAAAATGATGTTTTGATAATTTTGGCACTTGTATAAATGTCTCTTTAACATTTATAGATTATAAAATATAGTTGATAAAATACACTGGGACGTTTTACCTGCTGAGAATCTTTTACCAAGCTTTTTTAAAAAAACAAATTGAAAGGGTTACTTTAGCATAGGAGGGGGCAACATGTGGCCCATGGGTCACATACGGCCCCTCCTGTCTGTTTTTTTTGGGGGGGCATGCCACTCCCACCAAATTTGCTGCTACCCCAGTGGCAGCGAAAAGCCCCAGCAATTTTGAAAGGAAACAAGGCATGTGGGGAGCATGCAGTTTGTTGGGAAGCAGAATCGCACTCCCAGAACCCTCCCAGGAGTGTGATTCTGCTTGTAAACAAGGAATGTGCTCCCCACACACACCTTATTTCTTTCCAAAATCATGGGGGGGGGGTTGTTGTTGCCAGAACAACATTCAGCAGGAGTAATTTCAGCGGGGGAAGGGTGCAGCCCCCCCTGGTGGGTTCCAGCTAGGGGGCCATGCAGCCCATGGAAGTTACCAAGTCCTGGTCTCGCTGTCATGCCAGTAAGCCCCCAGTTCTATCTGCCTGCTAACCCAGTAGCCCCTGGCAATGTCGCCTCATTGCCATGTTTACTTATTCTGCAACCTGCTCTGTTGAGCCCCATTTCAAATTAAGTTCTCCATCAGAGGACAGAGTTCCTGTAGTCCAGTGTTCTCCAACCTTGCCAGCATGCCCCAGCCAGCGTAGCTGGCTGGGGCATGCTGGGAGTTGTAGGCCAAAAACATCTGGGGACCCTGTAGTCTATATAGCTAGCTTTTTGTTCCTTGTGACCTTCCAGTTTTCATGTTTGATTAAAAACACTAATTTTAACACAACTTTACAGTGGTGCTTAATTTCTAAAACACCCCCCCCCCCAAAAGAGGTTCTGTAGCTTTGATCTGCCTGGGAGACAATGCGATCCACACTGGAAGCTCTGCTGCTTAACCCTGCGTTTGTAGCTGCAATTATTTTGTGATCAGAGGGGAGGCACTCTGCGTGTACTCAGATGCTCTTTGCTTTTATTATCATTCTCCAGGACTCAGTCCTGGTGTTGAAAACAGATCCCAGAGCTGAGTCCTCACAAGCAGGGCTGGCCCAAGACATTTTGCTTCTTGAGGCAAAGATGCTGCCCTCTCCTGTTTCACGTTCAAAAGCCAATTCAACTGGCAGTTGGATTTTTCTTCAGCACTGGCGATGGGACAGCATCCTCTGCCGCGCCTGAAGGCAGCAGGCTAGCTTGGGGGGACGGGACAGGCCACTTGGCACACACCTCTCGCCTCCTTGCTGCCTCCTCCGAGCATCTGCCGCCTGAGGCGACTGCCGTGCTCTCCCTAATGGTGGAGCCAGCCCTGCTCACAAGACTGAGAATGTGGCCCAATGGGCAGCTCCGTTGCAAATTGTCTGAGTAGCTGCAGGCAAGTCCCTTGATCTCAGTTCTCCATCCGCAACTGGGAAGTAATCTTGTTCTGTCTCTGACTTTTGTTGATGAGAATTGCAAGGGAAATATTGTAAAAGCTTGTTGCTTGTTGCAAATTAAAAGAACGGTGAATTATCAGTTTGCTGCAATTTGGGATGACTTGGGCTTCCATGATGCATAATCTACAGTATTCTCCAACCTTGGGTCCCCAGATGTTTTTGGCCTACAACTCCCAGCATGCCCCAGCCAGCTACGCTGGCTGGGGCATGCTGGGAGTTGTAGGCCAAAAACATCTGGGGACCCAAGGTTGGAGAACACTGATCTAGAATCTCTGGCTCTCTTCTCTGGCATTGAATGGAGCCCTGAAGAGAGTACTACTCATAGGGTGAGCGGGAAAGCAAAAGGTGAGAAGGATCGTAAGTGTACAACATTCACATTAAGGCACTACGTCGTCAACACCGCAAGGCATACAATGCTGCGAATGGTATTGTACTCACAAAGGACCTCTCCCATCTTAAAGAATGAGGAGGGATGGGTCGTACTGATGGCTAAGTCTGCCAACGATCTCTTCGAGATCTGGCAGTTTCGCCCAGTTATTAACTTCTGCCCGAAGCTTGACCCTAGAACTTGTTTTCCATACATGGGCTTACAAGTAACAATCTGGGTGCTTCTTCTGAACAGGCATGGAGCCCACTTTCCCCCGATCATCGACTAACCACAGCCTCCGTAACCCAAAACATTAGTGACATTGGGGTGCAGGCTGCTAAGACGGGGTGTGGCTTCGAGATAGGCTTTAGCTTCCGCTTTTTATCTTATTACAGATTAATCACTAATTCTAACCGGCCTGTGACTCACGCTGGCTCAGCTTGTCTGAGCGTGGAAAGCTAAGCAGGGTCAGGCCTGGTGATTACTTGGATGGGAGACCCCCTCCTCCTCTAGTTTCCTGCATTGAGCAGGGGGTTGGACTCGATAGCCTTGTGTAGGCCCCCCTTCCAACTCTTATGATCTATGAAATTTAATAGGGATAAATGCCAAGTGCTGCACCTAGGCAGAGGAAACCAAATGCACAGTTACAGAATGGGGGACACTTGGCTCAACAATACTATGAGTGAGAAGGATCTTGGAATTGTGGTAGATCACACAAACTGAATATGAGCCAGCAATGCGATGTGGCTGCAAAGAAGGCAAATGCTATTTTGGGCTGCATTAATAGAAGTATAGATTCCAAATCACGGGAAGTGATAATTCCCCTTTACTCAGCACTGGTTAGGCCTCATCTTGAGTACTGCGTCCAGTTCTGGGCACCACACTTTAAGAAGGATGTAGACAAACTGGAGAGGATTCAGAGGAGGGCAACAAAGACGATAAAGGGACTGGAAACAAGGCCCTATGAGGAGAGAGTGAAAGAACTGGGCATGTTTAGCCTTCAGAAGAGGAGACTGAGGGGAGATATGATCGCACTCTTCCAGAACTTGAAGGGTTGTCACACAGAGGAGGGCCAAGATCTCTTCTCGATCATCCCAGTTTGCAGGACACGGAATAATGGGCTCAAGTTACAGGAACCCAGATTCCACCTAAACATCAGGAAAAAATTCCTGACTGTCAGAGCAATAAGACAGTGGAACCAACTACCTAGAGAGGTGGTGGGCTCTCCCAGTCTGGAGGCATTCAAGGTGCAGCTGGACGGCCATCTGTCAGGATTGCTTTGACCTGGATTCCTGCATTGAGCAGGGGGTTGGACTTGATGGCCTTGTAGGCCCCTTCCAACTCTACTTTTCTATGATTCTATGAATCTACTTCATGTTTTTATTTATTATATTCTGTTCTTTCCTCCCAGGAGTTTAGAGCAGGCTACAAGGGGTTCCTGGGTGGCGTGCCATCTTAGATTATGTCAAGGCTCAGACCTGCATAGCTGCATCAGGCACCTTCAAACCAATCTCTGATTTCACCGTCACACTTTCTGATAGGGAATTTGGTCTTTGAGAAACAGAAAGCTGAACTTTCTCTCTTTTGTCTATCTTTGGAGCCTTGGAAAAGAGCCTCTAAATCACCCTCAAATCCTGTTGTAGTAAACTTTGTGCCTCCTGGTTTTTAACATCCAGTTTCCACTCGCAGCCTCTACATTTGAAGAGAGCCTAGCTTAGGTTTTATACATTTTGTTATTGTCGGACAGCCCACTAATGAAATAGATCGCTGTCACCAAGGCCTGGCGGAAGCTCTCCTGAGGCGTGAGAGCACATACACTGCCGCCGTCATATTGCGCCCCCATCCCCTTCCCTTGTCACGCGCATGCCCCCCAACCCCTTACCTTTACCCCCGCTGCCTCAGCTCTCTGGAGAACCGTGTGGCTGGAGGAAGTGGCCTGTGCGGTTCTCATGAGAGCCCATCCACCCTGTCCCGCCCCACCCACCATCTCGCCCCCACTGAGAGGATTCTCAGCATGAGCCAAAGGGTGGGTGTCTGAGAGCAGCTGACCGTCCTCTGTTTTCACTCTGAGGATCCCCTCAGAGCAAAACAGAAGGCAGCTGGATGCTCCAGAGAGTCCTGCTGGCCACTCTCTCGCTGCGGCATTTGCCACAGCTGAGGGAGAGTGGGGCTGGCGGGGCTCTCTGAAGCGTTGAGCAGACCGCTGCTCTGGAGAGTCCGACTGGCCCTGCTCTCCCACTGCAGGAAACGCCACAGTGGGAGAGCAGCTGCCAGGCTCTGGAGCACCCACTGGAAGCGGCGGGGTGGGAGGGAATGCTGCAGTTCCCACTCCACTGCCTGAGGTGGTGGCTTCGCCCTGCCTCATGGGTGGGCCGGCCCTACTGTCACCCAAAAGAGGGCCTGGAGTTGCCTGACCACCATTCACTCAAGTATTTTCTCTGCACAGGGTATATTGGCAATTGTTTGGTAGTTGGCATAAACCTCTGGGTCCAGTGTAGAGGTTCAAAAGAAGTGGGGACGCAGATGAGACTTGTAAGTATTGTCTCTAAAATAGGTAGAGCAGCTGACAGAATGAAAATATACTGAATTCGGTGGGGCCTGCCTCTGGAGCAGCAATTTCTCTGTTCTTCGTGTCTGGAGAGTCCTCGGACAACTTCTTCTTCTTTGCCTGTCCATGGCTGCTAATGTCCTTGATCCCATACATGGATTGGGGAGGATAGTTCATGGTGGATTCCTGATCCTTCAGCCAGTTAAAGCCTGCCAGGAAGTAGGGGAGGAAACTTTGGTGAGAGCTGTATCCGGATTCTCGGCTGGTAAGTGAGTGTGGCAGGATTTCCTCTGGCAGATGAGGCAGCTTGGATGGGGAAACCGCACACTGGAATACAAGCTGCGGTCTGATCCCTCATGGCGGCGGGCAGGGAGGAGAGATTTCTAAAAGCCGCTGTTAGTGGTGCAGAATATTCACCCCACCTCCTCCTCCATGTTCCAAGGAGTCACCTGAAGTCTGGAGAAGTTGGAGGCTGGAATCCTCTCAGAAAAACAGAGCCAACGCAAATAGAAGAAACACACTTCAAGGGGGTTGGCCCTACACCCAGTGTGGCTTGTTGGCAAGACCTGTGACTAGAGCCATTCCTCTTCCTACACCAGTTTCCCACAACTTGGAGCCCATCAGGTCAGATGCAGACAACCATCCAGTACTGCGGGTGGTCTGCTAGCTGCTCAGCAATACCCTGTTCTTGCAGAAGGCTTGTTAAGTCCCTGGTGGGCTACCTTATGTGGCTGTTGGGTTGCATTCAGATTGGTGGGTCACAAATTCTTCTGCTCTGCCAGAGCCTTCCCTGTGGGTTTTGTGTGGTCCCACCAAAACGAGTGTTCCTGCCAAGCACATACCAGGCCTGATGGACAGTGCCAGGTCTTGAACCTGCACAGTAGCAGCAGCTGAGTTGCTTGTATGTGGTATGTTGCTCATCTCTCAGCCTGCCGTAGCACGTTGCATCCCACCCTCCTCCTCAATATGTGGGGAGGTGAGGATCCTCCACGTAACCCTGGCTTTGGCACCTCTAGAGCCTGGAAAAGGGGATTGGGCTATGTGCCTACTTCTGCTGCTCTTAGAATGTTGCTTGTAGTTGGAGTAAGATGAGCAGCTGGGAAAACATCTGGATCCAACGGCATGCCTCAGCTGTAAACATCCAGTTGCTAGATGGAGGGTGAACCTCTTGGATGCACCACCATTCTTTTGACCATAGGTCCTGTCTCAGTCTGAGATGCATTACATTTATCCTAGAACAGTGTTCTCCAACCTTGGGTCCCCAGATGCCATGGCTGGGGCATGCTGGGGGTTGTAGGCCAAAAACATCTGGGGACCCAAGGTTGGAAAACACTGTGTTAGAGTATTGGAAGGTCTAATAGAATATTGTGTTGGCAATTAATGTGATCCGGGGAATACCCAACGATGACTGCTGTGTGTGACTGTGTGGGTCTGGAGCCCAGTGCAGGCTGTATGAGGAGGGGGAGGAGAAGCAGGTGCAGAATTGGAGCATTGGATAGAATCAATGCCATGCCTGGGGCAAGAAAGGGAGAGGTTGGCAGTTTGGCAAGAACGAGCTGGGAATGTGTTAGGAGGTGACCTGAATTAGGATGGCTCCATGACACGGTGCTGACAATTGAGGCTGTGGACAAATGGTCGTCTTTTCAGAGAGCCAAAACGGGGATCACTGTTCTTGGTGTATATGCTGCTCCCTTTTTTTGACTCTAGTATACAAGTTTTGCAGTTTTTTTGAAACATGCACCTTCAAGGCTTGCTTGACCACAGGCAACAATGAGACAAAAGAAATGTTTGTACTTCCTGGGTAGCGAAACCTCTCCCGGACCATTTAAAACTTCTTTAAAAACTGTCTCTGTGCAACATCCTGTTTGCATGGACCAGCTTGTCCACGTCTGTTAATTTCTGGGGAGAGAGATCCTCGAGCTCAAATGTGCCCATACTTTTGGAGGGAAAAGCCCTTCCCTTTTTAAAATCCTCATATGAGAGAAGTCTGGATATATTTGTTTAGTGATGAAGGAAAAATATCTGCATGTGCTCCGAAACATCTTCATTATTATTTTGTGTGTTACAGGCAGAGCCCTGCCCCTAGTTTTATACATACTCAGAGGAACACAATTTCCCCCTGCATTTGTTGTTGTTGTTGTTGTTGTTGTTATTATTACATATTTTTCAGGGCCAGTCCCACAGCACTGAAAATAAATTCTAGGACAGAGTCCCAGTTCAAATTAAGCCCCATACCCAGCACTATATTGTCTTCCTAACCTTCTCTTCCTTCAACATCTCTTTATTTCTCCCAGATTTTACAGTTTACCTTGGCAATGATAGACCTATTAGTGCAGGGCTGGGAAACCATTTTTCTGTCAAGGACTGCATTCTTGTGGGGGTAATCTGTCAGGATCCGCATGTTGGTGGTGGGGGCAGCCAGAGCAAAGCATGGGAGCCAAGTAAGTGGAGTTTGGAACTAGGCCGAGGTCTGCATGCGGCCCTCAGGCCACAGGTTTTCTACCTCTACAGTGCCTTGCAGAAGTATTTACCCTCCATTGACTTCTCCACATTTTGTTGTGTTACTACCTGGAATTGAAATGGATTCAATTGACATTGTTACCACTTGATGTACACAAGATACTCAACACTGTGAAGGTGCAAAATATTTTCATTGTGGCACAAAAGTTAAGTAAACAAAAACAAACTCGCACTTGTTGGTTGCATAAGTATTCACCCCCCTGAGTAGAAGCACCTTTGCAATTACATCTGTGAGTCTTCTTGGGTAAGTCTCTATCAGCTTTGTGCATCTGGATCCTGCAATGTTTGCCCATTCCTCCTGGCAAAATTGCTCCAGCTCTGTCAGGTTGGATGAGGACCGCTGGTGAACAGCAACTTTCAAGTCTTGCCACAGATTCTCAATTAGATTGAGGTCTCGGCTTTGACTGGGCCATGCTAAGACTTTCAGGTTCTTGTTTTGAAGCCACTCCAGTGTTCCTTTGGCTGTGTGTTTAGGGTCCTTGTCCTGCTGGAAGGTGAACCTCCACCCCAGTCCCAGTTCCCTTGCAGACTGAAACGGGTTTTCCTCGAGAATTGCCCTGTATTTGGCTCCATCCATCTTGCCCTCAATCCTAACCAGTTTCCCAGTCCCTGCCAAAGAAAAGCATCCCCACAACAATGAGGCTGCCCCCTACCATGCTTCACCATGGGGATAGTGTTCTCAGAGCAATCAGCGCTGTTGGCTTTGCACCACACAGAGCATTTTGCGGCAAGGCCAAAAAGTTCAGTTTTGGTCTCATCAGACCAGAGAATGTTTTTCCACATGTTTGCTATCTCTCCCACATGCCTTTTTGCAATCTCCAAACAGGCTTTGATATGGATTTGTTTCAGCAATGGCTTTTTTCTTGCCACTCTTCCATAAAGCCCAGCTTGTAGAGCATCCGGGTGATAGTTGTCCGAATGGATAGGTTTCTCCCATCTCAGCTGCGGATCTCTCCAGCTCTTTCAGAATTACCATTGGCCTCTTGGTTGCGTCTCTGACTAATGCCCTCCTTACCCAGTCACTAAGTTTGGGTGGACGGCCTTCTCTAGGTACAGTTGCGATTGAGCCATATCCTTTCCATTTTGTAATAATAGATTTAACGGTAGCTCCGGAGGATGTTCATAGTTTGGGATATTTTTTTATAACCAAACCCTGGTTGGTGCTTCTGCACAACTTTATCCCAGTGTTGTTTGGATAGCTCCTTGGTCTTCAAGATGCTGTTTGTTTAGATGTTCTCTCTGACAAATTCTGGAGCCTTCCAGAAACAGGTGAATTTAATCTGAGATCATGTGGCACTGGAACTGCACACAGGTGGACTCCATTCAACTACATATTTACGGTATGTAACTTCTGGAGGCAGTGGGTTACACTAGACTAGAGCTTATTTAGGCATGTCACAGCAAAGGGGGTGAATACTTATGCAACCAACAAGTGCCAGTTTGTTTTTGTGTACTTAACACTTGTGCCACAATAAAACTATTTTGCACCTTCACAGTGTTAAGTATCTTGTGTTCATCAAGTGGTAACAGTGCCAGTTAAATCCATTTCAATTCCAGGTTGTAACACAACAAAATGTGGAAAAGTCAAAGGGGATGAATACTTCTGCAAGGCAATGTAAATTAGTGTCTTGCTTTGATTTAATTCAGGGAGGACAGTGTAGAGAAGTTCTAACAACTGAACTTCCTTTTTTCTCCGTACATTTATGAACATTAATTAGGCAATACCTTTATTAGGACTCAGTCAGTCAGGCGATCACTCGTGACCGAGTAAGATTGTCTTCCAGGATTAAAAAAAAAGAAAGAAAATTTACAAAAAGGAGATTATAAAAGGAGGAAAATTCTAAAGAAAATTGTGTAGACTCTAGCGATGGGTCCGTAAGTGACTGTGGAGGCCAATTCTAGATCCACACAGCTTCCCACAGTGAGGACACAGGTTACCAGATGGAAGATGGTCTTGTAAAGGATTCATTTGACGTGCTTTTCGCTTAGCACGTTTCTCCCTTTCACCTTGCACTCGAGCTTCTTCAAAGTCCATAGAACCTTTGTGAAAGGCCAACCTCCAGTTAGATTGTTCATGGGCCAGAGCTTCCCAGTTTTCGATGTTTATATTGCATTTTTTTAGATTAGCCTTAAGAACATCTTTTAACCTCTTATACTGACCACCGATATTCCGCTTTCCATCCTTGAGCTGGGAATAAAGTAACTGCTTTGGGAGACGGCAGTCAGGCATTCGAACAACATGACCGGTCCACTGAAGTTGGCGTTGAAGGATCATTTTTTCAATGCTAGTAGTCTTTGCTTCTTCCAGTAGTACACTGACATTTGTTCGCCTATCTTCCCAAGTAATTTGCAGGATTTATTAGGACTAACCAAGAATGCACAAAATAGTGAGCAAGCTTTTAAGATCTCCAGATGAAGAGGTCTCGAAAGCTTGCTCAGAATTCTGTGCGTTTTGGGTTGGTCCTAATTAAGATATTGCCTGATTGTGGATTCCCCCCCCCCCTTATTGACCAAAATGGTTTGCTTTGTTTCGTTTAATTAGGCGGACTTCAAAAGTTTTAGTATTATGCATTGTGGAAAAGGTTCTTATTTCATCCGTAACCATGCAATGAAACCATCACCACCGCTGCCTTCCCCCTCTCATTGTGAGTACAAAATTAAATGTGAGAAAGGGTAAGCAAAATTAAGCAGTTGTTGAGGGGGGGGGTTATGTTCTGGCCAGCACCATAGTAACCCAGAGGCCTGCTGAAGGATGTGGCTTAGGCCTTGTGCTGTGGTACGGTTCCCATGGTAACAAACTTCGATGATACGGGGGGGGGGCTATTCATATCCACTTTGGTAGCAAAGAAACACGTGTGTGCTGCTTTCTAGGCCTAAGTGGAGCTTGAAGGGAGGGGGGTACTTTGTAGGACAAATAAGGCCGTTGCCGTGGTGACGGGAGCGCACTCTCCGAAATGGTTGGCTGGCACTCGCATTTAGACAGTGAGAAATTGCCAGGTTTTTTCTGGGGGGGGGGGGGCGCACAGAGCAAGGTTGCTGTGCTGTGAGTAAAACACAGAAGGTTTTTTCCTCAGAGTTGTATTGCTGATAAACTGGTTGCTATATGTTCCTCTGTTGGCAATTTTTAACAGGGGTTGTATTTTACAGCCTGCTTTCAGACCAGTTGCCAGAAAAGCAAGGGGAAAGTCTCTCTCTCTCCCCCCTCCCCTACTAGTTTTTTTGGGGGTTTCTCTTGTTTTTTTGCCATACATCTTAGGTCAGGGGTGGGTGACTTTGGGAAGTCTGGGGGCCCTATTTGCCTCCCCCCCCCCGCAGGCCACAGTCTGCCAGGCATCCCCCTAAAAAGTAAAAAAAACCTGCTAAGGATCCTAGAAGGGTTAGCTAGATTGGACCATTTTGGGGCTCTGTAGTAGCGCTCCGGATGCCTTCTCTCCCCCCCCCTTTCTTTCATAAAAACAAAGCAAAAAACCAGCAGCCATTCCAGCAGGCTGAGCTGAGGGAGATGAGAGGGAAGTGGGTCCATTCCAACAGCAGACTCCTCCTCCCTCTACTGCAGTGTTCTCCAACCTTGGGTCCCCAGATGTTTTTGGCCTACAACTCCCAGCATGCCCCAGCCAGCAGGGCATGCTAGGAGTTGTAGGCCAAAAAGATCTGGGGACCCAAGGTTGGAGAACACTGCTACTGTCACCACCCACAGCCATTCCAGTAGGCCGAACTGAGGAAAATGAGAGGGGGAAGCAGAGCAATTCCACCAGCCCTGCTGAAAGAATTAATTTTCCCCTCTTCCCTCCCCATCCCTTTTTCCTTGTGTGTCATGCGGGGGACAGGCGGGGACTATCTTATTTAATTGATTATATGTAAGCTGCTTTGGGAGCTTTTTTGGCTGAGGAGCAACGTAACAATACTTCAAATAAATTAAATAAATAACATTTAAACTCCCCCCCCCCCCAGGTTGTGGAGGGCAGTCTTAGGTGAATAGATCGATTTTGTACTGGGTTCCTACCCACTGACTCCACTCCCAGATCTACTCTGGGCTCTGTACCACCGACCCAGAGGTAGGGATGTGCGATGCCGGGAAATCCATTTTGTTTGAGCCGGAGGAACTTCCGCAGCATTTCCGATCCGGCAATAGGAAACGGACCACACCCTATTTCCCCCCCCCCCATGTTCTGGAAATGTGTGCGAAATAGTTCCGCACACTGAGAGTTGAGATCTGCATATTTGTAGCGCCAGTTGTGCAAATCAGGTCTGAATCTTTAAATTTGCGTCAATGGGTTTGCACTGTTTTTAATATTGTTTTGCATTTGGGAGTCCATTACGTAACCCCAGGCGCAGCATATTCTCTTGGTAAATAGCCTTGTCCGTTTCATCCTCTCACTACTCCACTTTGGATGAAGTTATAAAAGCCATTAATCAAATGAAGAATAATAAAGCTAGTGGACCAGATGGGATTCCTGCTGAAATCTTTAAAGAAGGCCCCCCCGAACTTGTACAACATCTTCATAAACTCATTGAAAAAATCTGGATAAGAGAAGAGATCCCAGAAGACTTCAGGGATGCCATAATTATCACCCTCTTTAAGAAGGGTGATAGAACAGACTGTGGAAACTATCGGGGCATTTATCTCTTAGCTACCGCAGGTAAAATATTTGCTAGGATTCTCGCAAACGGTCTTCTATCTATTTCAGAAGAGATCCTCCCTGAAACTCAATATGGTTTCCGCCCCTTCTAGAGGGACAGTAGACATGATTTTTACTGCACGTCAGCTCCAAAAAAATGCCGGGAGCAAAATCAACCTCTTTATATGGCATTTATCTATTTGGCTAAGGCCTTTGATACTGTAGACCATACAGCTCTCTGGACTATCCTTATGAAAATTGGATGCCCCAATAAATTTGTGAATATGTTGCTACTTCTCCATGACAACATGACGGCAACGGTTTTGGACAACAACGGCTCTCATGGTGCTCCATTTAAAGTGGGATCAGGTGTTAAACAGGGATGTGTTATTGCCCCAACATTATTTGCTATTTTCATCACCATGATTTTACATCTTGTCGAGGGGAAACTTCCCACTGGTGTGGGAATTATATACCGAACAGATGGAAAGCTTCTTAATCTCAGCAGGCTGAAAGCAAAAAGTAAGGTAATTACAACCTCCGTTGTGGAACTTCAGTATGCTGATGATAATGTGGTCTCCGCACATTCAGAGGATGATCTCCAAACTATCCTAAATGCTTTTGCAGAAGCATACGAAAAACTTGGTCTCTCACTTAACATCAAAAAAACCAAAGTGCTTCATCAACAAGTGCAAACTAACCCTTTGGTGATGCCATCTATCCAGCTTGGCGGGACAATACTGGAAAATGTCGATCATTTTCTCTATCTTGGCAGCTATCTTTCTGTTACAGCTAACATCGACAGTGAAATCCAGCATCGTTTGAGCTGTGCAAGTGCCGCGTTTTCTCAAATGAAACATAGAGTGTTCGAGGATCGGGATATTTGTAAGAAGACCAAAACACTGGTTTATGAAGCCATTGTATTACCAACTTTATTGTATGCCTGCGAAACATGGACTATCTATAAACGTCACTTCCACCTCCTTGAAAGATTTCATCAACGTTGCCTCCGGAAAATCCTGTGAATTACTTGGGAAGATAGGCGAACAAATGTCAGTGTACTGGAAGAAGCAAAGACTACTAGCGTTGAAAAAATGATCCTTCAACGCCAACTTCAGTGGACCGGTCATGTTGTTCGAATGCCTGACTGCCGTCTCCCAAAGCAGTTACTTTATTCCCAACTCAAGAATGGAAAGCGGAATATCGGTGGTCAATATAAGAGGTTTAAAGATGTTCATAAGGCTAATCTAAAAAAATGCAATATAAACATCGAAAACTGGGAAGCTCTGGCCCATGAACGATCTAACTGGAGGTTGGCCTTTCACAAAGGCTCCATGGACTTTGAAGAAGCCCGAGTGCAAGGTGAAAGGGAGAAACGTACTAAGCGAAAAGCACGTCAAACGAATCCTTTACAGGACCATCTTCCATCTGGTAACCTGTGTCCTCACTGTGGGAAGCTGTGTGGATCTAGAATTGGCCTCCACAGTCACTTACGGACCCATCGCTAGAGTCTACACAATCTTCTTTAGAATTTCCTCCTTTTATCCTGGAAGACAATCTTACTCGGTCACGGCCTGATGATGATGATTCCCTACTTCACAAAGAACTTGTCATTGTCAATTTCATCTAGTTTGGCATTGGTACTAAGGTTTCCGCTAGGGTTATGTGATTTGTGCACATCAAATAGATGCATTTTTAATTATTATTTTGAGTTACTTTTTCCCCCAGCTCCCGTGATTTGTGCAAATGGAGCCATGATTTTTTAGTCTCTCCCCGCCCCTGCTCTTTTCTTCCCACCAATATTATCCATACAGTATCTGATTTCTTTCAGTAATGCATTTGTTCCAACAAATACTGTTTGTAGTATTCACTTGTTTATGATTATACTACTGGTGGGTTGTTGTTGTTGTTGTTTTTGATGTTGTTGTGGCAGCCAACTCAAGTCAGGTCAGCCCTGTGAAAGGCTCAATTATTAAAAAAAAAAGCTCAGGAAATTTGCGCAGATTTCCTGAGCATTAAAAAAAAACCCTCATGCAAATCGCAGCCCATTTTAAAAGTGGAAATCTGCTTGCATCAGATCGAGTCTGTGCCAGCATGGGGGAAACGGAACAGAATCTGGAGCGTTGAGTTGGAAAAACGGTTGGATTTTCACACACCCCAAACGGATTCCTCGCACATCCCTACCAAGGGGGCTCTACCCAGGGCTGGCATCCTGTTTGAGGGAGCGCTGGGCAAGGTGCCCTCTGATGTGTTCCCAAAAGCTTACCAGAGGGTGGAGGAGATAGCAGGCAGCAGCGGGGACAGGTTGTGGCACAGCTCCGGCTGCCTGGTATTCCCTCAGCCCAGTGCTATGAAGAGAAGTGCCAGGCCAGACAGCCTCTGCTTCCCCTGATATGTCATAATTGAGGCTGGGCCCCCCCAGAGGCACTGGGGATAATGAAGATGGCAACTGCAGCCATCTAGCTCATTGCTTCTGTTCCGGGCCATAAATGTTTAATTCCCCCCCCCTTTTTAAATAGGGAAGCCAGTGTCAGCTGTGGTGGGTCTTCTAAAGTCTGTGGGCCCACCTTGTATTTGTCCCATCATGCTGGATGCGTACGCCCAGCTTACACCGCAAGCCCTTACGTTGTTCTATTCAATTCAATTTATTACGGTCATAAGACCAGCAAATAAAATAGAACAATAATATTCAAAAGACCAACAAGACATACACAGTGAATACAATAATATATATTTTAAAATATAATAATTAGTTAAAATAATTGATTAAAACTGGCATGTGTCCCACTCATAAAATCAAGATTTTAACAAGTTAGAACATTTTCAGACAGTCAACATCATCCCTGGTCGACAAGCGATTGCAGCTGCGCAAAATCTAGCCACCTCAGAAGTTACCTGAAGATTCTGACCCGCCAATAGTTGTTCTTTTTTGTCACTGAAAATGATTTAGCTCAAATTAAGCTGTGGGTTGCCTGTTTTTTTTACTGTGGCTTTGGATTCTACCTGGTTGCATGGTAACAGGAAGTGCAAAGGAACTGTTTCGAATGTTATACCAGAGATCTTCCAGGCAGCTCTTGATGGAGAGGAGGGAGTGGTGACCTCCTTCCAGCTGGAGCTTTCTCATCATTGGGGAGCTGAGATTCAAAGCCAAATGGAGTTGAATCAACCCCTCTGTCCAGCAATCCATTTGCACAGAAGGTGGGGAGATTATGTCAGACAGCCGTTTAGTAGAGGAGATCTTTGCCATGTATGACCAATCCTTGTGTTTGCACATTGCTGGAATGGATTGTGATGGGAGCCAGCTTTGCTTGAACTGCAGTGGATTGAACAATGGCAAGGAAAGGAGTGGGAAATATAATGAGACAAACCTTGGGATGGGGGAATGAGAGGGTATAGAATCCCTAAACCATTGAGTATCAGCCAAGTCATAATAAGACATCTTCTCTCCCCCCCCTTAAGACCCCTTCTTGTTGGCTCAGCTCCACTTTTCTGTTCTCTTACGTCTAAAGTGCATTTTCCACCAATGTGTGTTGGATTATGCTGAGGCCATCGTTTAGTCTTTGGAATAAATGGATAGTTTTAAGAATGCATGATAATGCTTGCCTGTTACCCTTAGAAAAAAACAACACTTTTTTTTTTGCACAGTTTTCACGGCACGGGAGCAGAGTAACTTGTATCAAGAGGTTCACACATCTTAGCTTGATTTACTACCCATCTTTGATTTGTGGTCACCCTTAGCTTCCTCTTCAGTCACACAGAGAAGTTGTGGGTGAGACGGGTGTGAGGGATTGAGGCCTACTCAGGCTTGAGTTTGTTGAAGCCTGAAGGCCCAAACACTTCCCTCGAGTAGTTGAAGCCTGAAGGCCCAAACACTTGGATGGGAGGGGGAGTTTGAGAGTTTTAAGTTACCCAATAGAAGTTAAGAATTAGATATCCTATTCAAGGTCACATGATTATAACCTTCCATTCCTGGGAAGGCTATATATGTGGGGTGTGGTCAGCTAGCAGTTAGTGTGTGCTGGGAGAGAGCTAGAAGCAGAAGCACAGAAACAGCAGAGAGAAGGGGAGAAAGAGAAAGAGAAACTGGCTGCATAGCAGATAGGTAGTCTGAAGTTATACTAGAGAACGGTGGATTGTTTGTTTGTTTGTTTTATTTTATCATACTTGCTTTTGAATTATAACCACTCTATTAAGTAAATACCCAAATATTATAAGTAAAGTGTTGTTGTTTACCCTGGAGTTTGGAGTGACTTATTCACCACGTCTACAGCCTACACCCCTGCTATTAGAAGCTGTAAAAGGACTTGATCTCCTGGAACGGGAGGGGCTTTGAGGAGAGGCAGAGATCTCCCAAAGGAAGGTTAAGGGGTCCCTGCAGTAGCGGAACCTTGACAGATGGTGGCAGCGCTGGGATCCTGAACAGTGAGATTAAGCACTCCAAACAGAAATTGGGTATTTTACTAATAGAGCTGGCAAAAGCAGTGTATGTTTTAACTTCAGGACTGCAGAATAGGGACCCAGTGAGGCTAGTAAAATGAGCCAGTATCTCTCCATGAATAAAACTGCCCTGATTGAGCAGTGTAAAAAGGACAATTTGCCATGGGAGGATAAAACAGCAGAAGAACTGAAAGTTATGCTGATCTCCCAGGCGGCAATAGAAGGAGCTGCACCCTCTAGCCCTAGTGTAGCAGGACCCCAAACAAAAGAATGGGAGCTCCGTGAACAGGAACTGCGGCTAGGGGCAAAGCAGAAGGAAGAAGAGACCAGGTTAGAGTGGGAGAGGCTTCGTCTGCAGGAAGAACAACGCAGACACGAGGAAAAGATGCAACAGGAGCAACGCAGACATGAGGAAAAGCTGCACCAGGAGAAACTGCAAGCCCAAGAGGAACAACGCAGACACGAGGAAAAGGCGCGGCAGGAGCAACTTAAGGCCCAAGAGGAACAACGCAGACACGAGGAAAGGATGATGCAATTGAAACAGGAGCAGCCTGTCAGAGTTACCCCGAAGGACTTCACAGCATACACCCCAGGAGAAGACCCACAAGTGTTCCTGACCACTTTTGAAAGGGCAGCACAGAAGTGGGGACTGCAGGAGGGTGATTACATGAAGTTTGTGCCTAATTTAATCAAAGGGGAGCTGGCAGAGATTTATAATAGCATGCCAGAGGGGGAGGCTGTTTCCTATGCTCAATTCAAAGAAACGGTGTTTAAAAGGTTCAGGTTAGGCCCTGAGCACTTTAGGAAAAAGTTCAGAGGGTTAACACCTCAACCAGGTAAATCTATGGTAGAGTTTGCAACAAAATTAAAAAACCTGCTATTAAAATGGGTGGATGAAGCAAAAGCTGACAACAGGGAAAAGGTGCTAGAGCTTATGGTCCTGGATCAGTTTTATTTTCGGTTGCCCAGAGAAATAAAACTGAAGGTTAAGGATAAAGATCCTGAAACTGTAAACCAAGCTGCAGAAATGGCTGACAAATTGATTGAAAATCGGGAAGGGTTAGGCCCCAGGATTGAGTCTGAGAAGAAGGGGGGGAAATGGGAAGCCCCAAGTAAAAAGGAGTTCAAAAAACCTCCTTTTGATCCTTCTCACCCCAGAGACCGTGCCTGCTATTCGTGTGGTCAGACAGGCCACATCAGGAGTAGCTGCCCCAAGTTACAAGCGGTAACACCAGCTAACCCAGGTAGTCCTAAACCCGAACAAACCAAACCACAAGGTGTAGCAAGTATTAAAAAAACCTTATAATTGTGGATTTGTGATCACCAACAGGGAAGAGGTTAATAATCAGTTTAAAGAACCTGTTTATGTAAAGGATAAGACCATTATGGCAATGTTGGATTCTGGAGCTGATGTTTCTCTGATCCGAGCAGATTTGGTGACACCTGAAGATTTGGTACCAGGAATGTCTATTGAGATCCAGGGAGTGAATGGTCCCTCCTTTGAAGTCCCAGTAGCAAGGTTATCCATAGAATGGAGGGGATGGAGGGGTCTGTATGAAGTTGGGGTGATGGAACCTCCAACCCAATTTGCCCCTATCATTGTGGGAAGGGATATAATGGGACCAGAAGCTCAAATATGTGTGGTAACCTGCAAGCAAAAGGAAAGGGAGGAACTTTCAAGACAGGACCAGGTAAAAGCTGATGGGGTAAAAGAAAAGGTACTAGAGGTACAACCCACAGTGATTCCGGAAGGTCCAAAACCAACCCCAGACCCTCCCCAAACCGAAACAACAGAACAAGCCACCATGCAACCTGTAGACCTGAAAGCCAGTGAAACAACCGAGGCAGGTGGTTCTGTAGAGGAAAAGGCACTAGAGACCCCTTTTCCTGATTTAAGAGGAGTAGAGGAATTCAAGCAGGAAGTCCTCAGTGATCCTAGTTTGGAGCCTCTGAAAAGAGTTGCTCTCCCTCAAGAGAGACCCTTCTCTGAGGAAAGAAGGGAACAGATTATTTGGGAGAAAGGATTGCTGTATAGGCTGTGGTTACCAAAAACCCAAGAATTAACCTGGGAACCACTAAAACAACTGGTGGTACCTAACCAATTCCGGCTAAGGTTGCTAGAACTAGCCCATGATGTGCCATGTGCAGGACACTTGGGGAAAAACAAGACTAAACAAAGGCTCATGGCAAACTTTTTTTGGCCTGGAATTGCTAAGCAAGTAGCAGAGTACTGCAGGTCTTGTGAAACCTGTCAGTGTGTGGGGAAGGCAGGGCATCACAGTAAAGCCCCTTTGCAGCCTCTGCCTATTATAGGAGAAGCTTTCTTCAGGGTGGGCATGGATATTGTAGGGCCTTTCACTAAACCCACCCGCAAGGGAAAAAAGTACATCCTCATAGTGGTGGATTTTGCCACAAGATACCCGGAAGCTGTAGCACTAGCCTCTATAGATGCTCCGTCTGTAGCTGAGGCTTTGCTAACTATATTTTGCAGAACTGGATTTCCCTCTGAAATCTTGACAGATTGTGGGTCAAATTTCCTCTCCGAGATAATGGAATGCCTGTGGAAGTGTTGTGGGGTAAAACACTTGAAAACCACTCCTTATCACCCTCAATGCAATGGAATGGTGGAAAGATTTAACGCCACACTCAAAGGAATGATTAGAGCTTATGTAAATACACACCCAAATGACAGGGATGACAAGCTGCAACACCTACTTTTTGCCTACAGGGAAGTTCCACAGGAATCAACGGGATTCTCACCTTTCGAGCTGTTGTATGGCAGAAGAGTGAGAGGCCCTCTTGATCTCCTGAGGGAAAACTGGGAAGGTAAACTCGTAGAAAACAAAACCTCAGTGGTGGATTATGTGTTAAAACTTAGACAAACTCTAGATACACTCTGTAAACTAGTTCAAGCCAATGTAACCAAAGCCCAAGAGGTGCAAAAGTTCTGGTATGATCAAAAGGCACGCTCTAGAGTATTTGAGGTAGGGGATCAGGTAATGATATTTCTTCCTCTGCGCAAAGACAAGCTTAAGGCTGCTTGGGAAGGCCCCTACACAGTCAGAGAGAAAATGGATGATTTAACCTATGTGGTGGTTAAAGAAAAATCTGAAAAAAGACCAAAGGTAGTACATGTAAATATGATGAAGCCACACTATGAGAGGAGTGGAGTAGTTTTACAGGTGCAGAAGGTCCCAGAAGAAAACCTAGAGACAGGGGGAGAAGAGATAGTAGACATCTTAGACCACTGGTTAGAAGAGTGCAATCCCGACCAGCTAAGATGGTCAGAACAACTCAACCTTGAGGACAGGAGGAGAATACTGTCAGTGGTAACAGAATTTTCTGATGTCTTTCAGAACAGACCAGGGAAAATGGATTTGGCTGTACACAGCATTGATACAGGAGACAATCTCCCCATAAGGTCACTCCCTTATAGGGTAAATAGAAAGGTGCTGGGAGACATACGCAGGGAGGTAGAAGAGATGTTAAGGTTAGGAGTAATCCGACCCTCTTTGAGCCCCTGGTCTGCCCCAGTTGTCCTGGTGAAAAAACCAGATAACACCATCAGGTTCTGCATTGATTTCAGGAAATTAAATAAGATAACCAAGCCCGATGCATATCCCATGCCACGAACTGATACTCTTTTAGATCAGTTGGGAGCTGCTAAAATAATTTCCACTCTTGATTTGTGCAAGGGGTTTTGGCAGATGAGCCTGGATGAAGCTGCCAAACCCAAAACAGCGTTTGTCACACCTGATGGGTTATTCGAATTTAATGTATTGCCTTTTGGATTGAGGAACAGTCCTGCCTCCTTCCAGAGGCTAATCAATCAATTGCTAAATGGATTGAGTGCATTTGCAGTGGCTTTTATCGACGATATAGCCATATTTAGTGAAAATGTGGAGGATCACTTAGTACATCTAAGAACAGTCTTGCAGGCTATACGTGAGGCGGGTCTAACAGTAAAACTAAGCAAATGTCAGTTTGGAATGCCAGAGGTAGTATACTTAGGGCACAGGGTTGGAAATGGTCATATCACACCATTATGGGACAAGGTTGAAGCTATTAGAACCTGGGACATACCTACAACCAAGAAACAGGTCAGGTCATTCTTGGGATTTGCTGGGTATTATAGGAGATTTGTTCCCCATTTTGGTGAAATTGCTGGACCTTTGACTGATATAACCAAGAAATGTAAACCTGACAAAATTGTGTGGACTGATGAATGTCAGAGAGCTTTTGATAGACTAAAGGACATTTTAAGCTCAAAGCCTATGTTAAGAGCACCTGACTTTGAAAAAACCTTTATTGTAGCTACTGATGCCTCTGAGACTGGCATAGGTGCTGTATTGTTACAAGACTATGACTCTGTTAAACACCCAGTAGCCTACCTGAGTAGGAAGCTTCTACCCAGGGAGAGAAACCTGTCTACGATCCAAAAAGAATGTCTGGCAGTAGTGTGGGCTCTGGACAAGCTCAAGCCTTATGTTTTTGGACAAGAATTTACTTTATGGACTGATCATCATGCCTTGCAATGGATACAAACAATGCAAAATACCAACTCCAAGCTTCAGAGATGGTCTTGGAAATTGCAGGAATTTCAAATGAACATTGAACATGTGCCTGGGAAGGAGAATGTGATAGCCGATGCTTTGTCTAGGAAATAACCTGAAAAACAGTTGCCTTCTGGTGTAGGTTAACGTTTCACAATTCTCTTCTGTAAAAGGGAAATTGTTCCACTTGAGAAGAAGGGGGGAAGATGTGAGGGATTGAGGCCTACTCAGGCTTGAGTTTGTTGAAGCCTGAAGGCCCAAACACTTCCCTCGAGTAGTTGAAGCCTGAAGGCCCAAACACTTGGATGGGAGGGGGAGTTTGAGAGTTTTAAGTTACCCAATAGAAGTTAAGAATTAGATATCCTATTCAAGGTCACATGATTATAACCTTCCATTCCTGGGAAGGCTATATATGTGGGGTGTGGTCAGCTAGCAGTTAGTGTGTGCTGGGAGAGAGCTAGAAGCAGAAGCACAGAAACAGCAGAGAGAAGGAGAGAAAGAGAAAGAGAAACTGGCTGCATAGCAGATAGGTAGTCTGAAGTTATACTAGAGAACGGTGGATTGTTTGTTTGTTTGTTTTATTTTATCATACTTGCTTTTGAATTATAACCACTCTATTAAGTAAATACCCAAATATTATAAGTAAAGTGTTGTTGTTTACCCTGGAGTTTGGAGTGACTTATTCACCACGTCTACAGCCTACACCCCTGCTATTAGAAGCTGTAAAAGGACTTGATCACCTGGAACGGGAGGGGCTTTGAGGAGAGGCAGAGATCTCCCAAAGGAAGGTTAAGGGGTCCCTGCAGTAGCGGAACCTTGACAACGGGGTCTTATTTGTGCTGGGATATGAAGAAGGTTAAAAAAAACAGACACGGTCTTTTCTGAGCAGTTCAAGATGGCTAGTTCTTACCTTCTTCAAACCCATGCACAAAATGAGAGAAAACCCCTCCCCTCTCCCAAGTACTCTTCAGTTCATGGAAAACTTGATGAACTCGATCATCCCACTCCATCATCCCAGTTTGCAGGACATGGAATAATGGGCTCAAGTTACAGGGACCCAGATTCCACCTAAACATCAGGAAAAATTTCAGGGCAGAGCAGTAAGACAATGGAACCAACTACCTAGGAGGTGGTGGGCTCTCCCACTCTAGAGGCATTCAAGGTGCAGCTGGACGGCCATCTGTCAGGGATGCTTTGACCTGGATTCCTGTGTTGAGCAGTGAGTTGGACTAGATGGCCTTGTGGGCCCCTTCCGACTCTACTTTTCTATGATTCTATGAACTTGAGGGATTTTGTGCTGGGCAACAGTGGCAAGGAATTAGTAGAGAAGGAGGGATGGTTACTATTGGCCATTAGGTTTGTGGAGCCCTAATTTTCATACAGAATTGCTTGTTGCTTATGAGACCCACGCATACACAAACCATTACCTGATCTGCTGTTCCAAAACATTCACAGTCTAACTGCGCAAAGAGGGAATGTCAGCCACAGAGTGCTAAAAATAGGGCAATTTCAGTGAGGGAAGTGAGAGATTGGATTGTCTGAGAGAAAATATCACATAGGGTCTCGCCATCTCGGGAACAATTGGAGGGGCTGTGTGTTAGCAGGAATGATTGAAAGAGGTACTGCGCTGCTGCTGGTTCGCCAGAAATGAAGGCCAGTAGACCAAGGACATAGACCAAATAGGCTGAAGGAAATGGGACATGGGGGCCATAGAGGAAGCTGTCTCATATTTTATCTAGCCATGTTTTTTGCTGTAGGTCTCTAGTTGAATTGAATTTGGCAACGTGAAAGTGGGAAGGGGCACTGAGGAAACAGATACGTTACTTTCAGTTTGGGAAACTTCTGGATCAAAGGGGGCAAGGTTGCTGGGCCAAAAGCTATCTTCACATACCCTTCCATGTTCTCCCTCTTTATTTATTTTAATTAATTAATTAATTAATTATATTTGTTAATCTCTTTCTCTCTCTCTCTCTCCTACAGAGGTGATGATCAAGGTCCAGGTATACGAGAACAGTGACTTATCCCCACTGCCTCAGGCAGCTGTGGAAGTATATGGCAACCAGACATCTCTGGCTTCAGGCACCACCGACCATGAGGGTGTTAGCATGCTCCCCATCAGCTATCGCCTGGGCACCTGGGTCCTTGTCACAGCCTCCAAGCGTGGCTTTGTTACGAACTCTGTTCCTTGGCGTGTCATCAAACTGCCACGTGAGTTGTGGGTGATTGTGGGTTGAGGGAGCCTGGGTGGCAGGAAGACCACAGACGGGGGTGGGTGGGGGAGGCATAAAGGATGCAATCTTTCATCAGGATATTTTCTACTGTTACAGGAATATCCAAGGAGTATACAATGCTTCAGTAAGTAGAATGAGAAGGTAGCTCATTTCTCCTCAATAAAATAATGGTGCTTAATATTTTACATATGTTTTAAACAGTCCTTTCTGGTAGATGATGGCCATGACCTGAAAATTTTAGACTGGCCAGTCCTCTCATTTATTTATTTATTGTATTTTTGGATCGCCCATCTGGCTGGCAAACCAGCCACTCTGGGCGATGTACAACATGATAAAATACATTTAAAATACATGATATAAAATATATTTAAAACAGTATAAAACAGTATATCTTTTAAAATCTTAACCCACCCCATATTCCCACCTGAATAACCATGTTTTTAGTGAGCGGTGGAAGCTCAACAGAGAGGGGGCATGGCGGATGTCACTAGGGAGGGAGTTCCACAGTACGGGGGCTGCCACAGAAAAGGCACTTTTCCTAGTCCCCACCAGTCTAGCTGCTCTGGCTGAAGGGACAAGGAGAAGGCTGTCTGTGGCAGATCTCGTTGAGCGGCCTACTTGGTGTTGCTGGAGGCGCTCCTTGAGATAAACTGGACCGGAGCCGTATAGGGTTTTAAAGGTCAAAACCAACACCTTGAATTCAGCTCGACAAGCAACTGCTGGTAGCCAGTGCAGCTCCTTGAGCACTGGTGTGATGTGATCCCGCCGGCGGCTGCCTTTAACCAGGCGAGCCGCTGCGTTCTGTACCAGCTGTAGCTTCCGAACTGTCTTCAAGGGTAACCCCACGTAGAGCGCATTACAGTAGTCTAGGCGAGAGGAGACCAAGGCATGAACCACTGATGGGAGCAGGTGATTAGGAAGGTAGGGGCGCAGCTGCCATATCAGATGGAGTTGATACAGCGCCGCCCGGCTCACAGCTGACACCTGAGCCTCCATGGACAGCTGGGAGTCTAGAATGACCCCCAAGCTGCAGACCTGGTCCTTCAGGGGCAGATGTACCCCTTTCAGCACCAGGTCAACATCCCCTAGCCTCCCCTTGTCCCCCACCAGAAGTACCTCGGTCTTGTCGGGGTTCAGCTTCAGCAATGTTGCACAGCTAGATTCCACTGAGTGTGCATGAATTTCATATCATCGGTGTGTGTGTGTGTGTGTGCATACGCACAGTACTATTTCCTTTTTTAAAAAGCTCGTGCCAAGTACATATATAAGAAGAGCCCTGCTGGGTTTCACCAAAGATCCATCTAGTCCAGCATTCTGCTTTGCGCAGTGGCTGACCAGATCTTGCTCCCCAGCACCTGATATTTGGTAGAGTACTGCCCTTATTTATTTATTTATTATATTTATATCCTGCCTTATTTCCTGTGAGGAACCCAAAGTGGCTTATGTAATCTTCTGCGTGCAGCAGAGTATTTTTGTTCAGATCCATGTGGCCAATTGTGATCCTGCAAAGCAAAAGGGATTGTGATTGTTTGACCAGCAGTGTTAATGGAAAGCTAAGCAGGGTCAGGCCTGGTCATTACTTGGATGGGAGACCCCTCCTCTAGTTTCCTGCATTGAGCAGGGGGTTGGACTCGATAGCCTTGTAGGCTCCTTCCAACTCTGTGATCTATGAAACAGTGGGAACGGGGCACAGCTTGCTATGCCAGGGAGGTGTCTGTGCTCCCCATGCATGGGGTGTGCGTGGCCAAAGCGGTACTACTGAGAGCCAGTGTGGCGTAGTGGTGAGAGTGCTGGACTGGGACTCAGGAGATCCGGGTTCTAGTCCCCGCTCGGCCATGAAACTCACTGGGTGACTTTGGGCCAGTCACTGACTCTCAGCCTAACCTACCTCACAGGGTTGTTGTGAGGATAAAATGGAGAGGAGAAGGAGGATTACGGTATGTAAGCCGCCTTGGGTTCCTTGCAGGAAAAAAGGCGGGGTATAAATGTAATAAATAAATAAATAAAAATACTGACTGTTGGGGGAAGAAGTGTTGTTCAGCCTCTGCAGCTTGGCCAATACACAGTGTTCACAGGGCACACGATATTTGCATATTTATTTCTTTACAAGGAATGAACTGCTGTCACTACTACTACTACTACAGCAAGGGAGTGGGAAGAAATACATATGAGATGTGCAGTATGCCATTCCTGCCCCTTTCCCCAAAACTCATTACTTTACAGCGGCTCATCATGTGCACCTCCTCATCCAGGTCATTAATAAAAATGTTGAAGAGCACTGGGCCCAGGACCGTGCCCTGTGGTACCCCGCTCGTTACCTCTCCCCAGTTTGAGAAGGAACCATTGATAAGCACTCTTTGAGTCCGGTTCTGTAGCCAATTGTGGATCCACCTGATAGTTGTTCCATCTAGCCCACTTTTAGCTAGCTTGCTAACCAGGATATCATGAGGCACTTTGTCAAAAGCTTTGCTGAAGTCCAGATATATGATGTCCACAGCATTCCCACAGTCCACAAGGGAGGTTACCCGATCAAAAAATGAGATCAGATTAGTCTGGCAGGATTTGTTCTTGACAAATCCATGCTGGCTTCTAGTAATCACTGCATTGTTTTCAAAGTGCTTGCAGACTGACTTCTTTATAATCTGCTCCAGAGTTTTCCCAGGGATTGATGTCAGACTGACTGGTCTGTAGTTCCCAGGTTCCTCCTTCTTGCCCTTTTTGAAGATGGGAACAACATTTGCCCTCCTCCAGTCATCTGGCACTTCACCTGTCCTCCATGATTTCTCAAAGATAATAATAGACAGTGGTTCTGAGAGTTCTTCTGCCAGTTCCTTTATTACTCTAGGATGCAGCTCGTCAGGCCCTGGAGATTTGACATTTGGACTGGCAAAGAACCAAAGTGAACGCCCCATGTGCTTTGGATTGACTTCCAGTTCACATCTCTGATGCATGCACCCTCCACATGTCTGGAGGATGTGTCAGATACGTGAACTGGAAGCAAATTCAGCCTCCATCCAAATCACAGTGTGCTTGCAATGTCCTAGTTTTCTCTGTGCCAAAAAATTATGTAAATAGGTACACCTGCGCGCGCGCGCGCGTGTGTGTGTGTGTGTGTGTGTGTGTGTGTGTGTGTGTTGGTTGCTTGGTTGGTTGCTTGCCTCCTGTTTCTTGCCTACAGGCAGAAATTATTGATAGTGTTATATGCCAGCTGTGACTTCTGCTTCCAAACCCTGGGGTGGGTCAATGAGGTGACCTTATTACCAGTGCATCCTTACTAGTGCATGCTAAGTATCCGCACATGTGCATTTTGCTGTATCTGAGAGGAAGGGTGACCAATCGCATAGGAACATAGGAAGCTGCCTTAAGTTACTACTGAGTCAGGCCATCGGTCCATCTCGCCCGGTATTGTCAACACTTGACTGGCAGCCGCGGCTCTCCAGGTTTTCAGGCAAGAGCCTTTCCAGTCCTACCAGGAGATGCTAGGGATTGAATTTGGGATTTTCCGCATGCAAAGCATGTGCTCTACCAATGAGCTATGGCTCGTCCCTTATTATATACATCCCAAATGGTGGAATCATTTAATTATAACTAATTCTCCCGCCAATTGTGCTTTCAAACCCTCTGCCTTGAAGCAGGATCCTTGACCGTAGCAATCCATACTTGCCCTGTAAAATCCCCTCTCCCAGACAGATTCACCTTCGTTACATTGGGATTCATATTGTGATGTAAGCAGAGAACAGGGGTTTGAAGTCATGGGCGGCAGGATTTGTGGGATTACCTAAGGGTGCCTGCAGTAAGGTGATTGAAATTTTAATCACCTTTGCTTCACCCCCCCCCCCCCCACATGCTCACAGCTATTTAGGGAGCATGACTAACTTGGTTCACGCAGGGCTGGCTCTACCATTAGGCAGAGTTAGGCGGTTGCTCCCCAACCTCCTGAGTCAGCTCCCTGGTGGTAGTTAAGTTTGATTGTTGCTGCTCTGGGCTGATGGGCTGGCTGTCATCTTCTCCCAGTGCAACACAGACAGCATGTTTGGGGAAAGACCCTTACTGAGCGAGCAGGCAGAGAGGTAGCCAACCCAGGGCACACACTTCAGCAGGTAGCACACTTGCACATGTGTTGCTTGGCTCACATGACGTGTGTTTGTGCCATTACATTGCGGGATTTGTTTGAGCAGATAGTAAACAGGTGCCAGCCAGAGTGGTTAGCAAGCAGTGGTAAAGTGTTGGAGGACATAGCACCTGTGTGCCATGTGGTCTGCTCTGCACTCCCTAGGCTAGCCTGCTGCCCTCCAAGTGCAGCGGAGGATACGGCCCTATCGCCACTGTTGAAGTAAGATTCAGCTGTCAGTCCACATACAGTCCAGGTTTCTGTATGTGGAATGGTAGTAGGAGACAAGCTTCACCTTGTGCTTTGCTTCACGCAGCAAAATGTGTTCAGCTGCTATGAGCATACAATGGAGTAGCAATCTTCCCAAAGTCCTGGACTGGCCAGCTTGTGAGCCAGTTAAATCCTGTGGAACTTATAGTTTTTACAAAAGAGTGTCAGCCTTTTAGAAGTTAATTTTTTCTTTCTTTTTTCATTGAAACCTCTCTTGTCCCCAGATATAGAAAACATTAAATAAAAATCTATTCATGAATTTACAGGACAAACCTCTTGTTGACTTGTAACATTTTAAAATCTAGGTATCTTTTTATATATCTTCCAGCATTTGCGGGGGTGGGTGGGTGGTGATAGGCACACTTGTTTTATATTAAGCAAACCTTATAGGATTTATAATGAGTAAGCCACAAGAGTCAGTGATTTCCCCTAGAGCAGTGATGGCGAACCTTTTTGAGCCCGAGTGCCCAAACTGCAACACAAAACCAACTTATTTATTTCAAAGTGCCAACACTGCAATTAAACCTGAATACCGAGGTTGTAGTTTTAGAAAAACAACTCATACAGTTGTCCGAACTAATTAACATCTTTTGTCTTAAAAGAAAAACACAATAACAGAGCTTTCAATGATACAAACAGTTTTTTGTTGAAAAAAAAATCAACTCAAAAAATTATTATAGTACTATATTGTACACATAGCCTGAAGGGAATTTATACAAACTTTTTAAATAATTAGGCACATGTATTTTTGGATAAGGGATTCTCAACTTGTAATATGATTATATGCCAGACTGAAATTGTATGGGGCAAGCTTTACCCCGGGTCCTTTCCCTGCTTCTACAGGTGTCGAATTAGTAAAAGTAAAAGTCAACCTGTACTAGGATGAGCAAGATAAACAAGAAAACTAAACATGCTTAACACATTTTAAACACTTTATGTCTTGGACTGCAATCACTGCATTAGGTAAAAGTTTGCATTGGGCAAGCTTTTGCACAATTAATGTGATTTTTGCTATTGCATGCATGCTGATAATTTGTCAAACCTTGGCTCATACTCCGTTAGTTTGAGAGCAACACATGCAGCACTCAGGTCAACTGTTAGGGCTTTACATCCAAGCCATGCTCTGTGCATCATTCTTCAAAATCTTTTAAATGTGATAACAATGTAGAAAAGAATTCTGTAACAGGAATTCTAGAATAAAATCATTCTGTTCCACAGTGAGAAAGAACAAAATCATTAGTGTTTTGCAGAAGGGTGACCAATGGCTCGAGTGCCCACAGAGAGGTCCCTGTGTGCCAGCTGTGGCACCCGTGCCATAGGTTCACCATCACTGCCCTAGAGTCTGGTTTGTTGCTTCACCAAAAGACTTTTGAAATAATTCAGTTCAAAATAGGTTCCTACAGCCTAGAATGAACAATGTCACATTCTGATGCCAGAGCATCAATTGTTATTGTTGCTATACATGGCGCTTCCTAAATGCTAAATTTTCCAAATTTTAAAACTGTTTGCACCAGACATGTTTTGCAATCCAGTTTCCATGTAACACTGAAATCTTGTGCCTCTGTTCCCTCCCCAACCATCTTAAGAATATATGAGTAGCAAACTTGTTCTCCAAGTGTGGATCCTTGTGTAGCCAAAACAGTACCATCCATGCACAAAAGGAAACCATGAGGAGCTCCAAGGTTTCCAGAAATCTTTAGGGGGGAAATCCTCAGGGGCGTGGGGGGTGGAACCCAAAACAGCTCAGTAAGGAGCTCATGGACTGTTGAGTGAGCTGTCTGACATTTGGAGCGAGGAAAGGAGAGAACAAAAAACTAGGGGGGGGGAATGTAAAAGAGCAAGGGTAGGCAGAAGGTGGATCAGGATCTACTGCAAATCACCAGTGAACCAGCAAGGGTTTCTGAGTCCCAATACAGGGCTGACATCCATGGTAGGAGTGGCTGGGCAATTGCCGAACTGCAACCTGTTTGTTCGCCTGCCTTTCTCTCTGGCCCAGACAACAGTGGCCGTGAAAAGGAGGAGCAGGAGATGCCTCTGCCTACTTGCTCACTGGCTCTCTGCCTTTCAAGCAAGCAAGTGGTAGAAATGATGAGAAAGAGGATGAGGAACAATAAGAGCTGGTGACAATGGCCGTGAGAAGGTGGACTCACTGAGTGAGGGGGCCCATTGAGTGTGTCTTGCCTGAGGGCCCTCAAAAACCTGGAACCCGCACTGTCCCCATAGTTTCACTATAGAGGCACATCCAGATGGAAGGCTCCTAGTGCTACCAATCAAAAGGCGAAAACATGGGAGGACTACAAATGGAAGACAATGTCATCTGGACCCCCTGTAAAATTCTGTATACAGTCATGCCTTGGATTGAGAGCATAATTCGTTCCGGAAAGGTGCTTGTAATCCAAAACACTCTTATATCAAAATGAAATCCCCCCAAAAAAATTTGTACAGAGATTTTTAATTTAAGCCGTACTACAGTACTTGTATTGCAAGACGACGCTTGTATATGAAGTCAAAAAAAATTAAATAAATATTAAAAATTTTGCTTGTCTTGCAAAACGCTCTCAAACCAAGTTACTTGTAATCCAAGGTATTACTGTATGAGGTAGGGCAGTTGCAGATAGAAGCCTTGTCTGGCAGTACCTAAAATGCAAGTAAATGCTAAAACAATTTCCCTGCTATGGCTGGCCTTGTGTCAGTCATTTATCTCCCAACCTTAGTGTTCCACTCCTGTAAAGTACAGTAGTTGCCTTTTGCCAGGTCTTTGTGCAGCTCCGCTGGCCAATTAAGTGGTTGCCTTTGACCAGCTCTGCTAGCCAGTTTTAGAGCTTTGTTAGAATCCCTTATCTGTAGTGACTCAGATGTAGATTTCTATCTGTAGGCTGAAGTAAATAATTTGCTCTGCCCCCATAACCAACATTTCGCATCTAGCACCTCTTCCCCACCATCCCTTGCTGTCACCACTATTTTGCACCTAGCTCTGATTGGTGGAATTTGAGAGTTCTAGTAAAAAAAAAAAAAGGTAGATCACATAAGCTTGAACTCTGCCCATCGATGGAATACAGTATCCTGGAAGAAGGCATGGTTGGCTAGAACCCTGAACAGGAGCACTCTGCATTACAGTCCTTTATTGAAGGTTC
Source organism: Shinisaurus crocodilurus (assembly GCA_021292165.1). Classification (NCBI taxonomy): domain Eukaryota; kingdom Metazoa; phylum Chordata; class Lepidosauria; order Squamata; family Shinisauridae; genus Shinisaurus; species Shinisaurus crocodilurus. Next base: position 265,448,258 of record CM037877.1, on the reverse strand, counting down.
CATTTGTTTCTTCAAATCCCTAAGGCTTTTTCTGATGAAAACTACTCTACGGTCACCATTTTCTGATTTTAGTGGGTGGTTTTGCACAGATGTTTTCTTCCTAAAAGGGTTGGTGCTGGGCACAAGCCTGCCTGTAAGCATAGCCTTTTCATTCTTGAAAACACTTCCCCCTAAACAAAATCTTAGACATGGAGAAGAAAGGGCACTTGTGGGATGCTCAGAGGCACTGTTTTCACCATTATGATTATTATTACTACTAGGGCTATGTTTTCAAATAGAAAAAAGATTATAAGGCTGAGTTTTGGCTCAAATTGTAAGGCTGAGTTTTGGCTTGTGCTCTGGCTGCCATCCTTGGTGGGAAAGGGAGTGGGTGGGCTGTGATAAGCCTTGCCAGATGTTCCTGTCCAACATATTCCACTTTTTCCTCAATTTTGGCCATTTTAAAAAATGTTTATTTATTTTTATTTATATCCCACCTTTCTTCCATTGTGGAACTCAAGGTGGCAACATGTGGTTCCCAGTCAGTCTCCCCTCCAAGCACTGACCAGACCTAGACCTGCTTAGCTTCAGCACGGCGGCTGCCTCATGTGCCTTCTTGTGGGAACACTTGACCAAAGTACTGAAAATTGAAGTGTTGAAACTCAACCTTCTGGAATTCTGAAACAAAGGGATAATTATGGGTTGTATCCAATGTTAGTCCTATTTAGAGTGAGACTAACATTGGATACAACCCCATGCTTCAATGAAGTCTACCACCCCACTCCTCTCCCTGATCACTGCTCTTTGACCCTTAATAAAAGCAATGAAGGCAGTGGAGTATGTTTGATAATAATAATAGTAGTAGTTGTAGTAGTAGTAATGATGATTATATAATATAATTATAATATAATCCGGGTGGCCAGGTGACCGGCCAGATGGGCGATTAATACATATAAGAAATAAATAAATAAATATATTTATAATAATATGCAATATATAATTTAATATAATAATTATTGTAATATTATTATTAAAATATATTATTATTATTATTTCCTTTTAAAAAAACTTTTTCATTTCTATAAAAACAAACATAAAACGATAATTAACAATTAACCAAACTAAAATGGACTTCTGAATTTTTCTACAGGAAATATAAATAACAAATAATTTCTCTAACTGATAATCAGAACAGAAGAGTTCTCTTTTTTCTACTGTCACCAATTTATCTTCTTATTCTTTTTTCTATTATCACCAATTTATCTTCTTATTCTTTTTTCTATTATCACCAATTTATCCTCTTATTATTCCACAAAACCACAGATAACCAAATCATTGTTTTCTAAACCCTGCAAAAAGTCAATTAGAGGTTTCCACTCAGCAGTAAGCATAGATGTTGTCTTTTCTCTAATTAATGACGTAAGTTTGGCCATCTCTGCCAGCTCCACCATCTTGACCAACCATTCTTCTGTTGTAGGCAATGCTGGAACTTTCCATTTTTGTGCATATTGTTGGGACTTGAAAAAGATACTAGGAGAGGATATATTGTGGAGTAATATCCTTCCTATCTCACGTTAGTGAGATCAGCAGAGTAGAGTCCCTTTCCAGCTTAAAAGAAGCTTAGATTTGGCTAGCGTTAGCCAGTTAGCATTTGGTAATCCAGGATGCTTTAAGGCAGACTGGATTTCCCTGGTTTTGCCCCCTTTTCTCTCCCTCAGAACAATAATCAGAGACACAGTCTTGTAAAAGTTAAAAGTAACATTTACTCACTCAGATTATGCAGTTTCATTCAGGCAGGCTTAAAAGCAGTCTCTTACAGTTGGTTACAAGTTCATTTGGAAATACTTGGGGTCTGAACTTGTGGAGTTCAGACCAGCAACTCTGGCTACATGCTGCTACAAGGATCGCGTGGAGACAACAACCTGGTGGTGCCAAGCTCACTCCAGTCTGAACAGAAAAGAGGAAGAAGCTGGGAGCAATGCCCACTTCCTGTTCAGGCTGTTAATAATTCAATGAGTACCTTCTAGGAAAACCATCCTAGAAGGTATCAGTGATCTTAACCATTTCACCCAATTACCTGGTGAAACATTAGCCATAGGTTTTGACTGCAATTTTAGTTATCCAACACATATAATAAAAAATAAAGTTCCATAGCTTCTTTCCAACTGACTACAGTAATACCTTGGATTGCAAGTAACTTGGTTTGAGAGCGTTTTGCAAGACAAGCAAATTTTAAAATATTTATTTAAAAAATTTGACTTGATATACAAGCGATGTCTTGCAATACAAGTACTGTAGTACGGCTTAAATTAAAAATCTCTGTACAATTTTTTAGGGGGGAATTTCGTTTTGATATAAGAGTGTTTTGGATTACCGTACAAACATGTTTCCGGAACGAATTATACTCTCAATCCAAGGCATGACTGTATCCATTATTCCCAAGAGAAAAGCCTCTGGTTTCAGTTGAATATTAATCTTTAGAATTTTTTGCATTTGTGAATGAATGTGTATCCAAAATCTTTTAGCATTTTTACATGTCCACCACATATGATAAAAAGTTCCTTCTTGCTGTTCACATTTCCAACATACACCCAAGATGCCATTATACATTTTTGCCAATTTCTCCAGGGACAGATACCAACGATACATCTTATAAAAGTTTTCTTTAAGATTAGAACATAATGTAAATTTCAAACCTTTTAACCACATATTTTCCCATTGTACCATTAGTATGTTATATCCAAAATTTTGGGCCCATTTTATCATACATTCCTTCACTTGTTCTTCTTCAGTCTCAAATTTCAACAAGAGTTTATACATTTTTGCAATAAGACGTTCATCACTTACACATAATTCTCTTTCAAAGCCTGATTTACTTTGTTCAAAATCATACATGCTTTTATCAACTTTAAATCTTTCTAAAATCTGTAGATAAGTAAACCATTGACATCTATAACCTTTTTTTTTTTAATCAATTCTTCCCTTGATTTTATTTTACATTCACCTTGAGAAAATTCCAGCAAATCCCGATATGTCAACCAATTATATTTACTTGACATTTCTTTTCTATGATGCACTTCCTGAGCTGATAGCCATAGTGGTACTCTTGGACAAAGCCTAGGTTTATATTTGTTCCATATTCTCAAAATGGTGTGTCTAACATAGTGATTATTAAATTCTACATTCACCTTAGCTTTCTCATACCACAAATACCCATGCCATCCAATTCTCAATTATTATTATTATCTCCAAAGTATAAGAGGATAGGTCTTTGCTCAAGGGGCTTACAATCTGAAATTCAGCACAAGGCAGATAACAGAGAAACCTGAAGAAAATGAAGGCAGGTGTAAATGGGGAAAATATGCATTTATATCTATGACATCTACTTATGCTTAGTTACGGTAGTGCTACAGGGCTGGAAAAGGTGGGTTTTGCGGAGAGATTTGAAGGGAATAAGTGGCTTCACAGAGATGTTCTGCTAAATCACTCCAGGCATAAGGGGCAAAAGGTGGTTTGAGAGAGTAGGAGACCTTCAGATGGTTGAGCCTGATTAGCTGGATGCACAAAGATCATAAGTAGGGATTTACTGGGATAATAGAGTGAAGAGATAAGGGTGGGCAAGGCCATGGAGGACTTTGAAGGTAACTACACAGAGCTTGTGCTGGATCTGGGAGCAGACAGGAAGCCAGTGTGGGGATTTAAAATCGGGGTGCCGCCCGTGCGGTCGGAGTGATGAGAGATGTGAATGATCTTGGCAGAAGAATGCTGGATAAAGGTGATGGGACCAAGGTGAGATAATAAAAAACCAGAGTGAAGATTGCACTACTCAAGGGTATGAACTGGAATATGGAGGGCAAAAGAGAGAGAGAGAGAGGAGTTGAAGAAAAAGCTAAGGATTTGTGCCTGTTCAACAGGGTTGGTGCTAATGTTGTCAATTGATAAGGAAAGTGTAAAAACAGTGGAGGGGTTGGGAGGAAAGATGAGAAGTCCAGTCTTGGACATATGAGATTAACATGAAGCATCCAAGTGCTTCAGACAGCAGTTGGAAGTACAGGATTAGATGGAGGGGGAAAGCTCTTGAGGTGGGTGTCACCAGCGTATAACTGGTACTGAAAGCCATAGGAGACAGTGGCTGTGTTTGCGCAGAACTACAAACCAGAATTCTGGAGAATCCTGGCTTATCATGAATGATCTGCGTGATGGTGCATGCATCCACTCCTGTTTGGCTTCTCTCACGGGTATAAGCACTAAACTCACCAGAAAGTGAAAGTTTGGTGTGTTGTCTGAACCAGGGATCCTGGCATGTCACTCCCTTTGAAAGCCAGGAATTGTAAACCAAGAACAAACCCTGGTCCGCAATCCTGGCTTGTAAAAGGCTGGTTCGGATGACAGTTTTTGGTTAATTTACCAGCTTGCTCTAGTGCAGTGTTCTCCAACCTTGGGTCCCCAGATGATTTTGGCCTACAACTCCCAGCATGCCCCAGCCAGCTATGCTGGCTGGGGCATGCTGGGTGTTGTAGGCCAAAAACATCTGGGGACCCAAGGTTGGAGAACACTGCACTAGTGGGAGGTGCCAAGTGGGCTGTACGCTCCAGCATGCAGCTCATTCACAACAAGCCAGGATTCTCCTGGCCACCCTGTATTTTATATGGAAAGGTGAGATATAAATTTAATTAACCAACTAATTATGGCTAATACTTTGCCTCTGGATGCAACTGCACCTAGAGATTAGAGTACTAAGCAGACAGGAACTGAAAGCAGACAGGCAGTTCTAAAGCATAGATTGCCTGTTGTACATTTGGAAACTCAGTTTGGGTTCTAAACTAAGTTAGTGTTAACCATAGTTTGCCATGATGTTATAACTGAGCCACTATAAAAGAAGAGTGGATCACAATCCAGAGCAACATGCGCACCCACATTTTAATTCAAATTTTCTTTTCATCAGCTCTCCCACTCCAGAGAACCCCCAGATTTCTGGGATACCTTAGGGGCTGTTACTCCAAAGGCAGGCTGTGTCCTGAATTTAACAGAACACTTCCTGCTGGGGAGGAAGTGTTCAAATAACTTGATTCTCAAGGGCTTCAAATAACTTGATTCTCTTTTTCCCAATTTCTCCTTGCAGTCTATGCCTCTGTCAGCCTCTATCTGCTCCCAGAGCGTCCTGCGACACTAATCCTCTATGATGACCTGGTACAGATCCTTCTTGGTTCTCCAGGTAAGCACCACAATCCAATTGATGGGCAATAGAGGACATATGGCTGGCACCTAGGGGCCGGAGATCCTAGCTGACTGCTGTCTCTGGGAATGGGGACCCCATGCAACTGCTGGGAGAGATGGGTCCTGTTTAAGACTGCAGAATGTCTTGCTGCACCTCCTCACTCTGCCCCCTGTCCACACTGCTGGCAAGTGGCGATCAAGGGTCACGAAGGACAATGGTGCAGTCCGTTTGCTTTCTACAAGCTCTGCACCTCCTCAAAGGCCCCTAGCAGTCGGAGCAGGGTAAACAGTCATCTACATCAATGGGCAGCCTCAGGCAATGCCATTTGCTGTGGCATTTGGGAGAGGCATCTTCAGGACAGGGAAATTATTGAATTGGGCTAGGTCAGTGTTGCCATGCTGGGAGTTGTAGGCCAAAAACATCTGGGGACCCAAGGTTGGAGAACACTGGGCCAGGTGATGGGAGGAGGGGACTGAGTAGGCCAGTGCTCCAGGCCTTTGCTGGAGCCATAAGGGTGAAGGGTGGCCCTGGGTTAGGTGTGAATTGTACAGGCATCCACAGGGCTAAGATTGATTACTCTGCTGGGAAGCAGTGGGTGCCCACAGTTTTTGGCTTGGTGGGAGACGATCAGTGGCCTCTGGTCCAGTGGGTTAGTGGGCAAATCTGGGAGGTACCTCCATAAACTGGGCAAAGGAGGCAAGTTAGCCTCATTCTGCTTGTTTTGTGTCATTTCTTCTCTCTTTATCCATGGGGAGGAATTAAGCAGGGTGCTGGAGTTCTTTTACTATAATAAATTCTTGTCTGCTCACCTCTGGCTTCATCCGTATACTTTCAGGTCTATGCATGTAGACTTAAAGGCTGAAAACTCAGATTCTCAGGATGCTGAATTCCGTATCCAGTGCTGAATCTTGGCGAAGTCCAGCAGTCCTAATATTCCACTAGTTTGATGTCGGGACTCAAGCCCTCTTGAAAGCCAAAGCCTTTTACTGGGAGCTCTGCAGACCATATGCGCATGCTCAGAGGTGCTTTACTGTATTGTGGCATCTCACATCTCAGGCCCAGTATTGAAAGCAAAATCTTAGGCCCAAAGCTGTGGAATGGGATCAGGTTGAGCTGTATCTTATGTTCTTCTTCTATGATTACTGCCCGACTGGCCCAGCCGGTGAAACTGTTGATCATTGCAGGAGCCAAGAGCCAGCCGTGGGCACAGTTCCAGCGCAAATCTGCCCGCCTGCCCCGTAGCTCCACCTACAGCCAACTCTCAGCCTCTCTGACTGCTGCCAGTAGTGGGCCAGACATGAGGGGTTTCCCGTCCTTCATCGGGGCTGAAAGCAATGGCAACGGTAAGGGGCCCGGGGCCAGAGTTTGGGTGAAAAATAATCAGGATGGGATATGGGGTGGTGAGGGTAGGGAAACCAGAGCTGACCCTACCATTACACAGGGTGATATGGCCTACCTCAGGGAGCAGATTTGGGGGCATCAAATGGATATTGAATTAGTTACTTTAGAAAGTTACTGTAGTAACTTTACCACCAGTGTGCCTGTGGGGGGGGGGTACCTTTAGGTTTCCTGTCTCAAGCACCAAAACTTCCTAAGTTTCTGGGCATTTTTGGAGGTAGGAGCAGCCCTTTTCCTAACCCTTTTGTCTGTCTCCCCACAGCCAGTAACACGTGGCTGGAGCTGGTACCTATTGTTGCAGTCAGCATTCACCTCTTCACTGGTAACGGGACAGAGGTCCAGCTCTCAGGCTCTGTCCACCTCTCCATCCCACTGCCTCCTGACACTGCCGCAGCGGCAACCACCAGTGTCCCAGCCTGGCGCTTTGACCTCAAGAGTGGTGAGTGAGTGGGGTTCTTATTCATCTGTTAATATATTTTAACTACTTCAATCATTATATTCTATCATTACAGGTATATGAGGCAAAGAGTGATATTGACTGGGTTCGCATGACATGACAACCCATGCGAGCCCACGATGGGTTTCTCAGGGTGGCTTAAGTTTGGGTCATAATAAGCCACCCTGATGACCCGTGGCTTGTAGCTGGGGTTGTTTCATTCACCGTGGTTTCTTGTGTCATCTGAACCTGGATGACACGACTAAGGGTGGGTGATCCGCCGCAACCTGACCCACCTCCGGCTCGGTGGATACTGCTGCTGTGCCCACCGAGCTGGGCCGAAAGCGGACACACTCCACACTGCTCGTAGGACTTCCGGGTTCCCGGCGGGCTGCTGTTTACGTAGAAAATGCCATAAGACACGCCAAAAGCGGCCACAGTTTGCGTAAGTTACGCAAATTGCGGCCATCTTTGGCGTGTCTTCCAGCATTTTCTACATAAACAGTGGCTGCTTGACTTGGGAGAATGCAAGTTGAGCCGGGGAAGAAGGTAAACGGGACGGAGTTCGGGGGGTTGAGCCCAGCCAGTTCACTGGATTTCCACCCCCTGAATGAAACCCTCACACATCTCTAACGTGACCCATTGTGGGTCAACCCCATCTGTGAGTGAGCCGCTTGGGTTGTCTTTTAAAAAAAACTTGTCCCGATCACCAAAGTCAGCTGTGAAGCTGGCTTCCGTAATCCCCCTTGGACAACCACAAGCTGTCCCTTCAAGGTGCCCCAGCGGTACCTTGGAGAGGCTGCCTGTGCTTGCCCCCTTTTAAAAAAAAAAAAATCCCCCCATCTAATTTTCACAAATATTTGTGAAAATATATATTTTTTAACATTTTTATTCCAAATCCAGCACAGCTGTTAACCACAGTTATGCAGGAGCAGCAATGGGGAACCTGGGGTTGGTAATTGGCTGGAGGGTGCCTACTGGCAAAGTCCAGCAGGCACCCACCCTGTCCACTGTCCCCCTGGGGGTGTGTGCAAGTAAGTCAATCCCCTCCCCCTTTTGAAGCATTTGACAGCTGTCAAACTCAACCTGTCAAGTGCTTCAAACGCCGGAGAGATAATTGATTATGAATGGGGGCCACCTCAAAACCCCATTTTCACAGCAAGGTCCCTGAGTTTTTTGGGGGGAGCTCATGTCTCCCAAGGGCTTCCAGAGCTGCTTCCATCTCGGGAACATGCAAAAGTAGTAGGGATTCCCAGGGCAGTGGGTAATAGCTCCTACTAATGGCAGTTCTTGAACTGTCATTGGGAGAAATTACCACCACCACCCCCGTCTTCCAGGGAATCCCCACTACTTTTGGATGTTCCTGAGATGGTAGCACCCCGAGAACAGTTGCAAAATGTAGGGGACCCTTGGGAGACATGAGCTCCTCCCCGCAAATCCAAAGTTCTTGCTGCGAAGGGGGTGTTTGAGGGTGGCCCCCTTTTTTACATCCCATTGTCTACAGCGTGTTTAGAGAGGGCTACAAAGTTTCTTTTTGGCAGGGTGGCTTATGAAGTGGCTTATCGTGTTGTTACAACCCACCCATTGCTTTCTTTGGAAAATGCCATGCACATAGAAACAGGGACATTTGGGAGGCGGCACATTGACCAGTGTCCAGAACCCCAGCATCTCTTCCACCTATGGATCCAGCAGGCACTGTGCAGGGCCATAAAACCACCTACTTGCTTATAAAAGCCCATTGGTAAGACTCCTAGGGCCAGCAAGAACCACGCCATGCCTTTTAAATGGAGGCCTGGTGTGGAGGGACTGTACTCCCAGGAGGAGGTTCTTGCTGCTGGTGAAAGTATTTTGAATTATTTCTGCTTCAGCTCTTGATTCTCTCACATCAGCCTTTCCAGTTTAGTGCTACTACTCATCATTTATAGCTGCAACGTGTGGGGATATATTATTATTTCTACAGTGCCATATACAACAGCCTGTGCAGCAAAGCTGCTTGTTCTGACGTGCCTGTGTCTTGGCTCATCCATGAGAGTGAGCAGCATAAGTGAACTGCTGTGTCAAAACATCTAGTTGCTGATCACACTGGGGCAGACAGGGTTAGTAACGATCTCTAGCCTGTCACAACTTGGGAGAAAGGCGCTGAAGTGACTAACTGGGGCAGGGGCAAGGCTTTTTCCTTAGGATCAGGAGCTATGCTGTGGACCACATTGTGCCCCTATATTGCCAGTTTCCTTTTCCTACTATGTGCTTCTCCCTCACAATAAAACCATGTTAGGCAGGACCATGATCCAGAGCTGCTTGCTCTGTAGGTGCTGCCTGCAACATACCTGCTCTCTCCCTCTCTCTCTCCTGTAATCTGGATTGTGCAGGTTTTTCGGGGTAGAGCTGGTGAGTGACTGTTCTTCCTTTTATGGCAGGGGGTTGGTTAAGATGGCTTATTTGGTTACTTCTAATTAAATAGCTCTCTTTTCTCTCAGGTCTGTGGATCCGGAATGGGACCGGACTCATCCGCAAGGAGGGGAACCAGGTATACTGGACATTTGTCTCTCCACAACTGGGCTATTGGGTAGCTGCCGTGCTGTCTCCAACAACAGGTAAAATTACCACTACCAAAATCCAGTGACGTGGGATGGAAAATTTTCCAATGCTATATAGGGAACTATATGGTATTGTCTTTATATTTTTACAAATATTCCAATAAAATAATTTCCACATAAAGCTTTGAATGTGTTTGAATATAACATTTAGCATGGTCAAATTTTCTTGGATGAGTTTCAGTTGGTACAGCTCAAGGATGTTGACAAGGTGCTTGGACAGGTTCGTGCAACTACATCCGCACTGGATCCTTGCCCCTCTTGGCTCATAAAAACTAGCAGGGAGGGAACAGCCAGCTGGGCCAGGGAGGTGATCAATGCCTCCTTGCGAGAGGGAGTGCTCCCGGGCTGCTTGAAAGAAATGGTGGTGAGGCCACTGCTGAAGAAACCCTCCCTGGACCCGGAAGATAGTAATAACTTCAGGCCAGTAGCGAATGTTCCTTTCCTGGGCAAGGTCCTTGAGCAGGTGGTGGCCAACCAGCTCCAGGCACTATTGCATGAGACCAATTACCTGGATCCATTTCAGTCGGAGTTCAGGCCTGGTTTTGGCACAAACAGCTTTAGTCGCCCTGCATGATGACCTGTGTTGGGAGAGAGACGGGGGAGTGTGACCCTGTTGATACTCCTGGATCTCTCGGTGGCTTTCGATACCATCAACCATGGTATCCTTCTGGGGCGGCTGTCTGAGTTAGGAGTTGGGGGCACTGCATTGCAGTGGTTCCGCTCCTACTTGGATGGCTGGCTGGCTCCAGAAGGTGGTGCTTGGGGAATACAGGCCTGTGGCTCATGCTGGCTCAGCTTCTCTGAGCGTGGAAAGCTAAGCAGGGTCAGGCCTGGTTGTTACTTGGATGGGAGACCCTTCCTCTAGTTTCCTGCATTGAGCAGGGGGTTGGACTTGATAGCCTTGTAGGCTCCTTCCAACTCTATGATCTATGAAATATCTATGAAATACTGCTCGGCCCCGTGGACTCTCCAGTATGGAGTTCCACAGGGATTGGTCTTATTCCTCATGCTATTCAACAACATGAAACCGCTGAGTGGGGTCTTCTGGAGTTTTGGAGTGTGTTGCCATCAATACACTGATGGCACACAGCTCTGTCTCTCCTTTTCATCTTCAGCAGGTGAGGCTGTGGATGTGCTAAACTGGTGCCTGGCTGCGACAATGGACTGGATGAAGGCTAACTAGTTGAAGCTCAATCCAGACAAGACTGAGATGCTGCTAGTGGGGGGGGGGGGTTCCTCTGACCGGATGGAGGGAGTTCAACCTGTTCTTTTTAAAATTATTATTTATTTATTTAGTTTTCAGAACAAAATTAACAAAATACAAGAATAACACAAAAATATAACATAAACAACATACAATAAATCATAAAGTGCACCCCCCCACACACCCTCCAAGGGACCAATTTATATACTTCCATCCCCTTGATCAAATGAATTCCAAATTCCAAAAATATAACATATCCTGACAAGGCATGCCCCCCTCCCCCTTTATTAATACATAGTCTAATAATTGATTCCATATATCCATAAAATTATTATTCTTTAACTGTCCTTTTTTGCATTTGATACTACAAGTTAGTTTATCATGTAGGGCTACATCCCAAACTTCCTTATACCAGTCAGTTATTAGGAAAACATGCTGTACTTTCCATTTTCTCGCTATCACTAGCCTAGCTGCAGTTAACAAGTTTACAATTCCTTCATATTTTGGTCGCAAATAAGTTTCTCCGTTATTGGTAACAATGCTAGTTTTGGACAGACCTCTAAATTACTACCAGTAATTTCCGATATTTCTGTAAAAACCTCTTCCAAAAAACCAGTACATTTTTACAACTCCACCATGTGTTCAACCTGTTCTGGATGGGGTTGCACTCCCCTTGAAGAAGCAGGTTCGTAGCTTGGGGATGCTCAGGTGGCCTCAATGGCACAGAGTGCCTTCTACCAGCTCCGGCTGGTGGCCCAGCTATGCCCCGATCTGGACAAGGATAGCCTGGTTTCAGTAATCTACACTCTGGTAATCTCAAAGCTGGACTACTGCATTGCACTTTACGTGAGGCTGCCATTGAAGACTGTTCAGAAGCTGCAGCTTGTGCAAAATGTGGCGACCAGACTCATTACTGGGACCAGAAGGTCCAAACATATAACACCAGTTCTGGCCCACTTGCAATGGCTGCCTGTATGCTTCTGAGCCCAATGCAAGGTGCTGGTCTTAACCTGTAAAGCTTGGGGCCACATTACTTAATGGAATGCCTCTCCCAACCACAATCTACCCGGACACTATGCTCAACATCTGGGGCCTTCCTCCGACTGCAACCTCTGAGGGAGGCTTGGAGGGTGGCAACAAGGGGGAGGTCCTTTTCTGTGGTAGCCCCCCAACTCTGGAACAAACTCCCTGCTATGGCCCGCCTGGTGCCAACTCTACTGTCTTTTTGGTGCCAGGTTAAGACTGCCCTCTATGTTAAGGCTTTTAACTACTCTAAATAGTGCATGGTGGTGTGGTTATTTTTAACCTTTTAATGGTCACATTGTATTAACTTGTTTTAGCTACTTGTGTCACTTTTTAAATTTGGATTTAAAATTTTTAAAATGTTTTTATTGTGTATACAGTATTTTATATTGGACTGTATTTTTTTATTTTTACTGATTGTTGTAAACCGCCCAGAGAGTGGTATAGAAATAAAATAGTAATAGTAATAGTAATAGTAATAATAATGTGTTGTTAATTCCATTTCCCCCTAAGCAAATATTCAAATATAGTTCAAATATTTTGTAGCTATTGGGAAAACTTTTGATATATTTGTAGTGCACATAAAATTGACATGGATTACATTTTTAGTCCTGTTTACTAAATATGAGGTATTTTGTGTTGCGGAGTAAAAATTAGTCAAACAAACATGCTAAATCAGATAACAATATTTAGAAAATTTTCCAGTTCTACTTTTTCTGGATAACCCGCATCACTGACAAAATCAAGAAAGGTAATTAGCAGTAGAGTAATTATCAAGAAAGGTGTTAGCAGTTCTCTATGTTAGCAACATTCCCTGTATTTTACGGATTATGACTTCCTGAGAACTGAGTGCCTCTGAGTGTTTGTAGAGTGCTTTCCCTATAACCACTGAGTAAGCACAGCCAGTTTATGCTATAAGATACAATTTTAAAAATCTGGTATTAAGGGGAAGGGCTTTCGGGGAGAGCCTAAATTAGTATGGGAAATAAAACCCTCCATGCTTAAGTTTGCTTGTAAAATTTTGAATTTATAGTCTACTGATTTGAATTTTTATAACATTGTTTGATGTTTTAATAAAACAAAAACTATGTGCAGAATACTTAGCAAATTTGTAAATGTTGCATTATTGCTTTACAATTATATTCGCATGTCTTAAATTTAGCTTTTAAAGAGCTCCCTCATAAAACCTTGGGTTGGACATTTAAAAAAAAACAAATTAGCCACAGACTGGCTGGCTTGGTGCTTGGTCTGGGGGGTTGTCATCCCCAGAACCTGTTTTTTATACCAGGAACATAGGCAGTATATAGTGACCCTATATACAGTGAGTGACCCTGAACCAGAGTAACTGGGACTGGGCATTAGGATCACATGTTGCATCAGATGTGCTGGCTCCTGGTCTGTTTCCGGGCCCAATTCAAAGTGCTGGTTTTGACCTTTAAAGCCCTACATGACCTAGAACCAGAATATTTGAAAGACTACCTGTCCCCATGTATATTTTTCTGTACTTTGAGATCTTCAGTAGAGGTTTTTCAATCAAAACTGAGGCAAGGCAGGTGGCTACCAGAGGGAAAGCCTTCTCAAATGTGGTGCTCCAGTTATAGAATGCTCTCTCAAAGAGAGTGCACACACACTTTGTTATTATTTTGGTGCCAAGCAAAGATCTTTTTATTTTCCTGAGACTTTTAATGTTATGGGCTTTTTTTTTACTGTTTTATGCTGCTTGAATTTTTCTGCATTATTAGTTGTTGTTTACAGTTCTTAATAGTTATTACAGTCATGCCTTGGATTGAGAGCATAATTCGTTCCGGAAACGTGCTTGTAATCCAAAACACTCTTATATCAAAATGAGATTCCCCCCAAAAAAATTGTACAGAGGTTTTTAATTTAAGCCATACTACAGTACTTGTATTGCAAGACGTCGCTTGTATATCAAGTCAAAATTTTTAAATAAATATTATTTATTTGCTTGTCTTGCAAAACGCTCTCAAACCAAGTTACTTGCAATCCAAGGTATTACTGTATAGCTAATTTTGTTCACTGAATTTTATTGTAAACTGCATTGAGCATTTTATCAAAAGACAGTATATAATACTCATAATAAATAAATATAGCATTCAGCTTGTGGGGGAAGGGGAAGAAAGCAGTGTGCAGAGCTGTCTTGTGCTAAGAAGTGCCTCTTTCACAGGGCTGGCGAGTGCAGGAGCAGGCATAAAAGACATTGCCACCTACCACACCATCTTCCTGCTCACCATCCTGGGTGCCCTGGCACTGCTGGTCCTCATTCTGCTCTGCCTGCTGATCTACTATTGCAGGTGAGTGCCACTGGTTTCTCTCTTTTCTCCCCACCTCCTGCTTCCAACTCCTGAAACAAAAACTTCTTCCATCACACTTTTATTTTTCTAAAACTCACCCTCACTACCTTCCTAAAGGCTCCCTTATTGTATTTTCAGTTTTATTTCATCTGGGTATTAGCTGCTTCACATGGGTACTTGTCACTGGAATGGTTAAAGTATTGGTCTTGGAACCAGGAGACTTGAGTTCAAGTCCCATCTTTGCCACAATGTCAGTTTTAACCTCCTTTCCTCATGGGTAAAATGGGAATAATGGAACCTTTCTTCCTAGTATTATTTGTGGGAACTGAAGGAATCACTTTGAAAAATAAAGCACTTCTGTAAATGATCCGTTGCAACAGGGTCTGGGCATAAGGGAAGGCAGCTGAGCTGAGGATTGCAGGAATAGTCTCTGGAATGTGACAGCTGTCGCGAGCAGTTTTACATCGGTCGTTGCAAAATGCCAGGCAGCCTTTGTGACTGATTAGTCATGGATCACTTCCTTCACCCTCTGCTATCCACCCCATGCCCCAGTGAACAAATCTGTGTAATAAAGAGGACAGTGCCCCTGAGCATGTGGAAGTGCCTTCTCTGTATCTTCTGGAGGGTATTCCATGACCTTTGGGTTAGCTCCGCCCTCTGGGTCCTCTCTGGGGGAGGGGCTATTCTGCCCTCCCAGACCAGCCCTGCCTAGTGCCTGTGAAACAAGAGTTTTTCCTGAACTCCAACGAGCTCAGTAGTTTTGCTTTTGAAAAGGGCCTAATTTTTTTTCCTTTGTCTTCTGGTCTTGTCTTCTCTTTTTTCCATCTCCTATACCCTGACCAACACACGTCCTATCTAGGGATTTGGGCTGGTCACAGGCAGGAGGAGCATTTTTTTACCAGAAGGGAGAAACCATAGCACCCTCTCCTGCTGCTGGTGGGTAGTTCTGCAAAACACTAATGATTTTGTTCTTTCTCACTGTGGAACAGAATGATTTTATTCTAGAATTCCTGTTACAGAATTCTTTTCTACATTGTTATCACATTTAAAAGATTTTGAAGAATGATGCACAGAGCATGGCTTGGATGTAAAGCCCTAACAGTTGACCTGAGTGCTGCATGTGTTGCTCTCAAACTAACGGAGTATGAGCCAAGGTTTGACAAATTATCAGCATGCATGCAATAGCAAAAATCACATTAATTGTGCAAAAGCATGCCCAATGCAAACTTTTACCTAATGCAGTGTTTGCAGTCCAAGACATAAAGTGTTTAAAATGTGTTAAGCACGTTTAGTTTTCTTGTTTATCTTGCTCATCCTAGTACAGGTTGACTTTTACTTTTACTAATTCGACACCTGTAGAAGCAGGGAAAGGACCCGGGGTAAAGCTTGCCCCATACAATTTCAGTCTGGCATATAATCATATTACAAGTTGAGAATCCCTTATCCAAAAATACATGTGCCTAATTATTTAAAAAGTTGTATAAATTCCCTTCAGGCTATGTGACAATATAGTACTATAATAATTTTTTGAGTTGATTTTTTTTTCAACAAAAAACTGTTTGTATCATTGAAAGCTCTGTTATTGTGTTTTCTTTTAAGACAAAAGAGTTAATTAGTTCGGACAACTGTATGAGTTGTTTTTCTAAAACTAAAACCTCGGTATTCAGGTTTAATTGCAGTGTTGGCACTTTGAAATAAATAAGTTGGTTTTGTGTTGCAGTTTGGGCACTCGGGCTCAAAAAGGTTCGCCATCACTGGGCTAGATCATAAAGTGGGGAATGCCATTGAGTTATGCCACCCTAACCAGTTTAAGGCAGACGCCCCCCCACACAGGACGAGCAGCAGAGAGGCTGGGCCTACTCTCACCCGCCCTACCTGAGCTGCAATCAGCTGACAGAGCCTAGGCACAGCAGTGGCACATACACACAGCCCCCTGTCCCTCCACCAGGACTGGAGGAGATGTGCAGAGATCCATGCTTGCCTCTCAGCTGACCCCTTGTCCTCAGCTGACCCCTACCCAGTGGTTCAGATATGGGCATAGAGGCCCACCAGAGAGCAGGTACCAACCATGCCAGCAATGGAGCACCCTGAAGAGTGTGCAGAGGCAGCATCAGAGTCGGGGGAGACTCTCTAGAGTCCACCGTGCAGGCTCTTGCAGCAGCAGCCTGCAAGGTTGGAGAAGTGTATCAACTGGGGACACACACACCTTGAAGTTGCCCTTATTGTTCCGTGGCATGTGGGGAAGGAGCAAAGACCAGGTGCTCTCTTCTTCCAGTGGGTCAAACAGTTTGTGGCCTAGGAGGTGATGGGTTCAAGGCCTGAGGGGGTGGGAGGGTTGCCTCTCAGGGACTCCTAGCTTCTCTGTCTCAGGGCCATAAATGCAAGATAGACTCTAAAGGATGGGCTGATGCCACCCAAGACTGTCACTAAAGAGGCCAGAGGTATCTGTGAGCTCTAGCATTAGGGAGGATGGAGAGCTGTCAGAAGAGGGCATAGGCAACCCTAGCTGACCAGATCCATCTTTTCTCCCTGGAGCTATTCACCACCTTACTTTCTAAGGCTATTCGTACCCTGAAACTGGAGGAGGTCCCCACCCCAGTACTGCTGAGTCTCTGTCACAAGGGGTCAAAACAGCAATCCCCCAGGCACCCCCTAAGTCACCCATGATTCCCTTCCTGGAGTTCATGGATAGGGTTCAGAAGGCAGAGTGTACTAATCCAGCAAAGGGCAAAGCCTCACTCCAAGTAGCTAGCAACTTCATACCTTGTCTAAGGAAGTTATGGAGAGTCTTAAGCTGCTGATGTGGATGCCCTGGTGGCTGTGTTAACCTCTTCTGTTGAGGGTGTGTGTGGGGGGACCCAAAGATCCCTGTGATAAGAAAATCCAGGTGGTCCTGAGGCAACTGTTAGGTTTCTGTCATGTCTTCAGAGCCTCAGTCACTAATTCAGTTTTTGTTTAGTCAGTTTACATATAGTCAGAGTAGCTGGCAGGGATGGAAGGGGCTTCCAAGCCCGTGAAAAAAGGACTTTGTAAGATAATCTACTCGGAAGCACCCATGCCACATTCCTCTCCAGATGCGATGTGACTGGAATCACAAGGCATGGCCACAAATGTCGTGGCTAGGAGGAATGTATGGCTTAGATCGCAGCCATACATAAGAATAAGTAGAAGCTTATTCACAGGCTAGGCTGGTGGCTATGCCTTTTCAAGCACCAAAGTGGTCCTTATTGAAACCAAGGAGAGGACGAAGGCTTTGCCTGCCTCCCAGAAGGAGGAGTGGACATGGCAGTCATAAGACCATAAGAAAAGCCATGCTGGATCAGATCAAGGGTCCATCTAGTCCAGCATTCTGTTCTCATGGTGGCCAACCTGCTGCCCATGGGAAACCCACAAGTAGGACATGAGTGCAACAGCACCCTCCCACCCATGTTCCCCAGCTATTGGTATACATGGGCATACTGCTTCTGATACTGGAGGTAGCATATTGCCATCAGGACTAGTAGCCATTGATAGTCTTATCCTCCCTTTAAGCCGAGAATTTAAATTAAATTTTAAAACTTTTAAACACATATTCTCCTAGTATTCCATTAATATATTATAACCAAAGTTTTAGGCCCATTTTATCATACCTTCAATCACATATTCTTCCTCTATCAAAAACAATCTTTTTCTGTTTCAACTTTAAAATAAAAAAGGCACAGTCTCTCTTCTTGCACACAGCAGTAGGCATCTCCTTCAAGACAGCCATATCCGTGTCATCCACCTCCATTCCAGAAGATAAATATTGCTGGGGAACTTGATCCACTGTTTTCCTTCCAACAAGATGAACCAGTATATCTCTTGGATCATCAAACTCTGAAATAACGCCAAATCTCAGGCAATGATCTTTTTCTCTCAGTTCCAATAGGACCAAAAGATTGTCTCGTTCTCTGTCAAACTCTCTGTTTTGTACTTGTGTTTCTTTTTCTCAGGTTTCAACCTTGTCATTGATCTCCAGATCAATTGCTTTATATGGCTATCCAGTTTTTCCACTTCTTGTGATATCTCCACTTTTATTTCTACCAGCCTCTCGACCATTCTTTTCTCAAAAGCATCCATTCTGTTTCCCTGACACTATTTTCTCAAAGCCCAAATAATCAATCCCTTAGTAAGTTGGGAAAGTCTCTGCAAAGTTATCCCAGACAGGGAAAATGGCCATAACTCCATGCTGCCTAATATCCTGTGTTTTGGTTGTGGCATTTCCCTGATACCCTGGAGCAGCCTTCCCCCACCTTGTACCCTCCAGATGTGTTGGACTACAACTCCCATCATCCATCTTGGGCTATTATTTATTTTATTTATTTATTAAATGTATATACCGCCCAAGTGGCAGATGCCCTCAGGGCAGTTTACAATCATTAAAAAAGAAACTCCCCAAAACAACAATAAAATAGCAACCAAAACAATAAATACAATCATGAAGATATCAAAATATTAAAACATTTGAAATGTTAAAAAAATATTAAAGAGCCAGTTTAATAATTAGAACACCAGATTAGAAATTAAATTCCTGCTGGAAGAGAAAGGTCTTAAACTTGTGTCTAAACAAATACAGTGAAGACACCAGGTGGATCTCCCTGGAAAGGGCATTCCACAGTCAGGGCACCATTACAGAGAAGGCTCTTGGTGGTGGCACCAAGTGAAGAACCTCCGAAGATGATCTTGGCAATTGGCCTGGAACATATGGGAGAAGGCACTCCTTTGGGCAGACTGGTCCTAAGCCATTTAGGGCTTTAAAGCTCAGCAGCAACACTTGGAATCAGGCCCAGAAACTGGAGTAATATGTTCAAAATGGCCAATCCTAGTAAGCAGCCTCAGTGCTAAATTTTGCACTAGCTGAAGTTTCCCAGCTGTCTTCAGAGGTAGCCTCATATATAATGCATTGCAGTAATCCAGGTGGGAGATTATTTATTTATTTATTTATTTATTGCATTTATACTCTTCATCCAGAAAAGGCTCCCAGAGTGGCTTACAAAGATTAATATTAGACAGTCCCTGCCTTCAGGTTTACACTCTAAAAGACATGACACAAAAGGAAAAGGGATTGGGAGGGAGGCGGAAGAGTGCAAAACTCAGACATGAGTTCTTAGTTAAAAGGTTCTTATAGGTTTTTCTTTCTTCTTCTTTTTTTCTGGCAGGGAAGGGCAAAACAAGCTCCCTGCGGCTGTTCCTTCTTTGGCCGATGTATGGGGCCAGGTTGGTCTCCCCCTTGCTGTGATGTTAATCCTGGGAGGCAGGGGGTGCAGCCTCCCAGTGGCTCTTGGTTCTCTGGCCGATGGATGAGGCCAGAGTCTGCCGCCCCAGGGAACTGTCAGTTGGAGCTGTGTGCTCCTTCCGGCAGGGAGGGGTGACGCGAGCTCCCTGCGGCTGCTCCCTCTCCGGCTGATGTTTGGGGCCAGGTTGGTCTCCCCCTTGCTGTGGGTGCCGCCTCCCAGTGGCCCTTGGTTACCCATGCATGTATTACTGTATTCAGACTGACTAAGTAGGGTTGTAGCTGCCTGGTACATCAGCCAAAGGTGATAAAATGCACTTCTCACTGATTCCACTTGGGCCTCAAGTGACAGAGCTGGATCTATGGGCACCCCCCGATGATGCACTTGCTCCTTCTGGGGGAGTGCGGCCCCATTTAGAGCAGGCTGAACACCACTTAACTGGACAGATAGACTACCTACTAACAGAACCTCAGTCTTGTCTGGATTGAGTTTCAATTTATTGGCCCTCATCCAGCCAAGCACTGGTTCAGGAAAGTAACTGCCTCACCTTCATTTGATGAAAAGAGAGGTAGAGTTGAGTGTGTCATCCACATATTAATGACACTTCACTCCCCAGACAACCTCTCCCAGCAGTTTCATGCAGATGTTA
Source organism: Shinisaurus crocodilurus (assembly GCA_021292165.1). Classification (NCBI taxonomy): domain Eukaryota; kingdom Metazoa; phylum Chordata; class Lepidosauria; order Squamata; family Shinisauridae; genus Shinisaurus; species Shinisaurus crocodilurus. Next base: position 265,428,190 of record CM037877.1, on the reverse strand, counting down.
AAAAGTATGGGGAACAAAAATCCCTGAGGGATGCCACAACGGAGTCTCCACGAGGCAGAACTATAGTCCCCCAGGACCACCTTTTGGAACTGGCTGTCTAAATAGCAGCAGAACCACTGTAAAACACTGCCTCCAGCTCCCAATTCAGACAGCCTCCCTGAAGGATACCATGGTTGATGGTATTGAAAGCCACTGAAAGGTCTAGGAGAACCAACAGGGTCTGTCTCTCTCCCAGCAAAGGTAATCCCACAGGATGACCAGGGCAGTCTCCACCCTGAAACAGTCCTAAAACCCAATTGAAATGGGTCCAGATAATTAGTATCACCCAGAAGTGCCTGAAGTTGACCAGCAACCACCCACTCAGTTACCTTGCCCCAAAATGGAAGATTTGCCACTGATCTAAAATTATTAAGGTCTTCTGGATCGAATCCCAGCTTCTTCAAGAGAGACCGAACCACTGACTCTTTTAAAGAGATTGGTAGTCAGCCATCCCTCAAAGGAAACATTGATCACTTCCTGGATCCAGATCCTCAGGCCAGATCCAGTCAACCAAGAAGAGCAGGGGTCAAGAGCACAGGTGGTCAGACAAACAGATCCAAGTACTCTGCCCAGTTCATCAGACCTCAACAACTGAAACTCATCCCATAAAACAGGACAAGATGGTGCACTGGATGCCTCCACCATCTAGTTTGCATCACCTATGGAGTCCAAATCATGGTAGATCTGAGAAACTTTATCCTCCAAATGTACTGCAAATCAATCACAACAAACAGTCAGGGGTTCAATTAGATCTTTCTTCTGGTCAGCCTGTAAAAGACCACAGACCACCTAAAAAAGCTCTGCAGGGTGATTACTGAGAGGATGCAGTGATGGTGGAAAAGAAATTCTTTACCACCGTCAGCACCACAGAGTACGCTTGATAATGGGCTATAACCTGTGTTTGATCAGATTTGGCATGAGTCTTCTTCCATCTGTGCTCAAGCTGTCTTCCCCTTCGCTTCACATCCCTCAGCTTCATGGTATACCATAGTGCTGACTGGTCTAGGTCAAAGGGAAGAAAATGTTCAGGAGCAATTGTGTCAACCATCGTGGTCACCTCTGAGTCCCACTGGGAGACCAAGGCTTTGACAGGAGAACCAGTCATAAGGAAAATTAATCAACAGGAAAATTCTCTCCCAAGGATCCTGTCCACATCCTGTATAAATAGAAAAGTATCCAATATAACCGGACAAGCAGCGACCAAAGTTACATCCACCAGACCTGTAGCAACTACGGCATCCAAGTCAGCATGACACAGTCGATTTTATGTGCAAACTTAAGTGTCGTGCAGATTGGTCACAATGGACTTTTTTTTAGCAGTTCTCCACTTCTTCTCATGGGCCAGAGCATAATAGGCCTTTAACCACCGAAAAAGCTCCTTTGGGCAACTCGGTGCAGATGTAGTTGTGGTGGTGAAGTACCATTTCTTTGCCACCCTCACTGCCATGGAATAGGCTTTCAAATGAGCTGTAGCCCAAGGAGGGGGCACTCAGGAGATATCATGTCAACCATCCGGGCCATTTCTCCATTCCAGAGGTAAACTAGGGCTTCCTTGAGCAAGCCCCCCCCCCACTCCAAGCTGGCTTCCTGCTGCCCTTCCTAGCCCCCTGGCTGGGGCATGCTGGGAGTTGTAGGCCAAAGCCATCTGGGGACCCAAGGTTGGAGAACACTGCCCTAGCCACTTTAGTCACCGCCCTCCCCAGCTTACCAGGCATAAGTGACAGGAGTCCCTTTTTCTTTCCCCCCTTCTTCTTGGTGGTATCTTCATTTCCTAAGAATGTCTCTGAGCCAGAGGCATTCATGGGAGATGAAGATGACAGTGGCTGGAGGCCCTCACTTTGCTTTGAAGTAATCCCATCTGCTGGTAATAGAATTGGTTAAAAAAAAATTTTTTTAAGTGGGAGTACTAGGAGTACCTCAGTGGGTGCCAAGAAAGGTGCCTGCAGACCGCATGTTGCCTGCCCCTGTTGTATTGTATAGTATAAATTATATCTATATTTATGGCTGCCTTATGTTGAATCAGACAACTTGCCTGTGTAGCCCAGTGTGCCTACTCTGATTGGCAGCAGTTCACCAAAGTCTCAGGCAGGTGGAGACCTCTCCCAGCGCTGTCATCTGAGATCCTTCAACTGGATCCTTACATATGCAAAGCATGTCCAGTGCCACTGAGCTTGAGGTATGGCACTTCTGCTACAATCGTAGATATCTCAAACATGTTCTGTGTCTGCATTTTCTTTCCTTTTCCCCTTTCCAGGAGACTCTGTCTGAAGCCACGTCAACACCACAGAAAGCTTCAACTCTCTGGGGCACTGGATGCCTCCAAGAAAGACCAGGCCACGTCAATGTCTCAGATCAACCTCATCTGCACAAGCCACATGGAGACTGCCTCGTCCAGTGGGGACACAGATGTGCACACACCCATCCTCAAGTCAGCCTTCTCCTCTTCTCGGGAGTTTGAGAGCTCCCGTGAGGAATTCTTCAAGCAAGTTTCAACCCAGAAGGTGCGTCATGCTAGCAAGGCTTCCACAGCGGACACGCTGAGCCAGCGAGGTAGTCATCTCAAGGATGACTACCCTCGAGTGGTGGAGGGCTACTCACTCAAGGCAGCCCACTCCATAGATGTCCCCGGCACACTTGAGCCTCCTCTCCTGGAAGACTACAAGCGCGGTTATTCGCATCAGCGCGTGGAGGACAAGAACAATGAGACGCAACGCAAGCAAGCTCGCAACGACAGCAAGGCTTACCTGCAGGAGCCCCCATCACCACCACCTCTCCCTCCTCCTTTCGACCACTATGCGGGCCACAAAGGGGACCCCAAACCCCCTGAGTTCATGTTGTCACAGTCTGTAGACCATCTTGCCCGTCCCACCTCACTAAGCCAACCTGGGCAGCTAATCTTCTGTGGTTCCATTGACCACATGAAGGATACCATGTACCGGAATGTCATGCCAACACTTGTCATTCCAGCCCACTACATGCGTCTGGCACCATCAGAGCAGCCTACGGTAGGCTCTGAGAACAAACCAGATAGCGATTCAGTTGGTATGGGACTCCCTCACCAATTTGGTCCTCAGGAGCAGCAGCGGCAGCAGCTCCTCCAACAGCAGCTGCAACACCCACAGTTCCAGCTCCAGCAACACCAAGTGGAAGACGCTGAGGTGAAGGGCTGGGGCCCCCACACGCAATCTGTTAGTGGTTCAGTCACCATCCCAGTGTTGTTGAATGAATCCACCATGGCCCAGTTGAATGGGGAGCTGCAGGCATTGACTGAGAAGAAACTGTTGGAGCTGGGTGTGAAGCCGCATCCACGTGCCTGGTTTGTGTCGCTTGATGGGCGCTCCTCACAAGTCCGCCATTCTTATATCGATCTCCAGGGCAATGAGAGAAGCCGGAGCAATGATGCCAGTCTGGACTCGGGTGTGGACGTAAATGAAGCCAAGCCACCCAAACGCTTGAAGGAGGAGCGCCTAGCCCCTGCCGTGGGCCCCACGTACTCCAAGCTAGTTTTTGCTGACGCCGACGTGGAGCAAAGCAGCAGTGAGAGCCGCACGGCCATTTGCTCACCTGAGGACAACTCACTGACGCCCCTGTTGGATGAGAACACCGAACATCGTGCTGCTACCATTCCCCGACATGGGCGTAGTCGTGGCAACAGCTCCCGCAGCAGTAACAGCAACAGTGAACTGCGCCGCGACTCAATGACCAGCCCAGAGGATGACAGCAATGAACCCTCTGAAGGAACTGATGACCAGGGGGACAAGAAGAGCCCCTGGCAGAAACGTGAGGAACGCCCCCTCATGGTCTTCAATGTGAAGTAGCTGGCAGAATGAAGGCTCACCCTCATGGCATAATGGGGTGGGGAGCGTTAGGGAGTAGAGGTCACCAGAACCAGGGAGACCAGTATTCGCATGCTAGTCTGGTGCGGCTTCCTCTTCTTTCCATCTAGTCAAGTCCTTGGCAGAACAGGAACCCCAGACTTCTGACAGCAGAGATGGACAGAACAAGTTGCAGAGTGTGGCCAAGCTGTGCTCTGTTTCTTTCCCAGCATGCCCTGTGATCACACAAGATGTTTGCCTTGTCCAAGGCAGGTTAAGAAGTGCCACAGCAACTGCCTAAGAAAGTTTGCCCACCAACACCAACCACTGTGAGGCAGGCAATGTAGGGTACAGGAATTGCTGAGGGTGTGGCAGCGGCGGCAAAGGAAGCTTCACTGCTCTGTGACTCTCAACTAGTTCCCAGAAGGGCATGGCTTCTCCTGTGCAGTTCCTGTTCCTGTTCCAAGAATCTCTTGCTTCCCACTCAGCTTGGCATAACCAGAACTAGCATTGGCCCATTGTCTTGACACACTGGGAGTAGAGGTGAAATGGAAGGCATTACTGGGACTCTTCATCCACCTTGTCCTTGGGGGCTTTGTACAGTTCCTTTTTTAATTCTGCCGTGTGGATTTTCCACGCTGTGATATGGTTTGGGGGGGGCAGCAAGTGCCCAAGGGCTCTAGGCCAGTGCCCAGCTCTGCCTGTCGTGCCTCAGTGCCCCAAACAACCCGGGTTACAGTACAGAGCCCAGACAAGTGGGGTGGGTTTCGGGAGTTGGGGCACCGGTGTGGCTAATGTACATATGCGTGTGCATGCGTGTATGTTGGGTGGGTGGGAGTCTGAGCCATGGTGCATATGTGTGGGTAGGTGTGTGTCGGTTGTCTGACCTTGCTGCCAAATGAACTCCCCAGCGGAGTCATCTCTGTGTCCCCCTCTTTTCCTGTGTGCCTGCAACTCCTCTGTCTCCCTCCAAGTGCCTTCCAGCCCCAATGGCTCCCCCTCCCTATCCAGGCAGCTGCGAATGAAATTGTGGGTGTCCGTAGAAGGGTACAGACATACCATCTGCTCTGAGCTGCTAAGATCTCCCTTTCTCTTTAATCCCTCTCTCCTGCAGTGAGTGCTTGGAGGCTGGGTGGGGGCAGTGCTGAAGGAGAAGTCCGCTTATAAGCTCAACTGTCTTAAGCCGTCAACAGAGACAGTCTGGGGAGCTGCCCGCGCTCCAACATTATAGCGGTGAGGAGCCTCCTAGATAATGAACGGCAAGCCACTACCGTGTCTCCTTGATGGAGGGGAGTGTATGTATCACACTTTGTACATTGGAGGACAGGAATATATCGTGTGTCTCCTGAGCCAGGCCCATGCAAGGCATTTGTGTAGGTCTCACAGGCCATTGGGGGCACATGGTTTTATTTGTGAAAGGGGAACCACTAGCCAGTCCCACACGAATGCTTTTGTCAGCCAGACAAGGGGTCAACGAGGAGGGGCTTGATGATTTGCTGAAAACATAAAAACTGAACACAAGGGCCTCCCCCCCCCTTTTATTGGTATGGGGTGGGTTTTGTTGAAATCACAGTCTTGGGCCCCAAACCTTTTATAATAGTAGGCCGTTAATAGGTTCAGAAACAATTTGGGGAACACGGTAAGGGTTTCATTACTTGCCCACTGAAGACAATAAATAAACGGGGGGGGGGGATTCTTTTTCTGTCAAGGGCATGCCAGTGGTGGGCAGTGCCAGAGCCAAAAATTAGCAGGCCCGCCTCCTTTGTCTTGCTCCCCCACCATCCCCACTCGGCAGCCTGCTGGGGTGGGACAGGTTGGTCTTGCCAGAGGTGTGAGCCGGTCGCATGCAGAGAGCTTCCCCGCATTACTTTAATCACTCTGTTTTGGCTCCACCCCCATTTTCCCCCCTCCCATCACTCTGTCTCATTTCTGCTCCCCACATTCCATGAAGTTAGGCCGAGGGCCACAGGTTGCCCACCCCTGCTTACAATCATGGTTGCAGACATTGACCTCCTGAAGGGCAACCCCACCCCCCACCACCCCACCCCCTTCACCGGGGCTTGCGTGCTTTGACTTGAATTCTCTGAGCTTAGATGCATTTGGGAGCGGGACAGACTATGGGCACCTTGGGTCCCCAGATGTTTTTGGCCTACAACTCCCAGCATGCCCCAGCCAGCTATGCTGGCTGGGGCATACTGGGAGTTGTAGGCCAAAAACATCTGGGGACCCAAGGTTGGAGAACACTGCATTATTTGTTCACCTGTCCCAGGGCTGAGCCTTCACAGTGAAAATAGGTTCTGGCTCAAATGGAGTTCTTCTCCCACCCTAGCCAGTTCCCCCCCCCCCATTTTGACTATTGCTCGGGGGCATTTGTTCTTTAATTTCCTTTCCTGAGTAAATTCCACTTTTGCCTTCTTCCACAGCATGCTCTTGAATCATTCTTATGTTTTGGTAGGGTTCTCTCTTCCCATGTACTTGCCAATCAGCAGCATTAGATATATCCATTACCTGTAGAACTTCCTGCTACTTGATGTGATTGATGGCAAGATAAAAGCTCTCCGGAGAGGGAACAGCAGCCATCAAGTTGCACAAGATGAAGTTTCCTGCACGGAAGTCTGTGACGAACACTGCAGAAATCCCATTTATGGTTTGTTTCTTAACTTGTGTGTCTCTTTCTCAACCTGTTCATGTGGAAAATTTCTGTGTGGAAAATTGTATCTTTTATGAACTAGCTCTAAGCCTTTTGAAAATGCAGATGGAGTTACACAGGCTCACTGACCATTCTCCAAGGCCGACTGTCTGCTTCCACACCCAGCTAATGTCTGACAATATCTGCGAGTAGTGAAGGAGTGTCCTACGCTTGTGACCAGTCAGCCCAGCAGGAGGAAACAGCAGTGGCCCTTAGTGGGTTGTGTGGGGTGGTTAATGCACAGAGAGTCCACCAAGCTAAAATGGACTCGCCACCCGCCCCATTTCTGATTTATTTTAAGCTTAACCCCATGGGCAGTAAAGGAGCTATCTCACATTTGCATATATCACAGCAAATCTATTGTGTGTGTGAATGTCAACCGCCATAGTTTTCAAGGGGACCGTGGGCTTGTGTCGATTCAATTTGCTGTCATGCCTGAGCAGAGATCAGCCTGCATTTCATCTCTGATCTGAACCAGCAAACCTGCACCCAAGGTGGTTCTAAGCTACCATTGCCATGATCGGAGGAGGTACCTTCGATTAATACACATCCATGGGAAAGTAGCCTTATACAAAGATGGTGACACTAGTCCAGTCTTCCCCAACCTGGTGCCCGCCATGCTTTGGACTACAGCTCCCATCATCCCTGACCATTAGCCATGCTGGCTGCGTCTGCTGGTCGTTCTAGTCCAAAACATCTGGAGGGCACCAGGTTGGGGAAGGCTGCTATAGTCAAACTCCCAGAAAGCTTTTTTCTGTTCTTTAAAGGCAGTGGCAGAGCCTCTGCAAACAAGACCCCAGAACTAGATACCTCTTCTTCCTTCCCCAGCCAGTGCACAATGCCGTTTTCTACTTTTTATAGCTGGGGGAAAAAAACCTTGCACAAAAAGGAGAGTAATCTGACACGGATACATCTTTAAGTGCGTGGAATGCTTTTGCTTTCTTCAATGACCAAAGGTTGGGCAAACTTGGCAAAATTGGAGACTCCGTGGCAACTGTTGGTGAAACCTCCTTGTCCTTCAGAACTGTATTAATATATAAACCCTCTGAATTGATCAAGGTGTCATTGCACAGTGGTTGTTTCCTAGGACAGCATATGCCTTCCTTCTAAGCTTGATTGTGTCTAGCGAAATCGGGGAAATGGAGCTGGTTCGTACTAATCCAAAAACAGTCTGGTACTAGAGAGGACAGTGTGGGCGTCTCCACACCCTTGCAGGCCTGCTGTTTTACCATTTTTTTAATGGCAAACTCTCTTACCAATGGCATGACATGCTGGAATTCCACAGCTGCTGCTTTTCCTGGCATGGAGACAGTTTAGGGGAGAACTTCCATCTGTTGAATTGCTGAGAGTTGTGCAGCACTATGGGATGTCAGCAGCACCCTACTAAGGAAAGAGAATGTGGTGACCTCAACCGACTTAGCAGGGTTTTTTTTTCAAGTTCTTCTCATTCAATATGCTAATCATGAAACTACTAGGTGGAAAGAAGGGGCACTGTTAAGTGTTAAAAGCACAAATGCTGTAGTCTGTGCAAGAGCCATAGCACTTTCCAAACTGCAGAATACCATCTTGGTGATGTGCTCTTTTATAGGGGGTGGAGTAAAACTGGGTTGTCTGCTTTCTCTGGACTCCCTTCTAAGCCATTTGCTCAGCTGCTTTGATGAAGAAAATGGTTGCAGTTGCTGTGAGGGAAATGGAAGGCTGGTTTTAGCTGTGAGAAAAATCTCATACAGGGCCAAAGGACAGGAGGAGCTGCATGTGAGCAGCAGCAGGGAGCAAACAACCTAGATCAGGAAAAACTTGGGCGGACTTTTGTTTATTTATTTATTATATTTATACCCCGCCTTTTTTCCTGCAAGGAGCCCAAGGCAGCTTACATAATCCTCCTCCTCATCTCCATTTTATCCTCACAACAACCCTGTGAGGTAGGTTAGGCTGAGAGTCAGTGACTGGCCCAAAGTCACCCAATGAGTTTCATGGCTGAGCGGGGACTAGAACCCGGATCTCCCGAGTCCCAGTCCAACACTCTCACCGCAGGTCCTACATCCCTTCTAAGGCTAAGTAATACCCCTCCATGACACCTATATGGGGGTGCTTTGAGCAGGAAGAAAAAAGTACCCTTTCCCATGCTGACCATGCAGAAACCTTTCTTCGCACAAGATAGCATCCCAGAGCTGGTTTCTAGCCCCAAATATGAACTCTCTAGCACTATGGCACAGCAGAAGAAGGTTTATGGAGAAGTTTGCCCCCCCCCCCCCTACAACATTTTGTAGCAGTTTCCCACTTGCTTAAAGCCAAGTTAAAAGTTAAAACCTGCCCTATTGTATCAATATGGGTGGGGATTTTCAATCATTTGCATGCTAGAGGCAGAACCTTGAATGAAGTAGAAGGAAGGGTATTGGCCAGGGTTCTTGTTCGTTTTGCTCGTCCACTGCCCACATGTGGTGTAGCCAAATAACCTTAGGAACTCCCCATAGGTACTGGTGGGGTGTCTCCTTTAATTCCACTTCATAGACTTTCATAGGATCATAAGAGTTGGAAGGGGCCTACAGGGCCATCGTGTCCAGCCCCCTGCTCAGTGCAGGAAACTAGAGGAGGGGTCTCCCATCCAAGCAATAACTAGGCCCTGCTTAGCTTTCCATGCTCAGACAAGCTGAGCCACAGGCCATCTCAGAAACTCCCCTTAAAATGCCTTCACTGTGATTAATTTCTACAAAGAAAAGTTTGCTCAGAAGCTGCAACTGGTAGCTGGAAACCATACTCTGATAAGAGTATGGAGTGGAGAGACACTCTCAGTAGGATTAGAAGAACAGTTCCTTATTAATCCAGGCCCTTTAAAAAAAAATATCTGCAACTGTGGTGAAACAATCTCTAACCCTGTCTAAATAATAATGCTGAACCCTTTTTAAAGAAGGTGTTGGGGCAAAAATATAGTATAGATGTGTGTATGTGTACTGAACAATTTCATTCCTATAAGAGCATTTTTTTAAAAACCAGTTCTTGTGATGCTGATTTCTGTTTCTACCCTGGTTGACTTACAGAAAATCAACCCTTATGGAGAAATCTATACCCCGTTTGTAAACCACCATTGGCTTCCCATGGTGTGTAGAGAACTGTGGGAGTGGGGCTTGTCCAGGCACACTAAGGCAGTGTTCTCCAACCTTGGGTCCCCAGATGTTTTTGGCCTACAACTGAGGAGGTACAGGGAATGCTTATCAAATTTGCAGATGACACAAAGTTGTGTGGAACAGCTAATACTCTGGAAGACAGAAACAAAATTCAAAGTGACCTCGATAGGCTGGAGCGCTGGGCCGAAAACAACAGAATGAAATTTAATAGGGATAAATGCCAAGTGCTGCACCTAGGGAGAGGAAACCAAATGCAGAGTTACAGAATGGGAGACACTTGGCTTAACAATACTACAAGTGAGAAGGATCTTGGAATTGTGGTAGATCACAAACTAAATATGTGCCAGCAATGTGATGTGGCTGCAAAGAAGGCAAATGCTATTTTGGGATGCATTAATAGAAGTATAGCTTCAAAATCACGTGAAGTACTAGTTCCCCTCTCCTCAGCACTGGTTAGGTCTCATCTTGAGTACTGTGTCCAGTTCTGGGCACCACACTTTAAGAAGGATGCAGACAAACTGGAGAGGGTTCAGAGGAGGGCAACAAGGATGATAAAGGGACTGGAAACAAGGCCCTATGAGGAGAGACTGAAAGAACTGGGCATGTTTAGCCTTCAGAAGAGGAGACGGGAGATATGATGGCACTCTTCCAGTACTTGAAGGGATGTCACAGAGAGGAGGGCCAGGATCTCTTCTCGATCATCCCAGTTTGCAGGACACGGAATAGTGGGCTCAAGTTACAGGAACATAGATTCCACCTAAACATCAGGAAAAAATTTCCTGACTGTCAGAGCAATAAGACAATGGAACCAACTACCTAGGGAGGCCCCTTCCAACTCTACTTTTCTATGATTCTATGAACTCCCAGCATGCCCCAGCCAGCATAGCTGGCTGGGGCATGCTGGGAGTTGTAGGCCAAAAACATCTGGGGACCCAAGGTTGGAGAACACTGCACTAAGGGACTTGAGGGATACTCCGCTCTTTCCAAGCATTGGTGGAGGCTGGGGTGAATCAACTCCTCCCGTTTTCTAGCCTTGGGTGTGCCCCGCCCAAGTAGGGTTATCTGAGCTGAAGTTTCCGAGCGAGGGGCCCGAATCAAAGAGGACAAGGGCCTTTCTGTGTCCATTTCAGAACTTTGCCGACAGACAGCACTCTCCCTCTGGCCTCACACCCGACCTCCACCAGCTGAGCCCTCGAGCTGCCTTATCTCATCAGGCTCCGCGCTTGATCTGCCAGACACACCCCTCTTGGAGTCCAGGTTCAGCCTCCTGCGTCTGATACTCGGGAGATGATAGACGAGACTTAACAGAGCCAGTTTCCGGTTTCTGTAGACTGTTGTTTCCGACCCCCCCCCCCACCCCGCGCTGGAGTGAAAGCTCCCAAATCAACAGAAACGGGATTATAGCATGATTGCGCATAGGTGATACCCTTTGTTCGGAGTGGGCGTGCTGGTGCCCGGTTGCATTTGCAGTAAAATCTACGGGTAGCTCTCACTTCCCCACCCCGGCAGAAATGGCTTCCAATGAAAACTGGGAAATATCCTACCGGAAATAAGACGGGATGCTCTATTCTTTTTCTATCTCTTTCCAGGCCAGCGGTCTAGGCCTGTTGTGGGGCAGAGGGGGAGGGAGCAAAGGGAAGGATTGCCCCTCTTTTCCTCCCGCCACTTCTCTTCCAGCCACTGCTATGTGGCGTAGGTTCCCGTTTGTACCAGTCCTGGAATCATGCAGCGTGTAAATAGCCATGATACCGAAACAGACATTAAAAACTGGCCAGAGCTATTCAAGAACCACCAATGAGTGCAATATTTGCCCTTTTTGTGCGTGTTGCAACTGTAAACAATCGCTCGCCTTAATCTAATCCACCACAGCTGCAAATATAAACAAAGTAGCAAAAAACCAGCAAACTACAAAAATGTATGGAATCGTTTGTGGTACCGTCCTGATCTTCAGTTTCAAAGGACATCAAGTACAAAAACAAAACCAGAAATCAAGACAAAAAAGACAGAAGAAGCAGTGGGAAAACATGGGAGAGTTACAAGTGGAAACTGTCAGTCCCCCACTCCGTAAAATTCTGTGAATGAGGCTGCATGATAAAAGCCTCATCTGGAAGATGATGCTGAAGTTGGTTACTAGTTCCCAGTTCCGTAACTTCGAAATACTGTAGATCTCAATCAGTAAAGTGAATAGGGTCTAATGTTTAAATGACCTTGCACCCCAAATTGGGACACTGTCCCCTTCACGATAAACAACATTTACAGTCAAAATAGTCATGTTTGCACAACACATTCATGCATGGTGACCTCAGATGATGACTGTGGAGGAAGAGGGGGGGCTGGCTGACCCGCCAGACTCCCACCCTTTCCTACTCAAAAGGAATCCCAGCGCTTGCCACCATGTGGCCCGGAAGGGGGGGCTGGCTGGCCCGCCACCACCCCACCCTTGCCTGCTGGCAAAGGAACCAAGACCCTCTGAGATCTCAAGATACCAGACTGCCAGCCTCAGCTGTCTGGAATCCTACTTGGATCTCTGTTTAGGGACTCGCCTTCCATTTCTGTAACCTGGATTTAGATACTGAACTCACAGAGCACTACAAAACCCATGTGGGGTAAAACCAAAATAAGGTTTATTTCTGGTGGCATCTTACAACAAGATTAGGGAAATGAGAGAAGCACACAATATAGAGAGACACTTTAGTACACAGTAAAGCTACAAAACAATAAAAACCTGATTCTTTAAGATCTCTCAGACACACACCTGTTTCCTGAGGGTGTCTTCTTCAAGGGTTAGATCCAGCACAGCCTTGCCGCCCGGGGGGAACTATTTTATCTACCCGCAGGTCCGAGATAAATAGCCCTCCACAAGACCTACCTTTCTAGAGCCCTCCAACCAGCTAATTTTACCAGGGGCTGCCTGGGGTCGGTTCCTGAGGGGGGGGCCCTAAAGGCTCGGGCCCCTCGCTGGCACACTGCCATGCCGGGCACGCTACCAAAAGGACTAAGACCAAGAACAAAGGCCACACGTGGGGAAATAGCTCTTCCCCCTCCCCTTTTCTGCAGCCTCCCTGCTCCAGCCAATCAATTTGAACTTCACCTGGCCAGGCAGGGAAAAGGGAACTGGCCAGGCAGGGGGGAAGGGAACTCGTGAGTCATGGCTTGAACCATCTACATATGAAAAGCCTAGGCCAGCTTCTCTAGGCATCTAGGCGCCACCCATTCCATCCGAGGCCCTCGCCTCCTCCCAGCCCCCACCTGGTTCACACATGAGGTGTGTGTGTGTACCCCCAAAGGCTCGTTTCTCCACAATGACAAATAAGGAACTGTGGCTGTGCTCCCCTCAATAAACATTGGATCACAACAAATCATACACCTATATATCCAGGAGAGTGTCCTCCCCAAAAAGGCATTGAATCCTGTCAGCCCATACCTTCTCTGTGCGCAGGGTGCAGCCATGCCCATTATAACCCAAAATATGTAGAAAATAATAAGGAAAATAATAAGGTGCACCCCACCCCACAATAAACTTTGGACCATCCCAAATCATACACTCACATGTGAAGAAGAGTGTCCCTTGTCAGAGGGCATTGAGTTGTATCCAGCCCAAAGATTTCTGTACATGCAGAATACTGCCAAGTATGTCACCCCATGCCAATAATAGAAAAATAGAACAAGGGAAAAAAGAGTAAGGAACTGTGCTGTGAACCCCATAAGTTCAGCAGAATGTTCTCTAGAAGATGGCGTTGAGTCCTGCCCAGACTAAATGTATGCAAGGCACCCTCAAAATTTGTGCAACCACGCCAATTATAACCTAAATACATAGGTAGCAAGGAATAAGGAACTGCTGCTGTGCCCCCCACAATAAGCTTTGGACCACCCCAAAATACACACACACACACACACACACTCACATCTCAGAGAATGTCCTCTGTCAGATGGCAGTGAGTGTTGTTTGGCCTGAAGCTTTCTGTATGCACAGGGGCGAACTTTCAAATTGGTGCACTCACACCAATAATAGCCAATATAAGTAGGGGGGGGGAATAAGGAACTGCTGCTGTGCCCCTCACATTAAGCTTTGGGCCACCCAAAATGATATGCTGGCACATCCAGCAGTGCCCCGCTGGCTGGGGCATGCTGGGAGTTGTAGGCCAAAACATCTGGGGACCCAAGGTTGGAGAACACTGCTCTACAGGATAGCATTGAGTCCTGACTTGCCCAAAGAAAGCATATTATGGGTTGCACAGCACCAGTTCTTTATTCTTTACTTTGTATGTATGCTATTGGCATGGTGCACAATACTTGACAGTGCCCCGTGCAGATAGAAAACTTTGGTCCAGACACAGTTCAATGCCACCTTGTAAAGGGTGCTCTGCTGGATATCATGGATGTATGGTTTTGGGTGGCCCAGAGCGTATTGTGGGGTGCTGAGCCCCAGTTCCTTATTCTTTTCTAGCTACCTATTTTTGCTATATTGACATGGGGTGGCATGCTTGACTTCATGCCCTGCGCATACAGAAAACTTTGGGCCAGCCACAAGTCAATGCTATCTTGTACACCTTTTGGTGTATGGCTGTATGATTTGGGGGTGGTCCAAAGCTTATTGTGAGGTGCACGGCACCAATTACGTATTCTTTTCTATGTATTTTGCTGATTATTGGTGTGGTGTGCCATGCTTGACAATGCCCTGCACACACAGAGAAAGCTTTGGGCAGGACAGGACTGGATGCCATCTTGTAGAGGCAACTCTGCTGCTGGACATTTGGGTGCATGATTTGGGGTGTCCCAAAATCTACTGTTCCTTATTCTTTCTCTACCTATTTTGGGCATAATTGGTGTGGGATGCAGCAATTTGGCAGTGCCCTGTGCATATAGAAAGCTTTGGGCCAGACAAGACTTAATGCCATCTTGTAGAGGACAGTCTGGTGGACATATGGGTGTATGATTGGGGTGGCCCAGAGCTTACTGTGGGGTGCACGGCCCCAGTTCCTTATTTGTCATTGTCATCTGGGGTCATCATCACGCAGAAATGACTTCTTTGATTGTAGATAAATGCTGTTTATAATGAAGGGGGCAGCCTCCTGATCATAGAAATATATGATACAGGGTAGCACCCTAAGTTAAGTTTGGTGTGCAGGGTCATTTAAACATTAGGTCCTTATTCGCTTTACTGATTGTGCCATCTTTCGAAGTTTCCCACTTTAAGGAACTGGGGGAAGTAGTAACCAACTTCAGCATCATATCTGGAAGAACCCCAAGAGAAACACTGTTGTCCCTTTTGAGTACAGGAATGTGAGCAACATCTTCAAATCATGCACCCTCTAGTGGTCTGCAGTTGCGCTTTAAATGGCAACCTCAATTCTTTGTCAATATGACACAGGAGGGGGGAAAGAATAAGACTTTGCCCCCATGTATATAGGAAAAGAAGAACAAAAGATTGCTGATTTGCATCCTTTCATATCATTAAGATGTTTAAAGGGATGTAAAATGCTGGAGGGAGGGGTCACCTTCCAGCATTTGCTTGGAGGTAATTGGGAATGTGCAGCGGTGAAGATTAATGTTCCTAAAAGATCTCAGATTAACAGCCAAGGCTTGTTAAAGATGCTAACAACAAAAGGGGCTTTTTTGGCTATGGCCAGAATAAGAACAAGGACAAGGTGGGTCCGCTGCTTCGGGAAGATGATGAAGTGTTTACAGGTGACTGAGAGAAGGTGGAACTACTCAACTCCTGTTCTGCCTTGGTCTTCTCCCACAGGGGGAATTGTTGTGTCAACCTGGGAAAAGTAGAACAGATGATATAAGCCGGGGCTTGCAGCCCAGGATGGGCAAGGAAAGGGTCAGAGAACACCTACCTACTTTAAATGAGTTCAGGAATGTTTCCAGGTGAGTCTTTTATTGTGTAATCGCCCTGCCTCATTCAGATAATTTTACAGAGGCTCCAGAGGTCAGGTGGATTCAGGAAACTACAGACTGGTCAGCCTGACGTTGAAAGTGGGCAAATTTCTAGAACAGATGATTAAGTGGTCAGTCTGCAAGCATCTAGAAAAGAATGCATTGTTTACTAGGAGCCAGCATGGGTTTATTGAAAATTAGTCAAGCCAAACCAACTGTATCACCTTTTTGATAAACATACTAATTTGGTAGATCATGGGAACACTGTACATTGATTTGAGTAAAACATTAGACAAAATCATATTGTGAAGAAAGGGGAGGCTGGCTGGAGGGGCTCTGCCAACCCACCCTTTTTACCAAAGACCAGAGATCCAAGGTGCAAGACTGCCAGCCTTAGCTCTGCAGTCTTGACTTGATTCTCTCAGGGACTTGCCCTTGTCTATACTCTGGATTTAGCGCTGAACCACAGAGAAACCACAAACGCCGTGTGGGGTAAAACCAAGAAGGTTTATTCAGGTAAACAGATTACAACAAAAGGTGGGAAATGAGGGAAGGAGAAAGGTAGGAAGACACTTTGGTACAAACATAGTAGAGCTACAAAATAACAAAGCTGGTTCCTTTAATTCTATATATCTTCCAGGCACTCACTCTTTACCTGGGGGCCAGTCTGCTTCAGGGCTGCCTCAGCAAAAGCCCTCATTCAGCGAGTTTCACCAGGAGCCACCTGGGGCTGGATCCTGAGGCCAGTCCAAAGACCTGGATCTCCGCGCAGCTTGCTGCCCATGATCAACAACCAAAACCAGAAGCCACAGCTGGCAATATAGATTCTTCCCCCCCCCTCTTTTCAGTAGCTCAGCTGTCTTCGGCCAATCAGGATGAACTTCACCTGGCCAGGCAGGGGGTGGGTGACTCATGGCTAGTGGGCTGCATTTGCATACTAAAGGGCCTGGTTACGCAGACCTTTGAGGCGCCTGCAGGGCCCCATCAGATAACCTATGTACATTCCGCCGCTCCCAACTCTTAGCTGGGATTATACTTGTTTATGCCTGAGGCGGTAGGGGTGTGTGTGTGTGTGTGTGTGTGTGGAGGCTTTTTCTCTACACATATCTTTGTTGATAAAATGTGAGCTGGGCAATACTGTATTGCTCAGGGATGTTGAAGAGTCCTTGGTTTCGAGTCACGAGTTGAGTCACGAGTCTTTAGACCCGAGTCTAAAGGCTATTTTGTTGGGAAACCCCCCAAATAACCAGACAGGCAGAGGAGGCAGGGAACCCCAAAACAGGCAGGCAGAGGCCTTTGTCTTGGACAATTCAAACTGTGGAACTGGTCAAGAAGAGACCAGGCAGGCATAGGAGGCTGCGAACCCCAAACAGGCAGGCAGAGGCAGCCAAACCCAAAATGTCTGAAAGGTTGCATTTTAGGAAAATGATTTTAAAAAATAAACTTGCTGTACTTCCTAAAACCTATCCATGTTGCATTTGAGGAACACAATTTTGGAACAAGAGTCCTTGGTCTCAAGTCCTGAGTTGAGTCTCGAGTCCCATTAAAAATATTGGGACTCGAGTCTGACTCGAGTCACAGGGGGGACTCAGTCCGACTCACGAGTCGAGTCCTGGAGTCCGAGTCCCCATCCCTGGCAATACTACAGCTGTACTGAACAACTGTACCCAACAAGTGCTCAATATTAATGGCTCTTGTGTCAGCCTGGAACATAGATTAAATTTTATAATGTAATATAAAAATTTCCAGAAATGTTTTTAAAAAAATTATATATATAAAACATGTATAAGACAGAAACAATTAGACCTGTAAAATACAACGTCTTAAGGGCTGAAGATGATGATAATGTCCTTTCAGACTTGAGGACCTCTATCTCTAGATGGAGTATTATTAGTGCCAAAGTTTTTTTGTTTGGTACTTCCAGAGAAATGTCCTCACAGCATGTAGGCTTTCTTTACTCTTGTGTAGAAGCCAAACGCGTTTCGGCCCAAAGGCCTTCTTCAGTGGCCCTGTAGTTTTCACTTAAGTCAATATACAAGCTAATGCTCTGTACCTCTCCAATTCAAGGTTGGTTTCATCTACCAAGCTCCTGAGGCAGTGCCACTGAAGAAGGCCTTTGGACCGAAACGCGTTTGGCTTCTACACAAGAGTAAAGAAAGCCTACATGCTGTGAGGACATTTCTCTGGAAGTACCAAACAAAAAAACTTTGGCACTCAGCCAAGGTCTTAAGTCGAGTGCCACAGGGATCTCCCCTAGGTCCTATAATGTTCAAATTTGTTATAAATGATTTGGATGAGGGCTCAGATGGGATGTGTATCAAATTTGCAGATTACATAAAGCTAGGAGGGATAGCTAACACTAAAGAAGACAGAATTAAGATTCATTAAGATGATCTTTACAGTCTGGAACACTGGGCTGAAGCCGCCAAGAAGAAAGTCAATAGAGATATACGTAAAGTCCTGCATTTAGGTACAAAGAATGAAAGGCACAAGTATAAGATGTGGGAGACCTTGCTTGGCAGCAGTACATGTGAAAAGGATCTAGATATCATAATTGACTGCAAGCTGAACACGAGCCAGCAGCTGCTGAAAGGCCAATGCATCCTTAGGCTGCATGAACAGAAGCATCGTGCCCACATCAGGGGAGACTATATATTCTGCTCTATTCTGTGCTGATCAAGCTTCATCTGGAGTCTTGTGTTCAGTTCCAGGTGCCACATTTTAAGGACATTAACAACCTGGAGCTTGTCCAGAGGAGGGTGACCAAGATGGTGAGGGGTCTGAAAACCAAGTTCTATGAGGAACAGTTGAAAGAGCTGGGTATGGCCTGGAAAAGAGGTGATTGAAGTGAGATGCGAGAGTGATCTTCAAAGAGCTGTCATGCAGAAGATGGAGCAGAGTTGTTCTCTCTTGCTTCACAGCAGTGTTCTCCAACCTTGGGTCCCCAGATGTTTTTGGGGACACTGCTTCAGAGGCTAGGACTCAATGTGCTATGGCCTCCTGAGAAATTGCAATGCTAGTGGAAAAGAACTCCCGCTTTGCTGTCATCCCTGCCACAGAGTAGGCTCAACAATGAGCTGTAGCCTGTGTTCAGTCAGACGCGACATGAGCCACCTCGTTGTCTTCCCGCTTGCTTTACTGCCCTCAGCTTAAGTGTATACCCAAGGAGCTTTCTGGGTTCTGCTCAGAGGGAGAGGGCACTTGGGCGTGAGCATCTACTGCCCGAGTCATCTCTGCATTCAGTAACCAGAACTTTGACAGGAACACCAGCGGGAAAATCCCTGAGTTCACTGTAATCCATCAGAATCCATTAGCCTCCATGGGTCAACCATTTTAATAGTTCCCCCACCCTTGCAGAGATTCTAAACCTCAATAGGAAGTGATCCAACCATGATGCGGGGATAGATGTTAATTCCCACACTTTCAGATCACACGCCCAGTCAAGAAAACCAAATCAGGTGTGTGTTCTCCTACACGTGTTGGGCCAATGACATGTTGAGACAACTCCATGGTTGTCATAGAAATCATGAAGTCCTGAACTGCTCCGGATCGAGAAGCCTCAGCATGGGAGTTGAGATCCCCCAGAACCATCTGTCAAACTCGACCCCTCAATAGGGCCTCAAGCTTGCCCTCTTTATTGGGGTCTCTGGGTGCGCTTATGTAAGTTTGAGGGCTTCTTTGCTCTAACCCAGGGCACTCCAACCTTGGGTCCCCAGATGTTGCTGGCCTACAGCTCTCAGCATACCCAGCCAGCATGGCTAATGGCAACAGCAACTAACTAATAAGGCAACCAGGAAAAAACTGGTGGGGGGAAGAACAAGAAGAGGTGATAGGCCTAAGTGTCTAGCCTCCTTTCTCCTCAACTGGCCTGTTAATCTTCCGAGTCCAATGTAATAGCTGCACAATGCCTTTTAAGTGGTGGTAAAGCTTTGAGCCCTCTGTATGGATAACCCCATACATTTGAACATATCTGTCCTTTTAAAATTATTTTTATTGCCATCAGTGTATGTGCATGTGTGATCAGAACTGGTCCCATACCATGTGAGGAGGGACTTTTTTTTAACCCTTTCCCCAACACTGCGAACCTAACAAAAATCACCACCCAGATACAGGACGAAAGCTGCTTTGGCAGCTTTTTAAATATGTATATATGTAATAAATAACCCTATACATATTTTAAGGTTAAGCTTCCCCCCAGTGAACATGTATAGGATAGGGCTCCATCTCATACGCTGAACTAGACTCGTGGCACACTTGTCCAAAAATGTAACATAGGAAGCCGAACATATACTTATTCAGACCATTGGTTCATCTACCCCAGTGTTGTGTCTACACTGACTGGCAGCAACGCTCCGTCTTCCCCAGCACTACCTGGAAATGCAAGGGATTGAACCTGGGACTTTCTGCATGCAAAGCATGTGCTATGGCTCTATGGACTCTTTTACTAGTGCATTGGAATACAGTAATAAGTATCCAAAACCAGTTTGGATACTTATTACTGTATTTGGATATTAAGTGTCAAAAAGGACAATTGGAGAAAGACACCTTTGTGAACATTTGGGGTAAATTTTTGGATTATGTGTTGGTAAAGGGGAGGGGGAACAAACCTTGTCAAGATTTGTTATATTTTTGGAATATAGAATAATATCTTGTATATATACAAAAATAAAAAATAAAAAAAAAATTGGGGTGAGAAATATAACTTGGTCCCAAGAGGTGGGGGGGGGTGCACAATGTTTATGTTGTATTTTTTTTTTGTTGTATTCATTAGTAGTTGTAAGATGTGAAAAATTAAAAATTTAAATTAAAAAACAAAAACAAAAAAACAAAAACAAAACCAGTTTGTTGAATCCCATATATTATTAATATTATGAATTGTTTTATTTGTGTTCTATTGACATTCTATCCACTCCTACTTGGATGGGCGATTCCAGAAGGTGAGACTGGGGAATTATTGCTCTGCCCTTTGGCAGTTACACAGGGCTCTATTTTATCCCCCATTCTGTTCAACATGTTGTAAGCCGCCTTGGGAGGGCTTCTGCCCTGAAAGGCGGCCTAGAAATATTTTAAATAAATAAATAAAATAAACATCTTCATGAAACTGCTGGGGGAGGATATCTGGAGATACAGACTGAGACATCACCAATATGCTCATGACACCCAGCTCTGTCTCTCCTTTTCATCAAATTCAGGTGAGGCAGTGGGTGTTCTGAATCAGTGCTTGGGTGCAGTAATGGACTATGGTGACCAACGAACTGAGACTCAATCCAGATAATATTGTAAGAATTAAGAGAATGTTTCTTTCCCAAATTATATTAAATAAAATAAAAGACAGAAATTAAAAGAAGCCAGAGAACTCACCCTGAATGGGGGCCCCAGTCTAGTGATAAATGAGGCCTAAAATATGTAAGGAACTCAATGCCCGGGTCATAAGGATGGCATGGGATTAGTAGATGATAAATTATGCTTAGATAGGGATGACATTGAATAAGTAGGTAACAGATAAATGAAGAATCCTCCCTTTCTGAAAACACAGACCAGGCATAAAAATGTGTCAAAAGAAGAGGTGTCTGCTGATGGGAGAGTAAGAGGTCAAAGTTAAAGTGAAGTTAAGGAATGTGTGGAAGAGCCAATAGGAAATTAGAGTAAGAGGATACCACACAACAAGGGGATGGACTGTAAACAGGGGCGGGGAATAATGTATTCAGTTTAGGCGGTCGGGATAGGCTGTGAACCTCAAAGTACCCAGCCAATGGGGGAATGAGGGAGGAACCCTGCGGCCGGGCATAGGGAATAAAAACACGCTGCTTGAATGTTAAGGTGTGCCTACCTGCATAGCGCACCCACTCTTGCAAGACTGTATTCAGTAAAAAGTGCTTTGCTTTCACCAATTTTCTTGTCCAGAGAACTATTTCTTTTTACAGGACTTGAACAAAGTCACTTCTAACAATATGGAGGTAAGAACATAAGAAGAGCCCTGCTGGATCAGACCAAGGGTCCATCTAGTCCACCATTTTGTTCACACAGTGGCCAAGCAGCTGCCCACGGGATCCCACAAGCAGGACATGAGTACCACAGCACCCTCCCACCCATGTTCCCCAGCAACTGATGTACATAGGCATACTGCTAGTACAGTTAGTGGGTGGTTCTTCTGCCCGGATGGATGATATTCAACCTGTTCTGCAGGGGGTTGCAACTCCCCTAAAGGATCATGTCCATAGTTTAGGGGTGCTCTTGGATCCAGCACTGTCATTGGAGGCACAAGTGGGCGGCCTTGGTGGCATGGAGCACTATTGCAACCCTATCTGGACAGAGATAGCCTAGCTTTAGTTATCCATGTGCTGGTATCCTCACATTTGGATTACTGCAATGCATGATATGTGGGGCAGCCTTGAAAACAATTCAGAAACTTCAACTGGTTCAAAATAAGGGAGTTATGGTAAGAGCCCAAACTGGACTCAGTTCGTTGTCTAGCTGACCTCAGCCAATTTAGTAGCCAGATGCGGTTAAGGTGGTCAAACAGCAAAGTGCTTTATTGAAAGAAAAATGCTGCAGCATGTCCTCCCCTGGGACACAACAGGGGAAGGCCCAGAATGCATGCAGGCATATATCTTATCTGGTCAAGGCTAGCTCATGCAATTCTGTAGCAAGCATGCTCTTTATCTGGCCAGCTTCTTGGTCAGCTTTGTCGTTTCTGTGGAATTACAGGGAGGTGGAAGTGGTCACCTTTCTTGGAATGTAGCTAACAAAAAGCAAGATGTGCCCATATCTTATCTGGTCAAGGCTAGCTTATGCAGTTCTATAGCATGCTCTTTATCTGGCCAGGTGAGGTGGTCACCTTTCTTGGAATGTAGCTAACAAAAAGCAGGCTATGAAACTCATAGTAATTAGGCACAGAGAAACTTTCTGCTGCTTCCCACAGAGTGAGATTGTTAACGGGGACTGGCCAATGTGATCATATTGCACCAGTGCCAGCATTAACCTACAAAGTGCTGGTATTAACCTACAAAGCCCTAAACCAGGGCTCTCCAACCTTGGGTCCCCAGATGTTGCTGGACTACAGCTCCCAGAATCCCTTGCCATTAGCCATGCTGGCTGGGTATGCTGGGAGCTGTAGGCCAGCAACATCTGGGGACCCGAGGTTGGAGAGCCCTGCCCTAAATGGTTTGGGGCCAGGTTACCTAAAGGATTGTCCCCTTCCATATATACCTGCCCAGACCCTAAGATCATCCTCAGAGGCCCTTCTCCGGGCGCCCCCACTGAATGAGGTGAAGCAGGTGGCTACTAAACAGAGGGCCTTTTCAGTGGTGGCACCCAAGTTGTGGAATGCCCTCCGCAGAGATGCTTGCCTGACACCTACATTGTGGTCTTTTTGGTGCCTGGTGAAGACTTTTTAGTCCTTCATTTAGAAAAAAAAAGGTGTTAGTGCATTTTTAGATCTTTGTACTGCTGCTGGCTTTTATCTTGTTTTTTACTTTGGATTTATTCTATTTTAAACATACAGTTTTTATATTATGTTTTATTGTATTTTATGGTTTTAAGTTTTGTTTTGTGAACCACTCAGAGAGGTTTGGCTAATAGCTGATATAAAAATATAATAAATAAAATAAATACTGAAGTAAATTACATCTTTTTCTCCTTAATGGATTTTTCTATGGTAAGAAAAAGGATGGAGGAATTGGTGGGAAATCATAGGAGGGTTATGAGTGGAAGACGACACAGAGAGACAGTGTAACGTAGTGGTGAGAGTGTTGGACTGGGACTCGGGAGATCCAGGTTCTAGTCCCCGCTCGGCCATGAAACTCACTGGGTGACTTTGGGCCAGTCACTGACTCTCAGCCTAACCTACCTCACAGGGTTGTTGTGAGGATAAAATGGAGAGGAGGAGGATTATGTAAGCCGTCTTGGGTTCCTTTCAGGAAAAAAAGGTGGGGTATAAATATAATAAAATAAATAAAATAAATTCTGGACTCACTGTAAAGGAGGACAGGGTGATGACACAATAAAAGCCTGGTCTGGAAGCAACTGCAGTTTGGCCCTGAGACTACTGAGCCAGGAACACACAGCAGCACAAGGCAGGTGCAGCTGGCAGGATGACTAGATGGGTCCTCCTGCCTCTGTCCCAAGTGTGCCATAATTTCCCACTGCCTGTCTCCGCTTGGCATCTTTCACATACAAGAACTTCTTTAATGCAGTCTCCCATTCAAGGTATTTGAAATACATGTGATGTATATATGACATCTATAGTGTGACGTATTTATATATTTTAAATAAAACATTTGCTCTCTCTACTAATTGTAGAAATCTCTTCAAATATCTATTCCAGTTTTTCATTGGAAAAAGTAATAGGTACTGGGACTCTTGCCCTGCTGGAAGCACCTTTGCATCCTGATCTTAACGTGCTTGGTTCCAGGTCAGCAAGTTTAGGTTTGTAGTTCTGATTTGGATCTAGGTTGTGGTTACTCTGTAGTGACTGCAAGTAAGATATATATATTTAAAGCTTTAAGGTTTTTATTGTCTCTAGAAACTTTATCCTAGTGGGAGAAGAGAGGCATAAAACTGTTAGCACCTGAACCGAGAACTGATCTGCAACGGGGCTCCTTCAGCTTGCCCCGTGCGACAACTGGCTCTAATCGAAAGCCAGTGTGGCACAGTGGTTAGAGTGTTGGACTGGGACTCGGGAGATCAGGGTTCTATTCCCCGCTCAGCCATGAAGCTCACTGGGTGACTTTGGGCCAGTCACTGACGCTCAGCCTAACCTACCTCACAGGATTGTTGTGAGGATAAAATGGAGAGGATAATGTAAGCTGCCTTGGGTTCCTTGCAGGAAAAAAGGCGGGATATAAATATAATAAATAAATAATCCAGATAATAGATAAATAATCCAGGATAGCCAGTTAATGGATCTGGAAGCCCTGCTACTTAATCCCAGGTGTTTTGGAACAGGCTGCACTTAAACATTAGTAGCTGTGAAGGGAAAGGGCTGTTCACATGCCCAAAAGCACTCTCCTTTTGGGGGGGGGGGGGGACTGCTTTGCATTTTCCAAGGATAATCCCTGGCTGGGAAGAGAGGCTACGTATTAAAAATGCAACCTCCTGCAGGGACCCTTTTCTTCGCTACCACTTCCGGGGCTGAGAACCAGCATGACAACAAGAAGTTCCGGGGCTGTGAGACCATATCAATGTGTGCAGTAAACCCCTCTTCCCAATTTCTCAAGAGCGCACGAAGTCCATCCGAACTAGCAAGACACTGACTAAGGCGGTCATCTGACCGGCATCACGGCCAGAGTGGGGCGGTCGGTCGGTCGTGTAAACCAACCAGAAAAGAAAGGATACAAACCTCGCCCCCCCCCCCCCGTTCTCCTAAATAAAAGCGGCCAATCCCCGGGCGGCAGAAAGAGTGTTTCGACCCGGCTTCCTGAGAGGGGTGTGCAGCCCCCCGTGCCTGGAGCGTCGCTTGCTTGCCTGGCTTTGAAGTCGCCGGCCACAGAGGAGAGCTGGTGCGCAAGGTGAGTGCGCTGAATGGCGGGGTGCCTTTGGGGAGCGTGCCACAGGGGAGCGAGGTTTCCCACCAGGGCTCTCCCACCTTGGGTCCCCCAGATGTTGCTGGCCTACAGCTCCCAGCATACCCAGCCAGCATGGCTAATGGCAAGGGATGCTGGGAGCTGTAGGCCAGCAACATATGGGGACCCAAGGTGGGAGAGCCCTGCTATAGGCAAACGCCAAGGGCTGGCTGCTCTCTCCTTGTTCTGCTATCTGGCTGGCCATTGCTGGAAACGGAATACAGTCGTGCCTCGGATTGAGAGCATAATCCGTTCCGGAAACGTGCCTGTAATCCAAAACACTCTTACAGTAATACCTTGGATTACAAGTAACTTGGTTTGAGAGCGTTTTGCAAGACAAGCAAATTTTTAAATATTTATTTAATTTTTTTTTAAACTTGATATACAAGCGACGTCTTGCAATACAAGTACTGTAGTACGGCTTAAATTAAAAATCTCTGTACACATTTTTTGGGGGGGATTTCGTTTTGATATAAGAGTGTTTTGGATTACAAGCACGTTTCTGGAACGAATTATGCTCTCAATCCAAGGCATGACTGTATATCAAAACGAAATCCCCCCCCCAAAAAATTGTACAGAGATTTTTAATGTAAGCTGTACTACAGTACTTGTATTGCAAGACGTCGCTTGTATATCAAGTAATAAATAAATAAATAAATAAATATTTAAAAAATTGCTTGTCTTGCAAAACGCTCTCAAACCAAGTTACTTGCAATCCAAGGTATTACTGTACTGGGTTTATGGAACCTTGGTCCGATCTAGCAGGGCTCCCTGGTATCGTGTTCTTTCTTGTATGGTAGTGCTCGCTCTCCCACAGTTGTGGGGAGGATGAGACAAGGAGTAATTCTCTTGTCCCTTTGTCCTCTTTTTGTGGCATATGATTACAGCTAGGAGTGGGCCTTGGGACCAATTTTTAATGCCAAGCGCCGCTTGCCAAGTATGCAAAGTGATAACGGTGGGAAATGCTACTAAGTTGTCAACTCCCACAATGGCTTTAAATGCCCGGGATCCGCCCCAGATTTGCCTTCTGCAAAGTAATAATCATTCTGAGTCATATTAGCAGGGCTGGCTGCTAGGCCAGATTCTTATATACAAAGTGGGTTAGAAACTATTGCAGTAGTAAATGCTACTGTGCATAGACAGATGGGAGTTAGGTGCCATTCCTGTCTGGTTGTTGAAGAGTTCTGTGTTGCACAAAACCTTGTGCATTGTTCCACGTACTTAAGACCTGTGTCATGAAGGATGTTGCCTGCTCTCTCTCTGATTTCCTGGTGTTGTACAAGAGACAATCCCTCTTCACTCCCCACCTCATTAATTGGGATTTTGGAGTTGACAATCTGTGTTTGTTCTCCCTCCTGTCAAAGTGGATTCCTAGTCCCTTCTCTGAATCTGGATTACCTTTGAGTTTGTGTTTTTACTTCTTGTCACACTTACATACACACAAAGAACAAACATCTTTCATAAAGAGGAACTGGGAGAGTGCACTCCAGATTAAGATTAAGCCACCGCAAATCATACAACCACAGTTCCAGGAGAATGTCCACAATGAGGCACCTCAACATTGCATTTGGCTGAACGCTTTGTTTTTGCACAAGATACTGTCAAATGGACTTCCCTCGTGCAAGTGTATGTAGAAATAAAGAACTGTGGGTGTGCACCTCACACAAAAAATCGGGCCACCCCAAATCAGGCAGTGACAGAACCTGGAGACTGTTGCGTACAAGGCATCCTTTCATCATGACTGGCCAAATGCTTTGTTTCGATGGAAGATATTGTCAAATGTGATGCCCCCAGTTGCATGACAGGGTCTTGAGTCAAAGCAAAGCATTACGCTGGATGTAATACTAGGGCACCCGAAGGTGGTATTCTCTTGGTGTATGATTTGTGGTAGCCCCAAGCTTAGTTAGGGAAGGGCACCCACAATTCCTTACTTGCAAGTGTTGGCTCAGGTCATCACACATGAAAGAGCAGTTGTGCAAAAACAGTTTCACCGGGGGGAGAATTTTTGTGGGCGGTGGGGATGGATACTGTCTGCATTGCTAGCCTAACTGAAGTTGGGATTTCTCTTTGGGCCCTGACAGTTTTCACAGGGGAATTATCCTTAATCAGCCCCCTTCAAACCCAGAGTTCACCCACGTGATGCGCCTGTGCTGGTTTTATGAGTGTCACAAGGGGCCCCTTTAGGTCAACTGACTGAGCTGGCCAGCTTAGTTGCATTCCCCTGTAGGTCAGAGTTCTGCATCACATACTTCACGCATACCTTCTAATTCAGTGTTCTCCAACCTTGGGTCCCCAGATGTTTTTGGCCTACAACTCCCAGCTGGCTGAGGCATGCTGGGAGTTTATAGATTTCATAGATCACAGAGTTGGAAGGAGCCTACAAGGCTATCGAGTCCAAGCCCCTGCTCAATGCAGGAAACTAGAGGAGGGGTCTCCAAGTAATAACCAGGCTTGACCCTGCTTAGCTTTCCACGCTCAGACAAGCTGAGCCAGCGTAAGCCACAGGCCTGTTATAGTTGTAGGCCAAAAACATCTGAGGACCCAAGGTTGGGGAACACTGTTCTAATTTATGATCTGGTGCTTTGGTGAGGGCCGTCTTCTTGGTCTCGGGCTCTTCACAGCAGTGTGGCAGCCTGCAGGAAGTCACCGGCTCACCTGTAATGTGCCTTCCTCTTTGCATCATTCTCCTTCCAGGTTAATGGCCAGAATGTGGGCACAGTTGATGGTGTATGTAGTGTTAGGCGGGGCAGCCACTTCTCTGCGGTGCCCCAATGGACGCACATGTGAGGGATTCTCTACTTGTTGCAAGCTTCCTGGAGGGGATGGATATGCCTGCTGCAACCGACCTCAGGTAGGAACTGTTCTTGGGTGGCAACTGCTGGACTGTTACAAATAGGTCTCTCTAACATATTTAAATTCTATGTACATATGTATGTATGTATGGTATTTTATTTTATTGGTTCCTGTAGCTTGCTCAATCCCCGGTGCTCAGGGTAGATAACAAATGTAATGACTCTTCTCTTTCCCTGGCACCCAAAGCTAGTTTGAATAAAAACTTGCTGCACCATTTCTGGAAGATGGTGAGATTCTGAGTTTCCTGGGAAATATAATTCCAAAGTTGGGAACAACCACCAAAGACGCCTATTTTGTGAACCTGGTGTGATGTATATGGTTGATGTGCTTAAGTGTTCCCGGTTAGTCTTAACATTCAAAGTGGAATGTGTTGGAAGGAGTCTCTTAAGTATGCTGGGCCCAGGCTATTTGGGTATAAATAAACCCAGTTTGTCAACAGATTTCCCAAAGTATTTTCTCACTTGCAAAATGTATTTCATCATACTTGCTATATTCTGTAATCTTTTATTCTTGGTAATATCTTTTTGTTTCTAGATACACAAACTGAGGGTGCAATCCTATACATGCTGGAAGTTGTAGGACTTTTTTCTGTCTAAACTTGCATAGGACTGCACCCATAATGATAACTGTTCATTTAAAATGTGGACTTCATATATTCTAATAATAACAGTGTTCTGTTTCTCCTCATAGTTGTTTCCAATACAATTGAACCACTCGTTATGACTTAAATCAGCATCATTCTTTAACCTGTTTAACTGAAATATTTCTGACATTGTGCCGAGCCTCGGAAAACAGGATGCCTTGCTTCTTTCTGTGTCATTACCTCTCGGAATGACAGGGGTATGCCCCGGCACCCTCATCCTGTCCCCACTCGGGGGCTTGCCCTCACAGTTGCCGCTTGAGGGGAAGGGCAGGGTCCAAGGCCAGTACAGACCTTGGCTGGCTACGAGGCTAGCCAAGACGTGTGGGACTTTTGGAGGACGTAATAAGGAGCACAGCTCTCCTGCAGCTTCTGCCAATCCCACCCCTCCCCGCTAAGCCTTCTGCACATGTCTGAAGCGTATAGAGCAGGGCTCTCCAGCCTTGGGTCCCCAGATGTTGCTGGACTAGAGCTCCCAGAATCCCTTGCCATTAGCCATGCTGGCTGGGTATGCTGGAAGCTGTAGGCCAGCAGCATCTGGGGACCCAAGGTTGGAGAGCCCTGGTCTAGAGGGAGTGTCCCTAGCACAAAATGAGGGTTCTCTTCCAAGTTACAGGGAGCATGTGATGCCCTTGTTACAGCAGCTTCACTGGCTACCTGTCTGTTTCCAGGGATAATTCAAACTGCTGGTTATGACCTATAAAGTTCTATACGGCTTGAGATCAGGCCACCTGAACTGCCTTGTCCCATAGGAGCCTGCCTGGGGCTTAAGGTCTTTGGGAGAGGGCCTTCTTTTGAGACTGCTGCCTTCAGAGGTGTGTGGTGGTGGTGCAAGGAAGGGCCTTCTAGGTGGCTGCTCCCAGGCTGTGGAACTCCCTGCAGAGGGAGGCTAGGGTTGCTCCCTCTCTTTACTGTCCTTCCACTGGCAGGCAAATACCTTTTTAATTCCAGCGAGTCTGTTGGGTTGGATGTTTTTATTCTGTTATTCTTGTGTTTTTAATTGTGTTTTAATGCATTTGTTTTATTGTTTTAATCAAGTTCTACCTATGATTGTAAGCTGCTTTTAGTGCCATTTTTCTTGGTGGAAAGGCAGGGTACAAATCAAGGAAATAAATAAAATCTCTGAGGTATGCAGTAAACTTGGAGGTGGTCTCTGGCTCGCGTGTTGTTGTGCCTGCGTTTGGAAAGACATGGGGCAGCTGTGCCAGAGTGTGTTTGGGGCGGGGCCAGGTGCGTGTCATCGAAGCACCGGGGAAACGCGTGGGCCCAAGACCGCCGCTTGTTGCCGTCGGAGACGCGAGGCTGTTCGTGATTCCCGGCCCCCCAAAGGCCTTAAAGAGGACTACGGGGGTGGGGGCAGACTGGCCCAGCTGGGCTGCCTTACCAGTCAGCGCCTGCTGAAAAGGCAGCTCCAGACACACACCAGTCGCTGCCTCTAACAGCCGTAGCCTGGCACTCCTGACTGCCCCAGCCCAGACAAGTATTTACGACTTTTGGAACGACCTTGACTACGGGATTTGCCTGCTCCTGGTTATCTTGTTTTTGGACTTCTCTTGTTGTCAATACAGCCCAAGGTTCAGGCCAACGGCTTTCTCTGAACCAGGCTGAATTACAACATGTGTAGCAACTGCTTTGCCCAGACGGTGTTCCCTGGCGTCCTCCACTGCTGAAAAGGCCGGGGGCAGCCATGTTGCCCACTCCTCTGCTCTAGCTCACTTTCGTGTCTGCTGCAGATGCTGCTCCCTGAGGGGAAGGGTTGGGGCTTGCCGTTTGCGTCAGTCTGTTGTGGGGAGCAGAATTGCATCCCACGCTCATGCTTCCTCTTTCTCTTCACAGTTCATGGGAGCGTCGCTGCGCGTGTTGTCTGCAGACAGGTCGAACGAGGTTGCCGGGGTCGTGTGTCCCGATGGTACCATGTGTCCAGCCGAATACTCCTGTCTGCATACTCTGGGCGCTTCCTTTGCCTGCTGCCCTTGGGAAGAGGTGAGCTGTGGAACAGAATAGGGAAGGAGCTTCTGCAAGGAGCAGGTGGCAGCCGGCCCGTTGCAACACCTGCCAAGTTCGGGGGATACCTGGAAGAGGGAGCTCCCGCCTCCTTGCACCACACCTGCAGCGCCTCCTTGGGTTCTAGCAGGGGCTTGGCCTCCCCGCCCCGCCCCCCCTGGTGGAGTCCCTGTGGGCATGCGGGAGGCACCCACTCTTCCCTCCCCGGTGCTGGAGCTCCGCATGGTGCACGTGGGGCCAGCACATGCCCCGTGAAGCCTGGGACCCAGCTGGTGCTGGGAGGAGTGACTGCTGTGCCAAGCCCTTTCTCCATGCTGAGAGAGGCAATTTCCATGCCTCTCCCAGCAGATAAAAAGGCAAAATGGGGAGGGGATGCGATGTCCGTTGGTGTGGTCATGCTCATAGACATCATCTGGCAATTAGTCCTTGTCCCCCCCAAAAAACTGTTCTGCACCCCTGCCTGATATGGATTTGCTGCCTAAAAGAACCAAGGGGAAAGGAAGAGGACCACGGTTCTGGAACTGGAATGAGCTCCACTTGCAGTCTAGCCAGAATACAGAAAAGTTGGGAAAGAGCCTCTCTGAGCACATATAGAATGGCTTCCCTGTGTCATGCCATTGAAATAACCACAGCAATCGCACCTACCCATCTAGGTCACAGGCAGACGTGAGTCCCACTACACCTCTTTCTAAAACTCAACTCCCACAGAATTTGTGACACACCTTTCTCCAGCCCTCCTCTCAAAAGTTGTCTGAACACCGCTGGAGGGCTCCAGGTTGGAGAAAGCTGGAATATACAGGTTTCATCATCCCCAGCCAGCAGTGGGTTTGATGGAACCAAAAAGAGAACTAGCCTCAAGGTGCTGGAGAAATAAGTTTATTCTTTAAGAAGCCCAGCACATTTCAACCCAATATATTATGTGGGGCCTTCCTCAGGGGAACTTGCCTGCCTTCAAATATATGAGACAGTCCTGACAGAGTTCTCTGAAGGCTTTTTAAGAATGCCCCTGAGGAAGGCCGCAGGTAATATTGGGCCAAAACGCATTGGGCTTCTCATAGAATAAACTATCTTTTCAGCATCTTGAGACTAATCTTCTCTTACGGGATCTACTTTGGATGTTTTCCAGTGTTCTTACTTCAGGGCTTGATGGAGGTTGTAGACGAACACAGCTGGAAGGCCCTGGGTTGGAGAACACTAGTATACTGTCCTTGGTTGAGGAGTCTGCCAAATGCCATGCCAGGACGGGCTTCTTGCGGCTTTTTCTGAGTGCCCTTCGGTGTTGACCTGGCTCTTGCCTCCTCTCCTGCAGGCCATCTCTTGTGCTGACGGACGCCACTGCTGCCCGCCTGGTTCCTACTGCAGTGCTGATGGGCAGTTGTGCCCACAAAGTGACGGTATTTTGGGACAGGGTGGTGGAAGGGGTGGAATTGAATATCCAGAAAGAATTGTCTAGAAACAGAAGCAGGGGCTCAGCCAAAACCTTTCTAAAGAGAAGGGCCTGCATTTGCTTTCTAAATACACCAGGGCAGGCAAAGGACAACCAGGGCAAACTAGACCCGGCTCTTAGGGTTGGTATTTCCCTAAGCAAGGGAACATGAAAGCTTCTGCAGATCTCTTGAGGTGGAAAGGGGGAACATTGCTTAAGCAAAGCCGCCTGGACGTAGGCCATACAGAACTGTAAATTGGGCCCAGAAGCAAATTGGCAGCCAGTGCACTTCTCACAGGAACTGTGTCACGCAGCCTTTGATTTCTCTCTCTCTCTCTCTCGCATGCGCCAAGGCTTTCAGGAAGGTGTATAGCTACTAATTTTATTTATTTATTTAAAATATTTTTTTATCCTGTCGCTCAGCCAAAAAAGGCTCCCAGGGAGCAGCTTACTATCAGTCGGGGAAAAGACAGTCCTTATGCACAGGCTTACAATCTAAAAAGACATGACACAAGGAAAAAAGGGATGGAGAGAAGAGGGAAAAAATCACATAGACTGTGCTGGTGAAATGGCCTGGAGATGGGGGAGTCCAGCTGGAGCAGGCCCTGATGTTCCCTTTGCCTGCTCCTGTCTCGTATGCATAGTGGTGATGTGTGTGTGTGTGTGTGTGTGTATGTGTCAGATATAGTGCTATTGATTTAAAGAGTCTTCTGGTTTTTTATTTCCTTCGTCGGGGAGAAAAAAATGACCGCAGTGAGGTAGACAACTGTGGTGCCCATTTCACAGGGAGGAAACTCAAAGTGACTGGGTTTGCACCATGCGACAACCCATCATGGGTTGCTACCCACAAAAGTTTGTCATATTGTGCAGACCTAAACCCGATTCCCACAGGGTGGCTTGTTTGAGGGCAACAAACCACCCTGACAACCCATAGCTTGTTCTAGGGGTTGCTGTACCCATGATTGGATTGTGTCGCTCGAACCCGGGCGGCTGACCTGATTGTGGGGATCGGCTAGCGCAGGGCTCTCCAACCTGGGGTCCCCAGATGTTGCTGGCCTACAGCTCCCAGCATACCCAGCCAGCATGGCTCATGGCAAGGGATTCTGGGAGCTGTAGTCCAGCAACATCTGGGGACCCCAGGTTGGAGATCCCTGGGCTAGCGACTCGCCTAGCAAGAGTGGCCAAAAAACCCTCGCCGTTCCTGCCAAGCTTGCCTGTGCCTGCCACCCTACAAGTCCCCGAGTGGCACGTGGGGGTGGCCGGTACTGGCTTGCTGCCCTCCCTGTAGTGATCACAAGCTGATTTTGGCTCGCTGCGGCTTTTTTGCACTTTACCCTCTTTTTTTTTGTTTTTGGAAATTGCAAAAGCTGGCTTGACAGCCGGCTTTCACGGTCCCCATTTTGACAGCCCCTTCAAAATGTCCGAGCAGCACCTTGGAGGAGCTGTCAGTGGCTGGCAGAACCTTAAAAAAAAATTTAAAAAAATGTGCGCAAATAGGTTTGTTCTTGTTTGTTTTATATATTTTAGCTGCACTTGCACAAGTGTGGAGGTTCACAGTTGTGCAAGTGTGCCCCAGCTGAGCCTTCATATTCCCAGTGTCGAGCGGGGTACCTGCTGCGAAGGTGTTGTAATTCAGTCTGGTTCAGAAAAAGCCGTTGTCAATACAGTCCAAAGTTCAAGCCAACAAGATAAGTCCAAAAACAAGATAATCGGGAGCAGGCAAATAGCGTAGTCAAGGTCGTTCCAAAAATTGTAAATCACTTGTCTCGGGCTGGGCAGACAGGAGTGTCAGGCTATGGCTGTTAGAGGCAGCGACTGATGTGTGTCTGGAGCTGCCTTTTGAGCAGGCGCTGACGACATGCACCTGGCCCCACTCCAAACACACTCTGGCACAGCTGCCCCAAACGGAGGCACAACAGAAGGCGCAGCAGGTACCAACCTTGGACATTGCCCAAAAGAGGCTCCAAATTGTGTCCGTCCCCCCTTTGGTTTCTCTTGACAGCTGTCAAAAGGCGATCTGTCAAGAGAAACCAAAGGCATGAGTGATCTTTGCTCACAAAAAGGGGCAATTAACTGTCAAAATTCTGGGTCCCCTTTAAAAGTGTTTTTTGACAGGGCAATGGGTGGTTTTGGACTTGGAAAACAGGTGCTAGCAATGGTCAAAACTCCTTTTGCCAAAAAAGAGTGGTGGGATGCACTTTTTTCACTTCCCGAGCACCTAAAGTCTTGGGGGGGGGGAGTGCAAATTATGCCTCACCCTGAGGACTATCGGTGAAAAAAAAGATGCTTTTGCCACAAAGGGGGTATAAATCACACCACCCCCTTTTTGCAAGCAAAGGTCACTCTCACCTTTGGTTTCTCTTGACAGCTCGCCTTTTGACAGCTGTCAAGAGAAACCAAAGGGGGGGACACGGGACACACAATTTGGAGCCTCTTTTTGGCAACGTCCAAGGTTGGTACCTGCTGTGCCTTCTCAGCAGGTACCCCGCTTGACATTGGGAAGCCGAGCCTTCAAATTCCCACACTTGTGCAACTGCGAACCTCTGCAGTAGTGCAAGTGTGCCTAAAAAAAAAAAATTCTCACGATGGCAGTGGGGGGACAAGCCCCCGAGATAGCTCCCTCCCCCAGTGGGTAACAACCCACGGTGAGCCCAATCGTCTGTCGGGTGCACCGTGGGCGGTTTGGTCAAAAGCCATCACTCCATGATGTATTGCCAGGGTGGGTCGGCGTGACGTGCAAATGAGCCCCGGAACTTCACCTGCATTTCCAAGCTTTTCAAAACTTTGATAGAACTTGCAAACAAAATATATCTTTTCTTTAAATTACTTCTAGTTTTAACCCCTCCCGCTATACTCGGTGCTGTTCAGTGCCCGGATGGCGAATCGGAATGCCCAAATGATTCCACCTGTTGTATGATGGCCAGCGGATCCTGGGGTTGTTGCCCAATGCCTGAGGTATGGGAGCCAAATATATGAGCAAGCCAAGTGTGTGTGTGTGTGTGTGTATATATATATGTAACACACACAAACACACACTAGTCCAAAGCATCAAGGACGTTTGAGAGAAACTTTTAAGTTGCTATGAAGAATTAATTACAGAGGAGTCCAATGACAGAAGATTGTCATTAGAATTTATAAAGCATTATTTATAGATGGTTGAGAGGGTAACATATTTATGTACGCTGGCTCAGCTTGTCTGAGCGTGGAAAGTTAAGCAGGGTCAGGCCTGGTTATTACTTGGATGGGAGACCCCTCCTCTAGTTTCCTGCATTGAGCAGGGGGGCTGGACTCAATGGCCTTGTAGGCTCCTTCCAACTCTATGATCTATGCAATCTATGAATGCCTGGGGGAAATTGACTGAAACTGCTATATCACAACAAAAATGGCTCTCTGTCTTTACTAAAGGACCAATGCTGAAACATTTAGAGGACCAGTATAAAAATTATATATACATGGGCACAATTAAGCTTGTGTTAGCTTATCAAATGCTATTAGACCCCATCGTTATCTTATTAGGATATGTGGAAGAGGTAGTGTTAAGTCCACATCAGGAGTTAGCTTGGCATTTTTTTTGCAGTCAAATTTATTAATAGCCACTAACGGAGAAATAATGATGTGTACCAGTGTTAAAAGCTGGTTACTGAAAGTATGGAGAATCTTTGGCCATAGGCAGAGCTGGCGTTGACATTGTACTATGCATGGCAATTCAATAAAATGACATACCGTATTTTTTTTTCAAAGAAGGAAAGATGGGCTTCTAAAGAAATTGAATTAATGTGCCCGGTGTCGTGCTCTCTGCAAGCAGCCCTGCCGGTTGGAAAACCTTAAATCATTGTTCTCCAACCTTGGGTCCCTGGATGTTTTTGGCCTACAACTCCCAGCATGCCCCAGCCAGCTACGCTGCCAGTTGGAAAACCTTAAATCATTGTTCTCCAACCTTGGGTCCCCTGCTGTTTTTGGCCTACAACACCCAGCATGCCCCAGCCAGCGTAGCTGGCTGGGGCATGCTGGGAGTTGTAGGCCAAAAACAGCAGGGGACCCAAGGTTGGAGAACACTGCCTTAGATGGAGGGAGGCTGGGATGGGAAGAGATGGCATACCAGTCTCCTTTTCCCTCCCCCAGGCATCCTGCTGTGCAGACAAGATCCACTGCTGTCCTCATGGCATGACTTGCGATCCTGCACGCTCACTGTGCTTTGCCGCCTCCAGGCAGCAGCCTCTTCGGAAGAAGTTCCCAGCAAAGAAGCAAGCGCTGGCGTTAAGTATGGAACAGGGAGGTGAGGCGGCGCTGGGGTCCTCGTCTCTCTGCTCAGTGTACACTCGCTTGCCAGAGTCGGAGGTTGGCCGCTCAGCTGCCTGTCCCCTCTGCAGAGGCATTGCATCTTGTTCCTTATTTTCATTTTTCTTCTTAATCTCCCACTCGCCCCACAGGTCTTCCTCAGAAAAATATCTGCCCAGGTAATCAGACTAGCTGTCCTGATGTTGCCACCTGCTGCCTGCTTACGTCCAGCCGCTATGGCTGCTGCCCCTTGCCAAATGTGAGTATAGAGTGTGGTTAGGCCTTGGAGATGCGGTCTAGTCCCAGGAGCTTTCATAGATCTCATAGATCATAGAGCTGGAAGGGGCCTACAAGGCCGTCGAGTCCAACCCCCTGCTCAGTGCAGGAAACTAGAGGAGGGGTCTCCCATCCAAGTAATAACCAGGCCTGAGCCTGCTTAGCTTTCCACGCTCAGACAAGCTGAACCAGCATAAGCCACAGGCCACAGCTTCCTGTATGACCCTGGTGCAGCCTTCCTCAGCCTCTGGCGCCCTCCAGATTTGTTGGACTACAATTCCCATATCATCATCCTCATCATCTATTAATTTTATTTTTATACCGCCCAATAGCTGAAGCTCTCTGGGTGGTTTATAACAGTCAATAAAAAAATACAATAAAATCCAGTATAAAATATACACAATAAAAACAGTATAAAAAAAATTAAAACCAAGTTTAAAAATGGCTCCAATAACTAAAACAAGTTAATACAACGTGATCTGTAAAAAAAAGTTGAAATAACCGCCCCACCATGTACTATTTGGAGTTGTTAAATGCCTCGGCATAGAGGGCAGTCTTAACCTGGCACCGAAAAGATAGTATAGTTGGCACCAGGTGGGACTCAGCAGGGAGTTTGTTCCTCGTGGGGGACTACCACTGAAAAGTCCCTCCCCCTTATTGCTGCCCTTCCAAGCCTCCCTTGGAGGTGGCAGTCGGAGGAAGGCCACAGATGTTGAGCGCAGTGTCCGGGTAGATTGTGGTTGGGGGAGGCATTCTGTCAAGTATTGTGGTCCCAAGCTGTGTAGGGCTTTATAGGTTAAGACCATCATGTTGAATCAGGCTCAGAAACATACAGGCAGCCAGTGCAAGTGGGCCAGAACTGGTGTTATATGTTTGGACCTTCTGGTCCCAGTGATGTCTGGCTGCTGCATTTGCAGCTTCTGAACAGTCTTCAAGGGCAGCCCCACGTAGAGTGCATTGCAGTAGTCTAGCTTCGAGATTACCAGAGCCTAGATTACTGAAACTAGGCTATCCCTGTATGGATTGGGGCGTAGCTGGGCCACTAGCTGGAGCTGGTAGCAGGTACTCCGTGCCACTGAGACCACTTGAACCTCAAGTGACAAAGATGGCTCAAGGAGAACCCCCAAGCTACGAACCTGCTCCTTCAAGGGGAGTGCAACCCCATCCAGAACAGTTTGAACACCCTCCATCCTGTCAAAGGAACCACCCACTAATGGCATCTCGGTCTTGTCTGGATTGAGCCTCAGTTTGTTAGCCCTCATCCAGTCCGTTGTCGCAGCCAGGCACTGGTTCAGCACATCCACAGCCTCACCTGCTGAAGATGAAAAGGAGAGACAGAGCTGTGTGTCATCAGTGTATTGATGGCAGCGCACTCCAAAACTGAGACCCATTAAAAGACTCCTTTAGGAGATGTTTAGTGCAACAATGAAAGCATCCACGTGACTAATTATTTTATGTTTGCTTTGAAGAAGTTAATTACTTGTGGAATGTTTGTTCTGAACAAGATAGTGAAACAAGCGGGTAACCAGTACTCTTGTCAAGTTATATTTCTTCAAGCTTTCTAGCATATTGTATTATCTCATACATTTGTGTTATTGGCATTTCTCAAAACTGATTTATATTTAGCTCATTTCACCTTTGTATTTACTATTGTTACATCTTGCATTTGTGCATTTCGGTGGAAATTGTGATTTTGTATTCTCATTTCTGTATAAAGTTCTTTACTGTTCGTATATACCATCGTTTTTGGGCTCCTGTGCTCTGTGCATTTCTCGTGAGCTATAAGTCCCAACACATCTGGAGGGCACCAGGTTGTGGAAGGCTGAACAGTTATGGTGTGACGAAGGAGAGAGGCGTTTTGCCCTTTTATGTTGTTTTAGCTTTCTGCAGTCATGTTATTTTCTCAGTTCTGGTTTTAGCTTCTGGATTTTAGGGAGTGTGTGTGTGTGTGTGTGTGTGTGTATTATGTTTGTTTTTTTTGGATGCTATATTTTAATTGTTTTAAATCATCCAACTGTATGTTGCCTGGAGAATCCAGGTTATTGGGTGACTACTAAACACAGCCCTCAAAGAGCCATGATGCTTGCCATGGATTGGTGCCCATCAGCCCTCCTTCCTACCCCCCCCCCCAAGCTCCTTACTGGCTCGGCTGCCCATGACCCCCGCTCTTTCTTTCCCCCCACTAGGCTGTGTGCTGCAGCGACCGCATTCACTGCTGCCCGCAGGGCACCCAATGTGACCTGGCTCATTCCACGTGCATCATGACCCTGCCCTGGTTGGGGCCCATCACCCGCCTCCCTGCGGACCTGCAAACAAGTGAGGGGGTCTCAATGCTATGCAAGGGAGACATGCTGAGGGAGGGTATCGTGTAAACTCGGGGAGCCGGAGGAGACGGCATTTGAGTGGTGAAACGCTGACCGTGTAATCATGACGCCTGTGAGACGATGAAATGCTGGGTTAGTGGAATGTGGGAAACAAACGAGGAGGAAAGTGGGTTGGTGCCGAAGGTGAGGAGACCGTTGTGCTTGTGAGGAGACCTGAGGGAGGTGAGCACAGATTTACAAGACATCCAGGCGTGATGTCAGGAGCGGATGCAGTGCAGGAAAGGGACACTCCGCCCACCACAGCCAGCTGACATTGTGCACATCATCAGTAGTAGTTTGGGACTGGGACATCTTTGTTTTCCTACAGTCTGCTGTTGCTGATCGGTAGTTGGTTTAGTTACATTTTAAATTTAACATAAATATTTCCCATGTGAATTCAACTACAGAGTGATTATAATCAAGCTCTTCTCACTTGTGGTAATGAACTGAGCGTTACCCCAGTCAACTATACAATTGTTTATACCAGTGTTCTCCAACCTTGGGTCCCCGGATGTTTTTGGCCTACAACTCCCAGCATGCTGGCTGGGGCATGCTGGGAGTTGTAGGCCAGAAACATCCGGGGACCCAAGGTTGGAGAACACTGGTTTATTCTCTGGGCTTCCTATTAACGTGCCTCTAAGCAGGTATCCCTTATTGTGGATTAACACTGCTTTTTGGTTAAATGAGATAGGGTGGGAATAATAGCAGGAGGGGGGCTACTGGCAGTTATTAGCAGCTGGTTGCCCACTGTGGCAAACAGGATGCTGGACTAGGAAGGCCCTTGTCCCGATGCAGCAGGGCCGCTCTTTATGTTCTCATGTCTGTGTGTATGTCATGATTATGCATAAGCACAGCAAAGGGTTAAAGTGCAGAATGTGGCACTGTGTGCAGAATTCAGCTTCCTGAAAGAACTTGGCTTTCTTTTAACAGGAAGCTGCTAACTTTCAAGGTTGCTCACAACAGCGCACTTTTGAAACATCTGTTGACATCTCGGAGTTGTCCAACAGGGCTTAGTGTAGGGCGGGATGTTGGTGACCTGTGCAGCTCCTTGCCAGAAGGACTCCCTGGCCTGCAGAAGCAAAATAAATTTGGCCTAAGAATAAAAAACAAACATGGAATAAATTATGTGAATCTTAAATAATGTATTTAAGTTATTTAATGTTTTGTGCTTCATCAGAAAAGCAGTACCCTATATAAACTGAGAAATAATGTTAGCAGAATTTATATGGTTTTCAGAATTCAGCTGTGCTTGCCACAGAATCTGGATGTATTTAACATTCAGAGTTCTTGATTTAAGGACATGACTGTATATATGGGGGGCTATTCCTGGTGCTGTGATTTGGGACATTACCTGCTGTCTTCCTTTACCAAATTGAAAGTGGGGTGGTCCCCCCCAGGAATGTAGGAGCCTTTTCCCCCCTGGACCAGCCCTTAGGTGACACGGAGGCTCCCTCCGGCATTTCTGCACTGCAGTAGCTGGGGCTATGGATGTGGAGGGGTGGTGCTTCCCCACAGGCTGTGTCCACCTCAAGGGTCGGAACTCCCTGAGCCCCTTCCAGCATGGCCAATGGTCAGGGATTATAGGAGTTTTAGTTCAAAACATCTGGAGGGGAACAAATTGCCTGCCCCTGGCTTTACATGGTCAATTGCTTGAGAAGAAGACATGGGATGGGAGAGGACCTGCTGTTCCCATTCTGATATAATTCCACCCGCTTTCTCCTCCCTGCAGCCCATGATGTACAGTGTGATGCAAAACATTCGTGCCCAGAGGGAAACACCTGCTGCAAGAAAACTTCAGGCACATGGGGGTGCTGCCCCCTGGAGGAGGTAAGAGGGTCTGCACTTGCCACATGGTGGTGGTGACCAGCCGTGGAGGTAGTGTTATGATCCGACTTGGTCAGGGACTGGTGGCAGCACATGCTTTGCATGCAGATGGTTCTAGATTCAATCCCCAGTTAGACTGTGGACTTCTGGTTTTGTGTGGCAGCCCTACTACAGCCCATGGTGTATTTCTTATCCATAGGTTGTCCATCTGGCCCATGGAGACTTGGGCTCCTCCTGTGGGCCCTGTACCCCCCTTTCCCAAGCTCCACCCCCTGGTCTGGAGGCTACCGCAGGCTTTGGGAGGAAGTGGGGAGAGGAGTCCGTGATTGGGGGAGCGGTGACTGCACACTTGTCGGACACTTGCGAGCAGTCTTTCCTCCGTGATGTAGATTACTCAGCATTAGAAGTGGGGAGCCTTCCCAGCAGGCCTCAGTGGCTCTTGTTCTGGCAAGGCAAGATAGAGATGTGGCATGAGAGTGCTATAGAAATGTTAAGTTATGAGCTAGGCTCTTTAGTCTGTGTGTCCTACACATAGGGTGAGTTTGTCTGCAGGCTTCTATGACGATCGCACCCTAACAGGCCTGGGGGCCCCTGGCAGTGCAGAACACCGTTCCCTGCAGATGTGCCACTTTCTAATCGAGTCTTGAAGGGGTTCTGTGCTGTTAGTGGCAAAGGGGGAGCCACGCCCGGAGAGCAGTTGGGCCAAGGGGAGGGTGAATTCCAATCTATTAATTGGAACTGACCAGCCAAAACATTGATTCGAGGTCCATCAGTCAAAATCTCCCCATTCCCATTCTATGTACCGGAACTCTCTGGCTGTCTTCTCTGTGGGCTGTCTGTTGCACAGACCACATTGATTTATTTATTTCATTTTTATACCGCCCAATAGCCGAAGCTCTCTGGGCGGTTCACAGCAATTAACAAGACAGTCCCTGCCCGCAGGCTTACAATCTAAAAAGACACGACACACAAGGAAAAAGGAATGGGGAGGGAAGAAGAGGGGAAATTAATTAATACTTCTGGCAGGGCTGGTGGAATGGCCCTGTGCTCCCTCTCACATGTATTGTTGCCCTGAAGGCCACACTTATGATCCATCCTTGGGCGCCTGCCTTAGGTCAGGGCACTCCTTGCCTTGGGCACCCAAACGTTGTGCCTGTATGCGGCATGGCCACGGCATCCACTGCAACAGCGCTGCCAGTTGTGAGGAAGGGCAGACCTGCTGCAGGAGTGTGCCAGGCGACTGGAGCTGCTGCCAGCTGCCCGGTGTGAGTGCAATCATGATTTGCACGTGCGTGTGCCAGCTGCAGGACAGAACACAGAAGCAACACTGTGCCTGCTGCTGTGGAAACCTGTGGGCACCATGTGATATGTCCACATCCGTCCACATTGTGGCACTGTGGCACGCTAGATCTTTTTACTTTGTAATACTTTTAATTGGGCTCCACTACAGAAGTTGGGCAGTGGTGCAGCTAGGTAATTTTAGACCCTGGACTTAATGATCTTATCCCTCTTCCCTGCCCCCGCCCCCGCACGTGCGCTTTTAACAGCCATGTGCATTACTGCAGTTGTGATGCACACATCTAACACTTTAGTTCTCTCTACACACACACACACACACACCACACACACACAAACACACACCACATGCTTTACAACTGTTTTTACATTCCTGATGTTAGAGCAAAGAACCTTTAAAAAAAACCATGTTTTCTAACCCTGATAGAAAAACAATACTGAATATGTGCAGTTCTAACTTACATCGTAGCACCATGATGACTAACTACAGGAATAAAATGGAGTTTGCTCCTGCTGTGGACGGGTGAGCCGTAGCTCAGTGTGGTAGAGCACCTGCTTTGCGTGCAGAAGGTCCCAGGTTCGATCCCCGGCGGCATCTCCAGGTAGGGCTGGAAAAAACCCTGCCCGAAACCCTGGGGAGCTGCTGCCGCCGCCAGTCAGCATCGACAGTCCTGGACTGGATGGACCCGGGGCCTGACTCCGTGGAAGGCAACTTCG
This sequence comes from Shinisaurus crocodilurus, assembly GCA_021292165.1. Classification (NCBI taxonomy): domain Eukaryota; kingdom Metazoa; phylum Chordata; class Lepidosauria; order Squamata; family Shinisauridae; genus Shinisaurus; species Shinisaurus crocodilurus. The sequence goes on along the minus strand of CM037877.1, from coordinate 265,385,399 downwards.
TCCTGTGTCCCTGTGAGAATGCCGTCGTCACAGACGACTCTGGGTGGTCACGTGGGGTCCAGCCCTAGCCGTGCCACTGAAGATGGGGCAGGGGGCTCAGTTTGGGACAGTGGCAGCCGCCAAGGCCCAGAGCAGGAAAAGATGGAGAAGCAGTGAGAGAGCCAGTGTGGCGTAGTGGTGAGAGTGTTGGACTGGGACTCTGGAGATCTGGGTTCTAGTCCCCGCTCGGCCATGAAACTCACTGGGTGACTTTGGGCCAGTCATGGTCTCTCAGCCTAACCTACCTCACAGGGTTGTTGTGAGGATAAAATGGAGGAGTGGAGGAGGATGATTATGTAAGCTGCCTTGGGTTCCTTGCAGGAAAAAAGGTGGGGTATAAATATAATAATAAATAAATAAATAAATAAAATAATAAATAAAAGCAGTGGCAGTCTGGATGCTGACCTGCGTGCCCAGTTCCCCTTTCTCTGCTTGCAAGTTCCACTTGGAGAATAAATGCAATCCATGTCACTGGAGTTGTTCTGTCAGATTTATGGTCCATCTGGCCCAGCACGGTGTCTTCTGACTGGAGGCAGCCTTTTCACAATCCTGCACATGGGAGAGGTCCGGGATTGGGCCTGAGGCCGCCCAGAAATAGCAAGCCTTGCAGCAGAGCGCAGGCCTCTCTGCCACTTGAGAAAGAGCAGGCCCTGAAAACATGACGGGATTGTATTTATTTTTTTGAGGCCAATTGAAAAGAAAGATATTGGGAGGTGGGGTGAGGGACACCAGCCACTGGCTGTCTTTCTCTTGCCACCTAATTTGAGCTTTTTAAGCTGCACCGAAGCTTTCAACTGTGGTAAAAATGGGCAAGTCCGGATGGGAAAGGGCAAGAGATCCCCCGTTAGTGTGAAACCTCATTAATCCCTCTACAAAAACTCAAGAGGAGGTGTGCGCTCAGAGGGTGCAGAACAGCCCTCCCCAGATGTGTTGGCCTACAACTGCCGTCTGCGTCAGCCCTCGCCGTGCTGGCTGAGGAGGAGGGTGGAGGCACGGGGCTGGGTGTGATGGAGGGAGATTTTTGTGCCAGACAAATCTCCCATTGCATTCTTGTCCTTCCGGTCTTGTGCCAGATCAGTTTGGCAGCGAAACGGGCCACCCAGAAATAAGGTAGTGGCCTCTACACATTCATATTTTAACAGAAGTGTTTTGGTTTTTGGGATTGCGCTGTTTTGTTCCTGACCGGTGTAAAAAGGCTTGTTTGTTAAAAAGGAACCGTGCACCATTTTTAACATAGCTTTAGAACAGTGTTCTCCAACCTTGGGCCCCCAGATGTTTTTGGCCTACAACTCCCAGCATGCCCCAGCCAGCTACGCTGGCTGGGGCATGCTGGGAGTTGTAGGCCAAAAACATCTGGGGGCCCAAGGTTGGAGAGCCCTGCTTTAGAAAAAATAAAGATGCCTTTCCACATGTTGGCCGTTGCAGAACTAGGTGTGTCAGTCCACCAGGCCCGGCACCAAGATGTGTGTCTCTTGGCTTCTACAGGCTGTCTGCTGTGAGGATCACCAGCACTGCTGTCCCTCTGGCTACACCTGCAACGTCATGGCCCAGACCTGCGAGAAACAGTGGTGGCCCAGGCCCCTTGATGCGGTGGGGCCGCTGAGTACTCCCCAGGCTGCCACCTCCAGCCGGGATGTCTTGTGTGATGAGCAGCACTTCTGTCAGCACAGCCAGACCTGCTGCAAGGCGCGCTCGGGCGGGTGGGCCTGTTGCCCCTACAACAAGGTTAGTGCTCGGGCTGGGGAGCTCGTGGTTTTAAGGGGGATCAATTGGTGAAAAGGGTTGGGTATATCGGGGGCAGGCCTTCTTCAGGCTTGTGAGAGCTACTTTGTTTTTTTTACTAGAACTCCACATCCCAACTAGAGATGGGAAAAACCTGGAAAAATTAGGAAAATATTTTTCCCACAAGTTTTTCAGAAGTCCCTGGGAACTACCCACCCAGGTGTTTTTTGTTGTTGTTTTTTAAATCCGTATTTCCCCCCAATTTTCCTGCTTTTTTTCTTCTGCACAATAATCCACTTACAGTCCCCTCAATCCAAGTTTTCTTTTTTTCAGCAGCCTGTCCATGGATTCCCCACCCCACCCCAAATATTTTTGTTCATATTGTTAAATGATTGGGAGTCAGAAAACCCTGGCTGATCTACTGCAGATCACCCAGAGATGTATCAGTAGATCCCGATCTACCTCCTACCCACTTCTGGGGTGGTCAGGTGAAAAACTGGAACTACACCTGCCATTGACCCAAAGTCTCCGTTAGGTAGTCAAATACTGCAAACAAGTTGCTTCATTCTTTGCAGATAAAGTCACTAAGATTCGCCTTAATTTGAACTCCCAGCATTGGGGCAGGTCAGAAGGATACAATTTTGGCAATGGCCTGCCCAGTTGGCTTGTGTTCTTTTCAGCTTGGGGCTCTTGAGGTGGACAAGGTGTCTGGAGAGGTGAGGGCTGCCACTTGTTTGCTTGACCCTTGCCAATCCTGGATGATTAAATCAGCCAGGATGGGACTGGCCACATAGCTAAGGGAAGCGACTGATGCCTCCCTCTTGCTTGAAGGAGGCAGTAATAAGACTGTTATTAAAGAAACCTTCCCTTGACCCCCCAAAAATCTGCCTCAAATATTCCATCCTCGGCCAAGGTGATCAGGAAGGTGGTGGTCTCACAACTCCAGATGCATTTGGATGATCCTGATTATCTGGATCCATTTCAATAGGCTTTCAGAACAGGACAGGGGGCTGCTTTGGTCGCATCAACCACGGGATCCTTCTGGACTGCCTGGTGGGGCTGGGTGTTGGGGGCACTGTAGTGTCGAAGGTGGTGTTGGGGGACCACTGCTTGGCATCACAGCCATTGGTCTGTGGTGTCCCAGAGAGTTCTGTTCTGTCCCATATGTTATTAACGTCTACATCAGTGTTCTCCAACCTTGGGTCCCCAGATGTTTTTGGCCTACAACTCCCAGCATGCCCCAGCCAGCTGGCTGGGGCATGCTGGGAGTTGTAGGCCAAAAACATCTGGGGACCCAAGGTTGGAGAACACTGGTCTACATGAAACTGCTGGGAAAGGTTACCCAGAGCTTTGGAGTGAGATGCCATCAATATGCTAAAGACACTCCGCTCTTTCTCACCTAACTCCAAGGAAGTAGTTGGCACCCTTGAATGTTGCTTTGATAATGGGTTGGGTGAGAGTGAACAAGCTGAGATAAAATCCAGACAAGACAGAGGTGCTGCTGGTCAGCAGAGAGGCTGGCTTGGGGACTGGGATTCAGTCTGTTCTGGATGGGGTCGCCCTCGCTCTGAAAGATCGGCTTCGCAGCTGGGGAGTGCTCCTGTATCCTGTGCTGTCCTTGGACCTTCAGCTGGCGGCAGTGGCAAGGAGTCCCTTTGCATTACTCTGTGTAGTGTACCAGCTGCCACCATTCTCGAGTGAATCTGATCTGGCAACAGTTATCCAGGCCTTGCTTGCGTCACAGTTCGACTATTGCAACGTGCTCTATGTTGTGGGGCTACCCTTGAAGAGCATCTGGAAACTTCACTTGGTGAAAAATGTGGCAGCTAACCTCTAAACAGCTTAGGACCTGGCTATTTGAGGGACCCCTTATATTATTTATTTAAAATATTTCAAGGCCACTTAGAAATACAACATTAAAATTCCTATAATAAAAAAACCAATACAATAATAAGGCAGGAAACATTCATAAAACAGACACCAGCAGGTATGACCTGCTCAGTTGCCAAGGTCAGCAGGAGAGTCCCTTTTGAAGACACCTTCGCTTACAGAGGTCCGCTTGTCAGGCATGCAGGAAAGGGATTCAGGCAGAGAAAATATTACTATGCGCGTTCATAGGCCAGTTTGTAACACCACTTACCACACTGGATGTATAGAAGCCCTTGCACAAGTGGCCTGAATGTGTGAAGAGTGCAGTGCTGGAGAAGGAAATTCAAGGAACGCCACATTTTAACTTCTACAAGCAAGCACTTCTGGTCAGAAATAGTATTCTGCGAGTGTTCCCCTCCTCTGACATTGCACTATGCAAGTGAGCTTGTCTAAGCTCCTAGATCAGCCTTCCCCTCCAGATGTGTTGGGCTACAATTCCCATCATCCCCAGCCAGCATGGCCAGGTTGGGGAAGGCCGTCTTAGAGGCATTAGTCTCCCAAGGTAGGCAATATATGTTGCCCCACACTTTGGTGTTTTTATTACAGTGGTTTCTCTATATAATAGTGTTTGCATTTAATGGATGTGACTTTTAAAAACTATATATTTTATTTACCCTTGGATGGCTGTATCTTTTGGAGCTGTTTTACCTGGTCTGGGTGTCCTGCTCCTTTGCCAAGCCACTTCTTTCTTTGGGCTGTTGCTTGACGCAGTTCCTCGCTGTCGTCCCGCCGCCTTCATCAACACTTCACGCCCACCACCATTTTTGGTTTTTTAAAAAAAGAATTGTGTGCTATCTTGAGGGCAGGTTACAATGACAGAACAGAAATATCAAAAAAGGGATGCAGTTCTTAAGCCTGAACACGTTAAGTCAGTGTTCTCCAACCTTGGGTCCCCAGATGTTTTTGGCCTACAACTCCCAGCATGCCCCAGCCAGCAACACTGCGTTAAGTGCTATGTTGTGCTTCCTGTAGGCTTGCAATCTTGAGCAGTAAATCTCAGTCTTTTAAATCTAAACCTTTTCCACCAGAGCCCTCGTCATTTTGTCTTCCCCTTTTCTCTCTCTCCTCTCCTCTCCTCCCCCGCCTTTTGCAGGGATCCTGCTGCCTGGACGGGCGTCGCTGCTGTCCACCTGGCTTCTACTGCTCCCAGTTTGCATGCCACAGCAAGCAGCCCCTCCGTTGGGACAACAGTACCTTCTCCCCTCGTTCTATCCAAGCATACCTGTTGCTTTGAAGTGCCTTCTTGGGTGGACTTGCCCCATGCTTGGAGCTGGAGGGAGGTGTTCGGAGGGAGGCACCGGAGTGGGGTGGGGGAAGGAAGGCTGCTACTGCCGAGTCGTTGTTCTGCCTCTGAGGTCTTCCTGCCGCCCGCCCTATGTGGGTGCAAGAGACCATCCTCTCCTCCTCTTCCAGCGTCGCCTCCAATAACGAGTCTATTTCCCTGTCACTGTCCCTCCGGAACAAACAGGGTTCACTGCCATGCCCAGGATCATCATGACTACGACCTGGGATTTGGAAGAGTTCCCATCTTCAGTTTTTCCTAGGCAGAGTTCTGTGGGCTTCATGTCTTGCTTTGTCTCTGCAGTTCCTTAACTGTAAACAAAAAAGGGGGGGGGGGTTATTTTCATGCGCTTATTAAAAATTCAACCTTGACCCTGGATTGGCAGCTGCCTTTACTGCATAGCTTCCCCTCCTCGCCCTGGGTGTCTGCTGTCGCACTGGGGCTCTTGTGGTGTTGGCTTTTTAAAAAAAATTTGCTTCTCTATCCTGCTGAAGTCACCAGTGCCCCTCTGCAGGGCAAAAGCCAGACCCCGTCCTTCTCTATCGCATGACTTGGAAAGGACAGAGATCGGTATGTGTTCAAAATCATGCCTCCCAAGCATTCTGAACCACTGCAAACTAAGATGTGGGCCCAGCCTTGTGGGCCCCTTCCAACTCTACTTTTCTATGATTCTAAGAGGGTCTGCAGAGCCATCTTTCCCCCATCCCTGGTGATTCCGTGGTGTTCTCTGCTTGTATTTTTAAGGCCTATCCTTTGTTTACATCTCCCCACATTTCAGTAAGAGGCTCCAAGAAGCAAGCCTGGTGCTGGGGTAAGGTTGGGGCAAGCAGTGTGGTTTTGGTGTCCTTTCATCTTGTGTCTGGATTTTGACACCAGAAAAAACTGGGGGAAGACGATGGCCTTTTACTACCCCAGTTCGTGTGGCCTGTCCTGTGCCACCTCACATCCCCCTTGCAGAGCAGACACAATTGGTACTTCCCTCCCTCCCTCCCTCCCTCTCTGCTATTCTGAGAGCCTCCACTTGTGGAGGACAGAAGGTGACTTCTTTGTGAGCAAACTATGATGCTGTGGTTGCACATGCAAGCAGGGAAAAAATCTAATAAAGGGGTTGATTTAAAACTTGACTGCATGAAATGAGTGGTACAAAAGTGAAATGGTGCTGAGTCTAAAGGTGGTGGGCCCAGCATTAGCTAGCATGCTAATGTTAGTTTCTAGCCATTAACCTACCTCATGGCAAATTTTAATGAAAAATAAACTTAAAGATGGCTTGCACTCCTGGTCTTGTAGCCTAGTGGTGGATAGTTTTAAATGTTACTTTATTTTTAAGAGAAGTTGACCATCTCTGCAATGCTCCCCAAGCCTAATGCTTTCCAGATGTGTTGGACTACAGCTCCCACCAACCATGCTGGCTGGGGATAGTGGGAGCTGTAGTTGTGGTCCAACACATCTGGATGGCACCAGGTTTTATAGATGCATAGATCATAGAGTTGGAAGGAGCCTACAAGGCTATCGAGTCCAACCCCCTGCTCAATGCAGGAAACTAGAGGAGGGGTCTCCCATCCAAGTAATAACCAGGCCTGACCCAGCTTAGCTTTCCACGCTCAGACAAGCTGAGCCAGCGTAAGCCACAGGCCTGAGGCTTCCCCGTAACTGGCATTTTGGAGGGGGCGGGGATTAGAGATGGTTATCATTTTTTTATTTAAAAAATTCACTGAACTGACAGTCTGGTCCTCACTCCCAGGACATCAGAATTGTGGAAGTATTTTCAACACAGATTGAAGGCTAAAAAATAGGGCACATATAATTGTAGCCACCTGGGTTTTTAGAAAACCTGGAACAGAACGTTTTTACAACTTGTTCGAATTTTGCAACAGGTGCTTATAACAGCAATCCGCACTCTGCCAGAAATCAACTGATAAAACTTAAGGCTGTGTCTTTCCAGCCGCAGGAAGGGAGGCACTTTAAGTGTGTTCATTCTGGAGGCATTCAAGGTGCGGCTGGACAGCCATCTGTCAGGGATGCTTTGACTTGGATTCCTGCATTGAGCAGGGGGTTGGACTCGATGGTCTTGTAGGCCCCTTCCAACTCTACCTATGATTCTGATTCTTCAGCATGAAGTCAGAAACAAGAGTGGGGGAAGAAAATAGATGTGTGGTGAACGCATCTTTCAGTCACAGGGATGTCCGTCTCCTCCTCCCTATTTTCATCTGCCTCCCTCCTGGTACAGGGCAGCTGCAAAATGGGGGGGGGGGGGCTTATTTCTCCTCCCGCTGCTGCTTGCCTTTGCGCACCTTGCCAGATGACTCATTTGTCCAGCATCAGCTATTAAGCTGGGCGGCCTTTCCATAATCCTAGACAAGGTCCAGCTTCCCTTTCATTGAATAGCAGGAATATGTCTCCTGTCACACTTCCATTAACAAAAACTTGCAACAGGCAGCACCAAAGAGCAGGAAAGAAGTTGCAGTCCCCAGCTATTCATCTCAAAGTGGTATTTTCACTGAAAACTCCGGGGGGCATGTTTTAAAAGACACCCCCCCCCCCAACAAACTGGAGCTGAACCAGTAGGGCAGAGCGGAAGAGCACAGCACAGGACAAGCATACACCTTGTAAATCAATTTGTCAATTACTGCAATATGCCAGTTAGGGAACTGCCATGTGTTGCTTGCTCACTTTTTTTTTATAGAACATGCCTCCAACCATTGTCCTCTTTTCTCCAACTGCATAAATCCAACCTTTTTTTAGAAGAACAGAAAAACAGCACAGTCTCCGTAGGTGCAGGTGGGTGGCCTTCATGCCGTTTTCAGTCTCTAGGAGGACATGGTTTCAATGTCCGCAGTGACGGATCAGGCTGGTAAAGCTATTGCTACTCGGCACATCTTCACTATTACCTTTCCAATTATTGCCATTTTACTGCCCCATTTTTTAAATTAAAAAAATCAGTCTAAGTTAGTGCTAATATGCTTTTCTGGCTATATATATGTATTAAGATTAAAATATTTGTGTTTAAATGAAAAGAGCATTATAGCACTAATTTGAAAAAAAAAAAGGATCTACATGAACAGTGTCAGCCAGGAACCCCTGGGTCTCTTTGGCCACCATGGATTCCAGTACATTCCCTCAGAATGGACTATTCGAGACTGTCTGATAGATGGCTAAAATCAGTTTCATGCCATGGAGCTTTTCTCTCTCCAATAGAGGCTTCACCACCACCTCTTTTAAAACTGATCGAACTGCACCTTCACAGAGCAAGGTGTTAAGTACCTCTGCCATTCAGGCTGCTAAAGTCTCCCCTGGCTGCTCTGGTGAGCCATGATGGAGCTGGGCCCCAGTATCTGTGTGATATGCCTCACGGCTTGAAAGATCCTGACAGCACCTTCATGTTGCACAGTCCTGCAGCTTTTGTATCCTGCAAAACCTGACCAGATGGTGCCGACCGGAACTAACCCTTTCTTCTGTTCGGAACACAACTCTGGATGAATGCAAGCACATTTATCTGTGAATGTCTTGCAAAGTGGTCACACCCACGACATCTTGGGTAGAATGTAATAAACCAGTGTTCTCCAACCTTGGGTCCCCAGATGTTTTTGGCCTACAACTCCCAGCATGCCCCAGCCAGCGTAGCAGCGTAGTTGTAGGCCAAAAACATCTGGGGACCCAAGGTTGGAGAGCACTGTGATAAACACTCAGAGTCACCCCCACTACACAATCCCATCAAGATAGAACGGTAGCAGAAAAGTAAGTTTTCATTACCATCACTGCCACAGTGAACTTTAAAACAAACTTTAGTCTATGTTTGGTTGGGTTTGTCATGAGTTTTCTTCCACCATTGCTCTCGCTGTCCACTTGCTGTTTCATTGCTCCAAGCTTCTTGGAGTACCATGGAGCAGAATCAGCTGTATCCACTGGGAGAAGATGTTCAACTATGATCATGCCAATTGCCCTGGCTGCCTAATTATTCCAGAGAACGATCAGGCAAAGGGAACTCCCAGAGCTGTCAGGAATATCTCAAGATCCATCAGTCCACATGGGCAGACCATCTTAAGATGCCACCTTGAGAGGGTTCGACCCTTACAGGTGGCCTAAAAATAATTTTAAGTAAATGCATCCTTCACCCAGCAAGCCAGGAAGCCTAAACCAAACTGGGGAGTGATAAGTCATTCTAGACTCCCAGCTGTCCATGGAGGCTCAAGTGTCAGCTGTGAGCCGGGCGGCACTGTATCAGCTCCATCTGATGCAGCAGTTGTGCTCCCACCTTCCTAATCATCTGCTCCCATCTGTAATGTGCTCTATGTGGGGTTACCCTGGAAGACAGTTCGGAAGCTGCAGCTGGTTCAGAATGCAGCAGCTCGCCTGGTTAAAGGCTGCCGCTGGCGTGATCACATCACTCCAGTGCTCAAAGAGTTGCACTGGCTACCAGTTGTTTGCCGAGCCAAATTCAAGGTGTTGGCATTGACCTTTAAAACCCTGTACTGCTCCGGTCCAGTTTATCTCAAGGAGCGCCTCCAGCAACATCAAGTAGGCTGCTCAACAAGATCTGCCACGGACGGCCTTCTCCCTGTTCCATCAGCCAGAGAAACCAGGCTGGTGGGGACTAGGAGGAGGGCCTTTTCTGTGGCAGCCCCCAATTTATGGAACTCTCTCCCCAGTGCCCTCCGCCATGCCCCTTCCTTGATTAGCTTCTGCCGGCATTTAAAACGTGGCTTTTCAGGCGGGAATATGGGGTGGGTTAGGATTTTTAAGTTTTGTACTGTTTTTAATTGTGTTTTACAATTGTGTTTTTTCTTGTATTTTATTGGACTGTACATCGCTCAGAGTGGCCGGATGACTGGCCAGATGGGCGATTCAAAAATATAACAAATAAATAAATAAATAATAAAGATTCCATGAGTTCCCCTTAAGAAAACACTAAATTGAGAGTATGACCTGCTATGTGTGTGGGTCCAGATGGTAACTAACAACGGACCCATGAACAACAGGATGAAATCCTGAGATGTGCCACTTGAGAGGGCCTTGGCATGGACATTAAAGTCCCCCAAATCATACACCTGGGAGAATCCTGCACCTCATGCAAGCTCACCTCTGCCAGATAAGGCAAAGAGTGGGCAGTACACAAACAATCCCAATTCTGTGTTAAAACAATCCCAGTTCTGTCCTTTCAGGTACATACTCTTGAATGTAGGTGACTGCTGGGCAGGGCACCTGGTCAGGGTGATGCAATGCATCCTACACTTCCATCTGCCCTCTCACAATAGCCATTGGCTGGTACAGAATATATCCATGTGCAAGAGGTGCATGTTGGTACCAATCTGGAGAGTCAGGTCTTGGATAGCAAGGACATGCTCGGTAATATTTGTCCGGTGTCTTCCGTCCATACTCAAGAGTGCAGCTCGTCCCAATAGTAGCTGTATCGAGGTGGAAGTCCCAGCTCGAACACCTATCCCAGTCCAAAAGCAGTGACCAGGATCTGTATCCCAAGAAGATGGAATCAGGAGATCGGTGACCCTGGCAATAGGGAGATCCGCTCCAGTGATCAGTTGGCCCCCAAGTCAGTGCTGGGACCGGTGATACCTCTCGGCTTCTGATGTAGATGCAATCAGTACAATAGCACAGGGTCAGCTGTGGGAGCCTGTTCCGTAAGTTGGGCTCAATGTGGTATCAGCGAATCAAGCATCGGAGGGGGAGCCAGGATGGTCAATGTTACAATTGCAATGTCAGGCAATTGCAATGTCAGGTTGACAGCCAGCCTGACCACTGGCTTTTTCAATTTCTTCATCAGCTCTAAAGAGGATTTTTGTGTTCTGGTCTTTTTCGGTAGCTTCCACCCAGGTGTGGGTGGATCGATACAACCTGAACTCAGGGTTCGAGCGGGGAAAGAAGCAGTCTTCACAACTTTCCAAGGCTGCGGCGAGCAGGAACGGGGCTCTGATGCCCCGAAGGGGTGGTGGTGTCCTTTGACACCTGTACCATAGCAGGCTTGACCATCGAGGGCTTCACCTTTTCAAGGGCTTTCTTCCTCAAAAGAGCCTGCAGCCTGTCAGAGTGATTATGTCTCAACTGTTTTGTAAAGACTTGACAATGCATGTAGGACTCCATTTTGTGGCCTCCTCCCAGGCAGAAGAGACACATGGAGTGCCCGTCGGTAGGTGGTAATTTACTGCCAAGATGGGCACACTTCCAAAATGGGACCCTCACGAAGATCGTGAGCACAGAAGAAACAAATTAAATCCCAAAATACAGTAACGTGAAGAAAAACGAGAGGACAAAAAGGCAAGTAGAAGGCGGGGGGGGGGAACCCCTCAGCAACAAACGACTAGAGAAATTCCCTACAAGGCTACCACAATGGAACTGAGGACCGATAGAAAGAGACCTGAGGAAAGAGAACAGAGGGAATAGGCAGGAAAGCGCTAGGGCAGTGTTCTCCAACCTTGGGTCCCCAGATGTTTTTGGCCTACAACTCCCAGCATGCCCCAGCCAACTACGCTGGCTGGGGCATGCTGGGAATTGTAGGCCAAAAACATCTGGGGACCCAAGGTTGGAGAACATTGATCTAGGGACATGTGCACTGGGGCGGTGGCGGGGGGTTCCCGCCAAAAATTCCTCAGCTATAGAAGTTTCTTGAATGGGGCTCCACGCAGGCACAGGGCCCATATGTGTGATGAACAGAGACCATCCCTGCGTAGCATTTTTGGGGCGGGGTCTGGAGGGGCTGCTGTGTGGTCAAATCTGGATCCAACCCACAGAAAAGAAAGAAATCCCTGCCTCAAATTAAGCCTTGATTCAATAGATTATTTTTTTAAAACACACACACACACACACATCTTGGGAGTTAGAGAGACCCGAGTCCTAGATCTTTTTTCTCCCCACCCCACAAAAACAAGGGGGGGGGGATTTAAAGAGCTTTCCATGTGATAGTTCCTCAGCATTACTTCACTTGAAGCAAGGAACATTCCATTTCAAAGTAAGATGAATTTACTTCTTGCAGCTAATATGAATATGAAACAGCAATAGAAACACAAAAAACTATGAGCTTAAGTCACTTTGCATTTTGGGGAAAGGTTTAACTGCTGGTGATAAAAAATATTTTCTTGCCTTTTTCAATGCAAATCCAAATTACTGTCTCCTGAGAGAAACAGAAGAGGTACTAAGCCTAAGGACGTGTTTTTATTAACATACGACAACAGAGTCAAAGAGTTGCCCTGAGATGCAACAAATAGCAAGACGGACAACAGTTTTCAAACTTTCTGCCTTTAGGGAATCTTTCCCATCGTCTGCAAAGGAACTCCTGCACATTGTAGAAGTCTTTGGAACTGGTTCTAAGACAGGTATCGACCCAATTTGCAGCGAGGGGGCAAAATGCCCCCACCGGATCCTCTGAGGTCAGATGACATCAGTGGGTATGGCAATGCCCACTGACATCATCACTCCACGCCCCGCACGTTCCCCCTTTCTCCATGCTGAGAGAGAGGCAAGGAGTTCTGTGCCTCTCTCAGCAGAGAGAAAGGAGCTGGCCAGCGCCAGGAGGAGCAGCTCCCAGCACGGGCCCATTCCCTGGCTTGGCCTGGTGTGAGCGAGGACTTGGTGGACACTGGGAAGAGCGGCTGCTCCTCCCCGTGCCAGACTTTGTGCAGAGGTGCCCCGTGTCCCCATGGGGCAGTGCGCAACATGCAAAAGGCCTCGGCGGCCAGCACTAGGAAGAATGGCTACTCCAGCCCACACGGCCTGAATCCCCAGCTTCATGCGGCATACACAGGGACCCAGCCAGTGCTGGCCACTCAATGCCTGCATCCCTCCTGTTATCTCGGATCTGGGACAACAGTGGCGATTCCACTGTGCACCATTCCTCCCAGTTGGGAGGAAGAGTGGCACACAGGGGATCCCCAGCATCAGATCGGAGATAACAGGAGGGATTCCTCCAGGGGATGGGGCTCAGAGGTCAAGCTCTGCCCCCCAGAGGAACCCAAGGAAGCTCTGCGGGCTGGATTAGGTCCACAGGCTGGCAGTTTCGCACCGTTCTAGAAGGTGAAGTGTAGACTCAGAGCACATGTGCACGTACATCATCTGACCAACACAATATAATCCTTAGTGTCCCAAGACAATATGGATGGGCTTGGCTGTGCATTTACTACTCATCTTTCAATGGAAATGGATACATGCACCCATATAGTAGGCAATCACTCGTGACCAAGTAAGATTGTCTTCCAGGATAAAATTACAAAAGAAAATTATATAAAGAGGGAATTCTAAAAAATTGCGTAGACTCTAGCGATGGGTCCGTGACTGTGGAGGCCAATTCTACATCCACACAGCTTCCCACAGTGAGGACACAGGTTACCAGATGGAAGATGGTCCTGTAAAGGATTCGTTTGACGTGCTTTTCGCTTAGCACGTTTCTCCCTTTCGCCTTGCACTCGGGCTTCTTCAAAGTCCATAGAACCTTTGTGAAAGGCCAACCTCCAGTTAGATCGTTCATGGGCCAGAGCTTCCCAGTTTTTGATGTTTATATTGCATTTTTTTAGATTAGCCTTAAGAACACCTTTAAACCTCTTATACTGACCACCGATATTCAACTTTCCATCCTTGAGTTGGGAATAAAGTAACTGCTTTGGGAGACAGCAGTCAGACATTCGAACATGACCGGTCCACTGAAGTTGGCGTTGAAGGATCATTTTTTCAACGCTAGTAGTCTTTGCTTCTTCCAGTACACTGACATTTGTTCGCCTATCTTCCCAAGTAATTCGCAGGCACCCTGCAATCTTGGTGCTACTGTTAGCAGTGGTGGCCCTTATGCTGGATAAGGGTCATTTTAAAGGCACACCTTTAAAATGTCTGATAATTTTACATCACAAGATCCAGCTAATGCAGAATACCTGGATAACTTGACTGAATTCTGTTCAGTGGGGCTCATTCAAAAGGTTCCTGAAAACAGCCCAAGCCACTAAATACTATTTTTCAAACTTCCTGGTAAATGTGATCCCTGACAGAAACCATCCCAGAGAGGCTGAATGTTTGTTGTTGGCTCTTGGAGACCCAGCATGTTTTTCCAGTCCTCAGCAGGGCTGTCTTAGAAGAAAGATGCTACCTTATAAAAATTATTTATCCAAGATGGGGCCTGAAAGATTGGCAAATATTATGACCATCTCAAAATCCTCTTTGCATATGAGCTGGCCGGTCACCTAAGATCTCCGGAGGGGGCAGTACTCTTAAGAACTTTCTATATTCATTCTGTTCACTCTGCAGGGCATACAGCTAAGGTGCTCCTTCCAAAAAGAGATCCATCTAAGCCCTACACTGAAAGGCAGTGCAAAAGTGTCCTTTTCAAGAAAGCTTGAAATGACTGGTTTTGGAGATCTAGACTACGGTTTCACTGAATGCACCAAAATGATTAATTCCAATTTTTATTTTCCCCCAATTACAGATTCATATACTGTGAATTGCCTTGAGGTTTTGTTTTGTTGTGGTTTTTTGGTGTTTTTTTTTTAGAAAGGCAAGCTTGAGTTTTTGGAATAAATGTTAGTAGGAATGTTCAAGTGTCAGCCTGACTTCCATACTTCAGAGGAAATCATAGAATAATTCTGTGAAGATACCACCAGAAGGCAGGGAGAACAAAGCAGCAGGGACCTGAATTCATATTAAATATCAGTTAAAAACTAGTGTACACAGTATATCAACCACTCATTTCTGTTCTCACTTGCCCTTGCCAAAAATGCACCACCAAAGGCATTCTCTTTTGCGTTCTCTGTTGTCTAATTATAAATCCAAGTGGAAAGCCAAAATCTGACTGGTCTCTTGAGCAAAATAAAAACTGAACACATTCCCCACTACCCATCCCCAGAATTTGCATTGCACTGCACAAGGAGAAAAAATGACTTGGGGGGGGGGGGGGAGAGGCCATTTAATTATACAGGCCTGTGGCTTACGCTTGCTCAGCTTGTCTTGAGTGTGGAAAGCTAAGCAGGGTCAGGCCTGGTTATTACTTGGATGGGAGACTCCTCCTCTATGAGCAGGGGGTTGGACTCCATGGCCTTGTAGGCTCCTTCCAACTCTATCTGTGAAATGAAATCTATGAGAGCAGACCCTTCCGGTTAACATCGAACAATGCCTCAAATGGGAGCCACTAGAGGGCGTGAGAGAGAGGCAATTGGCAGCAGAGTCATAGATTATAGAGTTGGAAGGAGCCTACAAGGCTATGAGTCCAACCCCCTGCTCAATGCAGGAAACTGGTTACTTTCACTAAAAATAGCCAGCTACAAACAAAACTCTGAAAGCCCCAGGGTGGGTGGGGACAGGGACATCTCAGAGCACCTACCCAGCTATATATATATATCTGTCCCTGCAATCTTGCAACTACTGCTGAGGCCCCCTGAACCAGAAGAGGATGCCAGAGGAGGAGACAAAATGGTGTCTGGCCCTGACATAGGGCAGATACGGCACAAGAATGGGCTACTTCTACTGCCCTTAAGCCACTAGAGAAAATAATTGACAATGTGACAGCTCCTGTGCATTAAAACAACAGTAAATTGCAGGAACTCAGCAAGACCACTCAGGACATCTGCCAAAAAACTGGAGGATCTTGAGAATAGAGGTAAATGCCAGAATATCCATTCCCGCTGTATTATGGATACAGTGAAATTTCGACAGTGAAATCCAGCATCGTTTGAGCTCCGCAAGTGCCGCGTTTTCTCGAATGAAACATAGTGTTCGAGGATCGGGATATTTGTAAGAAGACCAAAACACTGGTTTATGAAGCCATTGTATTGCCAACTTTATTGTATGCCTGCGAAACATGGACTATCTATAAACATCACTTCCACCTCCTTGAAAGATTTAATCAACGTTGCCTCCGGAAAATCCTGCGAATTACTTGGGAAGATAGGCGAACAAATGTCAGTGTACTGGAAGAAGCAAAGACTACTAGCGTTGAAAAAATGATCCTTCAACGCCAACTTCAGTGGACCGGTCATGTTCGAATGCCTGACTGCCGTCTCCCAAAGCAGTTACTTTATTCTCAACTTGATGGAAAGCGGAATATCGGTGGTCAATATAAGAGGTTTAAAGATATTCTTAAGGCTAATCTAAAAAAATGCAATATAAACATCGAAAACTGGGAAGCTCTGGCCCATGAACGATCTAACTGGAGGTTGGCCTTTCACAAAGGTTCTATGGACTTTGAAGAAGCCCGAGTGCAAGGTGAAACGGAGAAACGTGCTAAGCGAAAAGCACGTCAAACGAATCCTTTACAGGACCATCTTCCATCTGGTAACCTGTGTCCTCACTGTGGGAAGCTGTGTGAATGTAGAATTGGCCTCCACAGTCACGGACCCATCGCTAGAGTCTACGCAATTTTTTAGAATTCCCTCTTTATATAATTTTCTTTTTGTAAATTTTTATCCTGGAAGACAATCTTACTCGGTCATGAGTGATCGCCTGATGATGATGATGATTATGGAGTCTGGGGAGGAGGACAATATGGTGGAGTTTCTAGTGCCTTGGTTGGTTAACAGAGTCTATCCCAGGTCTACAACTATCTCCAGCAGACTTTGAGCGAGCACACCTGGCACTTGGTCCAAAGCCTCGAGAGGACTGTAGACCCAGGGATAACGAAGCATGCTCTGCGCACTCCAAGATTAAAGAGATGCTGCTGCAAAACCAAAGGCAACTACAGAGTCCGCAGCAGCGTGCACATTCTTTCTCAAGAAATTTAGTGAGTGATTCCAACACATAAAAGGACAGAAACAAGATCTTGACATTTCTGCCAGACCAATGTTCAAGCAGGTGGTGCACCTCAGCAATTCCAACATGAAATCCTGGAACTGCAGACCAACAGTAAACTGAAGACAAAAAACCCACAATGTGCCTATTTTTGAGTTCTACAGACTCTGTGTGACTGCTGAAGATTTCCCAGAACTTGCACTGAGAATAGCACCTTTCCTTGGAACAACCTACTGCTGTGAGGAGTTCTTCTCAAATCTAACTCCTGCCAAGAACCTCCTTTGTTCCAGATTAACAGATGAGAATTTGGGAACACAGCTGCAAGTTACAATATCATCTGTTCAACCAGACATTCCAAAGCTTGTGAAAGAGAAGGGACCACAACCATCACACTAGAGAGTATGTCAATAATGGAGAATTGGGGTGGCTCACAGGAAGGTGAAGTGACACACAAAGGAGACCTCTACTGTTACTATGGCCTGGTTCACACGGCATGACAACCCACCCTGGCAATAAGCCAGGGTGGGTGGGTTGTTTTGTGAAGTACCCACGATGAGCCCTACAAATGATTGGGCTCATCGTGGGTACTTTGCTCCCTCTCACCCCCCTCATTCCTCCAGGTGGTATCCCAGGGGATACAGCGCAGAGGAATGGGTCTCCTTTCTCTGACAGCTCACTGTGGCTGTCAGAGAGTCCCTGTAGCGCAAGCAGGGCTTGTACCCTGAAGCGCAACGGGGTCAGCTTCCAGCCTTGGCTGGGACAATGAGTGGGGGGACTGGAAGTTGACCCTTTTGTGCTTCAGGGCATGAGAGCAGGAGATAGAATAATAATGAAAGCTTCTTTGTCCCATAGTGCAAACAGAGCTCATGCCCTGAAGCACAACGGGGAGGACAGGGGAGCTGATCAGGCACCCTCGCCTCCTGCTCTGGAGGAGACCTCTGGAGCAGGAGGCGGGGGTGCCTGATCCGCTCTGTGCTGCTGCCCCTGTTCTTGGAGCGGATCGCCGCCTCCTGCCCAGGTCTACTCTCGAGCAGGAGGTGGGGGTTGAAGGAGGTGCCTGATCCGCTCCATGGTCCCATTCTCAGGGCAGTGCCGCACAGTGGATCACTGCCTCCCACCCAAGAGTAATGCATCGGAAGGAATTTCTCCATACCCCAAAGTGGAAAATCTCCTTAACCCTGCCAGGGAAAGGACTGGGGCGGGGGGGGGGGGGGGAAGCAGGGTTTTGTCTTTGTCCGTGAGAGTAATCCAGAATTATGCACTCCATAATTCAAACTTCAATAAAATCAAGTATTAGATCTGCAGGCTTGTGAATGTAAGAGGAGGAGGGAAAACCTTACCAAAACACCCAAATTTGTTCCTTTTAATATAAAAAGTATAACTGAGATATCCAATGTACAAATGCAAAGAAATGTGCATAATAAAATGTACCATAATACTGTATATACAGTGTAAACCGTTCAATAAGAATGATTTAAAAAAATAAACCTGGGTCATTTCCTGACCTGGAAGAAACAACAATACATGTTTTGGAAACATCAGGATGTGATCTTAAAATACTTCCCCTTCCTGCCCTTTTGGAGAGTGTCACTTGGCAGCCCAAAATATCCCTGAAGTTAAACAAAGCTAAATATTTATTTAATGGAAGTTTTTATACAACAAGTTTGCCAGGTATCATAAACTGCATGGGGAAAGTAGCAAGTCATTAAACCCCAGGTCGGCAGCATCAAATCCAGACAGAGGTTTTTCCATCCCCTGATTTACTACTGCCACTACTTTTGTTTGAGCTGCCTCTGGGCTTCTTCTCCTTGGAACAGGCAGGGTTGTTCTGATTATTGTATGCCTGGATGGCAAGATCTAAGCGTTCCTGAGCCACTTTGATTTCTCGCTGGAGGTTCTCCAACTCAGTTGGAATGTTCTCTTCATTGCTACCATATTGTTGTTCTTGTGCAATGTTGGCCTTGTTCTGCTTGTAGGCTATTTTGGCATTAGACAGTTCTGTGTACTGTATCTGGTCAGGCTTCACTGCAATATTGTAGCCTGGAGGAGCGGATGGTGTATTCCAAGTAAATGGGTAATTATAGGTCCCCGAATCCTCCAGCAATTTCCGCTTATTGTTCAATGTGTCCCGGATGGTACCAAATCCCAAGTGAAGCATTTCCCAGATGTTCAGAAGTAAACATAAACAACTCACACCATACATGATGAGCAGGAATATGGTTTTTTCAGTGGGCCTTGAAATGAAGCAGTCTATTGTGTGTGGACATGGCTTCCTGCTACAAAGAAATTTGGGGCTGACTTCAAAACCATAGAGGAAATACTGGCCAATAAGGAAACCGATTTCAAACATAGTCCTGCTCAGGAGCTGTAGTATATAAATCTTCATAAGCCCGTCCTCTCGAATTCGCCTCCTGCCATCATGCTTCATTTTGGTTGGGAGTGGATTCTCTTTGTTCTCCCGCTCACTCTCTAGCTCAATCTCTGGGTACATCATTGGATCTTCCTCTTGGTCATCCTCTGCCTCTTCTAAGCCCCGATGTTGTTTCCAGCGCATTGGGAAAGGCTTGCTTCGGAACTTCCTCTCCGTTTCACCATGTTCCACCATCCGGGCAATTTTGTGAATGGCATAACCCAGGTACATCACTGAGGGAGTAGAGACTAGGATGATCTGAAAGACCCAAAATCGCACATGGGAGAGGGGGGCGAAAGCATCGTAGCAAACATTCTCACAACCTGGCTGTTCCGTGTTACATACAAATTTGCTTTGTTCATCGTAATAGATGGATTCCCCACCCACAGCAGTGAGGACAATGCGGAATACGATTAGCACTGTCAGCCAGATCTTCCCAACAAATGTGGAGTGGTTGTGGATTTCCTCTAATAGACGTGTCAAGAAACTCCAACTCATGGTGGTCAAACACTGTTATCTAAGGAAAAACAAAAGCAGGGTTTGTTTTTTTAATATATTGATTTAAACAAACTAAATACTTGTTAATAATCAGACTTAGGGAAATGTTAAAATACTTGTTAAATCTGAACACTGCAAAGAAACAGGAGATTTAATATGTAACAATAATTTTCTTGCTCCATGTAATATTTATCTACCAACATTTTACACCTACTTGCCTCTACTGTCAGCTGTTACCTGAACTTGTCCAGGACAAAACAGGCTTGAATAATATAACTGTTTCTCTCTCTAAATTTCCACTACCAAAAGAGCAGCAGGAAAAACTATTGTGCCCCACTGTAAAGGAAATGTCTGCTATTGCCAACTGGTATTTTGAAAAACTGCTGTTGTGCTTTATGTGTGCTTCATCTTGTATTCTTAACATATATACAAATAAGGAAAAAATGTGGATTAGTGTGTGTGATCACTTTTATTAACACAGGGCCAAAGTAGACATGGCAATGACTGGGTTCGCATGACACAACCCATCATGAGCGACAAGCCACGGCAGGTTGTCATGTCGTGTGAACCTGGACTGCTTCCCACAGGGTGGCTTGTTCGTGGGCAACAAGCCACCCTGACAACCCATGGCTTGTTCTAGAGCAGTGATTCCCAACCTTGGGTCCCCAGATGTTGGGAACCACTGTTCTAGAGGATGTTGTACCCACGGTAGGTTGTCTTGTCGTCTGAACCCAGGTGAGCGAGCTTCTTGACAAGAGCAGGAAAAGCCCCTTGCCAAGCTTGCCCGGGCCAACACCAGCTGCCCCACAAGAGCCCAAGCAGCACTTTGGGGTGACCAGCACTGACTCAGTGCCCGCCGCCATGATCTCAAGCCCTTTTGCACTCACCATGGCTTCCCCCCCGCTTACCCAATTTTTTCTTTTTTCGGAGGTCCCAAAAAACAATCTCCGATTTGACAGATAGTGATAGCCCCTTTAAAGTGCCCAAGCAGCACATGGGAGGGGCTGCCACTGGTTTGTCACCACTTTTAAAAAAAAAAAATGTTTGCACAATTTTTTCATATGCTTTTCTGAAAGCAGAAGTCTTAAAGCAGTAGGAATGAAATCAAGAACAAATAAAACTTGAAGCCAAGTGATGCCACCCCATCCAACACACAAGAAGAACCTATCACTTTCCTTCCTACTCCCAAGCTGCTACACCATACCACTGGGAGAAATGGAAGATAGCGCAAATTTTATTGAAACACTCAATAGAACCCAATCAATCCCTCCACCGAAGCAGAGTGACCGAAGCCCCTGCTAAAATGCACTCTAAGGTTAGAAGGTGGACCTGTCAGTCACTCATCTGCACTCCCTCCCCACCACTCAGCATTTTAGTGAAACAAAAGTGTAAGATGGAAACAGAGATCTGGTTCGCAAGTCTCCAACAGCCCACAGTTAACATGCCAACGTTAAACTATGGGCTGTTGGAAATGCAATGGGAGGAAGGTGCACGCTGGTTCCCGCGCTTCCACTACAATAAACAACCTAAGAGCCAGTGTGGCGTAGTGGTGAGAGTGTTGGACTGGGACTTGGGAGATCCAGGTTCTATTCCCTGCTCGGCCATGAAACTCACTGGGTGACTTTGGGCCAGTCACTGACTCTCAGCCTAACCTACCTCACAGGGTTGTTGTGAGGATAAAATGGAGAGGAGGAGGAGGATTATGTAAGCCGCCTTCGGTTCCTTGCAGGAAAAAAGGCGGGGTATAAATATAATAAACAAACAAACAAACACCTAGGGATGGGCAGGGGAGCAAGGGTTTTCTCTGGATTTAAGTATGGGTTCAGACTCTGGGTGTTCATCTCCCAACTATTTCCAGGTTTGCACATCATGTACACAACCCAGGGACAGGAGGGCAGCCTAAGATGAAGCTCCAACATATCATACAACACAATCAAAACAAACAAACATAAACAATGGTGAAACAAACATCAGCTAAGAGGAAGGTCTACAGCATTCAGCAATGCACCCTGTCAACATACCTGCTGTTTTAATCTCAAGAATGAAGCAACTAAATGGGGCCCAGAGGAAGAGGAGGCAAGTGACAGCCTGACAATGGGAGAAAGTGTGCCAAAAAACCCAGAGAGGCGCAAATGACCTGATGGCAGATATAGCTACGGATGGATGTGTGAGGAATCTGATAGGGGGTGAAAATCCGATCGATTTTCTCAACTTGGCCCTGCGTATTCTGTTCCGTCAGCCCTGCGCAGGTGCCGACTCAATCTGACATGAATTGAGCCAGCATGCAGACTTGTGTTTTGAAAATGGGCTGCAATTTGCGTATTTTTTTTTCTTTTTTAAAAAAGTCAGGGAATTTTGCACAAATCTTACATTAACTGTCAGAACATTCAAGGTGTCCAAGGTGGAGTGTGTGCATATGCGGTGAGAGGAGTGTGCTTCCATACTTCTCATGTTAAATGTTACAAAAACAACAAAAACAACAACAAATCAAATTTAGCGAGTTGGCCCCACTTTGCGCAAATATTTCGAGCAATTTTGCAGAAGCCGGGGGGAAAAACCCTGACTCAGCCCGCTTTTGGCCGTTGGGTTGGAAATGTACTGAAAAGTCCGTTGAGCTCAAATGGAATTACGGTAATTTTGCAGTGTTGCGCATCCTTAGACATAGTTAACCAGATAAAACAACCATGACAGTACTGAACTCAAGACATCAAACGGCTGAAGGAAAAGGTGGAAGAGGCAGGAGATAAGCTGTCAGAGATCTCAAGCACTGCAAATTAAACCTTGGAATAAAGCATCAAAAGACTGGCAAGGTTAGTCCGTCCCAGTGTATGGGAGCAGTTAGAATCCCTGGAAAATAGAAGCCGCAGGTCTGAGATTAGTGTCAGAGATCTGAGAGAAAACATAGAAAGAGGCAGTATGGCAGTGTTTCTCACCAGGTGGATTAAAACCATTTCCCCCCAGCTGGACTTTGTGCAAACTGACATTGATAGGGCGCACAGAGCCCTATTTGCGAAACTACCAAAACAAGTGGTTTCCACCATGAAATCAGCTGTCTAGCTGTTCTGCAGGGCGCTCAATACTCGGCCTGCTCTGCATGGGATGCCTGCAATCCTCCGAGTTTGGAGGGTTATGGACATCCCCACAGGATTGCACCCTAAATGGCAAAAGCTATTTACACAACTTACCATATTCATGGGGATAAAAAAACCCAGACCTGCAAGCAATGTACTATTTCAGCAAAACAAAAAAGGTTTGGGGATACCAAACATCAAGATATACTATGGGCATATCAACTCAGGCAACTGATGCAATTTTTAGACAATCAACCAGAAAACGCTTGGACACACAGAGAAAGGGGGGGGGATACACCATAGAAGAAATAAGAGGATTAGTTTACAGGAAAATGGAATTAAGCATTAATGAACTGGAAAACCCTTTTTAAACATGTACATGTTTAATATGGCATAAATGGAGAACTAAGCTCACGCCAGATCTATTTTCAATAATTCCCTTTTTATTACACATTCTGTTACGGTATATTGTGAAGATAAATCTGGGCAATTTCAGCACTGGGAGGAAAAAAGTCTTTTTGGATTGATGGATTTATATGAAGGGCTAACCCCTAAAAACAACTGAGAACTCAGAGTTGTTACAAAATGTTAAAACCAATTTCTCCAATAATCTGGTCATAAGGGGCTCAAATAGTGCGTTCAATCCCCCACCCCTGAAAACCTATTAACACAGGACAATACAGGAACAAAAAGATTATAACTTGGATTACATATAAACAACTATTAGATGCACACTTTAGTACCATGGATGGGATTAGACAAGTCTGGAAAAGAGATCTAGGTACAAGTACTGAAAAGGCTCACTGGGATAAACTATACTACAAGCCCCAATGAAACCTGTCTCCATTAAAAGAAAAGAAAATAAGATTAAAATAATCCACAGGTAGTATCTTACACCTCGAAAGCTAAGTTATATCTACAAAGCAACCTCCACATTGTGCTGGAGGAACTGTACTGAAGTACAATTTTTTTTTTACATATGTGGTGGTCATGCATAATAAAGAATTTTGGGAGGAAGTATTTCAAGAAGTTGCTGTGATTACAAATCAAATGATACATTTCTCTCCTGCCATGGATCCACTTTCAATCTATGATAATGCAAACAGACACATACAAAGCAAAGATCAATTAACATTATTTTGGGTAGCAGCCAGGCAGGAAATAGGTGGAAGTTCGAAAAGCATACAACACAATTGAAAAGCATTCAACAGTGGAGAATCAAGGTGAGGACGATCAACCTCATGGGGAAATTATCTGAAGTATGAAGGGTGTCTAGGAATGTTCATTCTGTAGATGATTTTTATACAACGTGGAGGAATTTTATAGAGTATATGATTCAACACAAATAAGTCAACCACCACAAATACACCGTGTCTTATAGAAAGATTTATTGGGTTAAAGCAGTGTTCTCCAACCTTGGGTCCCCAGTTGTTTTTGGCCTACAACTCCCAGCATGCCCCAGCCAGCATAGCCCAAGGTTGGAGAACACTGGGTTAAAGAGATGTACACTGTAAAGAATAAAATGCTTTAATGAAGAAATGGAATGTATGTACACTTGGATACTGTAAAGATGGGCAGATGAACTGAAAGCTATTCCCATGATGTTATGCTACTTTGTATAAGGAATTGTTTTAATTTTAAAATGTAATAAAAAATATTAAATTAAAACACCATCCCTGGGTTGCTTATCACAGCAGAAACAGCCCACATGCTCACTCTTGCTGCATTTCCAACAACCCATGGTTTGTTAATCATGGGTTATTGGCAACGTGCAAACATCATAACAAGCCTCATTCAATTCCAGAGTTGCATTCTGGCGACTTCAGAGAGAAGCCTGCTTTGCAGGAAGTGTCCAGATTCTGCTTGGGCATTCAAAACCGATGCACATCCTTAGTGGCTATGCTTATAGGCATATACTTCTACGCTTCAGCACATAGTTGGTACTATTCTAGTAGCAGTAAAAAAACTTTTCAGCCTAAAATAAATACCGGTAAATATAAATTCAGCAGTGCTTAAACGAAAAAGCATTTTAACACAAATTTTAAAATTGATTTAAGAAATAAAATGTTCAAATGGTGTGCCTAGGTGCACTGCTCAGCTACAAAGCTGCATTGCCCCACTAGTGTGGATGGAACACAGCAGGATGTACACAGGCAAATAAGCATTATGTCCCCAGAAGTATGGAAAGTCAGTTGGAAATCCACATGTAGCTTACAGTGGATGAACACTAAAAAAAGCTGCCTGTCTGGATAGTGAGCTCATGACAGTTTCAAAGGAGGAATTTGCTTATTTATAGCTCAGTCCCCGATTTATAGCTCAGTACACCAAAGGGAAGCCAAAAGAGGGAACTTCATTCCCTATATTTGTCATAAGTTCATATTACCACTGGGAATGACAAAGACTTTTCTGAGGGCAAAGAGAAATTGGATTAAACAGCATATATCTCCATCCGCAGCTGCTTTCTGGCTCAGCTGCACATGTGTTTTACAAACCAACATTTTGCCTCGCTGCTGTTCAGAGCTCACCAGTTTCCAGAAAAAGATGAAGGGCCAATTTATACAATTATCAGAAACAATGGTAAAGCTAGTCATGGAATGTACCATTTCAGATTGTGTGTTGTGGGGTGGTGGTGGTCATGTTTTGAATACTCCCTAGCTGGGGAGGGGAAGCTCCTTGGACACAGAAAGTTAACATGCCAGGGAGAAGACTCAAGCAAGCCTACCTCCTCCTTTCATTTGCTATTTTTCTACATGCGTATGTAGAAACTCTCCAACGTACACTCAAAATCTGTATGACCAATGCACTACTACTGCCGGGACAATGTTTAATATTCTGCTACAAACTACACAGTTGCTGCCCAGAGGCCTAATAACATTTATCATAGCAGCAGATTAAAAACAAAACAAAAACAAAACCTATGCCTGAATAAGAGGCAGAGAAAGAGCAAGGAAATCTCCCAGGTGGGTCACAAACAGGTGGCAATTTCTGTGTAAACAGGCAAACTGTCCCATGATTTACCTAGATTCATGCCTTGTGAGACAGCGCTGTACCCGACAAATATTGTAAGCCATTCAATCCGTAGTTGTAGAAGGGAGCTTGCTGCACCCCCAACCCCCACTTCCACCAGCAGCAGCCCCACTGCAGCCCAGTATGATTATGATGTTGTGATATGTATCACTTCACCAGCTGTAGCACAGTTTACACATGGAAAGAACAGAATGGCTGTAAACAAGTTTGTTATGTCTTTCTGGGTTCTCGTGTTTTTCGCATGGGAAGCCTAGACCGTGGGAGCATTATGAGCTAGTCACATGGTTTGTATGTTCTGATGACGTGCTAACTTGTTTTCTGCCTGAAGCCATCTTAGAGAGAGGCAGGACTGCTTTCTCTCTTCTCCTTTGTTCTTCTTGCTGGACTTTTGTCACTGCAACAATGTAACTTCTTTGCTGAGGTGGAGTGAAGCTCAACTTACTCCACTGGATGTAATGCTTGCTATGCATTTATACTCTGCACATGGACTGTAATTAGGAAATATATACTCTGTAGAACTTTACTTGCTAAGTGAATAAACAGGTAGAATTAGACCTGTGGTGTTACAGAGTGTTTCCTGACTCCATGGATTAATCTGCAAACGGGGAAGCTGGAAGCAAGTTGGATTACAGGCAGGCTGGGCTGGCATATTCACAACACGCTGCACGCTGCGTAAAGGGGGGAGCTGAGATCTGGAAGATCTGTGTGTGGAATAACAGGCCCCTGCTAGCACACAGACAGGATTTTAAATCTCCCATGCGCACACGCACTCTGCTGCTCACGCACACACGCACCAACAGGGTTATGGGCCCAGATTGGACCAGAACCAGAACCGGACCGGTACCAGTTCGGAACCAGGCGAAGGTCGGCGCCAGCTCCAGCAGCAGGACCTGTTTTCTAACACAGCTAAGCAGCAGCTTCGACTCCGTGATTGCAGTGATTAATGGCAGAGGAGGAAGACATCAAAGATGAAATATCTCCTGGTCATTCAACCGGTAAGGAGGGGGAAGAAAGGGGGAGATAGCGGCTGGCTGACATAGACAGCTTGAAGGCAAGTTTCAAGGCTGACAGCTTGGAGGGAGAAAGCGAAGCTGAAGAAAATCCCCCAGTCACAGAAATGGCTGTTGCACAATCCCTGAATCCACAAATCGTGGAAAAATTGTCTGGCTCGAACTATGTGCTGTGGAGTTTCCAGATGCAGCATTATTTAACCCATGCGGGACTTTGGACTGTAGTAACACAGGATCCAGTTGCAGTGGGGGATCAGGCATACAATGAATGGAAGGAGCGAGACGATAAAGCCAAAGCAATTCTTTGTTTATCTGTTGAAAGCTCACAAGTGCCATTTATCCAGTTTCAAAACACTGCAAAGGAGATCTGGAATGTATTAAGAGATACGTATCAAATGCAAACAGCGGGCAGCAGAATCTTGCTGGCACGAAAGCTGTACAAATTAAGCTTGCAACCAGGTGGCTCTATGCCAGAGCATTTGAGTACGATCCGGGACTTGTTTAACAGGCTGAGAAATCAAGGGATGACTATTGATCCATTGAACCAGGTTTCTATTCTGTTATCTAGTCTTGACTCATCATATGACACAATTGTCACATTGATGGAAGGGCAGCCAGATCAAAATCTGACAATGGAATATGTGTCAGGCAAACTTCTTTCTGAGTGGGAAAAGCGCCAAGGAAAGAAAAACAATTCTGGCCGTAAATTTGCAGACAGCTCGGCTGATGTGATAAACAGCCAAGTGAGCAGCAACAAGCAGTGAGTTACCCAAGCCACTGCTTTAAAAGTGAAAAAATGCTTTAATTGTGGATCTACAAATCATCTGAAAAAAGATTGTAAGGTCAAACAGAGAAAGAAACGAAACAAACCGGAAACTACAAGCACACCTGAAGAGGCAGCTTAAAACGGGCAAAAGTTTGATTGCAAGGGTGGGGGTTTCTAATGTTTGCTGGGTTTTGGACTCTGGAGCTTCTCATCACATGACTAACTCCAGGAATGTATTTCAATCTCTGGAAGAAGATGGATGTCCATGTCAGCATGTGGAATTAGCTGACGGGAAACGAATAGATGTTTCAGCAACAGGAACAATTGAATTCGCTACTTTGGGTCAACAGAGAGCATTGTTTGTTCCGGAACTGGACACAAATCTGATAAGTATTTCCCAATTAGCTCAAAATGGCTATGAAATGTGTTTTTCAGACAGCAAATGTGTGATTTCACGTGAAGGGACAGTCTGTGCAAAAGGTGATTTGCAGAATTCTCTGTATGTTATAAATCCATTTGTAACACACGATGAGAGTGTGAAGTATGCAAATTGTAAGCCTCATGATAATTGTATACATTTATTCCACAAACGTTTTGCACATGCTAATTACAGGAGCATCGAAAAGATGCCGGGTCTGTGTGAGGGCATGAAAATGAAACCTTGTTCTAATTATGTGGAATGTGAAGTATGCAGTCAGGCAAAGTCGCACAGGACTAACATTCAGAAACGCAGTGATAGAGTGAGCACAAGAATATTTGAGCTGGTACACTCTGATGTTGCTGGGCCATTTGAAGAAAGCTATGGGGGAAATAGGTACTACATGACTCTCATTGATGACTTTTCTAGATTTGGATTTGTTTATCTTCTGAAGCATAAGTCTCAGGTACGAGAGAAATTTGAATCATTTGTGAAATGGGCTGGTAACAGATTCAAACAATACCCCATAGGTGAACTGCTCACAGATGGTGGGGGAGAGTACATGAGTACAAAATTTAAGAAATTCTTGGAAAGTGAGGGCATTGGGCACAAAGTCACAGCCCCAAACTCACCGTTTCAAAATGGCGTAGCTGAAAGACGCAACAGAACACTCCAGGAAATGATGAGGGCTCAATTAGCTGACTCAAAGGTGGGAAACCATTTCTGGGGGGATGCACTTTCAAATGCAAATTATCTGAACAGATTACCTAACACCACAACTGGGAAAACTCCATATGAAATGTTTCATGGGAGGAAACCAAAGATAGCACACATACGAATTTTTGGGTGCAAATGTTTTGTTCAAATACAGGCTAAAAGCTTTGAATGTTTTCTGCTGGGGTATGATGGACAAACAAAAGGTTACAGGTTATGGTCACCACAACACAGAAAGGTAATTCTAAGCAGAGATGTGATTTTTCACGAGCAACCACATGATGAGAAACAGCTGGTGGAATTGCCAATGCATTCAATGGCTGAAACACAGCAGGAAGTTTCTGAAACAGAACAAACCACTGGGCAGATATCTGGGGAACAGGAGGGAGGTGAACAATCTCTAAGGCGTTCAACCCGAGAATGTAAAACACCTGTTAGATATCAGGATGAATTCCAAAGTGGCAAAACTATTGTACATAAAGCTCTCAAAATAGCTTTAGAACCTCAAAGTTTTGAGGAAATCCAGAGCATGGAACCAAAGGTGAGAAATGATTGGTTTGAAGCCATGCAGGATGAAATTAATGCAATGCATGTCAACAAAACATGGAGTCTGGTATCTTTACCTGTAGGGCGCAAGGCCATCACCTGTAAATGGGTGTACAAGGTGAAAACGAATCACCAGGGGCAGGTGGAAAGGTACAGGGCAAGACTCGTGGCAAGAGGATTTGCACAAAAACATGGG
Organism: Shinisaurus crocodilurus; assembly: GCA_021292165.1. NCBI lineage: Eukaryota > Metazoa > Chordata > Lepidosauria > Squamata > Shinisauridae > Shinisaurus > Shinisaurus crocodilurus. Next base: position 265,356,062 of record CM037877.1, on the reverse strand, counting down.
ATAGATTTTGATTCCGTGTTTGCACCAACAACAAGGTATGCAACTGTAAGATTGTTGTTGAAATTGGCAGCACAAAGAAAAATGATGGCATTTCATTTTGATGTAAAAACTGCTTTCCTATATGGTGAATTACAAGAGGAAATCTACATGATGCAACCAAAAGGTTTTGTAGAAAATCCCAGTCTTGTATGTCGTTTGCACAAATCCATATATGGGCTGAAGCAAGCAGCCAGGTGCTGGAACCAAAAATTAGACAGAGTTTTGATTAGTTTGGGATTCAAACAAAGCAAGGCTGATCACTGTCTGTACACATGTCACACAGAATTGTGACATTGGGTGTATTTGTTAGTCTTTGTTGATGATATATTACTGATAACAGAATCAGTAAGTCAAAAAGACGAAATTGCAAAAGAATTGCAAGCACACTTTGAACTGAAAGATCTAGGTTTGGTACAACACTATCTTGGCATGCAATTATCCCAGGACTGAGGAAGGTTCTTTCTTGGTTGAACAAAGTGGAAAAATTCAGACATTGCTGGAAATTCATGGATTGGAGAATTGTAACCCAGTTACCACTCCAATGACTCTTGAATATCAGAAACACACAGATAACACTGAATTTGAAGATATTGGGAAATATCACAGTGTTATTGGAAGCCTGCTATATTTGGCAAATGTGAGTAGGCCAGACATCAGCAATGCTGTGAACATACTTAGCAGGAAAACCCAAAATCCTTCTATGTATAATTGGCTAGCTGTGAAATGTGTGTTAAGGTATTTAAAAGGTTCCATGAATTGCAAACTGAAATTGTCATCACACACAGAGGGAGGTTTTTGTGTGTACACTGATGCTGATTGGGAGTCTGCAACAGATAGAAAGTCCACAAGTGGGACTGTGATCATGTATGACAAAAGTTTAATTGACTGGTATACACGAAAACAATCTTGTGTGGCTGTATCTAGTGCAGAATCTGAATTCATCAGTTTATCTCAAGCATGGCAATGAGATTGAATGGTTCAAACAATTGTTTACTGATCTGAAATTACCAGTAGACAAGGCTGTTACAATTTTTGAAGACAACCAGGCTTGCATAAGCATGGCTCAAAATGAAAAATGTAGGCCAAGAACCAAGCACATTGATGTTCGTTACTCTCATGTAAAGGACTGTGTGCAGAAAGGGTGGGTAACACTCAAATACTGTGCATCAGGGGACATGGTGGCAGATCTTTTCACAAAACCATTGCCTGTAGTAAGACACAGGAAGCTAATGACGGCGCTAGGCCTCATTGAGCAAATGTGAAACAAGATGTACTTCAGCTTGTGTGGGGGATGTTGTGATATGTATCACTTCACCAGCTGTAGCACACTGTTTACACATGGAAAGAACAGAATGGCTGTAAACAAGTTTATGATGTCTTTCTGGGTTCTCGTGTTTTTCGCATGGGAAGCCTAGACCGTGGGAGCATTATGAGCTAGTCACATGGTTTGTATGTTCTGATGACGTGCTAACTTGTTTTCTGTCTGAAGCCATCTTAGAGAGAGGCAGGACTGCTTTCTCTCTTCTCCTTTGTTCTTCTTGCTGGACTTTTGTCACTGCAACAATGTAACTTCTTTGCTGAGGTGGAGTGAAGCTCAACTTACTCCACTGGATGTAATGCTTGCTATGCATTTATGCTCTGCACATGGACTGTAACTAGGAAATGTATACTCTGTAGAACTTTACTTGCTAAGTGAATAAACAGGTAGAATTAGACCTGTGGTGTTTCAGAGTGTTTCCTGACTCCATGGATTAATCTGCAAACGGGGAAGCTGGAAGCAAGTTGGATTACAGGCAGGCTGGGCTGGCATCTTCACAACACGCTGCACGCTGCGTAAAGGGGGGAGCTGAGATCTGGAAGATCTGTGTGTTGGAATAACAGGCCTCTGCTAGCACACAGACAGGATTTTAAATCTCCCATGCGCACACGCACTCTGCTGCTCACGCACACACGCACCAACAGATGATGATGATGACGACAGTCGCTCCCTGCTGTCTGTCCCCATCAGCTTGCATTCAGAGAAAAAAATTGCCTTTGTGCTTCCATTTAGTTCTCACGACTAATCTGTCCACCTCCTTTAAAAAGTTACAGAATATTTTAAAAGCTGTAACTTCATCTGGTGGTGATTGGTTTCTTAAGTTGTGTTTTATGAAGAAATATGTTCTGACATCTTCCTGAACCTGCCGCCAATCAACTGGGCCGTGACAGGGGCTGTGGAAGCCTGCACTGGAGGCAGAGAAATAAGAGCTTTGTACATTTAGTTAATACAACAGCAGAGCTAATAAACAAGCAATTACTAATGTTGGAAGCACTCAAGAAATTCCAGCAGCTGCCACATACGATTACGTCTCCTAAATTCAATTAGGTTCATTCATCATTTATGCCAACTACAGCGCCACTTCTTTTTCAGCATGCATTGATTTAGATCAGTGTTCTCCAACCTTGGGTCCCCAGATGTTTTTGGCCTACAACTCCCAGCATGCCCCAGCCAGCACTGATTTAGATGCTCCGCACTAGAACAAAACTGGGGGCAGGGTTTGTTTGTTTTTTGCAAATGTATTTTTATTGTATTTTCAAAACATAATAAAACAACCCATGCATACTTATTAGGAAGTAAGTTTCTGAATTCAGTGGGATTACTACAGAAAATTGTTCAGAAATAGATTGAACACTGGGTGACAAACTTATCCCAAATATCAATGAATGTAACATAGTTCTATAGTAAACTATGTTTCAAGGCAAGTGATGTACTTCAAGGGAACTGCTTGTATGCCCTCAGATTATATTCAGTTACATAATCAATAGGTAGAAGAATAAGAATCGTCACTGTCTCGGTTTTAAGTAAATGAACTTTAAAGTTTGCCCAGGAACAGGGAAACCGAAAACACCTCTATCAATGACTGACATCTAACATCGGGGTCAACTAGGCATAATGTTAAACATGTGACCACATTTGACATCTCTAGATTTTTTCCTTCCGAATAAGAGTTGCGGATAGGGGCAATCAGGATCACAACTGTGGCAGAAACAAAGAGGACACCACCACCCCGCCCCGGCTCCCAATGAAAATACCTGCTCCTCCCAAAGCTGCTATAAGCCCTTGCAGTGGGGCGCTCAACAGCTTTTCTTTCAGGGCTGATAGCAGCTTGAGGGAGGGGAGGGGATTTTAATTGTGAAGGAGGGGAGTGATTAAAAAAATAACCTTCCTTTGCACTGCAGTGGCTGTTGTATAAAAAAACAAACCCAACTAGACATATTAAATGCAATCACAGATTTAATGTAATGTGTAGTTTGGCCTGCCATCTACAGTCACTGTATTTCACCCTCATTTCTGCCTACTTTTGATAGCTCTGCTATCAACTGGCAGACCCCCAAATCTGGACAGGCCTTTTTGTGGAGGAACGGGGGGCTGGCTGACCTGCCACGCCCCCACCCTTTCCTACCCAAAGGACCCAAGACCCCCAGAGATCTCAAGGTACCAGACTGCCAGTCTCCGCTCTTTGCAATCCTACTTGAATCTCTGTTCAGGGACTTGCCTTTGTCTATAACCTGGATTTAGTTACTGAACCAAGCAGAGCAACTACAAACACCATGTGGGGTAAAAACCACAAGAGGGTTTATTCTGGTAGCATATTACAACAAAAATAGGGAAATGAGGGAAGCACACAAAATGGAGAGAGACACTTTGGTACAAAGTAATAGAGCAGCAAAATAACAAAACCTGATTCCTTATATCTCCCAGGCACACAACTAGTTACCTGGGGGTCAGTTCTCTTCCAGGGTTGGATCCAGCACAGCCTTGCTGCCCGGGAAGACTACACACCTACCCGAAGGTCCGAGATGGGTAGCCCTCCACAAGGCTTGCCTTGCCAAAGCCCTCATTCAGCTAATTTCACCAGGAGATACCTGGGGTCGGATCCTGAGGCCGCCCGAAGGCTTGGACCTCTGCGTGGCTTGCCGCCATTACTCCACAGCAAGCACGCAACGACAAAGACAAAACCCACACTTTGGGAAATATACCTTTCCCCCCCTCCCCCTTTCTGTAGCTTTGCTGCTTCTAACCAATCAGGATGAACTTCACCTGGCCAGGCAGGGAGGGGAACTCATGACTCATGACATTTGCATTTGAAAGCCGGGTCACCGGCTTTTCAGGACTTTCAGGCGCCATGCCCCATCCGATACTTTATGTACATTTCGCCTCCTCCCAGCCCCCCAACTGGCCTTACTTGGTTTACACATGAGGTGTGTGCGTGTGTGTGTGTGTGTGCATGTAGGAACCCCCAAAGGCTCTTTTCTTCACACTTTTATATGAGCAAGTTGCTGTCTTTTAGGTGGGAAGAAGATGTGTTGGACTGGGACTCGGGAGATCTGGGTTCTAGTCCCCGCTCGGGCATGAAACTCACTGGGTGACTTTGGGCCAGTCACTGACTCTCAGCCTAATCTACCTCACAGGGTTGTTGTGAGGATAAAAAGGAGAGGAGGAGGAGGATTATGTAAGCCGCCTTGGGTTCCTTGCAGGAAAAAAGGCAGGGTATAAAATAAATAAATAAAAACTGGATTTTCTGAGACTTGAAAAAACACAGAAGCAACATGAGGAAACAGAGCAACAATTTGATTTGTGTAGATGCTCTATAAAAAGCAAACAAAGAATGGCAATTCCAGAGTAAACATCTTGTTTGGAAGCTCCCCATGTCTTGAACACAGTAATTCACATTTACCTTCTGAGAGCGCCAAAATAATTTCCAGTTCACATTTAAAGACTTGCTTTCAAACCTGAGCCCCAAACTCAAATTCGAAAATGAGAATTCTGTATGAGTAACTTTTCTGAACAACATCTTTCTATATCTGTGTTCTTACGTAAGTGAGAATTCTGATATACGCCTCCCTTTTTGAAAACGTTTTCCAAATAACGAGTTATTCAATACACGTCTTGCCCATCTCATGTGACATGCGGCAAACAGAAGACGAGTTCAAAAAAAGCTACTAACGTCAATGTTGATTTGAAGACGACTTCTCAAAGAGACGTTTTGTTTGACAAGAAGCCTTTGCTCTGCCTGGGCACTTTAACAAAGCTTGGCTGATCCCCCCTCACATCCTTTCCCCAAGAGTTTAAAAACACTCGTAAAATTATTAGACCTAAGATCTAATATGTTCTGCACATAAATCAAGATGTCAAAATATTTGAAGAAAGAAAATGGGGGGAAAGGGAAAGATCCACAGAAAGTTTCTGTAGCATCAAAAAAATTAAGATGTCAACTTAGTTGCCTTTCTTTTTTCACAAATCCATCCACATATGTCTTTAGAAAACAAAAAATGTGCATGTTATGCACTAGACATTCAAGAGAACCTTTCTATGCCCTCTAAAGTACCAAGAAAAAAAACACAGCGCCATACCCTCCAACATTTCACAGATGAAAATAGGGACACACATGTGAATTTGTAAGAGGTATAGTTAAGCAACATGAAGGTGTGATCAAGAGGGCGTGGCCAGGTATCATGAGGGCGTGGCCAAGGGTATGGCCAGGCAAGCAAAGGGCAGGGTCAAGTTCAAAAGTTATAAGAGTAAACACACAAATTCTGATATATTATTACATTATTATGTTATATATTATTTTATAATATTTTATTAGTGGCTTTTGTAATATTTTTTTTACCTTACTTAAACCGTTAATTGTTGATATCTGATGTTTTTCATGGGGTGTGAGTCAGTGCTTGCAGGGCAATCTCTTTCTTTTTGTTTTATAACTGTCAAGATTGGCACAAATTCAACAGGTGAAGATTACCCACCCACCCCACACCCTGAAACATGGAGCTTCATAGAGAAGAGGAAGCTTCTTGTATTTCCTTCTGACACTGTAAACTCACCTGTTAGAGGCACAGAGTCAGCTCTGTTAGGAAATAAAATCTTTGGCAATATAAAGATAGGAATCATGTGATGAATTCCCTCATTCACTTCTCCCTCGGTCCAGGCTTTCACCCAGCAGAGGCAGCAGGTAGAGCATGCGCGCGCGCGCGCGCACACACATCCTCACCTGGCCCTCCCAGCTTAGCAGCATCTGTTCCCTCCCTGCTTACTGCGGCTGTTCAAGCCTAAAGAGAGCTATCTTAAAGGGGCCATGGGCAAAATTGCAGCTAAGCGAAAACTGCAAGCTTAGTTGCAATTTTGTCCATGGCCCCTTTAAGTAGCTTGCAGTTGCAGGAGGCAGGGCAATTCAGGACTCTGCATGACAAAGTGAGAAGCCCTGATGGCTTAAGGGTTTTCAGGATGGGGCAATTGGAGACCATGCAGCACAACACAACTGACCTTTGATTTAGGAACACTTCTATTACGGTTTGAGTTACAATGCAAAAACTACATTGCGCTTACATCTTGCATAAAGACAGCATGCTTGGGGTGATGTCACAAATTCTAGACCAGTGATGGCGAACCCATGGCACGTGTGCCACAGCTGGCACGCAGGGACCTCTCTGTGGCACTCGAGCCATTGGTCACCAGATCACGAAAAGACCGTCCCCTTCTGCATTCAGCGTCGGGTTTCCATAGTAACGCTTCTCCACACATTCCTCGCTGGCCTCCACAGGCAGGCACACTCCAACATCACCCCCAGAAGCGGACTGCGCAGGCACCCAGCCCTCCTTCTAAATGAACAGACAGCTCAGAAGCACAGAGCGCGCGCGCCCAAATCTTTGCGCGCCTGGTGAAGAGCCATGCCCTGAGACAGAGCGGGACGCAATTAGCTAGTGCCCCCTCCTCCTTCCTGCCAAATTTAAGGCACTTTGAAATAAATAAGTTGGTTTTGTGTTGCAGTTTGGGCACTCGGGCTCAAAAAGGTTCGCCATCACTGTTCTAGACAATATGTGTCCTTCACAGCTGGCATTTCAAGCTAAACCAAGCTGAAAACTTTCAGAACCAGGTTTTCAAAGTTCGTCCAGTAGCAAAACAAGGTAGGTTTCTATGGAAATCTGTATTCACCGGAGAAAGACAAGAAAAAGGAGGAGGGGGAAATGCAGCTCAAGAACTGACTAATGAAACCGCCAGGCAGAAGAGTTCAAATTATGCTTGAAGCACATGGCTTGGGAAAAGCAATAATGTCAACTGAAAGAGCAACTTTTCACCTATGATTAAATCTGAAGTGTGAATGGACATGTGTGACAAACTCCTACTTCTAATACAGATATAGTGCCCCCTAGAGCATCTGGTCAGTTGGCACCCTGCTGGGCAACCTGAATAGTTTTATCTAGCCTTATCTCACTTCTTTGTCCTCCAAAATGTGAATAAAACCTTAATCCTTTTTCTTGAATAAGCTGACTGGTTCCAACCACTTTGAGCTTTTAAATTGTAAATTACATTTGTTAAGAAGGTAGGTAATTTTCTATTTGCTGGCTAGACTACTGACACCAGAGAAGGAGGCTATTGTGAAATTGGACCAACCAACGGGGCTGGCTTTCAGTGAGCAGAGATCTCCATAAAAAATCCCCTCAGTCCTTCTATTTCCTATATACCAGTGATGGCGAACCTTTTTGAGCCCGAGTGCCCAAACTGCAACACAAAACCAACTTATTTCAAAGTGCCAACACTGCAATTAAACCTGAATACCGAGGTTTTATTTTTAGAAAAACAACTCATACAGTTGTCCAAACTAATTAACATATTTTGTCTTAAAAGAAAAACCATAACAGAGCTTTCAATGATACAAACAGTTTTTTGTTGAAAAAAAAATCAACTCAAAAAATTATTATAGTACTACATTGTACACATAGCCTGAAGGGAATTTATACAAACTTTTAAAATAATTAGGCACATGTATTTTTGGATAAGGGATTCTCAACTTGTAATATGATTATATGCCAGACTGAAATTGTATGGGGCAAGCTTTACCCCAGGTCCTTTCCCTGCTTCTACAGGTGTCGGATTAGTAAAAGTAAAAGTCAACCTGTACTAGGATGAGCAAGATAATCAAGAAAACTAAATGTGCTTAACACATTTTAAACACTTTATGTCTTGGACTGCAAACACTGCATTAGGTAAAAGTTTGCATTGGGCATGCAATTAATGTGATTTTTGCTATTGCATGCATGCTGAAAATTTGTCAAACCTTGGCTCATACTCCGTTAGTTTGAGAGCAACACATGCAGCACTCAGGTCAACTGTTAGGGCTTTACATCCAAGCCATGCTCTGTGCATCACTCTTCAAAATCTTTTAAATGTGATAACAATGTAGAAAAGAATTCTGTAACAGGAATTCTAGAATAAAATCATTCTGTTCCCCACTGTGAGAAAGAACAAAATCATTAGTGTTTTGCAGAAGGGGACAGTCTTTTCACGATCTGGTGACCAATGGCTTGAGTGCCCATAGAGAGGTCCCTGCGTGCCAGCTGTGGCACCCGTGCCATAGGTTCGCCATCACTGCTATATACCATCTAATTGGAAGCCAGATGCTCTCTCTCTCAGCCCATTCCGTCTACAATAAACTCAATATATGCTCCGGGACCCAAGTAGGTGAAGTGACTAGATAAGTTAGACTGACTTTTTATTTTTATTTGGAATTCTGTGTATGTGTGTGATTGTTGCCTTCCCTGTTTTTCCCTCTCATCTCTCTCTTTTTCCTAAATAGACTCCTCTGTATATTTGGACATTTGGCTGTGTTGTTTTAAAAGGGATTTCTCACTGAACTCTTTCCCACGTGAAAGACCGCATGGTTACAAAGCTACTGCTTGTGTTTTAAGATTTTTAAAGGGTATTGTTAAGTTCTGTTTTTCTGGGCTTTGGGGGAAAGTGACCATGTTATACTTGAGTTCTTGATTCTAAAGGAAGCAAAAGCTGAGTGTAGCCAAATGCGTACCCTGGATTTTAGGAAAGCCAATTTTAACAAACTCAGAACAATGATAAGTAAGGTCCCATGGCAAGCGACTCTAATGAGAAAAGGAGCCCAGGATGGGTGGGAGTTTTTAAAAAAGGAAATTTTAAAGGCACAATTGCAAACAATTCCCACAAGGAAAAAAGGCAGAGGGCAACAGAAGAAGTCAGTGTGGCTTCACAAAAAACTCAGAGATAAACTGAAAACAAAAAAGGACACATATAGGATGTGGAAGGAAGGCCAGGCTACAAGGGAAGAGTACAGGCAGGTAGCACAGAACTGCAGGAATAGTGTCAGGAAGCTGAGAATGAGCTGAGGCTAGTGAGGGATGCTAAAAACAACAAAAAAGCTTTCTTCAGATACGTGCATAGTAAAAGACAGAGGAAAGAAATGGTGGTTCAACTACACAATGAGGATGGCAAATTGATAACAGAAGACAAAGAAAAGGCAGAAGTGTTCAATTCCTACTTCGGCTCGGTCTTCTCCCAAAAGAGTACGTATGTCCCTGGCAAACCTGAAGTGCAGACTGATGGGGCAGGATTGCAGCTTGAGATTGATAGGCAAACGGTCAAGGAACACCTGATTACTTTGAACGAGTTTAAATCTCCAGGGCCTGACGAACTGCATCCTAGAGTAATAAAGGAACTGGCAGAAGAACTCTCAGAACCACTGTCGATTATCTTTGAGAAATCATGGAGGACAGGTGAAGTGCCAGATGACTGGAGGAGGCCAAATGTTGTTCCTATCTTCAAAAAGGGCAAGAAGGAGGAACCTGGGAACTATAGACCAATCAGTCTAACATCAATCCCTGGGAAAATTTTGGAGCAGATTATAAAGAAGTCAGTCTGCAAGCACCTTGAAAACAATGCAGTGATTACTAGAAGCCAGCATGGATTTGTCAAGAACAAGTCCTGCCAGACTAATCTGGTGCAGCTGGACAGACATCTGTCAGAGATGCTTAGACCTGGATTCCTGCATTGAGCAGGGGGCTGGACTCGATGGCCTTGTAGGCCCCTTCCAACTCTACTTTTCTATGATTTCTATGATCTCATTTTTTGATTGGGTAACCTCCCTTGTGGACTGTGGGAATGCTGCGGACATAAGGAAGGGGGGCTGGCTGACCCGCCACAACCCACCCTTACCTACCCAAAAGACCCCCAGAGATCTCAAGGTGCCAGACTGCCAGCCTCAGCTCAGCAATCCTACTTGAATCTCTGTTCAGGGACTTGCCCTTGACTATAACCTGGATTTAGCTGCTGAACCAACAGAGCAACTACAAACGCCATGTGGGGTAAAACCCAAGAAGGTTTATTCAGGTAGCATATTACAACAAAAGGTGGGAAATGAGGTAAGGACACAAAATAGAGAGACACTTTGGTACATACACAGTAGAGCTACAAAACAATAAAAGCTGATTCCTTATATCTCCCAGGCACATACTAGTTACCTGGGAGCCGGTTCCCTTCAGGGTTGGTTTCAGCACAGCCCTGCCACCCGAGGAGACTACCACACCTACCCTAAGGTCCGAGATGGGTAGCCCTCCTCCGGGCTTGCCTTTGCCAAAGCCCTCATTCAGCTAATTTCACCAGGAGCCACCTGGGGCTGGATCCTGAGGCCAGCCCGAAGGCTTGGACCTCTGCGCAGCTTGCTGCCATGATCCACAACAACAACACGACGACGACAGACAAAAGCCACACCTTGGCAATATACCTTTCCCCCTCCCCTCCTCCTTTCTGTAGCTCTGCTGCCTCTAGCCAATCAGGATGAACTTCACCTGGCCAGGCAGGGAGGAGGGGTGACTCATGACTTTGGTAATGTCCAGTAATTACTTCTTTTTGGGAGGAGGTTATTACACGGACAAATTTTGTACTGGAACAGACTTTAATATTTGCTAATGTACACGTGCACTTTTAAATTATTTACCTGCTTCATGATTAACCAACAGCGTAAATGGCTTCTCCATGCCCTCTTAACAGCTAAAAGACTGATATTAGAACATTGGAAGGATAAACGCTCACCCCCTATAATGCAATGGATTGAGGACCTTATAATACTTTCAACATTTAAATGGGTGGCATATAGACAATGGATACTTATTTGGATATCTGGTCTGCTTTTGTTGAAGCCTATGTATAATTGCTAGTAAGCAGCATTTTCATATATATGCATTTCATATGTATTCATTGCTATGGATATATACAAATTTATGTATGTATATTTTAAAAAACTCAAAAAAATAATAAAATAATAATGGTGCATTTCTCTTGGGTCCTATCAACTGTATTCGCATGACACAACCATCCATCATGGGTGACATAGGTTGTTGTGTGATGCAACCCCCGGGCTGTTTCCCACAGGGTGGCTTGTTCATGGGCAACTAACAACCCTGACAACCCATAGCTCGTTTAGGGGTTGTTTCACCCACAATGGATTTGTCTGGACAGCTGTCAAAAGCAACGAAAGCTGCCCCTTTGCTTGTGAAAAAGGGGTGGCCACTATATCACCCCCTTTGCAGCGAGATCCTCATGGTGTTGGGGGTTTTTTGGACCAGACTCCTCTGAGGGTTCTCTCACTTTTCCACCCTTTCCCAAGATTCTAGGTGCTTGGAAAGGTGGAAAAGTGCGAGCCATGCCCTTTTTAACTGGAGCTGGTTCCTTTTTTTTACATTTGTGCCTGCTCCCTATGGGGAAAAAAACCATGGGGAGCCCTATCAAAACAACCCTTTTAAAAGAAACCGGAGTTACGACAGCTACCTAGCTGACAGCTCTGTTAAAAGGAGTGTAGCTTGCCCTTTTCCACATTCCCAAACACTTAGAATCTTGGGAAAAGGTGGAAAAGTGAGAGGACCCAGGTCCAAACAAACAAAACCCCTTGAGCAGCTAGTGATCTAGTGCCCCTCCCCTTTTCACAAGCAAAGATCACTCATACCTTTGGTTTCTTTTGACAAACCAAAGTGAAAAATAAAGCACTTGGCAGCCTGTCTGGATCAACACCCATGTGGGGTGCCTTCTGTACTTTGACAGCAGATACACCCCTGGACATTGCCTAGGCGAGGCATGCCATTTCAGACCCGCGCAAGTGCACAAGTCCAACTTAAACAAAAAATTATGAAAAAATTGCACCCATTCGGGCGCACATTTTTTTAAATTTTTTTTTAAAGGGATGACAAACCAGTGACCGCCGCTCCAATGTGATGCTGGGGCACTTTGAAGAGGCTGCCACTTGCTGTCAAATCGGAGATTGCGAAAAGCAATCTCTGAAAAAAGAAAAACAGGTAAAAGGGGGGGGGGGAAGCCGTGGCAAACGCAAAAGGGCTCATGATCATGGCGGGGAGGGCAGACAAGACGGGCCCTGCCACGGGGTCCCCTGGGATAGCTGCGGGAGGACTGAGGGGGAAGGAGGAGGGAGAGACCAAGAGTGAGCCCAATCATCTGTTGGAAGCTCTGTGGGTTGTTTCAAACAACCCACCCTACATAGCTTATTCATGGGATGGGTTGTCACGCCCACTGCGAGATAAAGGCAGGCTGTGCCACTAACCAGTGTTCTCCAACCTTGGGTCCCCAGCTGTTTTTGGCCTACAACTCCCAGCATGCCCCAGCCAGCTATGCTGGCTGGGGCATGCTGGGAGTTGTAGGCCAAAAACAGCTGGGGACCCAAGGTTGGAGAACACTACACTAAGCCTACACTACATTCTGGGAAGATGTCACACACACACACCCTAATGTTCACATTGCAGCCCCAAAATATCTTGTAATCTTGTACATTTTGAGCATGCAGAAATGATGGCCAAAGAAAGAATCTTCAAGTGAATCTAGTCTCCTGAGGCGGGTGAAGATTCTCAAGCACACTCATTCAGGAAGGGGAAGGAAAGCTCAGGATCTTGTTGGATCCTGCTGAGAACACTGGCTATTATGCCATTAAAGCCAAAAAAGAAAAAGAAGGGGGGGGGGGAGGCGCTTAGAGAACAATTAAGGATGTCAAAGCTGCGAGATTAACTTTCTTAAAGAAGTATAAGTATTTGGTAGGAGAAATGGAAATTCTGCATTACCTGCACTAGTCACCAAAAAAAAAATATTGATCATGTTCACTTGTGCAACAGTTGAGTCAGTTATTCCCATTTCATGGCTGCTGAAACTTAGCCTGAAATGGCGTGCCTTGCCCAAGGCCACCCAGTGAAGTCAAAGACACCAACTTGACCCTTTACAACACTGTGGCCAATGTTCATGATGCATAATATCAAAGATATCCCAGTGCACCAAGTATAGATCTCAAGTTGACTTTAGCAAAAGATTCAGACTGCTGTGGACTACAAGAGATAGCAGCCACACCCTGGGGTAGGCAAGGTCATACCCGCAGGCATGAATGCACCCCCAGACACCTTTTTTGGAGCCCGGCAAGGTATTCTACCCTTCCCACTTAAAATAATAATAATTATTATTGTTGTTGTTGTTTCTTACTGACAACTAGGATCGCTGTGAAATAGTTTTTTGTTGGTTATGAGAACTGTGGGTTCAAAGGAATTGTTTAGTGCGCTGGGACTCAGACCACACCTCTACCTTGTACTCAAGTCTTTTGGCCACGTTACTTATCCTTTGCCACGCCTCTCATGGCAGCCACTTTGTGGTGGTGCCCAGGACAGTTCCTCAAATTGCCAAATTTGCCCACAGCCCAAAAAAGTTGCCTACCTCTGCTCTAGAGGCAGTGTGGTATACCGGTTAGTTTATACAGTCAGTAGATGCCAGTGGCAATGCTTTTCCCATCACAGGTACAGATGGTGAGCTTTCATGTTTTAACGCCCATGGGGGGGGGGGGGAATCTGCATACAGAAAAATAACCTGTCAGTGAAAAAAAATCCTAGTTGTCTACATTCTGGGAGGGGAAGAACAGTATTCGAATGCCTATTCACAACAAATGTGCAACCTCCTACTTTCAGCCTGAAGTTGTATGGTCAAGGAAAATCTTTACCAATTGATTCTGCTGGCCCTTAGACCTGAGGCCACAACAAGACATGACAGTGGCAGACCTCTTTATTTAAACCCAACTCTGCTCAATCTGACATAAATCAGGTGGTGGTATTAGAGGTCTGGTTTAAAGAACAAAGGGGGCAAAGTGGTAAAGGGAGCTAGACTCTCCCTCCTTTGGCTTAGCTCCAGGCACTTTTTTCTCAGCTGTGTTCAATTCTATATATTGCAACCTAGTTTGTGGGGGAAGAGTTTTGAGCGTTGGACTTGGGAAGGCAAGCCACAGGAGGGAGGAGGGTTCGGCACAAGCCTACACACCCCTTTTCCCCTTAAAGTTGGGGAAACTTGCACATATTTATTTGCGATTGGGACAGATTTGAGTTTAATGTGTCTGCCACTGTGGTCTTAAGCAAGTAATTATCGCTTAGCCTAAACTATCTAAACAGTCACTGCAGGCATGAAATGAGATAAGCTCCATGTTTACCACCTGAACTTCTTAAAGTAAGGGTAGATATACTCTGGATGTGGGTATGTCCCCCACCACCACCACCACACAATTCCAATCACTTAGCCCCAGCCCCTCTGTCACGTCCCAGCCCTGCTGCCACCCTCAGGGGGAAGATATGAAGCAGGGAGCCTGCTTTACATGCAAAGGCTCCCCATGTGATTTAGAACCCAGCACAATTAAGGTTCTAAATTGCACGGGGAGCCTATGAATTTAGTCTAACCCCCTGCCAATGCAGGAAATCCATTGCTATAGCATCCATGATAGGTGGCCATCTAACCTCTGCTTAAAAACATCTAACAAAAGTGAGTCTGCACCTTCCAAGGCAGCTTGTTCCACTGTCAAATAGCTCATCCTGTCAGGAGGTTTAGTTGAAATCCCCTTTCTTGTAATTTGAACTCCGTGCATGTCCTACCCTCTGGAGCAACAGAAAACAAATTTACTCCAATTCATCTATGTGACAGCCCTTCAAAACCAAAGATGGTTTTCATATCACCTCTGAATCATCCCTTCTCCAGGCTAAACATACCAAACTCCTTCAATCTTCTCTCATAGCACTTTGTCTCCTCACTATTTCTGTCATCCTCCTCTGGACACATTCCAGTTCCTTCTTAAACTGTAGAGGCCAGAGCTGGACAGAGTACTCCAGGTATGTCTGACCAAAGCAGAATGGACACTCATCAGGATAACAGCTGTGCAACCTAGTGCACTTCACACAATTTAACTATGTAAATGTTTGGGCCCAAATGTACATTTAGAGAAGAACATTGTAAGAGTCCTGTTAGATCATCAGACTAAGAGTTCACCTAATCTAGCATCCTTTTTCTGACAATGGCTAGCTAGAAACCTCCCAGAAGCTCACAAGCATCCAGGCAGCATTCATCCTATTGTTTGCCCCCAGCACCCAGAGGTATACTGATTCTGAACATAGAGGCTTCATAGAATCATAGAAAAGTAGAGTTGGAAGGGGCCTACAAGGCCATCAAGGCTCAATGCAGGAATCCAGGTCAAAACATCCCTGACAGATGGATGTCCAGCTGCACCTTGAATGCCTCCAAACAGAGTGGGAGAGCCCACCACCTCCTAGGTAGTTGGTTCCATTGTCTTATTGCAGTTGGTTGACACAAGGAACGACAGATTGTTCTCTTTCTTCCACCAGTCCTGCGACTGCGTTCCCATGCTTTCCGCATAGGAATGCTTTCCCTCCTCTATGGCCAGCATGGAAACAAAGGTTACTAGCCACCACAACCTTTGCAGGCTTATTTACAAGGCTGAATGAGGGGGAGAATGATTTATCTCTATCCATTTTGTCATATCAGTTGTGATTTCATATCATGTCCCAATTTACTGGTCTTTTTTTAAAACTAAAAAATTCCAAGCACTTGAACTTTTTTTGCTTGCCCTGTCCCCAAAGACTCAGGGTAGGGTTTGTTTGGTGACAGTGGTGGTGGTGTTGCACAAAAATAACCTGTGGAGAAAGCCCAAAACTCAGTTACACACACGCACACACATCTTTCCCCAAAGGAGGGGGCAGGGGGAGGAGGGATGAGGTCACCAGGGAGTAGCCAGACAAGTCATCAGCCCCAACAAAGGAGGACCTCGGCAGAGATCCACAAAAGTCCAGGAAGGACCATCAAGGACCATCAGCAAACAGGGCAGCCTCGAAGAGCTGCAAAAGTATTCCTAAGTCACCTTCTTCCTCGGGCAGGAATAAGCCCACCTAAACGAAGGGGCAGGCATAAGCCCCCACCTGACCTAGGGGGTGGGGGAGAGCGGGAAACCCGGGGTAGAAAACCCCTCTCCCGTTCCGGTTTGGGTTGTTGGGAACCACGGGGCCATATCCTCCTAAGCAGAAGCCGTCCAGGTGCACCGTTCTCCGCTAGGAAGCGCCGATCGGGAGCTGGGCTGAAACTGACTAGAAGTAGTATCTTTGATGTGAGGATATTGACCAGATTCCATCTACTAGCCACGGAGCCCGCTCATTGGGTAAGACGCGGGTCAGCTAAGGTTGTGTTGACTGTAAACGTGTTCTTAGAAGGCTGATAGTTCCGATCTGATTATTGTATAAACAAATAAAAAGCCTTATTTGGGCATACAAAGGGTTGTGGTTTTTCCTATTGTACTGAAAGCCGATACGAGCTGTATTGCTCTGCCGGTTAACCCTAGAGTTGCCGAACTCACGCAAAGGATCCGGTTGCTGATCCTTCACATGGTGGCAGGGGTGGGATAATTGGAAACCACATTTGACAGTCGGAACTAACAGGGCTTCGGGCAGGCTAGTAGATTGCTGGGGAGCGCTCAGAGCAAGGAAAAATGAATAGTCTGAGCCAAGAGCAGGTGGAGCTAGTGAGCAGCCCAGAAACCCCAACCCAGACCTCCACAATGGAGTGGGTGGTGCGGCCGAAGACGGCAAGGCAGGAAGGGGGGGAAGCCCCCTCACCGTTGTTAGGAGGGCAGGAACCCAAGCAGTGGGGTAGCCCCAGCCTTACCAGTAGCGGCCGGAGGAGCGAGATAAGGGACCCAGAGGCGGAAGAAGACCTCGGCAGAAGGGTTACTGGCGGAGCCATGGGGGGAGGAGGGTTGGATGCCCTCTTTCCCCAACTCAATTGGCAACAAGCCAGGGAGTTGATGCAGCATCAACAAGAAATGTGCCAGCAGCAACAAGTAACGTTACAGATGCAGCTGGAGTTGGCCAGGCTGACCATGGGCACCGGACAAGGGGGAACCCCTGCACCCCAGGGTGGGGGCACCACAACCCCCAAATGGGACAGGAAGCAATTCCCCACCTACCAGTCGGGACAGGATGTGCTGATCTTTTTCACCCTGTTCGAGGCTGCCTGCCTAGAGCAGAGGGTGCCGGACAACTTAAGGATGTCTGCCCTGAGGACTCAGGTCAGCGGGGAACTGGCTGATCTCCTGGGTATCCACACCCAAACTGCTCCCTTGGACTATGGGGCGTTCAAAGAAGCGGTGAGAGAGAGGTTTGCCCTCACCGCTGAGCATTGTCGCCGTAAATTTCATTACGGGCAGCCTACCCCAGGGGACACGTATGCCTCCTGGATGGCGCACCTGGGGCAGGTGTGGGACGCATGGATCGGGGCCACCGGGAAGATCACGTTGGCGGAGGTGCGGGAGCTCATGATTCAGGAGCAGTTTTGTGCCACCATCCCCGAGGACTTAGCTACGGCGGTGAGGGATCGGGACCCCCCGAACTGTAGGGAAATGGGCAAGTTGGCCGACCAAATGGGACTGTATCGGCAGCCCAAAGGACCCAAGGGGGGTAACCCCAGTCATGGCGGGGCTAAGGGAAGTGTGGAGAAGGGCAACCCCAAACCTCGGGAGGGAGCCCTAGGCAAGCCCAAAGAAAACCCCGGCACCAGTGGCTGTTTCTATTGTAAAGAACCGGGGCACCTCAAGAGGAGCTGCCCCAAACTAATCGCAAAGAACCGCCACGCCAAGACATCGCCGGGCAAGGTGGGGAGGATGCTTGCTCCTGAGTCCCGCGAACCGGAGGAGCACGAGGAGGATCAGCAGTCCAGCTCGTCCCTCGAGGGAGACGATGAAGATGCGGCGCGGTCCCTGAGGAGCGGAGGACAGCATTCGCTGGGGGCCATCTCGCAGGCATCATTGATGCGCATTGCCTCACCGGAGCAGCTGCGGTGGAGCCAGGACAAATTCTGTGAGTCCATCTCTGTAAACAATGTTTCCCAAGTGGGGTATAGGGACACTGGGGCGGACATCACTGCTTTACCTCGGAGTAAGGTAAAGAAGAGACAGTTGCTAAAGGGGCGCACCTGTGCCATAAAGCCCTATAACTCTCCCAACATAGCCGTTCCCCTCGCCCGGGTCTGGGTCAAGTACAGGGGGTGGGAAGGGGAGATGGACGTTATAGTGCATGGCCAGCAAGAATGGGGAATCATCATTGGGAACGACGTTGCGTTCCGGGCTGCCCAGGTCAAGGTGGGGGTGGTGACCCGGCGTCGGGCCAAACAAGCCCCTGCCCCGCAGCCTCCCAGGTCCCCGGGCCCGCCTCCCGGTCGCGGTAAAGCGACCCCGGCAGAGGCAGCCAGCTGTCCCCCGCCGCTCCCCGCGGCTGTGGGGAGGGAAGAAGACCCCGGGGGGTTCGCGCCAATGGCCCGTGCTTTTGGGACTCAGAAGGCGTTTCAAGAAGAGCAGCAAAGCGACCCATCCCTCCAGGGATGTCGGGATCGGGCCAGTCAAGGGCCCGGGGTAGGGGACCAGTCAGAACACTTTTTGTGGGAGGCAGGAGCCCTCTACAGAGAATTCTGCCCAAGGACTGAACCGGGTCCCCAACCAAAGAAAAGACAATTAGTTGTGCCTGCGAGGTACCGCCAGGCTGTGCTACAGCTGGCCCACGATGTGGCGTGGGGAGGGCACTTGGGGCAGAAACGGACCTTGGTTAGGGTGACAGAGGGGTTTTACTGGCCCATGGTGGCAAATGAGGTGCAAGAGTATTGCCGGTCCTGCGATGTCTGCCAGCGGGTGGGACATAACCGGGACCATCCGAAAGCCCCCCTGCAACCCCTACCCATTGTGGGCATCCCCTTTGAAAGAATAGGGATGGATATCGTGGGACCCTTGAATCCCCCCACCAAGACGGGGAAGAAGTTTATATTGACTGTGGTTGACTTTGCCACCCGTTATGCAGAGGCTTTTGCTTTAGCCTCCATCTCCGCCACCAGCCTGGCTAAGACTCTCCTCTCTCTTTTCGCCCGCCTAGGAATGCCCCACACGGTGGTTTCGGACTGCGGCACGGGCTTCGTGTCCAAACTGTTTTAAAAAATGTGGGAACTGGGGGGTGTGGAGCACCTGACTTCGGTGCCATACCACCACGAGACCAATGGGTTGGTGGAGCGTTTCAACCAGACTCTGGAAAAGATGATCAGGGCATATGCGGCGAAGCACCCTGGGACTTGGGATCAAGCCCTCCCCTACTTGTTGTTTGCCTACCGGGACTCCCCCCAAGAAAGCCTGGGATTCTCCCCCAACGAACTGATGTTTGGGAGGGAGCTCCGGGGACCTTTGGCTCTGTTGCGGGCGGAATGGGAGGGGGTTGCCGCAGAAGCCTCCATGCCTGTGCATACGTTCATGCAACACCTCCAGACTGTCCTTCGAGAGGTGAGGGAGACGGCGCAGCAGCATCTCGAAACAGCACAGCAGCGGCAGAGCGCGTGGTACAACCGGACGGCTGTGCCACGGACTTTTGAAGTGGGGGACCAGGTGTTGGTACTGCGCCCCCAAAAGACAGACAAATTGTGCTTGAAGTGGGAGGGCCCAGGGACCGTCATTGGAAGGTCGGGGGAGGTGAATTATCAAGTGGCTTTCCCGGGGCAGCCGGGGAGGCAGAAGGTTTTCCATGTAAATATGTTGAAACTGTATGTAGAACGCGTAACGAAGGTGGGGGGAGTGCAAGAGTGTGTGGAACCGGGAGACCCTGACGGGGGGTTGTTGGCCGAGTGGGGGGAAGGGGGAGGAATGGAGGAGATCAAACTGTCCCCCTCTCTGTCCGAACAGCAGCGGCAACAGATCACCCAGGTCTTGGAAGATTTTCAGCCCATGTTCTCGGACCGTCCGGGGTGCACCACACTCACACAACACACCATCGACACAGGGGATAGCCCCCCCATCCAATCCCTACCCTACAGGGCGGTGGGGCCCCATGCCCAAGTCGTGGCCGAGGAAGTTCAAGCCATGCTGGACTTGGGAGTCATTGTGCCCAGCTCGAGCCCCTGGTCCTCCCCGATCGTGTTAGTAGCCAAGAAGGATGGGGGTGTCCGGTTCTGCGTAGACTACCGGAAAATAAACAAAGTGACCGTCCCTGACCCCTACCCCATCCCCAACATGGATGTGCTATTGGAGAGGCTTGGGGGGGCCAAGTACATCACCACCCTGGATCTGACAAAGGGTTATTGGCAGGTCCCCCTCGATTCGGATGCTGCCCTGAAGTCTGCTTTTGTGACCCACCTAGGGTTGTTCCAATTCACCACCCTCCCGTTTGGGGTCCGCAATGGTCCGGCTACCTTCCAGAGGTTGGTAAACGGAATGCTAAATGGGCTGGGGGAGTTCGCCTGCGCGTATCTAGACGACATCGCCATTTTCAGTTCCACCTGGGAGCAGCATTTGCAACATGTCCGTCAGGTGTTCCAGAGGATTCAGGATGCAGGGCTGACGGTGAAGGCAAAGAAATGCCAGGTTGGGAGGGGGGAGGTGGAGTATCTGGGACACAAGGTAGGGGGAGGTAGTGTCAAGCCCCTAGAAGCCAAGATAGAATCGATGCGCACCTGGCCCCAACCCCAAACGAAAAAACAGGTCCAAGCTTTTTTAGGGCTGGCTGGCTACTATCGTAAGTTCATGCCCCATTTTAGCCAGCTAGCCGCCCCCCTGACTGACTTGTGCAAGAAGCGGCAACCCGTTAAGGTCCAATGGTCAGCCGCTTGTCAGGCAGCGTTTGAAGGACTGAAAGCCTGCCTGATGGCAGCCCCTGTGCTGCAAGCCCCAGACTTTGAAGCCCCTTTTGTTCTGCAGACGGATGCCTCGGAAGCGGGGATGGGAGCCGTCTTGCTGCAGGAACGGCCAGAGCAGGGGCTGTGCCCGGTCGCCTTTTTAAGTAAAAAACTTTTGCCTCGGGAGCGGAACTTGGCCACTGTCGAGAAAGAGTGCCTAGCCATAGTGTGGGCAGTGACCAAGCTTCGCCCCTATCTGTGGGGCCGCCGGTTCCGACTGCAGACAGACCATTCCCCCTTGTGCTGGCTAGATAGGGTGAAGGGGTCCAACCAAAAGTTGTTGCGGTGGAGTTTAGCCCTGCAGGATTTTGATTTTTCGGTAGAGCACATCAAGGGTAAGGACAACATCGTGGCAGATGGGTTGTCCCGGGCTTTCTCAGTAGGAGACAGTTAGATAGGGATTGGGGTGGTGGACCCCAATGCCATCTTTCCCCAAATGGAAGGGTGTGGAGAAAGCCCAAAACTCAGTTATACACACGCACACACATCTTTCCCCAAAGGAGGGGGCAGGGGGAGGAGGGATGAGGTCACCAGGGAGTAGCCAGACAAGTCATCAGCCCCAACAAAGGAGGACCTCGGCAGAGATCCACAAAAGTCCAGGAAGGACCATCAAGGACCATCAGCAAACAGGGCAGCCTCGAAGAGCTGCAAAAGTATTCCTACGTCACCTTCTTCCTCGGGCAGGAATAAGCCCACCTAAACAAAGGGGCAGGCATAAGCCCCCACCTGACCTAGGGGGCGGGGGAGAGCGGGAAACCCGGGGTAGAAAACCCCTCTCCCGTTCCGGTTTGGGTTGTTGGGAACCACGGGGCCATATCCTCCTAAGCAGAAGCCGTCCAGGTGCACCGTTCTCCGCTAGGAAGCGCCGATCGGGAGCTGGGCTGAAACTGACTAGAAGTAGTATCTTTGATGTGAGGATATTGACCAGATTCCATCTACTAGCCACGGAGCCCGCTCATTGGGTAAGACGCGGGTCAGCTAAGGTTGTGTTGACTGTAAACGTGTTCTTAGAAGGCTGATAGTTCCGATCTGATTATTGCATAAACAAATAAAAAGCCTTATTTGGGCATACAAAGGGTTGTGGTTTTTCCTATTGTACTGAAAGCCGATACGAGCTGTATTGCTCTGCCGGTTAACCCTAGAGTTGCCGAACTCATGCAAAGGATCCGGTTGCTGATCCTTCACATAACCCTTGAAGAGATAGACAATATTTAGCATTAAAGATCTATACCAGATTCCACACTCACCCCAAGCATACTTTGGGGTTCTTTTTTATTCCAAAGGATTTGTTTTCAAAATGTTTAAACACATCACTACCTGTCAAGTGGAGGAGGTAACGATGCTGCCGGTATGGCTTGTCCACTGTGTTGACCTCGATATGAGCAACAAACCAACAGAAAGTGTTCATAAGCTAAATCACAGGGGTGAATGAACTGTTTCTATTAAACTGGCACTGAAACATTCATTCTGTGAGTATTTTGAAACATCTGTTTGGGTTTAAGCAAATACAATATTTTGCAGCTCAGTGACTCCATAGGGAAATGCCTCTTGCATCAACTCATCTGATTCAAATTTTCCATTGCATTTCAACTTATATACATACAGTCATTCTACCCCCTCCCACCTTCCCCATCTTTATTTTATTTATAGCTTGGAAAGGAATCCCAAACTCATAACACAAATTCACAGGGCCCACATCCGCTTAATTAACTGCACTGTTAGTTTACAGTCTAGTAGGCAGAGATGTAAGTATTTCCAATGTCATAAATTGGTACTAGTTGCAGAATCCAGCATTCTTTGAACGCTGGCTTTCTTTTTCTTATTTAAAATTATTTTTAGGCCGCATTTAAGGGTAAAACCCTTTTCTTTAGCTTTGTTTAAGAAGCCAAAGGTTCTGAAGGTAAGACTTCAAAGCCATGTGAATGATGCCAGGTGAAATCCTATTAGCCAAACCTGAAGTCTTTCGCACTGTTTTTTGTTCCTCCCCATGAGAAACAATCAATTATGTAAATTAAGTAGATCTAGCAAATTTGCTAATTGCACATACTTTATACAAGTCACAGAGTTTAGGCTTGCCATGGTGCAGAATCTGGATGACCCCGATACATTTTCCCCACAAAGTATACACAACAAGCTGGTGAACACTACAAAGGATACCCATCTGCAAATTGTTATAAACGGGTGAAAAGGCTTTTAAATCCACTCCAGTGTTTTGACAGTTAATTGTTCTTGCAGATAAAGGAACATCTCCGGTATATAACTGCTCAGACTCTTAGGTCATCTTTGGAGGCTCTTCTCCAGGTGCCCCCACAAAAGGATGCTAGGTGGGAGGCTACAAGGGAGAGAGCCTTCTCAGTTGTGGGACCCCACTTATGGAATGCCTTCCCCAAAGAGCTTTGCCTAGCGCCTACATTGTTATCTTTTTGGTGTCAAGCAAAGACTTTTCTTTTCTCCCAGGCGTTTCTAGATTTTTATGGCTGTGCTGTTTATTCCTGTGCTGTTTGTATTGTATTGTATTGTTTTAAATATTTGTATTTTATTTTATATTTTATCTGTATGGCATTTTAGTCTTTTAATTGGTTATAATCTGCCCTGAGAACGCTGGTTGTTGGGCAGATTAAATATATAATAAATAAATATTCTATCACTATTGGAAGGAAGACATGGATATGAAAATCATTCACCCCACACTAATGCTGAATGCAACAGCATCACATCACACTTCCGCACCCCCAGACATTCCTGGGGAGAGATGTGGGAAAGATGTGGGTCCAGAGTGGCCATGCTTTCCCATAATGTCTATTTAGGACCTCTGTAACTGACACCTGAGCCTCAAGCAATTATTATCACAAAAACATCTTTCAAGAGCTTTTAGGAAACCTGATCTTAAAATAGAAATCCAGTTATACTATTTTACTAGTACTTCACTAACAGAATGCATTACTCGGAAATTCAAAATATGGATTTAAAACTAGCCATTTAAGGACTATATCCTAGGCCAAACCACATTTCCAATCACTGCATTTAGCACCGCTTAGCAGTACTTTAGTCATCTGTACAAAGTTTAGTATAGCAAAGTTGGAGCAAGATAATGCCATCCAGCATTCTTCACAAGGGAGTCATCATTATGAGACTTCAACATGTCATTCTTATTAATGAGGCAGAGTCTGGGAAGAAGAGGGAGGTCAAAAAAAAAAAAAAAAAAAAGGAGGGGACAGCCTGAGATAATGAGCTATTCATAGGAAAAGGGTAACAAACAGCATGGTTCCAGGCAAAGATGCAGCACCATCCCACTGAAGTGGCTAGTACTGAATCCCAACCACGCATTCTCCCACACCGGCTCACGGTGACACATACAAACACTATGAAAAAGATCAGATTTCCTGGCCCAGCTCAGCTGTGGCTGAAGACTCCAGCTTGGTGGAGGGGAGAGGCAAGTAAATCTTTTGATAGTTGACAATTTCCCCAAATAATATTAGTAGTTATGTAGTGGTTTCTGCATGTTCAAAGCATTTCATTCCATACACATAATCTCAGTAATCCTTACAAGCCTTATATTATCAACATTATCAGCCTATCTCCATAGTGCAGATGGGGGAGGGAGGAATCGCCTACGGTCACAGAGAGAGCAATCCTATGGTCCCTTGGTGAGTGTCCCAGGGATCACAGGATGGCTCTTAAAATCCCTTCCGAGGTTGGAGACAACGCTGCAACCTCGGAAGGGGGAGTCAGAGATCCAACCCCTTGTCCCCCACGGCTGGCGCGGAATGAATCTCACTGCCCGCTCTCCAAGGTCAGAAACGCATAGATTTCATAGATCATAGAGTTGGAAGGGGCCTACAACGCCATCGAGTCCAACCCCCTGCTCAATGCAGGAAACTAGAGGAGCGGTCTCCCATCCAAGTAATAACCAGGCTCGACCCGGCCTAGCTTTCCATGCTCAGACAAGCTGAGCCAGCATGAGCCAGAGATCATCTTCTGAGGAGGACATGCCAGTGGGTGGGAAGGGGAGGAGACTGGAGAGGCCAGGAAATTATTTATCCTGAGCCTCCTCCAGTTGCTTTACCTTTCACTCCAAAGCACCCGCACTAGATGGGCTGAAATGCCCGTCTAGCTAAAATGCCTACCATGCCAGCTTCAGCCCAGCAGGGCATAGGAATCTCGGAAGCCCCAAAGTTTGGGGGCTTCCAAGCAGCAAGGGCACAATCCTATGCATGTTTAAAACAGAAAAAAAAAGTCCTACAGCATAGCTGGCTGGGGAATGCTGGGGCTTGTAGGACTTCTTCCTGTCTAAACATGCATAGGATTGTGTCTTCAGTGAGTTCATCGAGTCAAGATTTAAATCAGGGAGAACTCAATTCATGCTCTTAGAGCAGAATTACACATTATAAGAAACACAGAACCCCTGCAAAGAGCGCTCCTGTTAAGTTATCCCCACTTGTAAATACATGTAGTACAACTTACCCCACCTTACTCAGCATCATTGGCTGTCAGGACACAGGGTAAACAGCACTATGTGTTGAGAGAGGGAGGGGGAGGATTTGAGGACAAAACTCTATTTCTTATAGCATAAGAAAGGTTATAGCAACACCTTTACCCTACTTCAGCTCTACAAAGAATGCTGCATCCATTTCTGCCATATCTGACCAAGCAAAAAGTCAATGGATGTACTTATCATCATCATCATCATCATCATCATCATCATCATCATCACTCGTGACCGAGTAAGATTGTCTTCCAGGATAAAAATTTTTACAAAAAGGAAATTTTAAAAGGAGGAAATTCTAAAGAAAAATTGTGTAGACTCTAGCGATGGGTCCGTAAGTGACTGTGGAGGCCAATTCTACATCCACACAGCTTCCCACAGTGAGGACACAGGTTACCAGATGGAAGATGGTCCTGTAAAGGATTCGTTTGACGTGCTTTTCGCTTAGCACGTTTCTCCCTTTCACCTTGCACTCGGGCTTCTTCAAAGTCCATGGAGCCTTTGTGAAAGGCCAACCTCCAGTTAGATCGTTCATGGGCCAGAGCTTCCCAGTTTTCGATGTTTATATTGCATTTTTTTAGATTAGCCTTAAGAACATCTTTAAACCTCTTATATTGACCACCGATATTCCGCTTTCCATCCTTGAGTTGGGAATAAAGTAACTGCTTTGGGAGACGGCAGTCAGACATTCGAACAACATGACCGGTCCACTGAAGTTGGCGTTGAAGGATCATTTTTTCAACGCTAGTAGTCTTTGCTTCTTCCAGTACACTGACATTTGTTCGCCTATCTTCCCAAGTAACTCCAAGGATTTTCTGGAGGCAACGTTGATGAAATCTTTCAAGGAGGTGGAAGTGACGTTTATAGATAGTCCATGTTTCGCAGGCATACAATAAAGTTGGCAATACAATGGCTTCATAAACCAGTGTTTTGGTCTTCTTACAAATATCCCGATCTTCGAACACTCTATGTTTCATTCGAGAAAACGCGGCACTTGTGGAGCTCAAACGATGCTGGATTTCACTGTCGATGTTAGCTGTAACAGAAAGATAGCTGCCAAGATAGAGAAAATGATTGACATTTTCCAGTATTGTCCCGCCAAACTGGATAGATGGCATCATCAAAGGGTTAGCTTGCACTTGCTGATGAAGCACTTGCTGATAAAGCACTTTGGGTTTTTTGATGTTAAGTGAGAGACCAAGTTTTTCGTATGCTTCTGCAAAAGCATTTAGGATAGTTTGGAGATCATCCTGTGAATGTGCGGAGACCACATTATCATCAGCATACTGAAGTTCCACAACGGAGATTGTAATTACCTTACTTTTTGCTTTCAGCCTGCTGAGATTAAAAAGCTTTCCATCTGTTCGATATATAATTCCCACACCAGTGGGAAGTTTCCCCTTGACAAGATGAAAAATCATGGCGATGAAAATAGCAAATAATGTTGGGGCGATAACACATCCCTGTTTAACACCTGATCCCACTTTAAATGGAGCACCATGAGAGCCGTTGTTGTCCAAGACCGTAGCCGTCATGTTGTCATGGAGAAGTCGCAAGATATTCACAAATTTATTGGGGCATCCAATTTTCATAAGGATAGTCCAGAGAGCTGTTCGGTCTACAGTATCAAAGGCCTTAGCCAGATCAATAAATGCCACATAAAGTGCTTAACAACTGCTGTGCTGAATCCCATCAACAGTTCACTGAAATTAGCATTCTATATTATGCCAGCCAGATGGTCTTGGGAAAAACACTAACAGGGACCAATGGCAGTTTCCATTCTTGATAGTTAATCCCCAGCATTTTGCACTTAAAAGGTATATTCTTCATCTGAAAGAATATACAGGCCTGTGGCTCACGCTGGCTCAGCTTGTCTGAGCGTGGAAAGCTAAGCAGGGTCAAGCCTGGTTATTACTTGGATGGGAGACCCCTCCTCTAGTTTCCTGCAGTGAGCAGGGGGTTGGACTCGATAGCCTTGTAGGCTCCTTCCAACTCTATGATCTATGAAATCTATGAAAATGGCCATGGCACTTTCAGCTGTCACTGCTACTTGTTTCTGCCAGTATCCTCCATATACTCTTCTAACTCTTTTACAATACCATTTATGCTCAATTCTCAGTGACTTCTACACACTATTATACTCTGCAAGGCCAATGGTTGCTGACAGGCCTATCCTAATTCACCTAATATTATTTTTATTGACAATATTCACCTAATATTGTTGATAATATTCACCCAATACTATTTTTACTGACGTTTATGAATGTGACCATCAAAATGTCTTGCAGCAATTAATTTCAAATTAATTTCATGTATAATGGATGCTGGTCAGGGCTACTTAAGATACATTTCTCTGGTTACGTCTCAAGAATCTATGCAGGCAAGTAGTACTTGTAATATTATTGCCAGTGCAATCCCATTACTTGGTGACTACACTGATAACTATTTAGTGTGTCCATCTACAGCATGAAGCCACATAGTGAAGAAATCTTTACCATATCCCTGCTTCCCTGGATTTCTGTTCAGTTGCAGACGAGCAGTAAAATTACCTTCCCACATGATCGAACATTATACGGACATCTTACACAGTTCCAAGTATGTCTACAAGTGACCAACATGTGTCAAATGAACACCTGGGGCCACTCA
Organism: Shinisaurus crocodilurus; assembly: GCA_021292165.1. NCBI lineage: Eukaryota > Metazoa > Chordata > Lepidosauria > Squamata > Shinisauridae > Shinisaurus > Shinisaurus crocodilurus. The sequence continues at coordinate 265,328,043 of CM037877.1, read as the reverse complement.
TTGATATCTCAATGAACCAGCTGTAAACACATTGCCTTACACCAATGGCAATTGCTTGTATGCTACCAATGGTTCATTAGCAACTCTGATTATGGCCATGCTGTCATAATAATTTATTTTTGTATTGCATTTCTTAGCACCCTTTCAAGACTGCAGTCTTACCAAATCATATATAAATCATACAATTCAATATAATATGACAAGTTCATAAAACCATACTTCAATTTTAAACAAACTGAAGTATGGTTTTATGAACTTGTATGGTTCATAAAAGTATGGTTTTATGAACTGGGCTGCATTAATAGAAGTATAGCTTCCAAATCGCGGGAAGTGATAATTCCCCTTTACTCAGCACTGGTTAGGCCTCATCTTGAGTACTGCATCCAGTTCTGGGCACCTCACTTTCAGAAGGACATAGACAAACTGGAGAGGGTTCAGAGGAGGGCAACAAGGATGATAAAGGGACTGGAAACAAGGCCCTATGAGGAGAGACTGAAAGAACTGGGCATGTTTAGCCTTCAGAAGAGGAACCTGGGGGGAGATATGATCGCACTCTTCCAGTACTTAAAGGGTTGTTACACAGAGGAGGGCCAGGATCTTTTCTCGATCATCCCAGTTTGCAGGACACGGAATAATGGGCTCAAGTTACAGGAACCCAGATTCCACCTAAATATCAGGAAAAATTTCCTGACTGTTAGAGCAATAAGACAATGGAACCAACTACCTAGGGAGGTGGTGGGCTCTCCCACTCTGGAGGCATTCAAGGTGCAGCTGGACGGCCATCTGTCAGGGATGCTTTGACCTGGATTCCTGCACTGAGCAGGGGGTTGGACTCGATGGCCTTGTAGGCCCCTTCCAACTCTACTTTCCTATGATTCTATGGCAAGAGAGGCAAAAAGACTTGCTGCTCTTGCCCAGCAGCTGCTGGGCGAGTGCCACCGACAGCTGCCCCCAAAGTGCCCAAGCGGCACTTGGGGGCATCTGTCAGAGGCGCCGTGCATGGCTGCCCTGCGTTGTGGTTGATGCCGACGGAGCAAACTTGCTCGCAAGCAAGCCCTCTCTGCTGACATCAGCAGCTGCACAGGGCGGCAGCTGCCAATCCCTGCATCATCAGCGGCTGGCTGCGTCCCTGCCGTCCCCACCTGTCATTTTGGCCTGGCTGGCTGGAGGCACCTCCCCTTCCCCACCGGCCCAAAGTGGCTGGCAGGAATGGCAGAGAAGAGGAGGTAACTCCTCCCTGCCACCCCCGCCAGCCGTTTCGGGCCAGCAGTGAAGCGGCTCCTGCCGTGGCAGCCAGCCCTTTCACATAACCACATGCCACCCCCTCAAGACTCGCATGTCCCAATCTTTCAAGTCCCGCTGGTGGGCGGAGGGGAGAGGAGGCGCTTTCTCCTGAGTCTACCAGGGAGTAGGCCCAGGAGAACGTGCAGCCTAGTGCTGGGCTTCCTCAAGAGGAAGCCTAGCACTAGGCAGCTCATGCCCCGCCCATTGCCCGGCACTGCCACTCAGCTGAGCAGCAGCAGCACCTAGCAATGGGAGCGACAAGCCGCCTAGTGCTAGGCTTCTTCTTGAGGAAGCCCAGTACTAGGTGACTTGTCCCCACCTCTGCTGGGGAACCTCTGACAGCTCCCCAAAAGTGCCACTTGGGCACTTTGGGGCAGCTGTCATCCCCGCTCTGCTCCCCTCAGTGTTCCCGTGGTCATCCTGGGCTTAAAGTGTTGTGCGAACACGCCCAGAGTTTCCCATCCCCTCTTCCCTGCTGCACCCCTCGAAAAGCCTACCCAGAGGATGGGGGGAGGGGGCAGGAAACTTCCCTTCCATGAACTTTCCTTTCTAGGCTGGGCAATCCTACCTGCTGCTGCAGAGAATTCAAACATTGGAGCCTCCAAGGTATCCAAAGCCTGGCTGGCACAAGCCCAGCAGAATAGAAAAAAGTTGTTTGTTTCGCTTTCATTTGGGAGGGAAATTATTACACCAGCTCCAGGGCTGACGTAAATTTCCATGTTGGGGACATGTCGAGGGACTGGGAGGACTTTGGATCTGCTCCCCTTATCCTCCTACACCAGGCCCCTGATCCAGCCCCTTTTTTCCTCTCCTGACATCAGAGCTCTTACATCAGAGAGGTAAGTGCTGCCGATGTTTCAGTGTGGGCTGGCAGGACGGATCTGAGGTCAGATCTCCGTCTCTGAGGGTGGACCTCTGATTCTATGGCCCCTGGGACATCCTCCCAGGGATCATAGGATTGCAGCCTAACTTATCTTATGATCCAAACCTCGATATGTAGACTTTAAATATGTTTTTAAATTTAAAAATCATTATATACAAGTTTTTGTTTTTTTAAATCATACTGAAAATTTTAAAGTATTAAAAAACAATTTAAAATTTAAAAATCCAAGTTTTGGATATTGTAGTGTCACGACTACTGCAACAAAATATAAAATACAACAAAGAACGCAATCCTAGGTAGTTGGATCCCGATAGACAGAGGGCTTCAAGACCAGAGTGCCTCCATCTATTCCATGCCCTGCCAGCAAGAGCCGGGCAGGGCAGGAAGGATGATAGAGGTGATTTGGCCTCTTTTTCCTCCTCAAAAAAACCACAAACCATTCAGCTAGATGGGCCTCTAAGCCTATCTATCTCACTTACCAGCAGTGGGCGGGGATGGTGACGGAGAGGCCGTAGAATCCTGCGGATCCACACCTCTCCTCTCCCCTCCCACCGGAATGCCCCCTTCCTGACCTCTCTGACATCATCCGAGGTTGAAAGCAGCTGCTGCTGCGGTGCTTTCCATGCCAGGTGGGAGCAAGAGGGGGAGCGGCCTCGGGAGGGGGAATCCTCCCAGGGACTATAGGATTGCTCTGTAAAACAGCAACATAAAACATTTAAAATAACAACAGTAAAAACTATAACATAAGATCATATCATATTATCTTATATTATTGCTGGCTTTGTATCTATCATGTTAATGGTTTCATAATTTGTTCTATTGGTTCAGCTCTTCTGTGCATTTTCAACTGAGATTAATGAGAACCTCAATATTTTCAATGGGCCTTGCACAGAAGACCTTCCATCAGGTGAATTGCAGCCCCCGTACGCATTTTATTATTATGAAGTTGTTAACCACTTTGGGGACTACTTGTGACCCCAAAACAGGGTCAGTATCAGCACCCCACATTCTTAGGCAGCTCCCAAAGGACCACATAACCCAGGAGGGACCACTGGTGCCAACGCAAGCTTTGGGAATTGGCCTTACCCACCTGTGCCCCGGTTCTCTTTTTTAACCTAGTGGTTGGCAGCACTGACACACACCCTTTAATTAAATGTCTTGTAATACCCCACCAGACAGGAGGCCCAGTAGATGGCACTTTGCCAGCACTCCCCTTGACCTTGGCGCTGGCTGAAAGGCAAGATAAAAACGGAGGACAGCTAAATCAAGCTCCAGCTAGCTTAGCAAATATGGAACAAATATTTTCATATTTTTCATGTAACTATTCAAATCAGAGAAACAGGTTTTGTCTCTCAACTACACCAAAATTATTTATTATTTTCAAGTGAAGAGAAAATGAATTGCCCAAGACCACACAATAAGACTATGATAGAAGTGGACCTTGGGACTGTATCTCCACAGAAGATTTATAAGAAACTTCTTTATATGAAACTTCTCCTTAGGTAATCACAGTTTGAATAACAAGCTAAACTGTATGTGCAATCCATGGCACCATGTAATGCAACACAAGATAACTGAAGATATAACTACTTTAAACTGAGAATGATTTGATAATAAGTGCTAACATATAGTAAGTTCTGTTTAGTGATCTTAACTAAGCTCCATCGGTTAGGGACTGTCATACTTCCAAGTCCCATACAGAGCTCAGAACACTGTTGGCAGAAAATCATTATTTAATAATTATCTATACAACAATTAACATCCAAAAGGCAATCCAAAACTGATGTGGCGCCTCACAGACTGGGAGGGACTGAAAATGTTTTAGAGACTAAAATTACAAGATGATCTTGATAAATAGAGAGTTGGGATGGTAAAAGCAAGATGAAATTCAACAAAGACAATATAAAATACCGCACATAAGAAAAAAAATTCTTAGAAAAGCAGCAGCAAAAAAGACAAGACTGGTGGGACCATAAAAGTCATTAGTTTACTGTTGCATGACCTTTTGTGGACAAGAACTACTTCATCAGATGTATGAAATAGAAAATGGTGAATATAAGGACACATAAGTTTCAGCAGAGCACCAAAGGTAACTGTAATGCCAAACATGAGAACTGTAAACATGAGACTAAATATGTCTACAGTACACAATCCACACCCCATCCAAGACATAGTCTACACCAGCGGTTCTCAACCTTTTTTGCCCCATGCACCCTTTTCACCATATGTCAGGATGTCATTCCCCCCTTTCCAAGATTGCCTGACTTAATCTGTGCCATACAGTAAGGTGTGATGCCCTGTAGATTATGTACAATCTGTAGAATTGTAATTTGTAGAAAGATCGTATTCCAACAGTTTGAGGATGTGGTCCCAATTCCCCCCCCCCCAAAACCCTAAAATTCCCCCCCAGGGGGAATTCCCCCCTGGTTGAGAACCCCTGGTCAACACAATACATAACCTAAACATTTAGGTTGTATACTAAACAATACATACATTTTGGGCACACTAAAATCAGATGCATAGCTATTTATTGATTGTGGTGAATGACCTTCCTGTGATTCTTAATTCAAATCCTAAGAAACGCAATCAAATTTGCTAACAAACTGCACGTTTGCAGCCTTTTGCTCCAACTGTTGCCCTTTTATTTGTTTGTTTACTTATTGGCTGACATTGGTGTTTTCAGTTCTTCTGTAAAATCCACAAAGGTAGAAAGCAAATGGCAACTGTTATCTTCCGGTTTTCCTTTATTCTCAAAATAGCAAACAATCCAACAATAAATGCAATGCAATGCAGTGCAAAGCGAAACAAAGAGGTTAGTTAGAAGGGAAAGGGAGAGAGAAGGAGAGTGAAATTTGGATCCTAAACTATAAGGCTAGCAAATATACATACTTGACAATTTAGTGACTATCAGCAGTTTTTCTTGAAACCCTGTCACCTATGCTAAGTCACCTATGTTCATGAACGTTTTAAAACCTCAACTAAGGGCTTCAAAAGATTAAAATGACAAATGGCATACACAGTGGAAGTCAGTATCTCCTCTTAAATTTCTAATCCCAGAAAAAATAAGGAGGCAAAAAGGAGGGAAGGAACTAAGTCCAGAAAATGAATATGGTGAAATAAATTTATTTTTCTCTGAAACTTAATTTGTTGCTTCTCTTCAAAAGTCATAATCAGAAAGAATGCCATGCCATAGCTGTTATGGTGTTAGTTAATTCCCGACCCCTCAAATTTCCACATACCGGTACCCCTCAAAACACTTTGATTCAATTAGAAGAATTTACATCAGTGAGTTCAAACCAGCAAAGTTCATGGCAGCATTTTGCTCTGCTGAAAAGCCAGAAAAGATCTACAAATCAATATACGTACTGCTTACACTAAAGTTTAGTGGAAAAACTTGTTTTAAAAAGAAAGAATACTAAACTCATACTGCATATTTTTCCTTTAAAAAAAAACCAAACACCTCCCATCTGTTCTTGAAACCAGAACTCACTTGAAAGATTTAAAGCTTTTCCCAATGAATTGATGCTTCTTTTGTTTAAAGAAAGAGGCAGTGCAAATAACACGAATACTTACAGTTTTCAGCAGTTTCAAGGAGGGGGGAAAAGCAACTCAACCCAAGAAATATGGGACAAAAACAGACAAAAAAGCAAGATGCTAAACATGAGAATGTTGCTAAAGGTGACAAAATCGCCATTATGACAGTGAAAGCTGAATGCTTTCTGCGCTCATGAGAAAACAAGTTTTGACAGCCAAAGAAAGACCTTCCAAGCCTGCTATTGTTTGAGACAACACAGCACAACCCTTTTCTCCTCCCCCTATTACAGCGCATGAACGTTATATGCATTGCGACCACGCAGCAGGGGGACATGAAGTTCTCCTTTCACAGTGGAGTTTTATGAGTAACAACTACAGTATGTCAAATGTGCGGTCCAATCCCTTTGCTTTGCAACCTCCCCCACCTTACTGGATGAGTCCATTATTTCACTAAAATAGTTTGATAAAACATCTTGTTCATCTTTTTTTCTTCCCTCCTCCCTTGCAATTAAAGGAAATGTCTCATCCAATATGCTCCAGTCCAGACAGCTATCACAGAGGAAATGAAATGGGAGACATTAAAATAAAAATTCCAGTGAGACAACAGCTACAATCTAAGCAAGGATGCTTCCAGACTAGGTTGTTATTGTGCAATTACTCTGCCTCATTCATGTAATTTTATGGGGTGTCCAGACATCGACATCTTCAATCTGTAAACTTCCCAACACTTCTTCTGTCCTTTTTCTTACCAGGAAAAGATCCATGAAGTAGGGAAATAGCTGCACATTCCTTTTGATTGGTAGCATTAGGAGCCCTCTCTCTGGGACGGTTTAGCTTAGAAATAAGGTGACTACAGGGAGACATAATAAAGGTGTACAAAATTATGCATGGTGTGGAGAAAGTGGATAATACTAATACTAAATATAATACTCATAATACTAGAACCCAGGGTCATCAAGGTTCAGAAAGATTCAGGACAGATAAAAGCAAGTATTTCTTGCTATAATGCATACCGGTAATTAAACTATGAAATTCACTATCACAAGGATATGGCCATCTACTTGGATGGCTTTAAAAGGGGATGAGACAAATTCATGAAGGGTAAGGCTATCAATGACTACTAGGCATGATGGCTATATGCTACTTCCAGTATCGTAGACGGTATGCATCTTTATACCAGTTACTGGAGAGCATGAGTGTGAGGGTGCTACTGCACTCATGTACTACTTGTGGACTTTCCACAAGAAGCTGTTTGGCCACTGGGTGAACAGAATGCTGGGCTTGACTTGATAGACCATTGGTCTGATTCCGCACAGCTCTTCTTATGGTTTATAGGTTTTAAACCAAGGGAAGGAATTGCACCCCACACACTAAAAGTACTTCCCTTCTACACTTCCTTTGACACCTAGTGCATTTATCATACATGACGATATCCTTCAAATTTTCCTCTAATTTTAAAGTTTAGGATTTTTATGAGCTGATTCACACATTACAAAGGCCCTATACCAGCCTTCCCCAACCTGGTGCCCTGCAGATGTTTCAGAGTATAACTCCCAGAATGTTGGTTGCCACACAAGAGAGTGCAGCAACCCAGCCCCACCAAATGCAATAGATCAGTGTTCTTCAACCTTGGGTCCCCAGATGTTTTTGGTCTACAACTCCCAGTATGCATGATGGGAGTTGTAGGCCAAAAACATCTGGGGACCCAAGTTTGGAGAACACTGTAATAGATGCATACACAAGGAATATACAAAGACTACCCCAAAGCCAAATTACAATGCCACACAGATACCAGGGTGTCTTTGCATTGGGATGGTGTGGAATTTAAGACTCCCAAAGAAGTCTTAGGAAGAAGGGGGCAGCTGGACTGAAAGCATCCCTAATGACTGGTGCCCCAACTGCCCTTTTCCGGCAATAAGATTTAAAGAGGAGTGGGCTTAAATGGAGGTTTAAAAAAATATGAATGGTGTGGATAAAGGGATTAAGTTGTAACAGATATTTTTTTCTCCTACTCATAATACTAGAACTTGGAATCACACATTGAAACTGATGGGCAGGAGATTTAAGACAGACAAAATTAAGCATTTCTTCATCACACAGTAGATACGGTAATTAATTTGTGGGATTTTCTGCCACAAGATGAGGTAATGGTATTGGCCTTCTGGCCATTGGCTCAGAAGGCTTTAAAAGAGGATTAAACATAGTAATAAAAGATATGATTACCCAGTGGCTATGCTCATGATAGCTAAATGGTATTATCACACTCAGAAGCAGTAGAACTGAATACCAATTGCTAGAAAGTATATAAATGGACAAGGCTATTGCCTTCATGACCTGTTTGTGGGATTACCATAAGCATCAGGAAGCTGGGTGAACAAATGCCAAGTGCTGCACTTAGGGAAAGGAAACCAAATGCACAGTTACAGAATGGGGGACACTTGGCTCAACAATACTACATGCGAGAAGGATCTTGGAATTGTGGTAGATCACAAACTGAATATGAGCCAGCAATGCGATGTGGCTGCAAAGAAGGCAAATGCTATTTGGGGCTGCATTAATAGAAGTATAGCTTCCAAATCACAGGAAGTGATAGTTCCCCTTTACTCGGCACTGGTTAGGCCTCATCCTGAGTACTGCGTCCAGTTCTGGGCACCACACTTTAAGGATGTAGACAAACTGGAGAGGTTCAGAGGAGGGCAACAAATACGATAAAGGGACTGGAAACAAGGCCCTATGAGGAGAGACTGAAAGAACTGGGCAAGTTTAGCCTTCAGAAGAGGAGACTGAGGGGAGATATGATTGCACTCTTCCAGTACTTGAAGGGTTATCACAAAGAGGAGGGCCAGGATCTCTTCTCGATCACCCCAGTTTGCAGGACACAGAATAAAAGGGTTAAGTTACAGGAACCCAGATTCCACCTAAACATCAGGAAAAATTTCCTGACTGTCAGAGCAATGAGACAATGGAACCAACTACCTAGGGAGGTGGTGGGCTCTCCCACTCTGGAGGCATTCAAGGTGTGGCTGGACGGCCATCTGTCGGGGATGCTTTGACTTGGGATTCCTGCATTGAGCAGGGGGTTGGACTCGATGGCCTTGTTGGCCCCTTCCAACTCTACTTTTCTATGATTTCTATGATAAGGCAGCTTTCTACAATCCTGCGATCTGGTGGATGACCACCATTCCAAACCCTTGGTTTTCATCCAGCAGAACTCTTCTTACCTTCCCTGTCCATTCTACCGCTTCTAGGTGCAGAGCACTTAAGAACAGCCACAGGCCCCAATTAATCACCCACTACCTACCTGCTACCCATCCATACCTGCAGGCCAGGAGCCCACCCCACTCCTGTAGCCCCTCCTTCCCCCATCCCAAGAGCACACCTCTCACCCCCACCCCCACCCATAATTTGACCTCCATTGTTCTATTATTTTCATCATTTACTGTTTTATGGTTTAACTTTTTTGCAACGGTTAACGATGAGGTGGCGGTGAGTCGCCTGGCACAGGCCAAGCAGCGGGATACATATCTCCATCACCACCACCACCACCACCACAGCAACCCCGCTTTGTACTTCTGCCCATCGGAGGTCCCCTGTGTGTTTCGACAACAACTGTCTCTCTTCTTACCTTTGGTCACCTGGTGTGTGTGTGTTCCTTTCACGCAGCCCGCCTCCCCACTACCCAAAATGCCCCCCCTTACAAACTGCAATTCTCAAACTGCCAACGAAGTACCTAAATTCAACCCTACGCATCAAATGCCACAACTACCCCGTCCTTTGCCTCCTCTTGAGTGTTCTCCAACCTTGGGTCCCCAGATGTTTTTGGCCTACAACTGGCTGGGGCATGCTGGGAGTTGTAGGCCAAAAACATCTGGGGACCCAAGGTTGGAGAACACTAGATAAGTACTTCCAAAATGCCCCCCCCCAACTCTCAACGAGACCCCTACAAGCCTCTCAGCTGTCTTTGCTCAACACCAGGAGGAAAACCGCCCACTTCGACAAACCCCCGCCCCGCCCTAGAACCCCCTCTCCCCACGTAACCCTAAAATGGCCTCAAGTTGGGATCCCCCACTCTCTTCCAGCCCCTCCTCACATATCACGATTCCCCTCACCTATCTGCCCCTCCTCCATCCCAGCATCCCTAAGTCTCTTCCCCCCACCCCAGTCCCCAGCCCCGCTTCCCACCTATTTGCCCCCTGGACTCACCCGCCTTCCTCACGCCATTTCCCCTTTGTGAGAACGGGAGCGGGGTCTCCAGATCCTGAGGGAGCGCGCGCCCCCCGCCGCCGCCGCCGCCCGCTTCCGCCCCGCTTCCCGCAGCCTCTCTCGTGGCTGCTCTGGAGACTGCGAGCCGGATGCGACCACTGGGATTTCCCTTCCCCACCGACCCCTCTGCTTCTCTCTCTCCCCCCGCGCCAGGAAAAGAAATAAAAGTGGGGCTGCAAAAGCATCTCACCCCGCACACACACACAGCATCCCTAAGATTGCGAACTTCTTTGTCATTGCAAAACAACGGATTTTTTAAAAATTTGCAAAAACTTAAGTGATTTCGTTTGGGATCACGCGCGCGCGCGCGCACACACACAATTGCAACCAACATGCTGCACCGATATTTGCAAAATTATTTGCCATTGCAAGAAATTATATATCAAAATTTGCAAAAGCCCCCAGAGAACTGACACCAATGCATATTGTATACCTCTCATGTTCCACTATTGATGCTTTTTGGAAAATTCTTCGCCTTTGCAAAAAAACAAAAAACAAAACCGATCTGTTGTCATTTGCAAACGCCTCACGTCTGAATTTGGTACTGGTGCCTCAAACACACGGTTAGGCGCAATCCTCATGTTCCATCATTAATGCTTATTGCCATTTTTTTTTTAACTCTGCAAAAAAAACCGGAAACCCTTTTAAGATTACAAAACCTTTTTATTTGAATTGCTTCAGAATACACAAAAAGATTCGCAGACATTTGGATGCTCCACCTCCGATGCTGATTCCAAAAAGCCTTGCATTCCTACCGAAGGTTGGGGAAGGTTGCTTGCGCTACACACATATTGGTATGTGCAAACACATTTATTCATTTATTGTGGAATTAAGTTATATACTTAAAGGAGAATTAAATGCATCATCATCAAACCACCAGCAGGAGGACAAGGCTTGCAAAATACATACAATATCCCGACATAACACACACAAAATATTTATTAAGAGTATTTGTATACCACCCAATACTTTGCAAATCCCTGCCCACAATCCAACATAATATAATATACACCCACTGAATTCAAAGCACACCTAACCTTTTCTTGGATGATAGCCACTGTGTCCACTACACATCCAACATGCACTACACACATAATCTGCATCTTCACATTGCTCACTAAAAATGGCTAATATACATTGTGCGCCTAAAATGTCAATTGCCTAGAATTTGCACACTAAGGTGTATATCACAAGTTGTGCATCCAAATTAAAAACTGGGCAATTTGTGGTATTTTGCATACCTCAAATGCCAACTGAACAGAAACTAAAGCCCTAATACTCATTGCATGTGTACATACTCAAAATGCTAGCATTTTCCCACTGAATGCCAATTGTGCTTTCCATACCAAAAACCACCGTATGCAATTTGCACAATCAAATACTCAAGCCAATAGATCAGAGCATAGATTTCATAGATCATAGAGAACTCCAGGGCCCTTCCAACTCTACCTTTCTATGATTCTATGAAATCCAGATGCATGGCAGCATGTGGGTGCTAAGGGGAAAGCATTCTGCATTTCCAGGAGGACTCTCTTTTAGCATCAGTTCACATACAGGCAAAAAAAAAAAAAAAAAAAAAATTCTAGGAAGACAGAAACAGAGCACTATGGAAGGAAAGGACTCAGCAGTGGTGGTGACATGCAAGGGGTGTGCAATGTTTGTTTTCCTGCCAGAGATCGACATGGCCTACATGTGCAACAAGTGCAAGCTGGTCACGCTGTTGGAAGAAAAGGTCAGAGGACTGGAGCAGCAAGTGTCAACCCTCAGGAGCATAAGAGAAAGCGAGGAGTTCTTAGACAGAACGGTGGATCTACAGCACCAAAGCACAGTACAGGAGCCAGAAGGGCAACGGCAGGATGAGGCGGAGTCGGAGACTGCAGAGGCAAGGGAAAATAACGCAGGGGGAACTCCCTGGAAAAGGGTGACTGTTAGGAGCAGAAGAACTACAAGACACTCTGCGCCTGTGGAAGCAATGGAGCTATGGAACCGCTTCCATGTACTTGAGGACGAGAGCAGAGGACAGCCTGCAGAGGACGGATTACCGGGCACCCAACGTGACAGCGAGCAAGAGGCTGAGGGTCAGTCAAGTGGAGGCAATCAAACAAAGGCCTACAGCAAGAGGAAGAGAAGAGTACTCGTAGTGGGAGACTCCCTCCTGCGGGGGATCGAAGCCAAAGTATGTCGCGAAGACCCATGGACTCGCCAGGTGTGCTGTCTCCCCGGGGCACGGATTAAGGATGTGTCAGAGCAGCTGCCGAGGCTCATGCAGCCCACCGACACATACCCCTTTCTTCTCTTCCACGTGGGTACAAATGATACTGCCAAGCGGAGTTACAAAGAAATCACGGCAGACTTTGAAGAGCTGGGAATGGAACTCAAGAACTTCAGGGCCCAGATAGTTTTCTCATCCATCCTTCCAGTACTTGGAAGAGGCATAGAAAGGGAAAGAAAAATACTCCGAGTGAATGACTGGCTACGAAGGTGGAGCCGACGTGAGGGATTTGGATTCTGGGACCACGGGCTACACTTCCTGGAAGATGGACTGCTGGCAAAGGATGGGTTGCACCTCACAAGGACTGGGAAGAATGTGTTTGGCCACAGCATGAGGAACTTAATCAGGAGGGCTTTAAACTGAATCCAACAGGGGAGGGAGATATAAACTCGGGGGTACCAATGGAAGAAGGCCTCTATGCCACAATGGAGAGAACAGCTCCAGCGGTGCCCATTGATAGTCTACCACAAAATGTAGGGGGAAAGTCGGACTATAAAGCACATAGTCTTCGATGTCTCTATACTAATGCCCAGAGTATGGGCAACAAACAAGACGAACTTGATTTTTTGATACATGAGGGCAAGTACGACTTGATAGGGATAACTGAAACCTGGTGGGATGACTCCCATGACTGGAATACAGCAATTGAAGGGTATAACTTGTTCAAAAGGAACAGAAGCAACAGAAAGGGAGGTGGAGTTGCACTGTATGTTAAAAATACGTATCTCTGCACAGAGATACAAGAAGAGGAGCTTGGCAGCCCCATTGAGAGCATCTGGGTTAAAATAAAGGGGGCAAAGAATAAAACGAACATGGCGGTTGGAGTCTACTACTGACCACCCAATCAAGGAGAAGACGAGGATGGAACTTTTGAAAAGCAAATTGCCATTGTTTCAAGGAGGCACGATGTGGTAGTAATGGGAGACTTCAATTTCCCTGATATCTGTTGGGAGACTTATTCAGCCAAACATGGCCCCTCCAAGAAATTCCTGAGCTGTGCTGCTGATAACTTCCTCCTACAGAAAGTGGAGGAAGGAACTAGAGGATCGGCTATCCTTGACCTGATTCTAACCAACAGAGACGAGTTAGTGGATAAAGTGGCAGTTTCGGGAACTCTGGGGGAAAGTGACCATGTTATACTTGAGTTCTTGATTCTAACGGAAGCAAAAGCTGAGTGTAGCCAAACACGTACCCTGGATTTTAGGAAAGCCAATTTTAACAAACTCAGAACAATGATTAGTAAGATCCCATGGCAAGTGACTCTCATGAGAAAGGGAGCCCAGGAGGGGTGGGAGTTTTTAAAAAAGGAAATTTTAAAGGCACAATTGCAAACAATTCCCAAAGGAAAAAAGGCAGAGGGCAACAGAAGAAGCCAATGTGGCTTCACAATAAACTCAAAGATGACCTGAAAACAAAAAAGGACACATATAGGAAGTGGAAGGAAGGACAGGCTACAAGTGAAGAGTACAGGCAGGTAGCACAGAACTGCAGGAATAGTGTCAGGAAGGCTAAAGCTGAGAATGAGCTACGGTTAGCGAGGAATGCTAAAAGCAACAAAAAAGCTTTCTTCAGATACATGCACAGTAAAAGACAGAAGAAAGAACTGGTGGTTCAACTACGCAATGAGGATGGCAAATTGATAACAGAAGACAAAGAAAAGGCAGAAGTGTTCAATTCCTACTTCAGCTCGGTCTTCTCCCAAAAGAGGGTCTATGACCCCCCTGGCAAACCTGAAGTGCAGACTGAAGGGGCAGGATTGCAGCTTGAGATTGATAGGCAAATGGTCAAGGAGCACCTGATTACTCTGAACGAGTTTAAATCTCCAGGGCCTGATGAGCTGCATCCTAGAGTAATAAAGGAACTGGCAGAAGAACTCTCAGAACCACTGTCTATTATCTTTGAGAAATCATGGAGGACAGGTGAAGTGCCAGACGACTGGAGGAGGGCAAATGTTGTTCCCATCTTCAAAAAGGGCAAGAAGGAGGAGCCTGGGAACTATAGGCCAGGCAGTCTGACATCAATCCCCGGGAAGATTTTTGAGCAGATTATAAAGAAGTCAGTCTGCAAGCACCTTGAAAACAATGCAGTGATTACTAGAAGCCAGCATGGATTTGTCAAGAACAAATCCTGTCAGACTAATCTGATCTCATTTTTTGATCGGGTAACCTCCCTTGTGGACTGTGGGAATGCTGTGGACATTATATATCTGGACTTCAGCAAAGCTTTCGACAAAGTGCCTCATGATATCCTGATTAGTAAGCTAGCTAAGAGTGGGCTAGATGGAACAACTATCAGGTGGATCCACAATTGTCTACAGAATTGGACTCAAAGAGTGCTTATCAATGGTTCCTTCTCAAACTGGGGAGAGGTAACGAGCGGGGTACCACAGGGCTCGGTCCTGGGCCCGGTGCTCTTCAACATTTTTATTAATGACTTGGATCAGGAGGTACAGGGAATGCTTATCAAATTTGCAGATGACACAAAGTTGGGTGGAACAGCTAATACTCTGGAAGACAGAAACAAAATTCAAAGTGACCTCGATAGGCTGGAGTGCTGGGCCGAAAACAACAGAATGAAATTTAACAGGGATAAATGCCAAGTGCTGCACCTAGGGAGAGGAAACCAAATGCAGAGTTACAGAATGGGGGACACTTGGCTCAACAATACTACAAGTGAGAAGGATCTTGGAATTGTGGTAGATCACAAACTGAATATGAGCCAGCAATGCGATGTGGCGGCAAAGAAGGCAAATGCAATTTTGGGCTGTATTAATAGAAGTATAGCTTCCAAATCGCGGGAAGTGCTAATTCCCCTTTACTCGGCACTGGTTAGGCCTCATCTTGAGTACTGCGTCCAGTTCTGGGCACCTCACTTTCAGAAGGACATAGACAAACTGGAGAGGGTTCAGAGGAGGGCAACAAGGATGATAAAGGGACTGGAAACAAGGCCCTATGAGGAGAGACTGAAAGAACTGGGCATGTTTAGCCTTCAGAAGAGGAGACTGAGGGGAGATATGATCGCACTCTTCCAGTATTTGAAGGGATGTCACACAGAGGAGGGCAAAGATCTCTTCTCGATCATCCCAGTTTGCAGGACACGGAATAATGGGCTCAAGTTACAGGAACCTAGATTCCACCTAAACATCAGGAAAAAATTCCTGACTGTCAGAGCAATAAGACAATGGAATCAACTACCTAGGGAGGTTGTGGGCTCTCCCACTCTGGAGGCATTCAAGGTGCAGCTGGACAGACATCTGTCAGAGATGCTTTGACCTAGATTCCTGCATTGAGCAGGGGGTTGGACTCGATAGCCTTGTAGGCCCCTTCCAACTCTACTTTTCTATGATTCTATGTGGCTTACGCTGGCTCAGCTTGTCTGAGCGTGGAAAGCTAAGCAGCGTCAAGCCTGGTTGTTACTTGGATGGGAGACCCCTCCTCTAGTTTCCTGCATTGAGCAGGGGGTTGGACTCGATAGCCTTGTAGGCTCCTTCCAACTCTATGATCTATGAAATCTATGTCCTAGGGTAGTTGCGGCATTAAAAACTGATTCTGAGGCGAAGATCTGGCTCAAATAAACACCTCAAGTCAATTAATCAACAAAACAGATTTTCTTTTTTGTTATGTTTCCTCCTATTCATTTAGCCACGTGAAATGTCTCCCTGCCCTGTTATTCACCAGTTTGCCACACTGGACATTTTTAGCTCTTTTAATCTTTTCTTATAACATCATCCCCTGAGGCCCTGTGATCAGTCGCCTTGTCCTGCGCTCTCCCCTCCAGTTTGTCAATGATGTTTTGTTAATGAAACACTCAAAGCCGGAACCAATCACATATTTTCTACTCAAGCTTTGAAAGCACTTTTCTGAGCAATCCTAGCCTGAGAACCCTGACCCAGGTATTGCCTCAACTGAGCTAGACTCCCTGGCAATACATTCCATAATGTTGGAATCCCACTTTTAGGCCCTGCATCAACTTGCCCACCCAGAAGGAAGGAAATTTGGTTAAATTGTGAAACGAGAAAGACCAAAGTAAGAGGCCAACAGAAAGTCTCCTCCATTCCAGAGGGGAAATTGGTAAGGCTGGGGGTGGTTACCAGAGGTTACTGGTGCTGGCTCTGACATTATGGAATCTACTGCCAGGGAGTCCAGACCAGTCTGCAAATTCTTAGGAGACAATGTAACACACTCATGTTTAGGAAGACCCTCACAGATTTACTACAATCCAAGGAAGGCTGTTACCCCTTTATACTGGTTAACACTGAGATTGTTTATTTTATTTTATATTGAGAATATATATATGGGGTGCTTCGGGATGGAGGGCTCCTAGCACTACAAATTAAAAGGCACGGTGCAGCAATTCTGCCTTTTTCTCCTTAATGGATTTTCTGTGTTAAGAAAAATGATAGAAGAACGGGCGGGGAAATAGGGGAGGACTACAGGTAGAAGTTGTCATCATCTCTGGACCCACGTAAAATTCAGTGAACGAGGCAGGATGATGGTGGAAGTCTCATCTGGAAGCATCCACGGAACTTTTAAGGTTTGTGAATGATTTGAGCATTTTGATAAATCAGCCTACCAAAACAATCAAAAATTAATCTTCGTGTTACAAGAAAATGTTTTGCCAGGATGGGTTATCAAGCCTCTAATGACAGCTGAGCCAACATGCCTCAGTTCCCCACACTGTGTTGTGTTTTTTTAAACAAAAATCATTATTTTTTACATTGTAGCCTTCCTCCTCCCAACAGGGCTATTTTATTTTTTTTTCAGTTCGGTGAAAGAAAAAGCACAATCTTTTTATACATTCCTAAATGTGAGTGTTAAGTACAAAACATCAGAGGGGAAGGCAAAATAGCCCTCTTGGGAAGGCTTTGTTTAGCTAAGACTTCGCTTTTGTGGGAATGCTTGTGTTAGACTGTGAGTCTGTGGGGTGAAACATGATGGCAGCGGTGACTGAATCCTAGATGGAAGAACTGTGAGTTGACCACCACCACCCCAAAAAAAACACCCAAGAAAGAAAGAAAGAAAGAAAGGCTGAAAATGGAGGGCCTGAAGCCACCAAGCACATTAAACCTGCAAGCTCAAAACTTAGCCCAGGCATGGAAAACCTGGAAAGAGGAGTTAAATCTCTATGTGGACATTGCAGTGGCAGATGAAGAGGAGTCTGTGAAAATGAAACTGTTTCTATATTTGATTGGAGAGAGGGGGAGAGAAATAAGTTAGACACTGACCTGGTTCACACGACATGACAACCCAGCATGGGTAACCAGCCATGGTGGCTTGTCATGCCATCTGAACCTGGCACAGTTTCTGCAGGGTGGCTTATTTTTCACGAACAAACCACCCTGAGAACCCATGGCTTGTTTTAGGGTCGTTCTTGGCCGCGATGGGTTGCTGTGCTGTCTAAACCCGGCAGGGCAATTTTATCATGGGTTGCTGGGAAAGGCTACAGAGCTACAAAAAAGCCTGTGCCACTTGCTTTTCACAATCTCGCCAGTGATTGCGTTGCCGAAACAGTACTTTTGAAGGACCATCACTTGTTCCCTGGCTTTTTTTTTATTTTTACTTTTCGGTGCCTCAAAAATGCGCAATTGGGACTGTAATATTTTCAAATTATTTTTTGGGTGGGTCTTTGCAAGTGCACACTTATGGCTATCTGATATGAGTATCGACAAGACAAGGTTGCCTGTCCGTCGGCTAAGTTGCACACACTTGCAAAGGGGAGAAATAACAGTAAGAGAAAGGAGGCACCCGAGAGTGAAAGTCAGAAGCACCAAAAATGAGGGGGGGAGCCAAAGGAGAAAGTGCACCCAAAGTGCTGCTCCATTACTGCAGGTGTGCACATTTCTCCTCCATTTATTTCCCAGCCCTTAAATTGGCGCAAAGTTCCCCTCCATCTACTTCCCAGCCATTAAATTTATGTACGTATGTTTCTGCGGGTTTCTTTAGAATTGTCAGGGAACCTCAGTAAGTGCAATTATAAGTTTCTGGAGTAGCTGGAGACTCGTCGGGGAAGTGCTGAAAAGGTGGAGGGTACAGAGAACAGTCACTTCAACACTTAAGTTGAGAGGATGACATTGCTAAGGGGGAGATATTGTTCCCCTCCACTTTTGGTGCACCTTCTTTTGCCGCCTCCCCCCCCCCCCCAATTTGCTGGTGCTTTTCAATTGACAACTTGGCAACTGGTCCCTGGCAACTGTACGCAAATTGGCCTATATGCAGTCTTGCCTTGTCAGTCTATTACCTACTTCACTTAGCTGCTAACTTTGAAAGCTAAAACAGACAAGAAAATCGACCAGGCAAGACTACACATGTCGCATAGCTGTAAGAGTGCACTAGCGCACTTGCGAAAGACAGACAGACAGACAACAACAACAACAACAACAATTATGAACACAGTTGCCCAATTTTCAGGGACCAAAAAAAATGGGGGGAAAATATGACCCCAATTGCACTTTGTTGAGGCTTTGTTGAAACCACCACCAACAAAAAATGGTGGAGAACAAAAAGGGGCAGCGATTGGAGCCGGGACAGGGAGACAAGACAGGTTCTTCCACGGAGGACACTGGAATACGTGCCGAGCCAGCTGGAGGACTGAGGGGGAAGGAGGGGAGGAACAACCCGCGGTAACCTGATCAACCAACCCACCGTGGCTTATTCACAGGGTGGCTGAGAGTGACATGCGAACGTGCCTACTGTGTGGAAACATTTCCCAACCACAGCACCCTTTGGCTACAATAACAGATTGTTTTGATGCCCACTGCAACCCCAGAAAGAATGAAACAGTGGAAAGATGTAGCTTTTTCATGCAGGACCAAGCAATAGGGGAAGGCATTGATGATGAATACTGCACTAGTTTAAAGGTGCTAGCAGCCAGTTGTAATTTTGGAGATATCAAAGACTCCTTGATAAGGGACCAGATAAGGGGGTGTTTCCCTCAACCACTTCCTGCTTCCTCTTGTTGGGGACTGTTAGAATTTACATTCTGGTGTTGGGGACCCTGCTTGCATTTACATTCTGTCTGTGAAACTTTCTTTTGCTGGGAGGCCAAAGGTTGCAAGGAAAAGTGCTGATAAGAGGAACAGAATAGAGTGAGGAGAAGGGTGGGGTGAGTTAGCTGTGTCTTAAGGCAGATGCCGAAGACCTTGTTGCAAAAGCAGGGGGAAAGATGTAATTTTAAGATAAAGGATGTGGTTTGCTTTGTCTGGAATTTGAGATAGAATTTGTAGTTCTGCTGTGTCAGCCTTATGAAGCAAAGACAATGTATGTAAAATGGAACCGGGGAAAGGGTCATGATAGAGATGTTTTTCTCATTTTTGCTGTCAAATGTCTTTCTTTTTTTCCTTTTTTTTTGCTGTCAGTATCTAACGCAAACAAGTATGCCATGCATAAATAGATGCAAAGAGGGAACCTTCGGGTCCCTCAATTTGAGACTCCAGTCTCCTGGTGCCGCTCTTGAGATCTCAAATAAAGCTGGTTTCACTTCTCCACCTCGGTATGTTTTATTGGGCTGACTAGCAAACCGGGCACAAATCACACTTTGCCGGAGGACTAGGCACCCGTGGTGCTGGCAACACTCTCAGGAAGTACAACTCACTCAGGCCGAATCCAGTACTTCTTTCATATTGTTACACAGCTCAGCCTCTATGAAAAAAAATATCCATAAGTGAAATCTAAAAAGTTTTTTCTGTCTGTGCCTGACTTATGGATTTTGCATTGTGTGTTCTGAGTTATGCTCTCAGAAGTTATTTCAATACAGTACATTATAGATTCCCCCCCCCCCCCAGTTATTTTGAGCCCTTTGGGGCCCTAACTGGGCAAAAGATGTCAAATTGATAGTCCCAAACAAGCATTATGTATTTTCGGCGGTGGCTGCTGCTGCTGCTTATTATTATTATTTATTTATTTTATTTATTTATACCCCGGCTTACATAATTCTCCTCCTTCATTTTATCCTCACAACAACCCTGTGAGGTAGGTTAGGCTGAGAGTCAGTGATTGGACCAAAGTCACCCAGTGAGTTTCATGGCAGAGCGGGGACTAGAACCCAGATCTCGCGAGTCCCAGTCCAACACTCTCATCTTCATCTTCTTCTTTTTACACAATTAGGGCACAATCCTATTTATTGCACCCTGAACTCAGAGGCTTACAAGTATCCACTGCAGAGCGGGAGGAGTGACAGAGGCGCTCTCCGCCTCCCCGCACCTCCCGCTCTGCATTTCAGCTAGATGATGGCCGATATCAGCCATCTAGCTGAGGTGCTTCAGCAGGGTAAGGGAGGAGGCTGGAACGCCATCAGGATACAGTAATACCTTGGATTGCAAGTAACTTGGTCTGAGAGCGTTTTGCAAGACAAGCAAAAAAATTTAATAAATTTTGACTTGATAAACAAGCGACGTCTTGCAAGACAAGTAGTGTAGGGATGTAACCGCTCGCCTCGAGCGGGCATAGCGGGCCAAAATCGGCCCCGCTCACGCCCGCCAGAGACTCGCTTTGATATAAGAGTGTTTTGGATTACAAGCACGGTTCCGGAACGAATTGTGCTCGCAATCCAAGGCATTGCTGTATCTTGTATCCTGGCGGCCCCAGCCTCCTCCCCTCCCCACCCCCCAGAACACCCCCTTTATCCCCTCTCCGAGGTCGATTTCCCAACCTCAGAGAGGCGACCGTTGCATGTCTTTCCACGCTGGCTGTGGGGGGGGGGGGGATCGGATCGTGGATCCCCAGCTCTGAGGTCAGAGATCTGTCTCCAACCTCGGATCTGGGAATCCAAATTATCCTATGGCCCCCTAGGCACTGCCTAGGACCCATAGGATCGCTCTCTATTTGGCTCCCAGGCTTGAGGTTCTGCCCTCCTCTCACACGTCCAGCACACACCCTTGCCCGAACAGAGGCCTGTCCTACCATTTAGAGAAGTGTTCCTACAACAGTGTTCTCCAACCTTGGGTCCCCAGATGTTTTTGGCCTACAACTCCCAGCATGCCCCAGCCAGCGTAGCTGGCTGGGGCATGCTGGGAGTTGTAGGCCAAAAACATCTGGGGACCTAAGGTTGGAGAACACTGTTCTATAACTTCCCTTCGCGGCTATTTGCTTTGCAGAGATGCTCTTCTAAATATGATCTTTCCCCTAAGATATAGTACTGAGAAGTAGAATGGAGATCATTATAGGTTGTACGGATGTGCCGAGCAAAGTCAGTGTCTAACTAATAAGGGCTAGTGCACTAACATCATAGCTACAGGAAGGGAAGGCCTGGGAAAGCCTGAGCCTTTGGGGCTCTGCTTGCCCACATTTTAAACTTTTGTTTAAAAAGGAAAATAACCAGACAAGCTAGGCTCCTCACTTTGGGCCTGCATAACAGGCAGAGAGCCAGGAACTGGGTAGATGGGTCCTGGTGCAGCAGGCATACAGGCCAGACTGCCTGGCTGCACTGCAGCCCATGTGGGTCCTCCTGAACCAGCCAGCTCTGGGTGGAGGGCAGAGCGTGGAGAAGACCTGAGAGGGAACTTCTTCCCTCTGGTCTGCTTCTGGGTTGTGTATAGGGACCTGGCCCAGGAGCTGGCCAATGTTTTCCTGCCTTCTCACTTTCCCTCACTAATTAAATGCCCCCTTTCCCCCCAGTATGTCTTCCGATGGAATAGTTGTCAACTGCTGCTTGATGGGCTAGGAAGGAATTCTTACCCATATTCCTGCTTGGCCTTGGTCTTAGGGTTGTTGTTGTTTTTTACCTTCCTTATAGGAACCAAAAATCTAGTTCCTGCTTCCCTGGGCACTTTCTTATCCACCTTTCTGTCACAACTTCTTATTGATAGGCAAAAGCAGGGCTTTTTTTCTGGTGGAACTCACCGGAACTGAGTTCCAGCACCTTTTCTTCTATTAATTGCATTACAATTTAATCGCCATCTACTCCCGAGGAAATGTAATCCAAGAGTTCCGGTAATCCAAGAGTTTTCTCCAGAAAAAAAGCACTGGGCAAAAGAGCTGTGGGTACACACCCCAGTCACACACTTGAACTGTAATTCTATGTATACTTTCCTCGGGAGTAAGTCCAGTGAAACTCAGTGGAAATTACTTCTGAGTAAATGTGAGAAGGATTGGTAACCTTTGCAATAGTGCTTCTTCCTTCCTTCTCCACATCCCTGATGACCATCTAGTCCTTAAGCCTTGTATATTTATTTATTTATTTGTTGTATTTCTGGATCGCCCATCTGGCCAGCAAACCGGCCACTCTGGGCAATGTACAACATGATAAAATACATTTAAAATACATGATATAAAACATATTTAAAACAGTGTAAAGCAGTATAACTTTTAAAATCTTAACCCACCCCATATTCCCGCCTGAATAACCATGTTTTTAGTGAGCGGCGGAAGCTCAACAGAGAGGGGGCATGGCGGATGTCACTAGGGAGGGAGTTCCACAGTATGGGGGCCGCCACAGAAAAGGCCCTCTTCCTAGTCCCCACCAGTCTAGCTGCTCTGGCTGAAGGGACAAGGAGAAGGCCGTCTGTGGCAGATCTAGTATATTGACATAAAAAACAACAGCTTCTGGAATCATTCCCTCTGTGTCCGATATTCAGGCTGTACGTGCAGACTACATATTCAGAGCTAGGGATGTACAGACTTTGTAAAATCCATTCCGTCTGCATTTTGCGGATTTTCAGGCACCTTTCGTTTCGTTGTCTGCTCATTGACGGAATCAGATTTTGCACAAATGCATTTGTACGCATTTGCGCAAAATTGCACTTCCGAAAATGCACAAATCCCCCCAAAATACACAAATCCCCCCAAAATGCATATTTTCACGCCTTGGCCTATGGGGGAAATGCACATTTTCAGTAAGTATTTTTTATTTTTCATATATTTCTATGACTAAATTTGCATAAAATTTAGAAGTAAAAAAAAAAGTCCACGGAATCCACGTGGCCTGGGAAAAGCTGTTCCCCTGCAGAAGCTGCAGGACGGATTCATAGAAATTCGAACTCCTTTGAGTCCATTGCGGATTTCTCCAACATCCCACCCCAGCTAGCGTGGCCAGTGGTTATGCTGGCTGGGGTGATGGGAGCTGTAGTGCAACACATCTGTAGGGCACCAGGTTAAGGAAGGCTGGCCCACTTCAGTGTGATGAAGCCAGTTAATAGATGGAAAGGTTTCAGTCTACGTTGACCTGACATGCTTCTTTAACCAGTCCAGTGTATCTGTTTGTTTGTTTTCTAGCAAACAGGCAAAACCAAAACTTTCCTGCAAAATTATGTTCTGTGCTTTAACCTGATAGCTAATTAATCTCTCTATAACCTTGGTAAGTCACCGTAAGTGGTCTAACGTATTATCCAGACCTGGCTCTGACTGCACAAATAAATATTTAGAAATAATTTGAACAACTTTAAGTGCACCACTTGCATTTAGGTTCTTATTCTGCACTGACTTTAGATCTTCTCCTCCCCAGAACTTTAGGCCACTCAACAACTTACTTGTACCTACTAACTCCTCACCATGGGAATCCGCTGTTTTTTCTCTGCGGCTATGGATGCATTTCCCTTAATACCCTAGAAAGCTGAAGATCAGTATTGTGTATAACATGGACTGCCTTTATGCAAAGCATGTGAGAATAATTGATTTGGGCAAGAGGCAAGAAAAACAAATATCACTGGTCCTGGTGAGCCTCTGTGAAAATTAAAGCCTATACTCTGCGCATGCTTAGATGTTCCTTTCCTCTGTATCACTGATTTATGTGTTACAACACTCACTCAGAGCAATTCCCTTGCACTGAAAACAGGTTCTGGAGCTGAGCCCCACCATAAACTCAACTCTGCTCACAAGGTCAATTTTCAAGGCAAGAAACAAATAAGGAGGGAAAGCTCCATTAACTGAAATAAGCCATCATCACTGGCAACAATGATGACACAAAGTGAAGCAGCATTTTCTTCTCTCTCTCTCTCTCTCTCTCTCTCTCTCTCAAACACACACACACAGAGCAGCCTGTTCCCAAGAAGCCTATATATAGTGCAGCTTCCCAGCTTGCGCCAAGTGCTCCGGGCAGCTATCAGATCTGCTAGTTTGTTTTGCTCCAGCAAGCCAGGCTGCCACAGCAGGGGTCACTCACAACCACATGCCAGCCAATGGCATGGCCCAGAGCAGCAGTTGCTAACCAAAATTAAAACTTTAAAAAGAGTGGGTGGGATGGGGATGATGGAGAAGAACAGCCTCGGAGTGCAAAAAAGCGGGCGTGGTGGCGGTTTTCTATTCTTTGGGGGAGAGGGGAGTGAGACAGCAAAGAAACAGCGAGAGGGGAAGGCTCTTTATGTGTTCCCAAACAGAAGAGAAAATATTCTCAGGTACCTGAAAAAAAAACTTTTATTATTCCCAAGAAGCGTGTCAGGGCATAATAAAAGTGTTTTTTTCCAGGCACCTGAGAATATTTTCTCTTCTGTTTGGGGTCAGACAATGCGCAGACAGAGGCGCCACTGACGAGAGCCTGCAGAGGCCCAGATGGTGTCTCCATTGCATAATGCTGCTTCGCCTCTTGGCTGTCTCCACTACTGTACCGTACGGCTAGGAGAGGAGTTTTACTCGGATATCCAGCTATCACAGCGCTGTGTCAGTTAAGCTATCATGGGGATATGTATTTGTCTATTTATTTAGGACGGCCTTGGCCTTCCCCAACCTGATGCCTTCCAGATGTTTTGGACTTCCAGTTCCCATCAGCCCCAGCCAGCTTGGTCAATGGCCAGCTTGCAGTTGTAGTCCAAAGCATCTAGAGGGCATCAGGTTGGAGGGAGGCTGGTTTAGGACATGGACATTCCACCTTAATTCCATCATGGAACTCAAGGTGGCAGGCAAGCTCCTATCCAGGCACTGACTAAATCCAGACCTTCAACAAGATGGCTGCATCATATGCCTCCATACCTTGCCCTGCCTAACTTCTATAGCAGTGTTCCCCAACCATGGGTCCCCAGATGTTTTTGGCCTACAACTCCCAGCATGCCCCAGCCCACGCTGGGAGTTGTAGGCCAAAAACATCTGGGGACCCAAGGTTGGAGAACACTGTTCTATAGCCTCAAATCTAAATGCCCTTCTCACAATTCCAGATTTCTGTGCGCGTGCTATGTGGCACTGCTCAGTGGGGAGGGAATGCACTCTGCATATGCCCAAACACCACTTTTCTTTATTATGACTTCACATATTTTAAGGAAGAGTCTTAGCATTGAAAACAGGTTGGAGAGGGTGTGGATCGAGATAGGTGAATGACGGGCCCAAAGGATGCAAGATGTCATCTTTCAGGGCTTCTGTGTTTGAAGCTTCCCGCAGAAATACCCAGCCCCAAGTTAAGAAATATGTATTTAGGATAAGAAAAGAGGTGGTAAACAGAGATCAGACAAACAGCACCATAAACAAAATACAATTTTATTTTATTGCTACTCTAGATATCCAGCCTTCCAAACAGCATCTAGATTACACACACCAGGAATGTGAGTGAGAGTCAACTTTCTAGCCCTTGTTCAATGGAAGGACATTTCCCCACAATCAGGGGCACTGGGGCAATCTCTCCATGAGGCAGAGTTTTAACACTTGGGGGTTGTCGTCGTCATGGCTGACGTGTGCGCTGGGCGGCTGGCACTCTCCTGGGACCCAGGGATGGGGAAGAAGAGCTGGAAAATGAAAGGATGTTTCTAATCTCCTCTTGGTAGAGCAATTGAGACGGTTTTGATTCATTTGTACTTTTCTACTGAATAGGTTTTCAAGTTTTTTAAATAAATTCAGCAGTGCTTAATAACATAAATACACAATAACCTAAGAAGAAGACCAGGAAGGGAGAGTGTTGGGTAGGAGTGCAGTTAGAGAAAATCATACAGAAAAGTGACACACAGACGATAAAATAGAAAGGATACGGTGGAGGGAAAGCCTGACAGAGCACACACTTTGCCCCACATTCCACCTGCATAATCCCTGCCCACACACATTTCCATTCAGATGGTTTTCCCCCAGGCACCCTCAGTGGGTTGTCAAGTACCCTCAATCGCCCTTCCCCGAGCACCCTTGAGGGGCCATGGACAAGGTGGCGCTGAAACCTCCGCACCCCCTCCTGCCTGACCGGACCGGTCCATCCTGTCAGTAGAGGGAGGGATCGAGGGGGGGGGCAGGCGAGGGGGTAAAAGAAGCAACCAAGGCTTCGAGAGGCTGTTGGAAGCAAGGTGCCAAGGAGCACAGAGCGGGTCATCGGCTCAGGCCAGCCCGGACATTCAACCCCCAAGCCGAGCGCCTGGGTCATAGAATCATAGCAAAGTAGAGTTGGAAGGGGCCTACCAGGCCATCGAGTCCAACCCCCTGCTCAGCGCAGGAATCCAGGCCAAAGCATCCCTGACAGATGGCTGTCCAGCTGCACCTTGAATGCCTCCAGAGTGGGAGAGCCCACCACCTCCCTAGGTAGTTGGTTCCATTGTCTTATTGCTCTGACAGTCAGGAAATTTTTCCTGATGTTTAGGTGGAATCTGGGTTCCTGTAACTTGAGCCCATTATTCCGTGTCCTGCAAACTGGGATGATCGGGAAGAGATCCTGGCCCTCTTCTGTGTGACAACCCTTCAAGTGCTTGAAGAGTGGTATCATGTCTCCCCTCAGTCTCCTCTTCTGAAGGCTAAACATGGCCAGTTCTTTCAGTCTCTCCTCATAGGGCCTTGTTTCCAGTCCGCCCCTTTATCATCCTTGTTGCCCTCCTCTGAACCCTCTCCAGTTTGTCTACATCCTTCTTAAAGTGTGGTGCCCAGAAATGGATGCAGTACTCAAGATGAGGCCTAACCAGTGCTGAGTAAAGGGGAATTATCACTTCACGTGATTTGGGTAAAGTACTGTGAGTTCATTCAGTTGCTAGTCATCATCATCAGGCGATCACTCGTGACCGAGTAAGATTGTCTTCCGGGATAAAAGGAGGAGATTCTAAAGAAGATTGTGTAGACTCTAGCGATGGGTCCGTAAGTGACTGTGGAGGCCAATTCTAGATCCACACAGCTTCCCACAGTGAGGACACAGGTTACCAGATAGAAGATGGTCCTGTAAGGGATTCATTTGACGTGCTTTTCGCTTAGCACGTTTCTCCCTTTCACCTTGCACTCGGGCTTCTTCAAAGTCCATGGAACCTTTGTGAAAGGCCAACCTCCATTTAGATCGTTCATGGGCCAGAGCTTCCCAGTTTTCGATGTTTATATTGCATTTTTTTAGATTAGCCTTATGAACATCTTTAAACCTCTTATATTGACCACCGATATTCCGCTTTCCATCCTTGAGTTGGGAGTAAAGTAACTGCTTTGGGAGACGGCAGTCAGGCATTCGAACAACATGACCGGTCCACTGAAGTTGGCGTTGAAGGATCATTTTTTCAATGCTAGTAGTCTTTGCTTCTTCCAGTACACTGACATTTGTTCGCCTATCTTCCCAAGTAATTTGCAGGATTTTCCGGAGGCAACGTTGATGAAACCTTTCAAGGAGGTGGAAGTGACGTTTATAGATAGTCCATGTTTCGCAGGCATACAATAAAGTTGGTAATACAATGGCTTCATAAACCAGTGTTTTGGTCTTCTTACAAATATCCCGATCCTCGAACACTCTATGTTTCATTCGAGAAAATGCGGCACTTGCGGAGCTCAGACGATGCTGGATTTCACTGTCGATGTTAGCTGTAACAGAAAGATAGCTGCCAAGATAGAGAAAATGATCGACATTTTCCAGTATTGTCCCGCCAAGCTGGATAGATGGCATCACCAAAGGATTGGCTTGCACTTGCTGATGAAGCACTTTGGTTTTTTTGATGTTAAGTGAGAGACCAAGTTTTTCGTATGCTTCTGCAAAAGCATTTAGGATAGTTTGGAGATCATCCTCTGAATGTGCGGAGACCACATTATCATCAGCATACTGAAGTTCCACAACGGAGGTTGTAATTACCTTACTTTTTGCTTTCAGCCTGCTGAGATTAAAAAGCTTTCCATCTGTTCGATATATAATTCCCAC
Source organism: Shinisaurus crocodilurus (assembly GCA_021292165.1). Lineage (NCBI taxonomy): Eukaryota > Metazoa > Chordata > Lepidosauria > Squamata > Shinisauridae > Shinisaurus > Shinisaurus crocodilurus. The sequence goes on along the minus strand of CM037877.1, from coordinate 265,299,817 downwards.
ACCGGTGGGAAGTTTCCCCTCGACAAGATGTAAAACCATGGCGATGAAAATGGCAAATAATGTTGGGGCGATAACACATCCCTGTTTAACACCTGATCCCACTTTAAATGGAGCACCATGAGAGCCGTTGTTGTCCAAAACCGTTGCCGTCATGTTGTCATGGAGAAGTCGCAAGATATTCACAAATTTATTGGGGCATCCAATTTTCATAAGGATAGTCCAGAGAGCTGTACGGTCTACAGTATCAAAGGCCTTAGCCAAATCGATAAATGCCATATAAAGGGGTTGATTTTGCTCCCGGCATTTTTCTTGGAGCTGACGTGCAGTAAAAATCATGTCTACTGTCCCTCTAGAGGGGCGGAAACCATATTGAGTTTCAGGGAGGATCTCTTCTGAAATAGATAGAAGACGGTTTGCGAGAATCCTAGCAAATATTTTACCTGCGGTTGCTAAGAGAGAAATGCCCCGATAGTTTCCACAGTCTGTTCTATCACCCTTCTTAAAGAGGGTGATAATTATGGCATCCCTGAAGTCTTCTGGGATCTCTTCTCTTATCCAGATTTTTTCGATGAGTTTATGAAGATGTTGTACAAGTTCGGGCCCCCCTTCTTTAAAGATTTCAGCAGGAATCCCATCTGGTCCACTAGCTTTGTTGTTCTTCATTTGATTAATGGCTTTTTTTACTTCATCCAAAGTGGGGAGTATTGCAAGTTCCTCTTTAATTTGTTTTTGCGGGATTTGCGAAAAAATCTCATTATCCACCTTAGACTTACGATTTAAAAGGTCATAATAATGCTCTTTCCAACGCAGTGCAATAGACTCTTTGTCTTTTAAGAGTTTGGTGCCATCTTTTGATTGTAAAGGGTTTGTACCATAGGTTTTTGGTCCATAAATGGCCCTTGTGGCCTTAAAAAAGCCCCGTGCATCATGAGATTCTGCAAGTTGTTGAACTTCTTCAGCTTTCTTTTTCCACCAAGCGTTCTTAAGTTCTCTTGTTCTTCTTTGGACCTCAGCCTTTGCGCTAGCGTAGGTTTTTTTCTTGGCAGCGCAGTTAATATCATTTTGCCATATTTGGAAGGCTTTCCTTTTTTGGTCAATTATATATTTAATCTCATTGTCATTTTCATCAAACCAATCCTGATGTTTCTTAGTTTCATATCCAATAGTTTGTTCACAAGCTGCAGTAATGGAGGTTTTCAGCTTAGACCAATGGTCCTCAATGTTGTCAGGAGGTTCCGTAGGTAGATGTTCCTTAAGAAGTGATTGAAGGTGAGTTTGCTTAATAGGATCTTGAAGGACTTGGATGTTCATTTTACGCCTTGGTTTCCTTCCTTGAAGCCTACGTTGGGGAGCAATGTTGATAACCATAGTGGACCGGATTAGTCGGTGGTCTGTCCAGCAGTCGTCGGCACTCACCATGGCCCTAGTAAGAAGTACATCGCGGCGATCTCTAGCACGGACAATTACATAATCCAGAAGATGCCAGTGCTTTGACCGTGGGTGCTGCCATGATGTTTTAAACTTATTCTTTTGTCGAAAGAGCGTGTTTGTGATAGTGAGATTATGCTCTGCACATATAGACAAAAGTAAGAGTCCTAGTTGCTAGTATTAGACTAGGTTAGATTCTTCGGTGTTAGCTGAGAATAGCTTAGATTCTTTGTTGTTTTATGGTTCTGCCTGGGTGTAACAAGTATTGCTTTCTCTTGTCAATTTCACTCCCTTATCTCCCTTTTTCAGTTTGTGTGTTTACTACTACAGTAATACCTTGGATTGCAAGCATAATTCGTTCCAGAACCGTGCTTGTAATCCAAAACACTCTTATATCAAAGCGAGTCTCTGGTGGGCGTGAGTGGGGCCGATTTCGGCCCACTATGCCCGCTCGAGGCGAGTGGTTACATCCCTACACTACTTGTCTTGCAAGACCTTGCTTGTTTATCAAGTCAGCATTTTAAAAATTTTTTTGCTTGTCTTGCAAAACGCTCTCAGACCAAGTTACTTGCAATCCAAGGTATTACTGTATCAATAAATTTGCTTTCGCTTTTGCCTCAAGCGTAGTTTCGCTTTGATTCAGTGCCTCAATCCAGTGTTCGTTACCTGAACTGACCTGGGGATCGCAAGCGGGAGCTCTGAGCTGTCAAAATAGCTGTGTAGCTCCCGATCTTGCAGGAAAGGACCAGCGGTGGTCCTTCACACACTAAACCTTAATGGCTATAGGGTCACTAAACATGAGAATACTGAACAGGGCCAGCCAGTGAGCCTCCACCGCCACTTAGTGCCTGACCTTCTGGTGTTGAACGGAGGGGGCCTGCAGCGGACTTATCTGCGTGTTGGCTTGAATGCACGTGGAAGCTGTTTTGCCACAGGTTCCCCAAAAGGGATTGGCAAAGGTTCTTTAAAGGATTTTCAGACTATAATAAATACTCCTCCAGGAAGTTAAAGCCAAACATCTTTATTGCAATGCTGAGCATGAAATACAACAATGCTATGCCTTCCTCCAAGTTCCCTGGTGGAACTCCCACCCCTTAGCTACACAGTCACTGTATCATTTCCAACCAACCCTGCTGGTTCCAGCAGCTCTCCGCCTGGGTATCAGCTTTCAGCGTTGGGGCTTCTGCAGGGCTCTCTGAACAGCTTCCTCTGCTCCTCCTTGCTCCTTCCGATTCTTCAGCACTCCGCCACTACACACACATCCAACCCACCACTACCAACAACCACACCTTAGTCTGCATTTGCTAGTCTTTTATACTTTTCTAGCACCAAACTCCATGGGCTGCAGACCTCATGCTTAATTGGTAGCACCTGGGCTGTTGTGCAGTGTCATTCCTCTGGCCTACAGCCAGGTCACACCCAGCAAGTTGCTGAAGATTGCATCAGCCTGGCTAGCAGCCAACTCTCAATGTAAGTAAGGTCATGCCTTGCTATTACAGAGCATAGTATCATACAAAGCATAAACAGGGCATTGAGGCAGGACTGTTGTGCAACACTGCACTCCTCGCCATCTTCCGCAACTCCCATTACAGAAGCCCCCATGGGACCAGGAAGTCTGCTTCATCCCGACTAGAATATGACTAAAAAAACCCTCCAGACTCCCCTGTTCACAGGGAGGCCAAGCACTGAAGAGGCAGGGCTGGCACATACGTACGAGGATGCTGTTGACGGGACGGGGATCCCTTGGACTTGTGTTAATCTACCCTATTGAACACCTGAATGGGGCTATACTAGGGGCTGGCAAACCTTTTGGGCCCATGGACACACATTCGTTCTTTTTTTCACAGACCCACGGGCGCACTTGTCATTTTTGTTGTTTGGGGGAGGATCTCCTCTTTTCTTGCTCCTTCTTCCTTCTCCCCCAACTCAGGATTTCCTCCCCTTCCCCCTCTCCTCACTCACCTCACCGCTTCTGTCTGCCACCTGCGCCTACACCTGCCATGCTCAACTTCTCCCGCCTTCCCCCCACCCGTGTGCCCACCCGCACATCCATCCACTGACCACTGCCGCAATGTCTGCTCACCCCAGAGTGAGAAAACAGGAAGTTGACAGTGATGGCAGGCGCACTCAGGGGTCCTGGGAGGTGTCAGTGTGCCTGCAGGTGCTGCGTTGCCAACCCCTGGGCTATACCGTCAACTGAAATGCCTATATTGGGGAGCCAGTGTGGTGTAGTGGTGAGAGTGTTGGACTGGGACTCGGGAGATCTGGGTTCAAGTCTCCACTCTGCCATTCATAGGTTCATAGATCATAGAGTTGGAAGGAGCCTATGAGGCCATCGAGTCCAACCCCCTGCTCAATGCAGGAAACTAGAGGAGGGGTCTCCCATCCAAGTAAGAACCAGGCCTGACCCTGCTTAGCTTTCCACACTCAGACAAGCTGAGCCAGCGTGAGCCACAGGCCTGTACTCACTGGGTGACTTTGGACCAGTCCCTGACTCTCAGCCTAACCTACCTCACAGGGTTGTTGTGAGGATAAAATAGAGAGGAGGAGGAGGAGGAGGAGGAGGAGGAGGACTATGTAAGCCGCCTTGGGTTCCTTGCAGGAAAAAAGGCGGGGTATAAATATAACAAACTGTGGCGAAAGCCTGACATGAGTATACATGTACACGCACACACCAGTCTCCGTCCTCCAGGGGAGGGGGGCGAGAAGGGAAGATTGGGTTACAGGGAAGCAGCCAGACAGACCGGCATTCCAGCAATGGAGGATCTCGCTTGTAATCCACAAAACCCAGGAAAGGATCAAGACCATCAACCTACAGGGCAGTCTCAAAGAGCTGTAAAATATCCAATACATCACCTTCTTCCCGGGCAGGAATAAGCCCACTTGACACGAAGGGGCAGGCAATAGCCCCACCTGACCTAAGGGGCGGGAGAGCGGGAAACACAGAGGTAGAAAACCCCTCTCCCCTCCTTTTGTTGGTTGTTGGGAACCCAGGGTACTTTTGAGTACGAACCACCCTCCAGCAGCGGCTGGAGTAAGCTGTTTCCTTCCCCGGATCGGACAGACCCGGAGTTAGGCTGAAACTGACTAGTGTGACGTCTCTGATCTAAGGTAACTGACTAATCCAAATGCACTAGCCTGGGAGCCTGTCATTGATAAACTTAAAGGTCACGTCAGGTCTTATTGACGTTGTAGTATTTCCTAGAAAGCTGTTAGTTCCGCTCCATATCCTGTGTAAATAAATAAAGGCCTTATTTGGCAGTTCAAAGGCTGAGTTTCCTTTTGTTTGCAAGAAACCAACAAACAAATAAACAAATAAATAAGATATATAGGGTTATATGTAGCGAAGACTAGCAAGAACTCCGGCAAAAATCTCAATATACACTGACCAGATCTTCAGAAATGTGTCTGTATATTTGAAGCGTTTGGAAGGAGGTGTACTTCAGCACCGAATGTGGAGTTTGATCTTCAGTCCATTGTTGTATAGACAGGGGTGGGGGTGGGAGGTGTGGAGTAGATCTTTCCAATGCTGCAATATCCATCTTTTAACCACTAAAAGGGCCTGGAGGAGCCGCTTCCAGTGGCCACGTGGCAGACCATACACTGTGGGAATATAGTTCAATAACGCAGGTACATCACTTAGTCTAAATGCTATTTGTAAAGCAAGTTTAAGATGGACATAGATCTTGGACCAAAAGAACGTGATGCAAGGGCAACTACCCAGCATTGGCAGTTGGAGGCTAAGGATGGAGAGGGTGGAGCCCCGCCTTCTAATCTCCTCCTAAATGTCCAGCTATGGATGCAATTAGAGCAGTGTTCTCCAACCTTGGGTCCCCAGATGTTTTTGGTCTACAACTCCCAGCCTGCCCCAGCCAGCATAGCTGGCTGGGGAATGCTGGGAGTTGTAGGCCAAAAACATCTGGGGACCCAAGGTTGGAGAACACTGAATTAGAGCATGCTCCGCTGTGAAGGATTGAGGCCTACACAGGCCTGAGTTAGTTGAAGCCTGTAGGCCCAAACATCTCCTGATGGGAGGGGAGCATTTGTGAGTTTCATTTTCACCCAATAGAGTTAAGTTTCATTTCTCCAGTCTGAGGTCACACGATTGTAACCTTCTAGGTCTGGGGGGAAGGGTATATAAGGAGCTGCAGTGTGTGGCAGATAGAGAGAGCGAAATTGGAGAGAGAGAGAAGCTGCAGAGCGTGAAGCAGATAGAGAAGAGAGTCTGAATATCATGAAGGAACTGCAGAACAGCCAGGGAAAGGCTAGGGGAAGGAATCTCTACTAAGCCTACAAGTGACAGTGTAGCTAGGTTAGAGAACCTTGTGTTATTTTTCCTTTTATTTCCACTATACTTGCTTTTTTGTAATCTTACAGCTCTATTTGTGTAATTACCCTAAGTTAATGTGAATCTACTTTACCAGTCATTACTAAAGCCAGTGTAGCGTAGTGGTGAGAGTGTTGGACTGGGACTTGGGAGATCCGGGTTCTAGTCCCCGCTTGGCATGAAACTCACTGGGTGACTTTGGGCCAGTCACTGACTCTCAGCCTAACCTACCTCACAGGGTTGTTGTGAGGATAAAATGGAGAGGAGGAGGAGGATTATGTAAGCCACCTTGAGTTCTTTGCAGGAAAAAAGGCAGGGTATAAAAATAATAAATAAAAATAAATAAATTGTTAAAATTAAGTTGTTGGAGTGTCTTTCACACCACGCCTAAGGCCTCATCCCACGTTACTGGGAAGAGGAGGTAAAAAGGCAGAGAATTGGCATCCTGAGACAGGAGGGGCTCTTAAAGAGGCAGATATCTTTAAGGAGTTGATCAAGGTGTCCTGGTACAGGTGGAACCTTGACATCCGCACACTTGATACCCTCAGTGTGTCTGTCTACCTCAGTGCCTCCTGCAGTCCATGCTGCTTAGTTGAGTGTCACAGAACAAGGGGAGTATCCTGAGCATGCAAGGCAGGTGCGTGTGTTCAGAACATTCCCCTATGCGGTAAGGGTGGCCAGGCGACCGGCCAGATGGGCGATTAATAAATATAAGAAATAAATTAATAAATATAAGAAATAAGTTTATTGAGACTGAAAGGCAGTGAGGAAGTTTGATGAGAGGACCGCTCCTTGTCACTCACATTTGGACTGGATCCGGTTCTATGAGCCAGTCAGGACCGTAAAATTGACATAAAACAGGGTGGTGATGATGGGAGCCCCTGACCAATTGGGCTTTTTGCTTGAACTGCATTACAGCTGGCCAACACGCCTGCATACGTCTGGCCAACACTGTCAATTCCATTCTCTCAGCTGCCTTGGGAGCGAGTAATGAGCAGCTCAAGATATGTTCTGAGGAGAGCACAAGATCCAGGAGCAGCAGCTCAGAGCTAGCCATAGGAACATAGATGCTTTTGAACAAATTGCTCCGGAGATGTGTAACCGCGGCCACAAAAGAACCGCCGTTGAGTGCCATCCAAAGACCACATGCATGCGGCTGAAGTTCTGCTGAGTTGTTAATCACAACTCTTGGTCTGGCAGTAATGTTGCAACATGCCCACACTATACGGAGCCACACAGCATTCTGCGTGGTGATGCTACAGTCCAGCCAAATTGTGTTAGCTGGAGCATAATCATAATGTTAACTCCAGCTGAGCCCACCCAAGCTCCTATTACTGAGGGTTCAGAGGAACTTTTCATGGATGACCGGACAACTATTAATCTGGAGGAATACATGGGGATTGGGGATGAAAAAAGTCGTTGCATAAAACTTGGGATTTGTGGCACAAAACGGCACATAACTAGTACAATACTTTGGCATAGTTTCAGTCATGATATGAGAATGTGGGTTTTTAAGGATTCCCATGACCCCACCCTTGGGAATGTCATTTTCATAATTTTGATGGGGCAATTTTGATGATGTCCCACCATGACAGTTGGGGTTTGGGACACGAAAGAGCACAAACTAGCACAAAACTTTGGCAGCAGGCTGAGAGCAGGGAGATGAGAGGGAGCGCAGGGCCATTCCACCAGCCCTGCTGAAAGGCCGCCCTCCTGAAGGCTCCTCCTCCCTCAGCTGCCACCACAGTGGCCATTCCAGCAGGCTGAGAGGAGGGAGAAGAGAGGGAGTGCAGGGCCATTCCACCAGCCCTGCCAGGAGTATTCATTAATATTCCCCCTTCTTCCCTCTCCATTCCTTTTTCCTTGTGTGTCGTGTCTTTTTAGATTGTAAGCCTGTGGGCAGGGACTGTCTTGTTAATTGTTGTAAACCGCCCAGAGAGCTTCGGCTATTGGGCGGTATAAAAATTAATTAAATTAATTAATTAAATAGGTTTGGAGATGATATGATAATGGGCGCATTCGCACATCACGTTAACCCACCCTGGCAATAAGCCAGGGTGGGTTGATTGTTGCCCAAACAACCCATGGTGCACCGAACAGACTATCAGGCCCACTGTGGGTTATTTGCCCCCTCCTTCCCCTTGGTCCTCCTGCAGGTATCCCGGGGTAGAACTGACTTGTCTGCTCCCCACCCACCCTGCCACGATCACAAGCCCTTTTTCACTCACCATGGCTTCCCCCCCCCCTTTAACCATTTTTTCCAGAGATCGTGATCTCTGGTTTGACAGCCAGTTTTCTCTATCTCCATTTTGACAGCCAATGACAGCCCCTTCAAAGTGCCCAAGCGGCACATTGGAGGGGCTATCAGTGGTTGGCAGTGTGTGTGTGTGTGTGTGTGTGTGTGTGTGTGCCCACAATGGGTGCAAATATTTTTGTACTTTTTTAATATAATTTTTTTAGCCGCATTTGTGCAACTGCGGACCTCTGCAGCTCCGCAGATGTGAAAATGGGAAGCCTCAGCTGGGCAATGTCCCGGGGTGGGTGGGTGGGTACCTTGTTGTCAAAGTGCAGGAACCCCCAGAGAGGCACCAAAATAGGTTTGTTTTTTTTTTTTTTTCAAAAACAGGGAGGCAAGGTTTACACCCCCTTCATGGCAAGATCCTCATCTTTTTCTTTTTTGCCTTGACTGTCCTCAGGGTCCTGTACATTTTGCACTTTCCCTTGAGACTCTAGTTGCTTGGGAAAGTGCAAAAGTGCATGCCACCCGATTTTGGGGGGAAAGGAGTTTTGACAGCTAGCTGTCAAAATTCAGGCTCCCTTTTAAAAAAGGGACTTTTGACAGGGAAATGTTTGGGGATTTTTTAGACAGGGACATATACAGCCAGATGCTGCTTAGGCACTTTGAAGGGACTGTCACTGGCTGTCAAAGCAGATCATGCAAAAACTAGCTGTCAAACCGGAGATCACGATCTCCAAAAACAAAAAAGTTAAAGGGGGGAAGCTGCAATGAGTGAAAAAGGACAGACAAGTCAGTCCTGCCATGGAGACCCCTGGGATACCTGCAGGAGGACCGAGGGGGAGGGAGTGAACAACCCATGATGAGCCCGATCATCTGTTTGGGCAAACAACCAAGCCATCCTGGCTTATTGCCAGGGTGGCTTAGTGTGTTGTGTGAGCGCACCCATTGAGCCTGTCCTCTGACACAGTGTTCTGCAGGAACCTTTTGATTCACTTCAGAGGTGAGAATGGCGGCTCCAAATTCTGCCGTTGTCGTAGGCATGGATGGTGCAAGGATTCTCAGCAATGTCATGGTTTGCTCCAAACCTCTCTCCAGATTGTTTTCCAAAAGAAGGTGTAGGAGTTTTGGAAGCATCCTTGCAGTTATGGAATTATTCTGCCCTCTGGTGCAGGATGGAAAGCTCTGTCTTGAATTTATCCTTCTTCAGCATTGGATAAGTCTCCACCACTTCATTCAGTGTCTTCTGAGAGAATCTCTGGTTGTATTCTTGAAACAAAGTGCCCTCTACTGGCAATGCAGCCAACAGGTGCCCAGTGAAGGCAAAATTGTCTCTAGCATGTGTGATGATGATGTTTTGGACTTTGGTGTGATTCAGTCTATGGTCTCCTTTGTCATGTCCATGGGCAGCTATGATTCCTCCAGCAACTCCAAGAGCAAGGCTCCAGTAGAATTCCTGGATGCAATTGATGGCCTTCACAAAATTCAAGGTCACTGCTGCAGGATCAAGGACCTTTTTCTGTTGACAGTACAAGATGTGTGGCATGACCCTGTGGCATTCAGTGAGTTCCAGTGTCTTCTCAAACACTACATTCACTGTTCAGAAGTTGAAGTTCCAGCTTGTCTAAGATGAACTCAGGACTCCTCTTTTCACCACCTCCTACAGAACTGTATTACATTTAGGGCTGCTCCCAAAGAATGCTGGGAACCCAGAAAGATTTGAAAAGAAAATCCACCCTTCTGTGACACTGCCTTCTTCATGATCAAGTTCAACTGATGCGCATAGCAGCGGACATAGAGGGCACTGGGGAATACATCATGAATCCTCTTCTGCACTCCTGTGTACTCACCACAGATCACACACTAGTCCCATCATAGCTCTGAGCAATTACTTTCTTTTTTGTTGCTCTCTGCCAGGAATAACTCTACAAACATAAAAAATTAGGCTCTGCAGGTCATGTAATGCTTATAAGGTTGGACTTGGTGTTGCCCTTGGGGTGACTGGGAGCCAGAAGGAGAAAAATATCGGATCCCCCATTTTGGAAATATAGCCCCATTTTCAAAGCATGTCAGGTGCCGAAGCAAGAATTCAGTGATGGTTTGGACCCTAGAGCAGTGTTCTCCAACCCTGGGTCCCCGGATGCTGGGAGTTGTAGGCCAAAAACATCTGGGGACCCAAGGTTGGAGAGCACTGGTCTAGAGACTAAGAGCAGTCCTGGAACAAAGACAAGATGATGGCCAACTTCATCCAATTGCCTTTGCCTCAAGGACACTGTCAGCTGCAGAAAAGTGCTACACATTGATGGAGAAAGAGGCATTGGCCTTTGAATTTTATAAATTTTATAACTGGACTAAATTTCATGATTGAAACAGACCATAAAAGGTTGTTTCTTATTTTCACTACCAAAAGATTGGATGACTTCATGCCTAAACTGCAACACTTTTGACTGCGGATGATGCAGTATTAATCTGTCAGGGATGCTTTGACCTGGATTCCTGCACTGAGCAGAGGGTTGGACTCGATGGCCTTGTAGGCCCCTTCCAACTCTACTTTTCTATGATTCTATGATTCTATGATTTGATATCATCCATGTCTCTGGGCAGGGATGTTGAAGAGTCCTTGGTCTCAAGTCACGAGTCGAGTCATGAGTCTTTGGACCCGAGTCTCGAGTCCGAGTCCTTGCTCCAAAATGGTGACTCCCGAGTCCCAAGTCACTCCCAAAGCTGACTCCATGAGTCCCTAAAATCAATGGGGTTTTTTCCCCAACAAAATAAGGCTACTTATATGTGTGGCTAAATAAATTCTAGGCACAAGTGTGCCTTTTTATTTCAAAACTCTGCAACTGATTTTGACAAGAACAGACCAGGCAGACAAACCCAAAATAACCAGGCAGCCAGAGGAGGCAGGGAACCCCAAAGCAGGCAGGCAGAGGCAGCCAAACCCAAAATGTCTGAAAGGTTGCATTTTAGGAAAATAATTTTAAAAAATAAAATCTTCGCCAGCGATCGCACTTCTCTCCACTCCTTCTGGCACAGCCCAGGGATGTTGAAGAGTCCTTGGTCTCGAGTCCCGAGACGAGTCTCGAGTCCCATTAAAAATATTGGGACTCGAGTGGGACTCGAGTCAGAGGGGGGACTCAGTCCGACTCACGAGTCGAGTCCTGGAGTCCGAGTCCCCATCCCTGTCTCTGGGAAAGTCCTGAGAGTTGCAGATGCTCTCTCTAGCCAGCCACTGGCAGAATGCAGAAATGGAGTTCTAGAACAGAAACATACAGCCCGTATTCAGTCCAATGTTATAGAATCATAGGATCATAGAAAAGTAGAGTTGGAAGGGCCTACCAGGCCATCGAGTCCAACCCCCTGCTCAATGCAGGAATCCAGGTCAAAGCATCCCCGACAGATGGCCGTCCAGCTGCACCTTGAATGCCTCCAGAGTGGGAGAGCCCACCACCTCCCTAGGTAGTTGGTTCCATTGTCGTATTGCTCTAACAGTCAGGAAAATTTTCCTGATGTTTAGGTGGAATCTGGGTTCCTGTAACTTGAGCCCATTATTCCGTGTCCTGCAAACTGGGATGATCGAGAAGAGATCCTGGCCCTCCTCTGTGTGACAACCCTTCAAGTACTGGAAGAGTGCCATCATATCTCCCCTCAGCAGGGCCGGCGCTACCGCTAGGCAAACTAGGCGGTTGCCTAGGGCGCGCGGCTGAAGAGGGCGCGGAAACGCCGCGCTCCTCTTCGCTGCCGCTGCACCACCCCTGCCAGGCCTCCGCCTCCGCTGCGCCGCCCCCGCCAAGCCTCCGCCTCCCCCACCCACCTGCCACCGCTGCGCCTCCCCCCGCCCGCCCGCTCGCCGCGCCTCCCCCCGCCCGCCTGCTCGCTCGCTCACCGCTGCGCCTCCCCCCGCCCGCCCGCTCGCTGCCGCTGCGCCTCCCGCCGCCATCGCCACCCCCCCAACCCCCCCGTCACCTACCTTCTCCACGTCGCGTCGCTTCCGGAGCCCCGCCCGCGTTGTTTTGGCGGGAGGAACCAGGGCAACAGGGCTTAAACAGCCCTGTTGCCATGGTTTCCCCGGCAAAAAACAGCGCGGGGGTCCCGTCGCGTCGCGTCACGTCACTTCAGGAGGAGGAGGAGGAGGAGGCAGCAGCAGCAGCCGCCGCAGCCAGGGCGGGGGGGAAGGTAGGTTGGTGGTGGCGGCGCAGGGTGTTTTTTTTTGCTGCTTTGGAGAGGGGGGGCGCTAAATATTATTTCGCCTGGGGCGCCAAACTGCCCTGCACCGGTCCTGCCCCTCAGTCTCCTCTTCTGAAGGCTAAAGATGCCCAGTTCCTTCAGTCTCTCCTCATAGGGCCTTGTTTCCAGTCCCCTGCTCATCTTTGTTGCCCTCCTCTGAACCCTCTCCAGTTTGTCTACGTCCTTCTTAAAGTGTGGTGCCCAGAACTGGACGCAGTACTACTCAAGATGAGGCCTGTCCCTAACCAGTTACTTGCCTTCCAGCATTGGATGCTAAGTTGCAGGGCAGGCCAGTGACTCCTTTCCGGTGGGGCTCCTTTTCCATTGCAGGTTTTGCAGGTTTTATTTGGAGTTTCATAGGAGCTCCCCATGGTGCAGAACTCCATCTCCCAAATAGGTTCACCACCATGGAGCACCATCGATAGTTCCTATGAAGCTCCAAGTAAAAGCTGAAAAACCTGTAACGGAAAAGGAGCCCCGCCGAAATGGCAGTCACCGGCCTCCCCTGCTAAGTTGCAAGAAATCTGGGTGAACCAAAAAGACGATGCAACCCTATGTAAGGTGGCAAAGTACAGTGAAGAAGGCTGGCCAAAGAAACACAAATTAGGTGGGAATGCCAGAAGCTTTGGCAAGTGCACCATGAAATTGCTGTTCAAGATGGATTTTTGATGATAGGGACCCACCTGGTCATTCCAGTCAAAATGTGCCTGGAGCATCTAGGAAACGTGGTGTTCCTGCTGAGCTACATCATTGCCCAGTTCAGAGTTAGTCACGGGGTTCAAGCAACACGCTAAGCCACCATGGCTCCACAACCACGGTGGCTTAGCGTGTTCTCTGAAACTGGGATGGTTTTGTCAGGGTAGCTTAATTTTGGCTTTAAAACCACCCTGCGAAGCCATGGCTTGTTCTAGAATGCAATACAAAGGAAACAATATAATGCCGTAATATCACAAGGTAAATTATAATGGAAACGGCACAAAGGCCCTGAGTACAAAGATAAAGGAATTATTTATTATTGTGGAGGAAGGGGGGGCTGGCTGGCCCGCCACACCCCCACCCTTTCCTACTCCAAAGGAACCAAGACCCCCAGAGATCTCAAGGTACCAGATTACCAGCCTCAGCTGTCTGCAATCCTGCTTGGATCTCTGTTGAGGGACTCGCCTTCAATTCTGTAACCTGGATTTAGATACTGAACTCACAGAGTACTACAAAACCCATGTGGGGTAAAACCACGACAAGGTTTATTCTGGTAGCATTTAAACAACAAGATTAGGGAAATGAGAGAAGCACACAAAATAAAGAGAGAGACACTTTAGTACACAGAAATAGAGCTAAAACACAATAAAACCTGATTCCTTAATATCTCTCAGGCATACACCTATGTTACCTGAGGGTATTCTCTTCAAGGGTTAAATCCAGCACAGCCTTGCCGCCCGAGGAGAACCACTCCATCTACCCGCAGGTCTGAGATGGGTAAAACTCCCACAAGGCTTGCCTTCACTAGAGCCCTCATCCAGCTCATTTCACCAGGAGCTAACTGGGGTCGGATCCTGATGGCCCCCCCCAAAGGCTTGGGGCCTTTCTTTGGCTTGCTGCCATCCCCAATAGCCAGGGTAGCCGGTAGCCACGCGATCCAGGACAAAGACCAAGACCAAAAAACCACGCCTTGGGAAATATACCTTTCCCCCCCTCCCCTCCTCTGCTGCCTCTTAGCCAATCACCATGCACCTCACCTGGCCAGGCAGGGGGAAGGGAACTCATGACTCATGGCTTGAACTACATTTACATATGAACGCTTTCAGCCTGGCTCCTCCAGACCTCCAGGCGCCAGGCCCCATCTTATGTTTTACACATGAGGAGGCGTGTGTGTGTGTGTGTGTGTGTGTGTGTGTGTGTGTGTATGCATGCAGGAACCCCCAAGGGCCCCTCTTTTGCTAACTATGCACACCCCACCCCAGCCGGTTTACACCTGAGGTGTGTGTGTGTACCCCCAAAGGCTCGTTTCTCCACAATTATATAATTATTTCAAAGGAAATGATAAGGTTTTCAATTTTGGAAAACAAACAGCAATTTATATGACTTATTATAAACATAAGTACCACATAACAAAGTAAAACGTATCCAAAATTCGTAGTCCAAAGTAAACCAAAGTGTCCAAGGTCACTGAATGTTGTAACCAAAGTATGAAAGTAGGGAAGATAAGAGATGACGTTTCTAGATATGTAGCGTCGTTTCGTAAATAATCTTCTTCAGTGAACAGTCAAAGTTTTACTAAGATTCATATAGTTATAATTCACAGATGTGTAAAGGCCTGTAGCCAATGCCTTTCAAAATGGCTTGTTCTAGGGCAGTGTTCTCCAACCTTGGGCCCCCAGATGCTTTTGGCCTACAACTCGCAGCATGCCCCAGCCAGCGCCAAGGTTGGAGAACACTGTTCTAGGGTTTGCTTAACCATCCATGGCTTTTATTTATTTATTTATTTATTTTATTATATTTATACCCCGCCTTTTTTCCTGCAAGGAACCCAAAGCAGCTTACATAATCCTCCTCTCCATTTTATCCTCACAACAACCCTGTAAGGTAGGTTAGGCTGAGAGGCAGTGACTGGCCCAAAGTCACCCAGTGAGTTTCATGGCCGAGCGGGGACTAGAACCCGGATCTCCCGAGTCCCAGTCCAACACCCTCACCACTACGCCACACTGGCGTATGTCCGAACCCAGATGCTAATTTCCTCGTGCCTCGAGGCGATGGGCTGGTGAGTCCTGCAGCAAGGGAGACTAAAAACTCCATGCAGCTCCTGTTCTCGTGGGCACACACACTCAGTCCCCAAGCTCTGCCTAGCAACAGATTGTGCTGCAGCTGCCTAAGCCCCGCCACCCTTCCCCAACTAACCCTGGCAACTGACTGCTCTCCTTCTGCGCTTGGCTTCTCGGCCGAGTCTTTTCTTTTCCCCACTCTTCTTCTCTAGCTGCGTGTCATCTGCACGCTGGCCTGGAAGGAGCTTGTTTTCCTGCTAAATGTAGCTGTGGTTTGGACTCTTCCTCTCCCTGCCCTGCTCTATTTTCCCACTCAGTTGTCCAGGGTACAGGAGCCCTGAAACAAGCCTGCGAAGGGAGCAAGCCCTGATGTTCTTACTTCCCTTTGACAGTTCAGATGTGTAAGCACCTCACCCGAATTGTTGGCCCCCCGTACCTGCTCCCCTGATGCTTCTCACGCTCTGGCTGCTAGGGAACCCTGCCCCCCACCCCCATCTGTAGCCCTTTTGTGGTTGGTGTTCCCACCCACCCCTACCTGCCTCCCCCGAGCCACTAGTTTTCTAACCGTCCCCACCTGTGTTGGGGCTTTTTTCAACTCCAAAGCAGTTTTGGACTGGGACAGGCACAGACACATATGTCCCTGTTTTTAAAGGGACCCAGAATTTTGACAGCTAGCTGTAAAAGCTGTCAAAACCCCTTTTCCCTTGAAAAAAGCAAGGGGGTGGGGAGCTCACTTTTGCCCTTTCTTGAGCACCTCGGTGTCCGGGGTCTCTGTCCCTTTGAATCTGGATCACGAATGAAGCTTCAGGAGGGTTGATGTGCATTGGGTCTGCTTTGGAGGAGGCACAGTTCAATGGGGACAGCTCCTGAATTCAGGGTCTCCGACACTATGCATGGGCAAGAGAGGTGCCCACCAGGATCCCTACTCCTCCTGGGTGTTGTTTTTTTTTTAAAATACTATTTTTTAACTGGGTGGCTGGAAAGCTGCAAAGCGAAGTGATGTCCTCCAGTGTCATCTTTATTTCCAAGAATGCCCCTGGGCCCCATGTGGACAGCGGCTGTGCTTGGTTTTGAAGCATGCCCGGCTGCTCAGAACAAAGGAAAAGGTAAACTGGTGGAGGAAGGGCATGTCCTGGGAAGCAAGGGAGTGCTTTGTCTGTGGTGTGTGTGTGTGTGTGTGGTGTGTGTGTTAGGTGGTTTGTCGGTTTTGGCATGGTGTGTGTTTCTCCTGTATGTATGCTTCTCAGTCAGAGCATCCATGAGTTTGCCTTCTGTGAAATAGATATTTTGTTGCACTTTGTGGGGGCAACGATGTGATTTGGCATTTTGGGCTCAGACCCGACTACTGCCTTATGCTCAGTTTCTTGGCCAAGTTACTTGCCTCAGACTCTGAGCCTCATCAGTTTGCCTTCTGTGAAACGGGTGTTGAAGTAGAAAACTGTGGGTTCAAAAGCGTAGCGTTGTGTTTTGGAGCTCAGATTCCACCTCTGCCTTTCTTTTAGTCTCATCAGTTTGTCTCCTAGGTGCTATGCCCACCATGGCAGCCATTTTATGAGAGTGCCTGCCTACAACGCTCTATCCAAAATCCAAATGTGCCTGCCAACCCAAAAAGCTTAGGGACCCCTGTCCTGAATCTTTCTGAATCAGCCCACTTTGGTTTCAGATTTGTCCTAATCTGAAGCACACCACTATATGACCATTGGTTTATAGGAAAGCAGCTGGATCCTGCCGCTGCCATCAAATCTAGTTGCACCCTGGCTCTCGTGCTACAAATCCTGGAAGCAGAGTACTAGTCAGAGCAAACCTTAGGATTTCATGAAGATTCGGAGATCTGCTATGATGTGTGCTGGTCACAGGTCATGTGGACATTGGCTGGTGCAAACATATTCAGCATTGGTTCTCACGGCAAGGTTACTTCCAGTAGTTCTTGAAAGTTCTGGCCTAGATGGCAGCTGGGACAGGACTTCTGAGTTAGGAGTTAGACATTAGAAGTGCGATTAAAATTCATGCCAGAGCGGAAAACCCCCAGCATTCTTTTCCTGTTAAATGTAGTGTCCAAGTCTCCTTGTTAAGAGGCCTTACGGGACAATTCTCATGCAAAGGCAGCCGTGGCATTGTGTCACCTTGGGTGGGTTATTAACAGTAACAAATGCACTTCACGGTGCATGATCCCTCATCCCTCGTTAGAGGCACGGCCCCGGTTCCACTTCCGTTGACTCCAGCAGTGGTGACAGATGTCCTGGGGTTCTTGCTTCCTGCTTTCTCATTCACCCCACCAAAGATTGCACCCTAACCAGATGTGGCAGATAAGGAGGAGGACTGCTGACATCTGCTTAATTCCTGCAGCCTTCAGAGTTCCTTGCATGCTCAGCACAAAATAATAGTAGGGAACTAGACACCTCTTTCACGACAAAGGGAAGCATAATGAGCTGAGTGTCCTGCAACATTATTGGAGTAAGGGTTGAGATCAGCAACACAGTGGCTACTAGGCGAAGGGCTGGGGAATAGCCTGAAATGAACTGTGGGGGTGGTTAGAAAAGTGCCAAAGGCAAAGGTCAGGCAAGGTCAAATGGTGCTGAAGACAAGAAGCTGGCCTTGGCCAGAAGTTTCAGGCCTGTAATAAAACTAGTTTAATATTGTGTATATCTCCTTGAAACATCTCGTATGCTCAGATGAGATTTGGTACTTCAACTAAGCCTGTAATAATGTAACCAGATTTAAGCATGTCCTGCTTAAACAATTGTATAATCCAGTGTTCTCCAACCTTGGGTCCCCAGATGTTTTTGGCCTACAACTCCCAGCATGCCCCAGCCAGCGTAGCATGTTTTGTAGGCCAAAAACATCTGGGGACCCAAGGTTGGAGAACACTGGTATAATCATAGAATCATAGAATCATAGAAAAGTAGAGTTGGAAGGGGCCTACAAGGCCATCGAGTCCAACCCCCTGCTCAATGCAGGAATCCAGGTCAAAGCATCTCTGACAGATGTCTGTCCAGCCGCACCTTGAATGCCTCCAGACTGGGAGAGCCCACCACCTCCCTAGGTAGTTGATTCCATTGTCTTATTGCTCTGACAGTCAGGAAATTTTTCCTGATGTTTAGGTGGAATCTAGGTTCCTGTAACTTGAGCCCATTATTCCGTGTCCTGCAAACTGGGATGAACGAGAAGAGATCTTTGCCCTCCTCTGTGTGACATCCCTTCAAATACTGGAAGAGTGCGATCATATCTCCCCTCAGTCTCCTCTTCTGAAGGCTAAACATGCCCAGTTCTTTCAGTCTCTCCTCATAGGGCCTTGTTTCCAGTCCCTTTATCATCCTTGTTGCCCTCCTCTGAACCCTCTCCAGTTTGTCTATGTCCTTGTTAAAATGAGGTGCCCAGAACTGGACACAGTACTCAAGATGAGGCCTAACCAGTGCCGAGTAAAGGGGAATTATCACTTCCCGCGATTTGGAAGCTATACTTCTATTAATACAGCCCAAAATTGCATTTGCCTTCTTTGCAGCCACGTCGCATTGCTGGCTCATATTCAGTTTGTGATCTACCACAATTCCAAGATCCTTCTCACTTGTAGTATTGTTGAGCCAAGTGTCCCCCATTCTGTAACTCTGCATTTGGTTTCCTCTCCCTAGGTGCAGCACTTGGCATTTATCCCTGTTAAATTTCATTCTGTTGTTTTCGGCCCAGCGCTCCAGCCTATCGAGGTCACTTTGAATTTTGTTTCTGTCTTCCAGAGTATTAGCTGTTCCACCCAACTTTGTGTCATCTGCAAATTTGATAAGCATTCCCTGTACCTCCTCATCCAAGTCATTAATAAAAATGTTGAAGAGCACCGGGCCCAGGACCGAGCCCTGTGGTACCCCGCTCGTTACCTCTCCCCAGTTTGAGAAGGAACCATTGATAAGCACTCTTTGAGTCCAATTCTGTAGCCAATTGTGGATCCACCTGATAGTTGTTCCATCTAGCCCACTCTTAGCTAGCTTACTAATCAGGATATCATGAGGCACTTTGTCGAAAGCTTTGCTGAAGTCCAGGTATATAATGTCCACAGCATTCCCACAGTCCACAAGGGAGGTTACCCGATCAAAAAATGAGATCAGATTAGTCTGACAGGATTTGTTCTTGACAAATCCATGCTGGCTTCTAGTAATCACTGCATTGTTTTCAAGGTGCTTGCAGACTGACTTCTTTATAATCTGCTCAAAAATCTTCCCGGGGATTGATGTCAGACTGACTGGCCTATAGTTCCCAGGTTCCTCCTTCTTGCCCTTTTTGAAGATGGGAACAACATTTGCCCTCCTCCAGTCGTCTGGCACTTCACCTGTCCTCCATGATTTCTCAAAGATAATAGACAGTGGTTCTGAGAGTTCTTCTGCCAGTTCCTTTATTACTCTAGGATGCAGCTCATCAGGCCCTGGAGATTTAAACTCGTTCAGAGTAATCAGGTGCTCCTTGACCATTTGCCTATCAATCTCAAGCTGCAATTCTGCCCCTTCAGTCTGCATTTCAGGTTTGCCAGGGGGGTCATAGACCCTCTTTTGGGAGAAGACCGAGCCGAAGTAGGAATTGAACACTTCTGCCTTTTCTTTGTCTTCTGTTATCAATTTGCCATCCTCATTGCGTAGTTGAACCACCAGTTCTTTCTTCTTTCTTTTACTGTGCATGTATCTGAAGAAAGCTTTTTTGTTGCTTTTAGCATTCCTCGCTAACCTTAGCTCATTCTCAGCTTTAGCCTTCCTGACACTATTCCTGCAGTTCTGTGCTACCTGCCTGTACTCTTCCCCTGTAGCCTGTCCTTCCTTCCACTTCCTATACGTGTCCTTTTTTGTTTTCAGGTCATCTTTGAGTTTATTGTGAAGCCACATTGGCTTCTTCTGTTGCCCTCTGCCTTTTCTCCTTGTGGGAATTGTTTGCAATTGTGCCTTTAAAATTTCCTTTTTTAAAAACTCCCACCCCTCCTGGGCTCCCTTTCTCGTGAGAGTCATTTGCCATGGGATCTTACTAATCATTGTTCTGAGTTTGTTAAAATTGGCTTTCCTAAAATCCAGGGTACGTGTTTGGCTACACTCAGCTTTTGCTTCTGTTAGAATCAAGAACTCAAGTATAACATGGTCACTTTCCCCCAGAGTTCCCGAAACTGCCACTTTATCCACTAACTCGTCTCTGTTGGTTAGAATCAGGTCAAGGATAGCCGATCCTCTAGTTCCTTCCTCCACTTTCTGTAGGAGGAAGTTATCAGCAGCACAGCTCAGGAATTTCTTGGAGGGGCCATGTTTGGCTGAATAAGTCTCCCAACAGATATCAGGGAAATTGAAGTCTCCCATTACTACCACATCGTGCCTCCTTGAAACACTGGCAATTTGTTTTTCAAAAGTTCCATCCTCGTCTTCTCCTTGATTGGGTGGTCGGTAGTAGACTCCAACCGCCATGTTCGCTTTATTCTTTGCCCCCTTTATTTTAACCCAGATGCTCTCAATGGGGCTGCCAAGCTCCTCTTCCTGTATCTCTGTGCAGAGATACGTATTTTTAACATACAGTGCAACTCCACCTCCCTTTCTGTTGCTTCTGTTCCTTTTGAACAAGTTATACCCTTCAATTGCTGTATTCCAGTCATGGGAGTCATCCCACCAGGTTTCAGTTATCCCTATCAAGTCGTACTTGCCCTTATGTATCAAGAGTTCAAGTTCGTCTTGTTTGTTGCCCATACTCTGGGCATTAGTATAGAGACATTGAAGACTATGTGCTTTACAGTCCGACTTTCCCCCTACATTTTGTGGTAGACTATCAATGGGCACCGCTGGAGCTGTTCTCTCCATTGTGGCAAAGAGGCCTTCTTCCATTGGTACCCCCGAGTTTATGTCTCCCTCCCCTGTTGGATTCAGTTTAAAGCCCTCCTGATTAAGTTCCTCATGCTGTGTCCAAACACATTCTTCCCAGTCCTTGTGAGGTGCAACCCATCCTTTGCCAGCAGTCCATCTTCCAGGAAGTGTAGCCCGTGGTCCCAGAATCCAAATCCCTCACGTCGGCTCCACCTTCGTAGCCAGTCATTCACTCGGAGTATTTTTCTTTCCCTTTCTATGCCTCTTCCAAGTACTGGAAGGATGGATGAGAAAACTATCTGGGCCCCAAAGTTCTTGAGTTCCCTTCCCAGCTCTTCAAAGTCTGCCGTGATTTCTTTGTAACTCCGCTTGGCAGTATCATTTGTACCCACGTGGAAGAGAAGAAAGGGGTATGTGTCGGTGGGCTGCATGAGCCTCGGCAGCTGCTCTGTCACATCCTTAATCCGTGCCCCAGGGAGACAGCACACCTGGCGAGTCCATGGGTCTTCGCGACATACTTTGGCTTCGATCCCCCGCAGGAGGGAGTCTCCCACTACGAGTACTCTTCTCTTCCTCTTGCTGTAGGCCTTGGTTTGATTGCCTCCACTTGACTGACCCTCAGCCTCTTGCTCGCTGTCACGTTGGGTGCCTGGTAATCCGTCCTCTGCAGGCTGTCCTCTGCTCTCGTCCTCAAGTACATGGAAGCGGTTCCATAGCTCCACTGCTTCCACAGGCGCAGAGTGTCTTGTAGTTCTTCTGCTCCTAACAGTCACCCTTTTCCAGGGAGTTCCCCCTGCGTTATTTTCCCTTGCCTCTGCAGTCTCCGACTCCGCCTCATCCTGCCGTTGCCCTTCTGGCTCCTGTACTGTGCTTTGGTGCTGTAGATCCACCGTTCTGTCTAAGAACTCCTCGCTTTCTCTTATGCTCCTGAGGGTTGACACTTGCTGCTCCAGTCCTCTGACCTTTTCTTCCAACAGCGTGACCAGCTTGCACTTGTTGCACGTGTAGGCCATGTTGATCTCCGGCAGGAAAACAAACATTGCACACCCCTTGCAGGTCACCACCACTGCTGAGTCCTTTCCTTCCATAGTGCTCTGTTTCTGTCTTCCTAGAATATATATATATATATATATATATATATATATGGGTTTTTTTTGTTTTTTTTTAGGGACCTCCCCCTTGACCTCCCCCGCCGAACTCCGCTGCCAAACTCCTGTTTGCTCTCCCTGTTCGCTCTCCCTGTTCGCTCGCTCTCTGGGAGCCTGCTTGCCTTTTCACAGTCCCAAAAACAGTCCCAAAAACAGCTGGAGCCTCTCTCCTGTTGTGCTCCTGCTCAGCTGGGAGTCAGGAACAGAATCCTTCCTCATTTACCCTTGCCTCCACTTCTCTCCCCTTTGTCTGTTATTTGTCCTGTTCAGTGACGTAAACTGGCAGCAGGTGAATCAGGGCAAAGGAAAATGAAAGAAGTCATTCTTTACATTGTGCATAAATCACCTGTGGAATTCACTGCCATAGGACCTTATGATCATCTCTTCCAACGGGAGTCAAGAACAGCAAGATAGTATGATGCAGCAGTGGCCATGCAAAAGCTTCCCAGCTGGGTTCAGGGTCTAGCTAGGGTCACATACAGGATGATGCAGATAGAGCCATCTGCTTTTTTCATGCTGCCTTTCACTCTGTGGGATGTCATGGGAAACAGAGTCAGGAAACTGAGTGTGAACCAGAAGGAAGGTGCTCAGCAAGGGGTCATGGAATTTCCAACAGAAGCTGGAATAGCAACAGGAGCTACAATAGGTAATAGATAGAATGAGTCTGGCAGGGCTGGCATCAAGGATAGGCATGGTCAGGCATCTGCCAAGGCCAGGGCCGGTGCTACCATTAGGCCAACCAGGCGGCTGCCTAGAGCGCATGGCTAAATGGGGCGCAGAAACCACACCAAATCAGAAGCCTCCCTGGTTTTCCCCCCTTCGCTTCGCTTCTTTCTCCATGTGTGCCGGTCTCTTCTTCTGTTTTTGTTGTCCCCAGGCTTGCTTTCTCTCTGTCTTTCTTTCTTCCCCCCCCCTCCTCCTTTTCTTTCCCCCGCTGCGGCTACTTCGGCTCTCTCCTTTTTTTTGCCGTCCTCCTGCTGCTGCCGCTGCCGCTTGCCCAAGCCTTATGCCGCTCCTGTTTCTTTCTGTGGAGAAAGCCCAAAATTCAGTACACACACGCACACACATCTTTCCCCAAAGGAGGGGGCCAGGGGAGGAGGGATGAGGTCACCAGGGAGTAGCCAGACAAGCCATCAGCCCCAACAAAGGAAGACCTCGGCAGAGATCCACAACCGTCCAGGAAGGGCCATCAAGGACCATCAGCACAAAGGGCAGCCTCGAAGAGCTGCAAAGGTTTCCCTACGTCACCTTCTTCCCGGGCAGGAATAAGCCTATCTGCACGAAGGGGCAGGCATAAGCCCCCACCTGACCTAGGGGGCGGGGGGAGAGCGGGGAATCCGGGGTAGAAAACCCCTCTCCCGTCCCGGTTCGGGTTGTTGGGAACCACGGGGCCAGATCCTCCTAAGCAACAGCCGCCCAGGCACTCCGTTCTCCGCTAGGAAGCGCCGATCGAGAGCTGGGCTGAAACTGACTAGAGTATTGTCTTTGATGTAAGTAGAGTGACCTGGATGTAACCTGCTAGCCGCGGAGCCCGCTCATTGGGTAAGACGCGAGTCAACTAAGGTTTTGTTGACTGTAAACGCATTCTTAGAAGACTGGTAGTTCCGACCTAATCATTGTATAAACAAATAAAGAGCCTTATTTGGGCATACAAAGGCGTGTGGTCTTTCCGATTGTACTGAGAGCCGATACGAGCGGTCTTGCTCTGCCGGTTAACCCTAGAGTTGCCGAACTCACGCAAAGGATCCGGTTGCTGATCCTTCACATGGTGGCAGGCGACGGGACAATTGGAAACCACATTTGACGGTCGGAACTAACGGAACTTCGGGCAGGCTAGTAGGTTGCTGGGGAGCGCTCAGAGCAAGGAAAAATGAATAGTCTGAGCCAAGAGCAGGTGGAGCTAGCGAGCAGCCCAGAAACCCCAACCCAGACCTCCACAATGGAGTGGGTGGTGCGGCCAAAGACGGCAAGGCAGGAAGGGGGGGAAGCCCCCTCCCCGTTGTTAGGAGGGCAGGGACCCAAGCAGTGGGGTAGCCCCAACCTTACCAGTAGCGGCCGGAGAAGCGAAATAAGGGACCCAGAGGCGGAAGAAGACCTCGGCAGAAGGGTTACTGACGGAGCCATGGGGGGAGGAGGGTTGGATGCCCTCTTTCCCCAACTCAATTGGCAACAAGCCAAGGAGTTGATGCAGCATCAACAAGAGATGCTACAGATGCAGCTGGAGTTGGCCAGGCTGACCAGGGGCACCGGACAAGGGGGAACCCCTGCATCCCAGGGTGGGGGCACCACAACCCCCAAATGGGACAGGAAGCAATTCCCCACCTACCAGTCGGGACAGGATGTACTGATCTTTTTCACCCTGTTCGAGGCTGCCTGCGTAGAGCAGAAGGTGCCGGACAACTTAAGGATGTCTGCCCTGAGGACGCAAGTCAGCGGGGAACTGGCTGATCTTCTGGGCATCCACACCCAAACCGCTCCCTTGGACTATGGAGCGTTCAAAGAAGCGGTGAGAGAGAGGTTTGCCCTCACCGCTGAGCATTGTCGCCGTAAATTTCGTTACGGGCGGCCTAACCCAGGGGACACGTATGCCTCCTGGATGGCGCACCTGGGGCAGGTGTGGGACGCATGGATCGGGGCCACCGGGAGGACCTCCTTGGCGGAGGTGCGGGAGCTCCTGATCCAGGAACAATTCTGTGCCACTATCCCTGAGGACCTAGCTACGGCGGTGCGGGATCGGGACCCCCCAAACTGTAGGGAAATGGGCAAGTTGGCCGACCAAATGGGACTGTATCGGCAGCCCAAAGGACCCAAGGGGGGTAACCTCAGTCATGGCGGGACCAAGGGAAGTGTGGAGAAGGGCAACCCTAAACCTCGGGAGGGAGCCCTAGGCAAGCCCAAAGACAACCCCGGCACCAGTGGATGTTTCTATTGTAAAGAACCGGGGCACCTCAAGAGGAGCTGCCCCAAACTGATCGCAAAGAACCGCCACGCCAAGACATCGCCGGGCAAGGTGGGGAGGATGCTTGCGCCGGAGTCCCGCGAACCGGAGGAGCACGAGGAGGATCAGCAGTCCAGCTCGTCCCTCGAGGGAGACGGTGAAGATGCGGCGCGGTCCCTGAGGAGCGGAGGACAGCATTCGCTGGGGGCCATCTCGCAGGCATCATTGATGCGCATTGCCTCCCCGGAGCAGCTGCGGTGGAGCCAGGACAAATTCTGTGAGTCCATCTCTGTAAACAATGTTTCCCAGGTGGGGTATAGGGACACTGGGGCGGACATCACTGCTTTACCTCGAAGTAAGGTAAAGAAGAGACAGTTGCTAAAGGGGCGCACCTGTGCCATAAAGCCCTATAACTCTCCCAACATAGCCGTTCCCCTCGCCCGGGTCTGGGTCAAGTACAGGGGGTGGGAAGGGGAGATGGACGTTATAGTGCATGGCCAGCAAGAATGGGGAATCATCATTGGGAACGACGTTGCGTTCCGGGCTGCCCAGGTCAAGGTGGGGGTGGTGACCCGGCGTCGGGCCAACCAAGCCCCTGACCCGCAGCCTCCCAGGTCCCCGGGCCCGCCTCCCGGTCGCGGTAAAGCGGCCCCGGCAGCGGCAGCCAGCCGTCCCCCGCCGCTCCCCCCAGTTGTGGGGGAGGACGAAGACCCCGGGGGGTTCGCGCCAATGGCCCGTGATTTTGGGACTCAGAAGGCGTTCCAAGAAGAGCAGCAGAGCGACCCATCCCTCCAGGGATGTCGGGATCGGGCCAGTCAAGGGCCCGGGGTAGGGGACCAGTCCGAACGCTTTTGTGGGAGGCGGGAGCCCTCTACAGAGAATTCTGCCCAAGGACGGGACCGGGTCCCCAACCAAAGAAGAGACAATTAGTTGTGCCTGCGAGGTACCGCCAGGCTGTACTACAACTGGCCCACGATGTGGCGTGGGGAGGGCACTTGGGACAGAAACGGACTCTGGTTAGGGTGACAGAGGGGCTCTACTGGCCCATGGTGGCAAATGAGGTGCAAGAATATTGCCGGTCCTGCGATGTCTGCCAGCGGGTGGGGCATAACCGGGACCATCCTAAAGCCCCCCTGCAACCCCTACCCATTGTGGGCATCCCCTTTGAAAGAATAGGGATGGATATCGTGGGACCCTTGAATCCCCCCACCAAGACGGGGAAGAAATTTATATTGACTGTGGTTGACTTTGCCACCCGTTATGCAGAGGCTTTTGCTTTAGCCTCCATTTCCGCCACCAGCCTGGCTAAGACTCTCCTCTCTCTTTTCGCCCGCCTAGGAATGCCCCACACGGTGGTTTCGGACTGCGGCACGGGCTTCGTGTCCAAACTGTTTAAAAAATTGTGGGAACTGGGGGGGGTAGAGCACCTGACTTCGGTGCCATACCACCACGAGACCAATGGGTTGGTGGAGCGTTTCAACCAGACTCTGGAAAAGATGATCAGGGCATATGCGGCGAAGCACCCTGGGACTTGGGATCAAGCCCTCCCCTACTTGTTATTTGCCTACCGGGACTCCCCCCAAGAAAGCCTGGGATTCTCCCCCAACGAACTGATGTTTGGGAGGGAGCTCCGGGGACCTTTGGCTCTGTTGCGGGCGGAATGGGAGGGGGTTGCCGCAAAAGCCTCCGTGCCTGTGCATACGTTCATGCAACACCTCCAGACTGTCCTTCGAGAGGTGAGGGAGACGGCGCAGCAGCATCTCGAAACAGCCCAGCAGCGGCAGAGCGCGTGGTACAACCGGACGGCTGTACCACGGACTTTCGAAGTGGGGGACCAGGTGTTGGTACTGCGCCCCCAAAAGACGGACAAACTGTGCTTGAAGTGGGAGGGCCCAGGGACCGTCATTGGAAGGTCGGGGGAGGTGAACTACCAAGTGGCTTTCCCGGGGCAGCCAGGGAGGCAGAAGGTTTTCCATGTAAATATGCTGAAACTGTATGTAGAACGCGGAACGAAGGTGGGGGGAGTACAAGAGTGTGTGGAGCCGGGAGACCCTGATGGGGGGTTGTTGGCCGAGTGGGGGGAAGGGGGAGGAATGGAGGAGATCAAACTGTCCCCCTCCCTGTCCGAACAGCAGCGGCAGCAGATCACCCAGGTCTTGGAAGAATTTCAGCCCCTGTTCTCAGACCGACCAGGATGCACCACACTCACACAACACACCATTGACACAGGAGATAGCCCCCCCATCCAATCCCTACCCTACCGGGCGGTGGGGCCCCATGCCCAAGTCGTGGCCGAGGAAGTCCAAGCCATGCTGGACTTGGGAGTCATTGTGCCCAGCTCGAGCCCCTGGTCCTCCCCGATCGTGTTAGTAGCCAAAAAGGATGGAGGTGTCCGGTTCTGCGTAGACTACCGGAAAATAAACAAGGTGACCGTCCCGGACCCCTACCCCATTCCCAACATGGATGTGCTGCTGGAGAGGCTGGGGGGGGCCAAGTACATCACCACCCTGGACCTGACAAAGGGGTATTGGCAGGTTCCGCTCGATGCGGACGCTGCCTTGAAATCTGCTTTCGTGACCCACCTGGGGTTGTTCCAATTCACCACCCTCCCGTTTGGGGTCCGCAATGGTCCGGCTACCTTCCAGAGGTTGGTAAACGGAATGCTAAATGGGCTGGGGGAGTTCGCCTGCGCGTATCTGGACGACATCGCCATTTTTAGTTCCACCTGGGAGCAGCATTTGCAACATGTCCGCCAGGTGTTTCAAAGGATTCAGGGTGCTGGGTTGACGGTAAAGGCAAAGAAATGCCAGGTTGGGAGGGGGGAGGTGGAGTATCTGGGACACAAGGTAGGGGGAGGTAGTGTCAAGCCCCTAGAAGCCAAAATAGAATCAGTGCGCACCTGGCCCCAACCCCAGACGAAAAAGCAGGTCCAAGCTTTTTTAGGGCTGGCTGGCTATTATCGTAAATTCGTGCCCCATTTTAGCCAGCTAGCCGCCCCCCTGACTGACTTGTGCAAGAAGCGGCAACCCGTTAAGGTCCAATGGTCAGCCGCTTGCCAGGCAGCGTTTGAGGGACTGAAAGCCTGCTTGATGGCAGCCCCTGTGCTGCAAGCCCCAGACTTTGAAGCCCCTTTTGTTCTGCAGACGGATGCCTCGGAAGCGGGGATGGGAGCCGTCTTGCTGCAGGAACGACCAGAGCAGGGGCTGTGCCCGGTTGCCTTTTTAAGTAAAAAACTTCTGCCTCGGGAGCAGAACTTGGCCACTGTCGAGAAAGAGTGCCTCGCAATAGTGTGGGCAGTGACCAAGCTTCGCCCCTATCTGTGGGGCCGCCGGTTCCGACTGCAGACCGACCATTCCCCCTTGTGCTGGCTGGATAGGGTGAAGGGGTCCAACCAGAAGCTCTTACGGTGGAGTTTAGCCCTGCAAGATTTTGATTTTTTAGTAGAACACATCAAGGGTAAGGACAACATCGTGGCAGATGGGTTGTCCCGGGCTTTCTCAGTAGGAGATAGTTAGATAGGGATTGGGGTGGTGGACCCCAATGCCATCTTTCCCCAAATGGGAGGGTGTGGAGAAAGCCCAAAATTCAGTACACACACGCACACACATCTTTCCCCAAAGGAGGGGGCCAGGGGAGGAGGGATGAGGTCACCAGGGAGTAGCCAGACAAGCCATCAGCCCCAACAAAGGAAGACCTCGGCAGAGATCCACAACCGTCCAGGAAGGGCCATCAAGGACCATCAGCACAAAGGGCAGCCTCGAAGAGCTGCAAAGGTTTCCCTACGTCACCTTCTTCCCGGGCAGGAATAAGCCTATCTGCACGAAGGGGCAGGCATAAGCCCCCACCTGACCTAGGGGGCGGGGGGAGAGCGGGGAATCCGGGGTAGAAAACCCCTCTCCCATCCCGGTTCGGGTTGTTGGGAACCACGGGGCCAGATCCTCCTAAGCAACAGCCGCCCAGGCACTCCGTTCTCCGCTAGGAAGCGCCGATCGAGAGCTGGGCTGAAACTGACTAGAGTATTGTCTTTGATGTAAGTAGAGTGACCTGGATGTAACCTGCTAGCCGCGGAGCCCGCTCATTGGGTAAGACGCGAGTCAACTAAGGTTTTGTTGACTGTAAACGCATTCTTAGAAGACTGGTAGTTCCGACCTAATCATTGTATAAACAAATAAAGAGCCTTATTTGGGCATACAAAGGCGTGTGGTCTTTCCGATTGTACTGAGAGCCGATACGAGCGGTCTTGCTCTGCCGGTTAACCCTAGAGTTGCCGAACTCACGCAAAGGATCCGGTTGCTGATCCTTCACACTTTCGCAAGTGGGTCTCTTTAGCAAAGCTGCTTTCTCGTACAGCACATGGGGCGATAAGGGGAGGAAAAGAGGGAGGCGGTTAGGGAGGGAGGCGGTGGCGGCAGCGCTGGAGGAGGTGGGTGGGTGGGTGGGTGGAGGGAGGGAGGCAGAAAGAGAGAGGGGGTAACCAGAGTGAACTCTCCCCTAGCTGAGGAGCCCCCACCCCTAGCCAGGGAGAATGATAAAAGGAGTGGGGGTGGGGGAGGAGGAGGAAGGGGGGGCTGGGGGGAGCAAAACAAAATTAATAATAAATTTTTATTTAATAATAATAAATATCAGATGCAAAAAATAAACCAGAATTTTGCATGCACGTGAAAGTAGAAATTGGAGAGGGTGGGGGGAAGAGGAGCTTGCAGGAGAGGAGATGGGGTGGGGGGGAGGAGAGATACATTTTGCACATACACAGACAAAAGAAGGTAAAGGGGAGGGGAACAAAAAGAAGAGAGAGAGAGAGAGAACGAAAGAGAGAGAAGGGGTAAGAAAAGAAAAGGAGAGGGGGGGAGAGAGAGAAAGAGAGGGAAGACAGACCAGAGAATCCCAGTGATCAAATATGCTAAGGAGGAGGATGATAATTTATTATGATAATAACTTTTTTAGCTTTTGCCAATTGACTTTTATTTCATAATGGGCATAGGGCTGGAGGGAGGGAGGGCTCAAGTGGGAAGGGGGGGGCGCTAAATATCTGATCTTGCCTAGGGCACCAAACTGCCTTGCACCGGCCCTGGCCAAGGCCCCACAGCCCAGCAGGGGTCCACTGACAAGAGCTCCCTGGAGTTGCTCCTCCTCTTCCCATTTTAACCTGCTTGTTTACCTGCCTCTTGCTCTGGTCCAGACAATGAAGATGGGTTAGGAGAAGCAATAGATGCCAAAGCCTACTGGCTCACTGGCTCGCTGCCTCCCAAGCAAGGAAGTGGTAGCAATGATGAGAAAGGGGAGGAGGAGGAGAAGCAATAGCAGCTGGTGGTGAGAAGGTACCCCCCCCCCCCCCGTTGAGGGTGCCTTGCTGACGGGCCTCAAAAACCTGGAGCCGGCACTGAATCCCATCCCCTCTCAGCAATAGTTAATTTACGAAATGAGAGGTGCTGTGGCTCAAAGCCTGCCAGCAACTTCTGCCCAGATGTGTAGGGAATTTATTTATTTATTTATATGACCCCGGGGCCTCAGTTTCACTTTAGCTGCCATGCTTTTAAATTAATATGCTAGTTTATGAAATTAGCTCATAGTGATTTAGGAATGACTCCATTAAAATTATAATGTAAAAACAAACAGAGTGACTGAGTTCAGACAGCATAATAACCCACATTCAAGGGTTGAGCGTGGGGTTGTTGTTGAACTGCGGATTGTTGTTGAAACATGGGTTATCATGTTGTCTGAACCCAGCTGCGCTAACAAGCCATGGCTTGTTAACCACAAACAACCCATGAAGAGAAACCATGGTTTGTTGTTGGGCTGTGAACTGTGGGTTATTCACCATGGTTTGTTATCTCGGCTAGGTTCAGACAACACGATAACCACATTTCGACAACAACCCACGGTTCAATGACAACCCACATTCAACCCATAGTCAACCCCTGAAAGTGGTTATTGTGTGGTCTGAACCCAGTCATTATATTTTCTCTTCTGATGCTGGGGCTGTAGCTTAGTGACAGAGCTCATGTGTTCCATGCAGATGTTCCCAGGTTCAATCCCTGACACCTCCAGGCAGAGCTGGAAAGACTCCTTCATGAAACACTGGAGAGCTGCTGCTAGATGGACCAATGGTCTGACCCAGCATAAGGCAGTTTCCTAGGGTCTTATGATTCCCTTGCTGATTTCTCTACCCTTGGGCTCAGGGACCCATTACCTACTCTTAATTTCTCCTCCTTTCCCTTACCCCCTCTATCTAGTTTGCATTTTGTGTAATAAGCATTCAGTGGGGTTTACTCGCAAATAGTGTGCTTCTATATTAAGGCAGAGGTGTCAAATAGTCTTCGACCTTTATTTATTTATTTATTATATTTTTCAATCGCCCATCTGGCCAGTCATCCGGCCACTCTGAGCGATGTACAGTCCAATAAAATACAACAAGAAGAAAAAAACAGAGAGTAAAACCCAATTAAAAACAGTACAAAACTTAAAAATCCTAACCCACCCCATATTCCCGCCTGAAAAGCCACATTTTTAATGCACGGCGGAAGCTAATCAAAGAAGGGGCATGGCGGAGGTCACTGGGGAGAGAGTTCCATACATTGGGGGCTGCCACAGAAAAGGCCCTCCTCCTAGTCCCCACCAGCCTGGTTTCTCTGGCTGATGAGAAAGGGAGAAGGCCATCCGTGGCAGATCTTGTTGAGCGGCCTACTTGATGTTGCTGGAGGCGCTCCGTGAGATAAACTGGACAGGAGCAGTACAGGGTTTTAAAGGTCAACGCCAACACCTCGAATTTGGCTCGGCAAACAACTGGTAGCCAGTGCAACTCTTTGAGCACTGGAGTGATGTGATTATAATGGCTGAGCAGTCTAATCTTTGTAAAATCATGACGAAATTCCCACCTCTCTGAAATTTGGCACCAAGTAATTTTTTTTGTATTCAGATTTTATTGTTTATAGCCAATGGCTATTACATTACAACATAAGCGCACAAAACATATTTGTGAGATATTAAGCAATCAATCTGATAAAACACAGATCATGAAGTACAAGCAATATTTTTTTTACACATCTATTTTGTAATAAACAGAACTCTTCTTAGCTTTTGTGGCTAAACAAGTGGGCCACTCTTATCTTTGCTGCAGATAGGCACCAAATATCTACTTTGTGAGTGGAAAAGCTGGCCAAATGTCAGAAAAATCTGTTATGAAATGGCCAAGAGCAAGCAGTTTAAATATTTGGTCCTGCTCGCACTCACATGACAGACCTTCTATTTTTCCTTTTGCTGGTTTGGATTCTCTCACAAATTCAAGGATCTTGCTCTTCCTGGTTTTGGGGAAATCAATTCTATTAATGAAAAATGTTGGTTTGAAATGTCCCACTTAACTCAATCATTTAAGTAAGGGCAGCAAGCTGTACTGTGACTAATGCTCAGTGCCAGACTGAATCTTCTCAGATGAAGCCTCTTCCCCAAAAGAAAGATGGCCACACCAGATTGAAGGAACTTGCAGCTGCTGAAGCCAATAGGTTTGGAATGGGCAGGCAATGGGGTGTGTGGGTGAAGGGTTTGGAAGAGGGAGTTTTTCTAAAGGGCTCATGTGGAAGTGAAGTGCTTTCAGATGTTAGACCCAGAGCAGCCTTCCCCGACTGGGTGTCCTCCATGTGCCTTGGACTACAATTCCCATCACCACCAGCCAGCCTAATCATTGGCCTAGAGCAGGGCTCTCCAACCTTGGGTCCCCAGATGTTGCTGGCCTACAGCTCCCAGCATACCCAGCCAGCATGGCTAATGGCAAGGGATTCTGGGAGCTGTAGTCCAGCAACATCTGGGGACCCAAGGTTGGAGAGCCCTGGCCTAGAGTGATTGGAACCAGATCCCTCAAAGTTAGCTTGATAGCTGAGTACTGAATCTAACTACATTTAACAATATGGGAAGGACCATAGCTTAGTGGTAGTGCACATGCTGTTAGATGCAGAAGGTCCCAAGCGCAAACCCCATAGTCTCCAACTGCCCCCCAAATGCCGGGACCATCCCAAAACCCTTAAGTGAATGGCTTTTCACTTTGTTATGCAGAGTCCCGAATTCCCCTGCCTCCACAAGCTACTCTAAGATGCCCTTAAAGGGGACATGGGCAAAACTGCAGCTAAGCTAAAACTTTTAGCTTAGCTGCAGTTTTTCCCATGGCCCCTTCAACATAGCATTGAAAAGAATTGTTGAAAAGAAAAGGAGGTGGAGACTGCACTCGCTGGCCTGGACCTAGCGGAGAGGTAAATGAGGGAATTCATCACATGATTCCTATCTTTATATTGCCAAAGATATTATTTCCTAACAGAGCTGACTCTGTGCCTCTAACAGGTGAGATACAGTGTCAGAAGGAAATGCAAGAAACTTCCCCTTCTCTCTAAAGCTCTCTGTTTGGGGGTGTGGGTTGGGTAAACTTCACCTGTTGAATTGGTGCCAATCCTGACCATTTTAAAACAAAAAAGAGATTGCCCTGCAAGCACTGTCACACACACATCATGAAAAACGCCAGATATCAACAATTAAGGGTTTAAGTAAGGTAACAAAATTTTATAAAAGCCACTTATAAAATATTATAAAATAATATAATTCTGGAAAAGTCATCCTAGCACTGGCGCTGCTGCTGCTACCTCTTCTTCTAGCAAGGAGCAGCATTTCACAATTATCTCTCAATTACACGATACTTCTTCACACAATGCATAATCAATATGCTGCCACAAGATGTGATGGTCAGTGTTGTGGATTGCTTTAAAATATACACACTTTCCTGTAAGTAAGTCCCATTGAACGTAATAGGACTTACTTCTGAGTACACATGCATAGGATTGCACTGTTATTCTGTCTTCAGAGCAGTGGTAAATTTTACTTGGCTCTACCTGTGTACCCCGTGTGAAAGTCTTTTTCTAACACGTGCTGAAGTGCAATGGAGAAAGCTCTCTACAGTAATGATTAGGATTATTCTGTAGGGATTTTGGACTGCTTTTTTTTAATGCATTAGAAGGGAGTTAGAAATCACACCCTCCTCAAGAGAAAGAAAGAAAAAATCCCAACTACCTCAAATACCAGCAACAAACATCATCATTCCATTTTGGCATTATTGTTCAATCACAGTGGTGTTGTTCTTGTTTTTTTTTAGTGTTTTTTTTAAAGGTGCAATAGAGCCCACATGCTTTTTTCTGAGTGGAGAAAATAGGAGCTTGCAGGGTGGGCCTGTGAACCACTTTGCACACTCAGAGATATCTAAATGTTAAATATTAGTATTTCTTTGGCAAGCTACTAATGAGAACAAAGCCACCATGGAAGGATCCATTTTTAAAGTGGGAAGGAGATCTTTAAAACAAGGAGTTTCCTGGGAAAGTAGGCTGGAAGTTATGTTTGACTGAAATAATGGCATATTCCTCCTCGGTTTACCCCTTCCTACCATTTATTGTCGCCTCTGTATTACATTTTAGATTGTAAGCTCTTTGGGGCAGGGAACTGTTCTCTTATACTCAGTAAAGCACCATGCACATTGATGGTACAATAATGATGATGACAACAGCAGCAATCACCACCATCATCATGGGTCTGGAGATCAAAGTGGCTTCAGAGTGGTCAGAGCCCTTAAATGGTTAGAGCATCCTGGGGTGGGTGACTATACCCTTGGCCACGCCCTCATGTTGCCTGGCCACGCCCTCTTGATCACACCTTCCTGTGGCTTAACCATACCTCTTACAAATTCACATGTGTGTCCCTATTTTCATCTGTGAAACGTTGGAGGGTATGACGCATCTCAGGTGGCCTGTGTAAATCTCAGTAATGTGCTCTTGTGCTGTATCCCCACCCAGACTGCTTCATCTGCTGTTGCAGAAATATTAAGGAGTTGAGTGATAATGTTCTCAATTTTCTCCTCAAGTGCTTTAAGGGTGGATGTCCACTCCTGCGCCATGTCTTCCCTGTGTTTCCAAAGGGTTGCTGTAATCTCCATTACTAAATCTGCTACCACCACATGCAAGGCAACTTCCATAGTAATTCTGTCTGTGCTCCTCCACCACCGGCCACCGGCCCAATCTATGGTCTCACTTTTTGAGTTTCCCAATTTGCCAGAAAAGATAACGTTTTGTTTGATTCATTTTAATTTATGGTGGTGGTTGTTTTTACTGATAGTAGAAGATGCAGGGTTTCTCTATCTGGTCAAAACGTCCTAGAAATAGTTTTGTTGTTTCATCCTTCTAGTTGTCACTGGTGAGTAATTTGTGTTAACAATCACACCTTGATATACATGTCTTAGGTCCAGACTATACATGTTAATTGTGATTGGATGCAGGAAAAACTGATGGTTCAATCCCCCCACCCCCCTAAAAGCAGCATTGGGAGGGGCAATTTTCAATGGAGAAGCTGTTTCATCATCAGGCGATCACTCGTGACCGAGTAAGATTGTCTTCCAGGATAAAAATTTACAAAAAAGGAGATTTTAAAAGGAGGAAATTCTAAAGAAAATTGTGTAGACCTAGCGATGGGTCCGTAAGTGACTGTGGAGGCCAATTCTAGATCCACACAGCTTCCCACAGTGAGGACACAGGTTACCAGATGGAAGATGGTCCTGTAAAGGATTCATTTGACGTGCTTTTCGCTTAGCATGTTTCTCCCTTTCACCTTGCACTCGGGCTTCTTCAAAGTCCATGGATCCTTTGTGAAAGGCCAACCTCCAGTTAGATCGTTCATGGGCCAGAGCTTCCCAGTTTTCGATGTTTATATTGCATTTTTTTAGATTAGCCTTAAGAACATCTTTAAACCTCTTATATTGACCACCGATATTCTGCTTTCCATCCTTGATTTGGGAATAAAGTAACTGCTTTGGGAGACGGCAGTCAGGCATTCGAACAACATGACCGGTCCACTGAAGTTGGCGTTGAAGGATCATTTTTTCAACGCTAGTAGTCTTTGCTTCTTCCAGTACACTGACATTTGTTCGCCTATCTTCCCAAGTAATTCGCAGGATTTTCCGGAGGCAACGTTGATGAAATCTTTCAAGGAGGTATGACTTGCCCCCTGCTTCTCTGCTCCAAAGTGCTCCCCCAAGCACTTCCTCCACCAGTGGGGTTTCAGACATATGTTTACACTTACAAATCTACACATGGAACACTAGGGAAGCAGAGAGCAACTTTGGTGAATTACCGTGGGAAAGTGGGGGCAGGGGAAGTGATAAAGCAATCCTACCCTTGCCACTTATATGCTGAAAATACCTCCCTTCTGGCGCTGGTTATTATCAAAGAAGAGGGCCGTCTGGGTTTTCTTCCTTGTGACTGGTATGTAATATGTTTTTTGGCCATTATATGCATCTGTCATAGCTGCTTTCACCTGAAGAAGAGCACTGTTTGTAACTTGGTGGGTTGATCCACTTCCTGATGAATAATTCTGTACATAGCATGTCAGCACCAGAGAAGACGTTTCTTTCCTCTTATTTTGGCATCCTGACTCCATTGACCAAACTTGGAATGTGAAAGCGGGTCAGTATTTTCCACTGCATTCCACCACAAGCATGGGGACTGAATGTGAGCAGCTGGTGGCTCCAGCGGAAATCCCCGGGCCTGCCTTTGCTGTAAACATCCTGTGTGAGAAATACATCACAGAACTAATCTGATGGGAACAGAAAGACCATAAAGTAGAGGATGGAGGCAAGCAGAGCAAAAGAGAAACAGAGGGAGGTAAGGGGGTTGTCATGTTTCCCCACAGAAATACTCCCTTCGATCCAGATTCCTATGGCCCGCTTTTGCTGCCACCTATGATTTGCACATGGTGGCATGTTACGTTGTAGATGCAAAAACATGCAGGACATGAGCTAGGCCTCAGCCAGCCAAGGAACCTGTTTCCAACCATGCCAAACTATTATTTAAAATATTTTGATGCCTCATTTATTTTACAAAGTGCCAAGTGGCTTAACAAAGAGAATAAAAACAGCAAATGAATAAAAGCACAATCTGAAGCAGATAAATACAGTGTTTATTAATCCAACTCAGGGGATTTCAACAGATGTCAAATCTATATATATAAAAGAAGTCCTGACTGACTGACTGACTCAACAACGCCCAGCTCAAACCGTTTAATCTAGGAATGTGAAATTTTGAAGAAACATAGTTTTTATGACGTAGACACCCACTAAGGAAGGATTTTTGGAAATTTCGTCCCTAAGGGGGTGAAAAAAGGGGGCAAAATTGCCCCACTCTCATATCTCCTATGGGCAAAACAACAGGGGAGCAGTTATGCAAATTGGCCTCACCTCATAATTGCTGCAGGAGCCAATAGGAGCAGTTATGCAAATAGTCCATACGACACTTAGAATGTTCGTATGAATTCCTGCAGGGGCCATTAGGGCTGGGTATGCAAATCTCCCCTCGGCCATTTAGAATGTTCTCTGAGAGGGTGAAAAGGGAGGGAAAGTTTTTAAATGACTGACTGACTGTTGTGTGTGGGGCGTCGTCGCATAGGCTCCATCACGTTTTGACGGATCTACCCCAAACTTGGCACAGTCACTCTTCATCACCTGTAGACTCTCAGGATTAACCTGATTTTTCTTTAAGATCAGATATTTCTGTCAGAAAAGATTTCTGCTGCCAGCACCCAGCCTAAACGTTACACTTTCAGTCAGCGAATGACTGTTGTGTGTGGGGCGTCCCAAATCCTGTGTGTGTGTGTGTGTCCGTGTGTGTGTGTGTACAGGCGTTTGCGTGCGTCGCATAGGCTCCTACACGGTTGGACGGATCCGCCCCAAACCTGGCACGCATACTCTCCATCACCCAAGGACAAAGACTGGTGGGTTCAAATCTCAGAAAAACCCTCGCAGCGACTGTACAGCCCAAAATAGATGATAGCCAATGGCGTCACTTGGAATGCTTGCAGGGGCCATTCAGGAGCGATTATGCAAATCACTCCAATGACATTTAGAATGTTCGTATGAACTGCCACCACAGGGGCCCAATCAGGAGCGGATATGCAAATCTCTCCTACCTATGTCAAAACAGAATGTTCATATGCACTGCAGCCAGGACCTACGCAGGGGGGCGGGGTGAAGCTGGGAATTGCTGTGTAGTCCCGGGGGGGGGGGGCAAGCTGGGATTTCACTGATGCGTAGTCCCGGGGTGGGGGGGAAGCAGGGATTTCATTGTTGTGTAGTCCGGGGGGGGGGGAAGCAGGGATTTCATTGTGTAGTCCCGGGCGAGGGGAGCTGGGATTTCATTGTTGTGCAGTCCTGGGGGGGGGGGAAGCAGGGATTTCACTGTGTAGTCCCAGGGGAACAGGGATTTCATTGTGTAGTCCCGGGGGGCGGACAGAGATTTGATTGTGTAGTTCCGGGGGGGGGGAGGAAAGCAGGAATTTCATTGTACAGTCCCAGAGGGGGGAGCAGGGAAGGAATTCATTGTTGTGTAGTCCTGGGGGTGGGGAGCTGGGATTTCATTGTTGTGTGGACCCGAGGGAGCTGGGATTTCACTGTTGTGTAGTCGGGGGGGGGGAGCAGGGATTTCATTCTGTAGTCCCGGGGGGGGGGAGCTGGGATTTCATTGTTGTGCAGTCCTGGGGGGGGGAGCAGGGATTTCACTGTGTAGTCCCCGGGGAACAGGGGTTTCATTGTGTAGTCCTGTTGCAAAAATGCTGTGAGTCCTTTCCCTAAAGAACTCAATTGCTCAGAGAAAGGGAAGCAGCACACACCAGCAGTGAGTTTTTCAAAGTTTTATTTCTGCGCAAAAAGGACCAGCTGGGGTGCGTGCCCAAATCAAAGCTGGACAAGGATCAGTGGGTCACGCAAGCATTCTTATACATTTTACAGCCATGGATGGATTTGCTTTCAGCGAATCAGATACAATCATTAAACCGTGCCAACCAGTTAGATTCCATGCCCCCTTTATGACGACAACCAATCAGATGTGTTTCTCTGAACATGGCAAGTTTTAATCTCTAGTTAGATAGAGGGCCACCTGGCCATCTTCTTGGCTAAAGATGTAGTTTCTCATGACCTCTTAGGTCACCTAAGATATCAGACTTTGCTGCTCTTGGTACATCTTATCACTCATATGGGCCCTTCTCTCGCCTGTATTCTGGGATTTGGCACCCAGGAATAGGCTTTTGGGACTAGATAACAACTTAAGGTGAAAACATGGCGGTCAAACATACAATTCAGGACAAAGAATACAATACAATCAAGGCAGACCTTCAAGGTTCTCTGTCTGGAACAACAACGTAGATAAACAAAGCAGGTGCAGTGGCAAATGGTATGCGGGCAGAATCTAGGTCAACTAACAGGGTGCAACACAGAGTTCATGAGGCTTCTGGACCTTTGTCTTAACGAATGCCTATAGACAGCAAGGTGATCTTTCAGGGATCTTTGGCCTGTGTGAGGACTATTCCCTAATGTCACTTTTGCTGACCAGGGGATGCTGGGTCTTGCAGGACCTTTCTGTCTGTCTAAACCTGCAGGGATTGGGTCTTCTGTGCAGCTTTCTAACTCAGGCTTCTGTCATGCTAGGTTACACTGGTCTTTTGGCATTTCAGACTTGAAACTGGGACCCTTTTGTGAGGCAAGGCAGGTGCCCTGTTGCTGAGCTTCTGTGTGGCCTATGTGAATGGGCAATGTCTTTTTCACCTGGGGTCTTAGGTATTTTGGGTCTGGCTGGGTCATTATTATTTTCATCCATTATTATGATGATGATGATGGCTCACTCTGCCCTTCGTTTGCCTGGCAACAGCTCTTCTGTATCTTATTTACTAGCAGGCGAAGCATGAAGGCCCTATTGTTCAAAGTATCTCTTCGGCCAGACAGACTATACATTCTTAAGAAGTACTTATTCTGGGCTTACCGCCAACTAACTGATAACACTTTTCTGCAGGCGGCCGGCCAGAACTGTGTGTGCGTCTGGCCTGTTTTTAAAATGAGGCTTGTGTTCTCATCTTGGGCCTGTTTACACGTGAAAGGCAGGAACTCTCTGTACATGCATTGGGCCTATTTTTCTAACAGTCCTGGGGGGTGGATAGAGATTTAATTGTGTAGTCCCGGGGGGGGGGGGGAGAAGGAAAGCAGGAATTTCATTGTACAGTCCCGGAGGGGGGAGCAGGGAATTCATTGTTGTGTAGTCCGGGGGGGAGAAGCAGGGATTTCATTGTGTAGTCCCAGCGGGGAGCTGGGATTTCACTGTTGTGTAGTCCCGGGTGTGTGTGTGTGCAGGGATTTCATTGTTGTGCAGTCCCGGGGGTGGGGGAGCAGGGATTTCACTGTGTAGCCCCAGGGGAACAGGGATTTCATTGTGTAGTCCCGGGGGAGCTGGGATTCCCGGGGGAGCTGGGATTCCCGGGGGAGCTCGGATTCCATCATGTTTCTTTTAAAAACAATTGTACCAAATCCTAAAATCCACGCAAGCGAAGTTGCGGGCAACAGCTAGTAGAGCAATAAACTGCAACCAACTGAAGCTAACCCATAAATTCAAAATAACAATTATAGAAAGAAATTAACACAGAAGCAAAACCAACCGACACTAAAAACTCAGGTACACAGGCTAGCCAGAAAGAAAGTGCTGGGTGCCTCTCTCTTTGGAGGCAGTTCCCTCAACGATGTACAAACACAGGAAAAGCCTTCTCTCCGTCAGCCACTTGCTTAACCTCTAAAGGCAGGAGGCAACTGGAGAAGGGCCTCCATGCTCTCATCCAAACCTCTCCTTCAAAGTGTCCTTCTTGTCCATGTTAAGTATTTCCCATAGCTTATTATACTATCCTTTAATTAAGAAAAGTTTCCATTTTAGAGCAATCTGGAACTTGGTTGCATAAGGGCACAATCCTATGCATGGCTGGCTGGGGAATGCTGGGAGTTTTTCTTCTGTCTAAGTATGCACAGGATTGCACCCTAAAAGAAGAAAATGAATAAGTTGCTTCCTGATCAGAAGGATGCATTCCACATCAAGCAGGGATGTTGAAGAGTCCTTGGTCTCGAGTCCCGAGTCGAGTCTCGAGTCCCATTAAAAATATTGGGACTCTAGTCCGAGTCGAGTCAGAGGGGGGACTCAGTCCGACTCACGAGTCGAGTCCTCGAGTCTGAGGCCCCATCCCTGACATCAAGAATCCTCAGCAAGACTACCTTTGGATCAAAAAGAGATTTTTTTCCCCAAAACAAATTATGATTTATCTTTCCCATCCCATGTGGTGTGGGTTAGGGGAGCCTCATTGCCAGATCTTACTATGTAGCCTTATGAGACAATTTCCTAGAAACTCTCAGTGAGCTTCAGTCAGTTTTATTTGAAAAGAATCGAACAGGAAGTAAATGCCAAAGTAAGGAAAGAGTTAAAGGAACAATCCATTCAGGTTCAGTTTGATATTCTAACCCCAAAATCTGTCTTAAAAGTGATGCTGATGTCATTGCTCATGCTTTATATTGAGGAGTGTGTAGAATTTTGTTTTTCTTGGCACAGTTACCTTTTTTGCACACAATTTTTATGTTTATGTTTTAGCTCATATAGCTATACAACTACCGGTATCTATACACGCACACAAAAATAAACATACAAATCTTAATCTGCATAATTTATAGATGAAGCTCATCTCTCTCTCTCTCTCTCTCTCTCTCTCTCTCTCTCTCTCTCTCTCAAATTAAGCTATATTTGCATGAGCACACACAGTCTCTGAGATTTCACCAGGCATTTTTCATGCCGTTTCAAATCTACCCATAAGGACTAGTAACTTGCTTTCCCTCCCACAATAAAAGCTGAGAGTCTCAGGATGTTGAATTCTGTGCTCAAGAACAAGTTCTGGATCTCAGAATACCCTCAGCCTTGTTTGTGCTTCTCGTCATCCTACTCTCCTCTCTCTTCCTAGGTTTAGCGCTCCAGTAGTCGTTGACTTGTTTGTTGGCTATTCATATTTGATGTTTCAACAAAATTGTTGGGCTATATGTATGCAAGCACCTATAAGAAACACCGTGCTTTCTCAGACTGCACTCCTAGACACACTTACCTGGTAGTAAATCCCACTGGCCTCAACAGGTCTTTTGAGTAGATATCTATAGGATTGCACTATCAGACAGCAACTTCTCATACTGCTCTGGGGGCCACTTCTGAAATCCCCCCACCCCCAAGTTTGGGATTTGACTTGTCCAGCAATATAACAATTGATTCCAACAATGTGGGTCTCCATGTGCCAAATCAGGTGCGCTGATGTTTATTAAACATGTGCTTGCCTTTTTGCCTATAAAGTAGGGAGTCTAGTTTTTAATATCAAATGAGTGCACAGGTGAGGGCAGCGAAACCCACCCTGCCCCCTGCTTTACCTCTATATACTCAGCTGCTTTAAGTGATTTTTGCCAAGCCCAGTGCTGATATTGACATCAGGAGTGAGCCAAGATGGGGGGAAATAGCTTTAAACAGCTGAGTGTGGTGGTATTAAAAAATAGTCCCAAGCCCTGCTTTATAGGTAAACAGACAAGCAGTTGTTTTTGTTGTTATTATTAATGGTTTATTGGGTTTTTCTATTTTTCGATACAGTACAAACAATGACCATCTTCCCCAGTCCCTTCCTCCCGCTGAGGCAGGTGGACAGAAATAGAGAGCAGGATCAGAAAGCCCAGAAGAAAAAAGCGGGGAGAAAGAACACAGAAATAAGCATAGAGCCCCAAAGGAAGGAAAGAGCTGCTGGAACTGGAGAAAAGGTTAAGAGAATGCTGGAACCATAATATTAAGATATTGCCGGGAAGGAACTTGGATAAAATAGGGACATAGTCTAGTTACGGTAGGTTAGCTGGATGCATTTATCCTTGGTTATGTTATTACCCTAATGCTCATTGTATTTTGTGTGTTGTATGAGTGCATCCACGCAGAGATAAAAACACTTTTTTCTATTAACAACTTTCCCAGTAAACTTTTAAACTTTGTTGTTTGAAACGTTGTGGTCTCTTTTCCTGTTGGGTTGCCCACCCAATGTCTAATAGCCAACTCTC
The DNA here is from genome assembly GCA_021292165.1 of Shinisaurus crocodilurus. Taxonomy (NCBI): domain Eukaryota; kingdom Metazoa; phylum Chordata; class Lepidosauria; order Squamata; family Shinisauridae; genus Shinisaurus; species Shinisaurus crocodilurus. Next base: position 265,256,997 of record CM037877.1, on the reverse strand, counting down.
ATGCTACCTAAAAGTTGGATACTTGAGACTCAAGGAGTTTTAAGGCTAGTTTGGTGGAGACAGCAAAGAAGAAAAAAAGTTTTCCAGTTGGTGGCCATAGAAAAGACTGCAGGAAGGGAAGGGCAAAGAGGAATGAATGGGGCACACTATTTTGCCTGGATTCCCTTCCACTCAGGGAACAGGGCATCATTAAGATAATTGGCTGCAGGGGGGCTATGAGCTGACTTTGGTGAGTAGAGCCACCATGTACACTACGCTGTGTATCGGGCGGTGGTAAATAACCCGACCCCTGGGAAAGCCAACGGTTTCGGGCAGAGGAGCTTGGCCAGGAGGCTTGTGGAGCCTTGAGGAATTAATTGCCCCTAAATTCCACCTGACCTTGGGCGGCAGCAGCAGGGTCAGTACCGACTGGAGACCAAGGCAAGGGATGCCGGTAGGGCTTCAGTGTGGGGGGAAACTGCAAGCAAGATGGTAGCTGTAGCACTGGAAAACCACCACATTATATTTTCCAAGTATACTTGTCATGGCTCGACACACATCTAAAGAGAGTCTAGCCATGATGATGTCCAAACTCTAGTAGGAGAGGAACAGCAACAACAAGAAGAAAACTGGGAAGATCCTTGTTGATCTGGGTTTATCAGAGGTTGGAAGCTTTCAACAAATAAACGCTTGCTCACAAACATATGGCTGCCACATTTTGCACAAGCGGCAGCTTCTGAACAGTCTTCAAGCATCTTTATCATCTTATTTATAATATTTGTAATCTTACTGACTTAGGTGTCCTGTGCCAGAAGAAAAGAGTGCATGACACAGGGCAGGATAAGACCTTATGGTGATTTGGTAAGAACTACAGGACAGCAATTCTCTCTTTTTCGATATTTACAAATAAAACATATTGTTGCTAAATTACTTTTGAAAAACAGGCCGATATGAGCACACACTAAGTTTGAAAGGTTGATACCTAATTGACAATCATGTTAAAGGACTGATAAGCCACCTGTATAAACTGGCTTGCCGCAGCCACATGACTTTGTAACTGCAATTGTTTTTGGCTGCCTGTGTGGCAGATATCGGGTGCAGCCCCTCTCCAGGAATTTGGAGGTGGTTTACTGATGGTTGCACACATTTTTGTATACAGGAAGAATTGCTTATGATGTTAAAGATTTTGGTTGAATCCTACAAGCCTGTTTTAATTCTTGTGATTCAGAAGTGCCAATGGCTAAAGGATGGTTATAAATTTGATGTAACAGGTTAGAATCATAGAATCATAGAAAAGTAGAGTTGGAAGGGGCCTACAAGGCCATCGAGTCCAACCCCCTGCTCAATGCAGGAATCCAGGTCAAAGCATCCCCGACAGATGGCTGTCCAGCCGGACCTTGAATGGCTCCAGAGTGGGAGAGCCCACCACCTCCCTAGGTAGTTGGTTCCATTGTCTTATTGCTCTGACACTCAGGAAATTTTTTCTGATGTTTAGGTGGAATCTGGGTTCCTGTAACTTGAGCCCATTATTCCGTGTCCTGCAAACTGGGATGATCGAGAAGAGATCCTGGCCCTCCTCTGTGTGACAACCCTTCAAGTACTGGAAGAGTGCGATCATATCTCCCCTCAGTCTCCTCTTCTGAAGGCTAAACATGCCCAGTTCTTTCAGTCTCTCCTCATAGGGCCTTGGTTCCTTATCTGTATTTTGTTATCTGGTTTTTAGTATATGTGTATTATATTTATATCATCGCTCAGGGTGGCCGGTTGGCGGCCAGATGGGCGATTAATAATAAATATTTATAAACAAATAATGTTATATTTGCTGGTCTCTGACCGTAATAAAGTTACTACTTCCCACCTGTATAAACTGATTGCAAATTTAGATACTGTGACTATCAATGCTTACTCAAAATGGAACAATGATTTGAGGAAAGTTGTTCTTGAAGAAATGTGGGCAGCCAGACTCATTACTGGGACCAGAAGGTCTGAACACATAACACCAGTTCTGGCCTGCTTGAATTGGCTGTCTGTATGCTTCCAATTCAAGCAAGTAAGCCCGATTCAAGGTGCTGGTCTTAACCTTTAAAGCCCTACATGGCTTGGGACCGCAATACTTGACGGAACGCCTCTCCCAACCACAATCTACTACGCTCAACATCTGGGGCCTTCCTCCAACTGGAACAAGCTCCCCCGAGGCCTGCCTGGCACCAACTCTATCTTTTCGGCACCAGGTTAAGACTGCCCTCTATGTTGAGGCTTTTAACAATTCTAAATAGTGCATGGTGGGGTGGTCATTTTTAACTTTTTTATTGGTCACATTGCATTAACTTGTCTCACTATTTCTGTCATTTTAAATTTGGTTTTAATTTTTTTGTAATGTTTTACAAAACATTACATTTTTTGTAATGTTTAATGTTGTGTATCTTTTATATTGTATTGTATTTTTAATTGATTGTTGCAAACCGCCCAGAGAGCTTTGGGTATTGGGCGGTATAGAAATAAAATTATTATTATTATTATTATTATTATTATTATTATTATTAATAATAATAATAAATTTGATGATGATGATAATATGACACTGTCAGGGATGCTTTGACCTGGATTCCTGCATTGAGCAGGGGGTTGGACTCGATGGCCTTGTAGGCCCCTTCCAACTCTACCTTTCTATGATTCTATGATTCTATGAGGAATGAGTGAAACTTTCCTTCCCCAGGCCCCAATCTGAAATGCAAGAGATCTAATTATGGATTTCCCAGTGTCTCAACTAGTTTATTTATTTATTTATTTATTTTATTATATTTATACCCCACCTTTTTTCCTGAAAGGAACCCAAGGCGGCTTACATAATCCTCGTCCTCCTCTCCATTTTATCCTCACAACAACCCTGTGGGGTAGGTTATGCTGAGAGTCAGTGACTGGCCCAAAGTCACCCAGTGAGTTTCATGGCCAAACGGAGCGGGGACTAGAACCCAGATCTCCCGAGTCCCAGTCCAACACTCTCACCACTACCCCACACTGGCTCAGTTTGGCCCTAAGAAAGCAATATCTTGCTTATGAAAACCTGGGACACCATTTCCTGTGTGCTTTTCCTTGTTGCTTTTCATCCTCTCACTGCCAGCCCAACTCTCTGTTAAATAAAAGTTCTTTCTGTATTCTCTAGCTTATCCTCTAAAATGTTTCCATCCCCTCTCCGCTTAGTACCCTCCCTCCTCCATTCAGTTTGTTAGATTGGCTCAATATTCTGCTGTTCTTGGCTGCCTAATCCTTTGCAGTGGAGGACAAGGAGCAGAGCAAGGGCTAAGGAGCAAACAAGCATAGAGCAAGCTGCCAGCCATATCCCCCCCCCCCCCCGCTCCTTGCTTAAACATCAAGGAAATAGCTAGTGTAGGGACTTCATTGTAACCTTAAAGTGACAGAATGGGAAAGGTCCCAAGCAGCCCTTGTAAAAACAGCTCTCCTCAGGAAGGCTTCACGGAGATCTCTCTGCAGCAGCCAACAGAAGCAGCCTACAACTTCTGGGAAACATAAGGAATCAACCTATTAAACAGAGCCTGTGTGACTCTTAGGCAGCAGGTGAGTCCCCACTAGAATCCTTCATCAAAGGCACAATCTTATTATATCTGGTAACACCGGCGTGTATCGTCTCATATTGGACTTAGTTCTTTACATATATTTTGGATAGTCCTAATAAATAGTTTATTATTCAAGCATAGATACATTCCTGAATGCTGCCGGCTGGAAGCCGCCTACCCCCACCCCAACTGCTTGAAGTCTGCAGTCCCAATATTGCAAAATGCTTTGGCGACTTCAGACAGCTCTCGAGCTCCAGCAGCAGTTGTTAAGAGGCAGGTTTCACATCTAGGGATGGGTGAGAATTTCATTTCAATTAATGTTTTCTAAGGATTTATCAACACTTACACATTTCTTCATATTCGGGACGAAAAGAACTTGAGATTTAAAAATTTGAATGTGCTCAACCAGGCTTTTGAGTGCTTCGCTCTCAAAGGTCTGGGTTTGAAACCTCTTTTTTCCAACAGGCTCCTCATCTTTAACAGCTGTATGTCAGGCAGGCAGGTATAACATGGTCACCTCTATGCTGGGAATAGCTGCACCTATTGAATTTGGCCAGTGCAGATGGGTGAGAATTTTGTTTCAGTTTAGTTTTGATAAGAATTTACCAAAATCCACACATTTCTTTGTATTTAGGAATGAAAGAACTTGAGATTTAAACATTTTGAATGCAGGAGAAAGAGAAACTGAAGAACTTGAGATTTAAACATTTTGAATGCAGGAGAAAGAGAAACTGACAGATTTGTCCCCAAGTCCCAAGGGACAGACATACAAATGTCCAGTTCTTCAGACGTTTATAGCAACCAGGGTGTCCTATGCATGCTATATGCTTGGCTCAAACATCAGCTTTCTATCTGCTGTGGAAGTACCCCAGTGGATATGATAACCCTGATCAGCGAGACCCCAAGCATCATTATAGAACGAATGTTACAAGACTAAGTAGTGGTATGTAACTTGGACATCCATCTTTGCAGCTTCCAATGTCAACTGACAAAAACAATTGGATTCCGGAGCACGAAACTACAGCCGGTACTAAATTTCTACAAAAGGTGCAGAAGAGTCCTTTGGTGCCAGCTGGTGAGTTTGGGGGAGCCTGTAGATCTCCCTACAAATCTGTGTGACCTTCTTGCAGCTCAGCAATTAAGATAAATCTTTTGAAAAGGAGGCTTTGATATAGTGGGAGGAGTAGTGCAAAACAATTGTAGAGGGAGTGCAACCCTGATTGCTCCTAAAGGCTGAGGACAGACAGGGATCCAAATGTAGCTGGAAAACTCATAAGCATGTCTAGGCAGGGATAAGTATTCTCCACCCACCATACAGTGGGTGGAGAACATTATGGGCCTGAGGACCTCCTGGGTGGGAACTTTGGCCTTATGAACATATGAAACAGGTTTGCACTGAGTCAGACCATTGCTCCACCTAGCCTTCCCCAACTTGGTTCCCTTCAGATGTTTTGGACTATGACTCATAGAATCATAGAATCATAGAAAAGTAGAGTTGGAAGGGGCCTACCAGGCCATTGAGTCCAACCCCCTGCTCAATGCAGGAATCCAGGTCAAAGCATCCCTGACAGATGGCCGTCCAGCCGCACCTTGAATGCCTCCAGAGTGGGAGAGCTTTACCACCTCCCTAGGTAGTTGGTTCCATTGTCTTATTGTTCTAACAGTCACGAATTTTTTTCTTCTCTTCTCTTTTTTTAATTTTTTTAAAAAAATTTCAAACAATATATAAAACTAAATAACAAACATACAACTTATATAGTGCTCCCATCACCACGGGACCAAAGAATACATTCTATCTCTATAATCTATTGTTATTCATTATTCCAAAAATACAACATATCTTGACACGGCATGCTCCCTTTCCCCTTATTTAACACAAAATCCAAAAATAAACCCCAAATATCCTTAAAATTGTTTTTCTTTAATTGTTCTCTTTTACGTTTGATATTACAAGTTAACATATCATTTAAAGCCATATCCCACACTTCGTTATACCAGTCAGTGATAGAGAAAACTTGCTGAACTTTCCATTTTCTTGCTATCATTAATCTACCCGCCGTTAACAAATTTACAATTAATTCTTTAACATTTTGAGGACCGGCCACCTTTTCGGTTATTGATAACAATGCTACCGTAATTTAGGACAAACTTCTAAATCAATACCAACAATTTCTGATATTTCTTCAAAAATCATTTCCCAAAAATCCAATACATTTTTACAACTCCACCACATATGAGCATACGTACCCAGCTCCTGACAGCCTCTCCAACACATTGGAGAACATTACATTTATTATCTATTTTGTTTATTCTCACCAGAGTCAGGTACCATCTCCAGGAAATTTTTTTTGATGTTCAGGTGGAAGGACAGGTTGCTTACCTGTAACTGTAGTTCTTCGAGTGGTCATCTGTGCATTCACACACATATGGGTTCTCTGCGCCTGCGCTGAAATCGTTCGGGAAACTTCCAAAGCTGAGGTGAATTGGGCGGGAGCCCCTCCCCCCGCGCGTGTCCCTTAGCGCGGCTCCCGCCCATCTCCTCAGTTCCCTGAGACCGCCTATTGCGACCGTCGGGACCGAGGATAACATTGCAAACGTTTGATACCATAAAAAGAAAATACGAACTCGGCATACACTTCGATATCGAGTAGGATAGTTAAAAACGGTGTCCCAACCCATTCCCTTTTGGTATCCATCGAACTCGATGAAGACACCGAGCGGGGAAGGAGGGCGGGTTGTGTGAATGCACAGATGACCACTCGAAGAACTACAGTTACAGGTAAGCAACCTGTCCTTCTTCTTCGTGGTCTCTGTGCATCACACACATATGGGTAGATTAGCAAGCTGACTTACCGGAGGTGGGTCGGTGTCGGTAGTCAGATGGTGACCGAAGACAGGACCGCTCTGCCGAATGCGTTCTGCTCTCTGGCTCGAACATCGAGGCGGTAATGCTGGATGAAAGTAGAGGGGGTAGACCAGGTCGCCGCCCTACATAAGTCCAGTAAAGGAATGCCTTTTCCGAAGGCTGTCGAGGTCGATAGCGCCCTGGTTGAATGGGCTATTACGGACCCTGGTAGAGAACGTCCAGCTAATTGGTAGGCAAGTTCGATAGTGTCTACTATCCAAGAGGATAGCCTTTGCTTGGATACAGAGAGGCCCGATTTTGGGGGGCCGTAGCACACAAAAAGTTGATTGGTCTTCCTTATCGATTCCGTACGGGCTTTGTAGAATAGTAGGGCCCGTCGGACGTCGAGGCTGTGCATCGACCTCTCGATCGTTGACGATGGGGACGGAAAGAACGTTGGTAGAATAATGTCCTGTCCTAGGTGAAATTCTGACACCATCTTCGGTAAGAAAGTTATGTCATGTCTTAGGACGACTTTATCTTTGTGGAAGGTTGTGTAAGGTGGGTCCACTCGGAGAGCGTGCAGTTCACTCACTCTTCTTGCCGAAGTAATCGCTATTAAGAATAGCGTTTTGAACGATACCAGCCGCAGGTCTGCTTTAGCCATGGGCTCGAACGGTGGCTTTGTCAGAGCATTCAGGACCAAGGGTAAGTCCCAACCTGGGACTATGTTGCGGACTGGAGGTCGAAGATTTTTAAGCCCCTTCAAAAATTGTTTGATTAATGGATGTACAAATAAGGACGTCCCCGTTGAGGCAGTTCTGTGCGCTGTCAGAGCTGCTAGATAGACTTTGATTGATGAGAATTTCAGGCCACGGGTCATTAGCGAGTGGAGGAAATCGAAAACGGTCGAGATCGAGCAAGTCATTGGGTCTTTGCCTAAAGGTGAGACGAAATTAAGAAAGGCAGTCCATTTCCTGGCGTAGGAGAGCCTTGTGGAAGGCTTCCTTGCTGCTAAAAGGATCTCCTTTACCGCGTCCGATAGGTCTGTATCTGCTGCTATCTGATTCTCCAGGCCATTAGGTTTAGAGAACGTAGGTTGGGGTGAAACACCTTGCCTTTGTGTTGTGTTAGTAGATTGTCTTGTAGTGGTAATGGGAGATAATCTCCCTGTGAGAGGTTGAGCAGGTGTGCAAACCAAGGTTGACGCGGCCACCGCGGGCATACTAGGATGCAATTGGTTCCGTCCCGAGCTATCTTGGCGATCACACGTGTGAGAAGTGGGATTGGGGGGAATAGGTAGTAGAAGTCGCCGCTCCAGGTCATCAGGAAAGCATCGGTGATCGAATTCGGGTCCGAGGCTGCCCTGCTGCAGAACATGGGGCATCTTGTGTTTTCGCTGGTGGCGAATAGGTCTATCCTCGGATGACCCCAGCGTTGGAACAATGAGTTGGTCACTTTCCTGTCCAGCGTCCATTCGTGCGATTGCATCGACACGCGACTCAAAGTGTCTGCAAGTACATTGGACTTTCCTGCGATGTGGATCGCTACAAAGGACATTCCTCGAATTAGAGCCCATTCGTATAGCTGCATGGTCAGTCTTGTGAGGCACGTCGATCTCGTGCCGCCCTGTTTGTTTATGTACGCGACCACCGTAGTGTTGTCGGTCACGACTTGGATGTGGCAGTTTGAGAGATATTGCTCTAGGGCTTGTAGTGCTTTCCAAACGGCCATCAGTTCTAGCCAGTTGATGTGTTTGGCGGCTTGTGTTGACGTCCATGTGCCTTGCACGACGTGATCGCCTGAGTGGGCCCCCCATCCCAGCAACGATGCATCCGTTGTTAATATGCGGTTCGGTACCGGAGAATGGAACGGTATGCCCGCGTTCAGGTTCGACTCCTGTTGCCACCACCTCAAGGACTCTCTTACGGCTCGAGGAAGATATAGGCGGACGGATGATTTGTCTTTTTCTGGTTTGAACTCCTTGATGAACCATGTTTGAAGGGGTCGCATGCGAAGCCTCGCATTTCGTACGACCGCAATTGTTGAGGCCATATGTCCTAGTAGGCGTTGAATCGTATGAGCGGAGCATATTGGCTGCTTTGAGATCTTTTTTGCAAGTGTCCTTACTTGACGCACTCTGTCTTTTGGTAGATAAGCCCGACCTTCGAAGGCGTTTAGTTTCGCGCCGATGTACTGTATCTCCTTCACTGGTTGAAGGACCGATTTCTCCACATTCAGGCAGAGTCCCAGGTCCTCTAGGAGGTACAGGGTCTCTTCCAGAGCGTGCTGGAGCTCCCGTTTTGACTGAGCCACTAGTAACCAGTCGTCCAGGTACGGGAAGACGGTGATGCCTCTTGCCCGAAGACTTGCACAGACCACAGCCATACACTTCGTGAATACCCTCGGCGCGGTGGAAAGTCCGAATGGAAGAACCACGAACTGGAAGGTGTCGTCTCCTACTCGGAACCGAAGGTATTTTTGGGTGTCCTCGTGTATGGCGATGTGGAAGTACGCATCCTTGAGGTCGATGGATGCAAACCAATCGTTCCTTCGGAGTAGTGGAAGAAGCGATTGGAGTGTGACCATACGAAATCTCTTTGGTGGGATAAAGAGATTTACTGTGCGAAGGTCCAGGATCGGTCTGAGTCCTCCTCCTTTTTTCTTCACGATGAAGTACCTGGAGTACAGGCCGTCCTCCAAGTTTTCTGCGGGAACCGGTCGTATTGCTCCTTTTTGTAGGAGGTTCGACATCTCTTCTAGGAGCACTCGAGTTGGACGGGTGGCCTTGATCCCGAGAAAAGGAGGGAGGACTCCGAACTCGATCCTGTAGCCGTGTTCTACTATGCTCAACACCCATCGATCCGTCGTGATGGTCCTCCAGGACCGGAGGTGTTGGTGGAGCCGGGAGCCGAAGAGAGGTGCCTGAGGTGGTGGAGACGAGGCAATCGGTCTGCTGGTGTCGAGAGCAGGCTGGACTGGAGGAGTCAAGTCGGTCGGGCCGGTGACGGAGTCAAAGGCGCCGTCGGGTGAAGTCGCCCCCCCTCCGCGAGCCCCTCGAGCGCTGTTGAGGGTACGAGCGTTGTGGAGCCTGCGGCTGTGGGGCTTGAGGCCGACGATTCCCACCCCGATATTGTCCAGCTGGTTGGTATTGTGAGGAGGGGTATGGGAATCGGGACCATCGTCTTGGCCTGAATTGTTGAGATGGGGGCTGACGGACAAGTCCCATCTTCTTGGCCGTCGCTAGAGCCTTTTGAGCGGAGTCGAGGGAGTCATCCGTGGTGGCGTTGAACAACCCTTCTCCGTCAAATGGCAGGTCTTGTATCTTCGCTCTATCATCGGGAGTCAGATTGGTAGAGCGAAGCCAGGCGTGTCTCCTCAAAGCCACGGATCCGATCATTGACCTGGCGTGGCTATCGACCTGGTGGCGGGCCGTGTTCATCTGAAGGGCACCGATACTGGTTGCCTCCTTGATGTATTGCGCCGCCAGGTCCCGTTTGTTGTCCGGCAGATAATCACAGAGGTCTCCCAGCTTCTCCGTGATGAACATCTGGTATCTAGCTAGCAGCGCCTCATAGTTAGATACCTTCAGCCCGAGGGAAGACGAGGAATAGATCTTACGGCCGTAAGAATCTAATGTCTTACCCTCTTTGTCTGCCGGTGTCGTATGCTGTCTTCCCCCACGAGACTGCGCTGATTTAACTATGAGCGAGTTCGGGGTCGGATGGGAAAACAGGAATTTAGCTCCTTCTTCCTGGATTTTGTACATTGACTCCAGCCTCTTAGCTGTTGGTTTCGTAGAGGCCGGAGTTTTCCAGGTCTCCTGCACCGTCTCCAGCAGTGTTGGCAGGAAGGGAAGGAGCAGGTGGTTGGACTGAGTAGACTTCAGGACCGCGTAGATGTCGTCCTTTGCTTTTCCTTTCGCGGTTTTCGCCTCCACTCCTAGAGCTGTCACCATCCGGCTGACATGCTCTGAGAAGCTGCCCATGTCTTCCGAAGGGGAGATCGCTTCCTTGGATTCCACCCGTGTATCTGGTGAGGTGGAATGGGAGGAGGAGGCCACTGAGTCCGAGTCCGATACGTACGCCGATCCCGACGACGAACGAGTCGCGACGACAGGGGCGAGAATCGTCTGGGCAGTCGAGGTCGAGGCGGTCGGTTGGACTACGGCTTCGACGGGTGCCCGGAATACGGTCGTACTCTGCCTTGGCGTAGGAGATCTGGACCTATGTCTGCGCTCTCGAGGTGGGGAGCGTCGGTGCCGGTAGTAATGGTCGCGCCTCCTCCGTTCCGGCGAACCTCGAGATCGGGATCTGTAGCTCCTAGATCTCGAGTCCGAATAATAGGAGCCCGACCACGACCTGTCATCGCGGCGACGGGAGTAGGCTGATCGGGAGGCAGAATCCCTCGAAGTCGAATCGCGGCTTCGGTATCGGGGAGAGCGTGATGGTCTGTGCGCCCTCCGCTCCTCCTTAGCGTATGCTGCTGGGGGCGAGAGACGTGGTGGAGGACCCCTTGAGCCCGAATGGGGTCGATCCATCGATGGCGAGGCCACAATTTCTCCCTCCGACAGGGAGGTGGTTATAGTCGGCGGTTGCTTGTTTGGGGTTTTCGAACCCGATTCTCGATCTCGAGGAGACGTCGTCGAGATCGGTGGAGACTGGGGGGCAATCGGTCCCGTAGCTCGATCTCGAGCCCCAGTCATCGCCGACATTAGTAGAGCCGTGCGCTCTGAGACCTTCATGGCGGCTGAGGTAGAAGGCTCAGCGTCTTTACTAGGCTTATCCGCCATTTTCTTTTTCAGGCGTTCCGCCTTATCTTTATGGGCCTTTTTCGCCAATTTCTTTGCCGCAGAAGTGTCTTTTGACGGCTTCTTGGCTGACTGGGATCCCCCAGGTTTCTCCTCCGGATCAGGCCCTTTAGCTGACAGAGACTGCTCCCACAGGAGAGCTCGCAGCTTAGTTTGGCGCTGTTTCCTGGCCTGTTTCGTAAAGGCCTGGCAGTCCTGGCAGGTCTCCATTTTATGGCCTTGCCCCAGGCAAAGCAAGCACAGCAGGTGCTTGTCAGCGGGTGGGATTTTTGTCCCACACCGCTGGCATTTTCTAAAAGGTGCCTTCAGAGGCATAGTTAGAATTATAAAGGAGAGATTAGTAGATAGATGGATAAGATCGGGGGAGAGATACGGGTATAGTGAGAGTTTTTTTGTAATAATTTTTTTTTTTTTTTTTTTGAAAAAAGGGAGATAGACTAGTCGAGAAAGAGAAAAAGAGAGAAGATTTTGAAGTAAAAGGGTGATAGTAAAGGCTAACTCAGCTGAATAACGACTCCGGAGAGAGAGTAGAAGAACCCGACGACTACACGCAATGGCGGTCGAAGAGGAACTGAGGAGATGGGCGGGAGCCGCGCTAAGGGACACGCGCAGGGGGAGGGGCTCCCGCCCAATTCACCTCAGCTTTGGAAGTTTCCCGAACGATCTCAGCGCAGGCGCAGAGAACCCATATGTGTGTGATGCACAGAGACCACGAAGAAGAATCTGGGTTCCTGTAACTTGAGCCCATTATTCCGTTTTCCTGCAAACTGGGATGATCGAGAAGAGATCCTGGCCCACTTCTTTGTGACAACAACCCTTCAAGTACTGGAAGAGTGCTATCCTATCTCCCCTCAGTCTCCTCTTCTGAAGGCTAAACATGCCCAGTTCTTTCAGTCTCTCCTCATAGGGCCTTGTTTCCAGTCCCTTTATCATCCTTGTTGCCCTCCTCTGAGCCCTCTCCAGTTTGTCTACGTCCTTCTTAAAGTGTGGTGCCCAGAACTGGACGCAGTACTCAAGATGAGGCCTAACCAGTGCCGAGTAAAGGGGAATTATCACTTCCCGCGATTTGGAAGCTATACTTCTATTAATGCATAATGAATGACTTCCATAAGCCATAGTTAGCATGAGCAACCATCAAGACTTCTGGGGGTGTAATCCCAAACTTCTGGGAGGCACTGGGTTGGGGGAGGCTTCCATCTTGCAGCTGAAGCTGCTTGGGTTTGAACCTAAGACCTTCTGTGTACAAAGGGTGCTTTGCTCGTGTCACGGAGCTAAAGGCCGTTGCTCTGTTCTGTTAGTTCTGTTCTGTTTAGTTCTGTTGTTTGATTTGAAAGCATATGCAGTTGCTCTTTGCTGTCTCCAGCTGACAGACACACACACACACCCCAGCCACCTCCTTAAACTTTTATTTCTGAAACTGAAGGCAGGCTGGAGTGAAGCTGTTCTGACCTACCGTCCTGTGTTCACCAAAAATCAAAATTCTCTATTATTATTTTTTTTTAACAGAGCTCCCAAAATAGTAAGAAGCAATCCCTAAAAGATATGAATGATCAGTAATCTAAAATGGTAGGGCATTCAATTCAAGCGTGTTCCTTGTTTTTTTTATCATTGTGCACAGCCTTTCAAGCATATGAGCAATAAAGAAATGATAGAAAGGATGTTAAAAAAAAAATTAGGAAGAGCCTCCTAAGTGTGAGGACAGGCTAGTAATGCAAGAAGCTGCTCAGGATGATTCGGATGTCTCCTTTCTTGAGGTAAAAGAAGAAGAAGAAGAAAGGTTTGACAAGTACCAGTCCTGTCTACTGTGGGTACAGAATGTGCCTTACTTCAGGGAGTGGGTGGGCTGGGCTGGATGACCACACAGAAAACCCTTTAGAACTGGGTTCTGCAGTCTGCAATCCTAGACCCACAAATCTCCTTTAGACCAGTGTTCCCCAGATGTTTTTGGCCTACAACTCCCAGCATGCCCCAGCCAGTGTAGCTGGCTGGGGCATGCTGGGAGTTGTAGGCCAAAAACATCTGGGGACCCAAGGTTGGAGAACACTGCTTTAGACCAAAGTCAAAAGCCCCCCACAATCAGTCCAGATCTCTGGCAAGAGCAATCTCTCCCTCTTTTAACAGCCTGTGGATAGGGAGGGGGGGTTATCACTGGCATGTGGCCAACAGATTACCCCCTAGGGTGGGGCTCTCGCTCTCCAACCTTGGGTCCCCAGATGTTGCTGGCCTGTAGCTCCCAGCATACCCAGCCAGCATGGCTAATGGCAAGGGATTCTGGGAGCTGTAGACCAGCAGCAGCATCTGGGGACCCAAGGTTGGAGAGCCCTGCCCTAGGGAATACCGCCCCTGACAGGGGAAAAAAAAACATTGACTATCCATGCTTTTAAAAATATGATTCTATTGCTTCTCTGGCCTTGCAGGCATGGTGGGGTTTGTAGTTGTGGCAGCCTACGGACTTCACCGACTGAAGGAGAGGGGGAGCATGAAGATGTCCGTCCACCTGATTCACACTCGGGTAGCCGCCCAGGCCTGTGTGGTTGGAGCTGTAACTCTTGGTAAAGTGGCAGGGATGAGGGAGGCTGGGTGATCGGATAAGGGGTTTCTGTGGGCACAGGTACCTTGGGAGCAGCTGAGCTTGCAGCTTCAAGGTCTGGCTCAGAAGAGGCAGCCATACCTGCAGAATGCAGAGGCCCACGTGGTTTTCAGGTCTCCTGGAACCCATTCCAACGGTTGCTCTGAGGCCTTTGGGCCAGAATCATCCTCCTCCTCATTCTAGGCTGCCTTTCAGGGCAGGAGCCCTCCCAAGGTGCCTTTCAACAATCTCATCCCATATAGTAAAACCAATACAATGATAAAACAGCAGACATTCGTAAAAACAAAGAACAGCAGCAATAAAACATCTGGCCCAGACAATACTAAAATCTACAACATAATTGAAGCTATAAACCAGAACAGTCTAACATAATAAGGGGAAGGCTGGAGAAAGCAAACAAGTCTTTGGGGCTTTCCTAAAAGCTTGCAATGATGCGGGGGCCTGACAGAACCTGAATGGCAACTCATTCCAAGGTGTGGGGCCACTGTAAAAAGGCAGCTCTTGTACTTGCCCATCTAACTGCCCTCAAAGGTGAGCAAGTGGGAAAGGCCTCTGTTGCTGATCTTAACGTGTGGGCAGGTTGATATGTGTGAAGGCAGTCCTTCAACTTAGTAATTTGGTCCCAAACTGCTGAAGGCTTTAAAGGTCAAAATTAGCACTTTAAATTGGGCTCAGACACTCACTAGTAACCAGGGCAGCTGGCACAGTATAGGAGTTATATGCTCTATTCCTCGCCCCCACCAACACACTGGTGGCTACATTCTGCACCAGCTGAAGTTTCCAGACACTCTTCAAAGGCAACCCCACACACAATGCATTACAGTAGTCCAGCTTGTGTGTGACCAGTGCATGGATGACCAAGGCACGGTGCATCCTGTCAAGATAGGGCTGCAGCTGGCATACCAGCCTAAGCTGGTAAACACACTCATGGACAGGGATAACCTGACTTCAATAGTCTATGCTCTGGTTACCTCCAAGTTAGATTAGTGCAATGTGCTCTATGCAATTATGCTTGCAATCCAAGGTATTACTGTACTTCTAAGTAGACAAGCACAGGTATGCATTGTTGGGCCTATTAAGCATCTACACAGTTCTCTCCCACTGTAATCAATGGGGCTTCAATTTGGCCTACCTGTACCTATACTGATCGAAGGCATGCAGTCTAGCTCCCCCACCTCCTTTCACCCCTTAGCCTCTATAGAAGGGATGTTGAACCATGGGCCAAATTCCATTTCAGAGAAGCTCTTGGGGGACTGCTTTCCAGTGGTGGGCGGGGCTGAAGGCAAAGGGGTGGTGCCATAAGTACCAGTATAGTTTAGCTCAGTTTAGCCAGCTATGCTGGCTGGGGCATACTGGGAGTTGTACGCCAAAAACATCTGGGGACTCAAGGTTGGAGAACACTGGTTTAGTTTAAAGCTCTTACTGCCAGTAACTAAGCCTTAGGAGTGGCATTTCATAGATCATAGAGTTCATAGAATCATAGAAAAGTAAGAGTTGGAAGGGGCCTACCAGGCCATCAAGTCCAACCACCCGCTCAATGCAGGAATCCAGGTCAAGGCATCCCTGACAGATGGCGGTCCAGCTGCACCTTGAATGCCTCCAGAGTGGGAGAGCCCACCACCTCCCTAGGTAGTTGGTTCCATTGTCTTATTGCTCTGACAGGAAAATTTTCCTGATGTTTAGGTGGAATCTGGGTTCCTGTAACTTGAGCCCATTATTCCGTGTCCTGCAAACTGGGACGACCGAGAAGAGATCCTGGCCCTCCTCTGTGTGACAACCCTTCAAGTACTGGAAGAGTGCGATCATATCTCCCCTCAGTCTCCTCTTCTGAAGGCTAAACATGCCCAGTTCTTTCAGTCTCTCCTCATAGGGTCTTCTTTGTTCATCCTTGTTGCCCTCCTCTGAACCCTCTCCAGTTTGTCTACGTCCTTCTTAAAGTGTGGTGCCCAGAACTGGACGCAGTACTCAAGATGAGGCCTAACCAGTGCAGAGTAAAGGGGAATTATCACTTCACGCGATTTGGACACTATACTTCTATTAATGCAGCCCAAAATAGCATTTGCCTTCTTTGCAGCCACATCGCATTGGCTGGTGCCTGTGTCTTTTCAACACCAGGTAAAGACCTTTATCCTCCCAGGCCTTTTAGCCCTTCAGCTTTTTGAAGAAGAAAAACTATATTAGTGCTTTTTAGATCTTTACATTGCTGCTGGATTTTACTTTGGTTTTATTCTGTTGTTTTAAACTTGTTTAGGTTTTTACAGTATTTTTTATTTTTTATATTGTATGGTTTTAAGCTTTATTTTGTGGCAATTGTAACTTTAAAGTGGTAACTTGCTTGCGTAAATGGGCCATCACCAATTCATCACCAGAGGCAGAGTTCTAACTGCCCGATCAAGCGATACCTATGCTATGGATCAGGCCTAACCTTCCATGTTAAGCTTCCTGGAGACTGTTCTTCTTGGTCTCTACAGCCCAAGAGCGCAGAGAGTGTCTCTCTGAGTACATTCAGCATATATCTAGCTTAGGAGAATGCATTTCCTAAACTATGGAAGCCAACGGGTCTGAGCAGCTGCCAGGCTATCGGAGCCACATGCTTGTTCCTCTGGTTCCATAACAGCAGTGGGTAAAGATATGTTGCCGTACACAGCCCTTGAACCGGAGAGCAGAACCTGCTTCTGCTTGGCTACAAGGTAGAAGAATTGTAGTTTTACCTAGAAGCCAGAGGGGCAGGAGCCAGGACTGGTTTTGGCTGTGTAGATTTTATTACAATTCTGCAATCTGGCCCAGGGCTGCACGAAGATGGTATTGGGCATAGAATCCTGAAAATTTCGGCAGGTTTCTAGCCCGTAAAGGTGGATGTTTGGAAAGGGGAAAACTAGAAAACAAGATGGTAGACCCACAGGGCTTATAAGGTGCAGGTATGCCGGCCTACAGTGCCATGGATAGTTAATTGCTTCTTGTGACAAGCAAAAGCAGTATTATACAAAATTCTGATAAGAGACAAAGAGCACTGCATTTTCTACAGGCCACTTTCTGATGCCCTCTTTTGCACTCTCAGGCACAGTTTACAGTATGTACAAAGACCACTTCCCGAAACAGAAATAGATGGGACGTCGATGACATTGATTTGCCTCTTCTCATTGAGTGGATTTGAAGACCCATGTGGCAACTTCAGCAGGGTGGGAGATCATTTGGTTTGCTGTTGCAGAAGAAATACCTGCTGCAGTCTCAACAGCTCACTGATACAGCTTGTTTTCCTAAAATCTATTGTGATGTGTAGTTTGTGTGTGTGTAAGTTTTATTAAGAAGTAACAGAGGCACCTTATGGAAAGAGGGCTGGAAAAGACCCTCAAGGAATCAAGTAGAATCATAGAATCACAGAAAAGTAGAGTTGGAAGGGGTCTACAAGGCCATCGAGTCCAACCCCCTGCTCAATGTAGGAATCCAGGTCAAAGCATCCCTGACAGATGTAGTTATCCTGTCTTTGGGCAGGGGGATAATACTCTCTCGAAAGCAGGTGTGCAGAACTTTTCAGCTGGAGGGTCGAACTCGGTTTCAGAAAAGCTCTCAGGGACCACATTCCAGTGGTCGGCATGGCTGAAGGTGAGTCAGGGCCAAACCCCACAAAATACTACCATATTTTAGCTTAAGGCTCTTACTGCCAGTAACTAAGCCTTAGGGAAGGCACTTCAACCTTTTAGAATGGGGGGAAATGGCACAGAAGCCAGGAAACCACCAAATGATTGGTGGTTGAGGGAAAGGGTGTGGGGAAGGGGGCGTGGCCTTCTAGGGAATCCCTTCTGGGGATTTGGCCCCTGGGGCTGAGGTTCTGCGCCACTGCTCTAAAGCATCCCTAACAGGTGCCTGGCCAACCATTCAGTCTCCTCTCACATCCTTCTTTAATCAAACTGTCAATCAAGTCCAAAACTCTCTTCTCCATCAGTGATCAGTGCCCTGCTGCTTGAAGAAAAAAGAAAAAAAAACACCTCCAAATGCTACAAAATCTAAATAATAATAAAGCGTGCAAATTGAGCATGTGTGTACAAGAAGAACAATCACACTTTAAGCATTGCTTTGTCTAATTCTGACTACAGAAAATCATCCTTATGTAAACAATAATGCATCTCTGGCAGGACTTTTTTTTGGTGAAGTGTCTGTTGCATAGCTTTCATTTTAATTGCCTTTGTATCCAGGCACTTTTTCTGAATGCTCTACCTTGTACATAATGTAAGAGCAATATTACTCTCTATTGTCACTATTTTAAACATGATCTCAAAGTTCTCCCGCGTGAGAAGGCATTAAAATGCATGCATTTGGTAAGATGACTAGCATTATTCATTTGAATCTCCAGGCCTTCTGGGAATGTGATATTCAAGAGTAAGAAGAACAGGGCAAACTAATATAGGAAGAGAGGGTTGAGTAATTGCAGGTATGGAGCTGTGACACAGGGCAGCCAGATAGTCTGCAGGAATATAGATCCACAGCAAACTAGTGAAATGCCAAGGAAATAGCTAGATGAATAATAATAATAATAATAATAATAATAATAATAATAATAATAATAATAATAAAAAATCACTAGGTGTAAATAAAGAATCATGGGGGAAAGCCATAGTTCACTACTAGACTGTGTTTTGCAGTCAGGGGGTCCCAGGTTCAGTCCCTGATATATCTACCTAAAACCAGGATCTTGAGTAGCAGGTCTCAGAAAGGCTCTCTGAAGCCCCAGGGAGCTGCTGTAATCGTCTGACTAAGTAAGAGGCAGTTTTGTATGGTATGCTTTGGTCTCTGCCAAATTCTTCTCATATGGGAGAGATCACTAGCAAAACTCAAGAACAGGGACACTTGGAAATGGACATGTGGGTTTTCTAGTATATCTTTGGGGAGGTGAGGAAGCATACTGCTGACTCAGCTGCAAAAAGCTTTGACAAAAAGCAGACAACACATGCCCAATTTGTAGCTCTCTCTCTCTCTCTCTCTCTCTCTCCCTCCCTCCCTCTCTCTCTCCTCTCTCTCTCCCTCTCTCTCTCTCTCACACACACACACAAATAAATGGGACAGGAACCAAGAGCTAGACCAGAATGGCTTTATTAGAAGATGTGAAAAATATTTATTCTCCTTACACCCCTCCCTCCATGCCCCAAACCCAATCAAACACACAAAGTCAAACTTCAGATTGTTGGCAGCAACACAGGGAGGGAGGGAGGGTGGGCCCTTAACAGACCTTGCACAGGAGGGCAGCGTATGTTACCTCACCGAGAAATTAAAAGGCCAAATTTTGGGCTGGGTTCTTCTCTCTCTCCATTGCCCAAACAAGAACTGGTCTGTCCTGGTAGCATGGAATCACGGGTGGGCTAGGAAACCACAGCTCAGTTTGAATGAAAAATATTAAATTTCCCAAGAATCTTTGGTCAGCTCTGCTGATGCTGCTTGAGAAGAAATGGTTGCAGAAGTTAAAAAGCCAACCCATGCAACAGCTACTTTATTGGGGAAAGAGCTTCGCTGTAGGAAGCCAAGAGGACTCAAGCATCAAATCTCTCAAGAGACTGCGATCTACTCACAGAAGCAGGTTCTGGGATGGTACAATGCATATTTGACAATTTGAAGTTTGTCCAGGAGGATCACCAGGGGGCAGGAGTTGTGCCCTTACAATGCAACAGTTATGGCTAAAAGCTGCCTTGGCCATGTGACAGCAGCATCAAGAACGAGTGAGTTTTGCCTGTCCACTGGGGAATGGGAACTGATCCAGCATAATCACATGGGGTAGTTCAGCACCACATCCTGTTTGGCCAGTTCCAGCAACATAGGATCATCGAAGAACTTGCTGATGCTCACGTCCTCACTTAGCCCCTGGAGAAAAACAACGGGATGGTAAGCATTAGGTTAGGAGAGAGCACTGGAGGGAACAGTGTGTGTGTGTTATTGTAAGGCGAGAATTGCAGAAGCCAGGAGAGATCAAAGTGGCCTCTGCTTTAAGCCTTACCTTCCTGCGCCTGGTCTTGATCATAAACTCTCTGGCCAGATGGGGGGCTGGCTGTGGCTCAAGAGGTCGAATCACGATGCTCTTGTCCAAGGGGTCACCTGGCACAATCTGGAAAGTAGGGAACACAGTGTGTGGTAAAGAATCTTGTATTCTTGAGCCAGCTTGGACACAGAGAATCCACTAGTGCAGTGTTCTCCAACCTTGGGTCCCCAAATGTTTTTGGTTATGCTGGCTGGGGCATGCTGGGAGTTGTAGGCCAGAAACATCTGGGGGCCCAAGCTTGGAGAACACTGATCTAGAGGGGCTACTATGAAATCAGGGCTGTAACAGTGTGTCCAGGCCACAGAAAGCGCCCCACTTTTGCCAGCTTCTCAACGGCCATTAAGAAGTCAGGAGAAAAGGGGTGGGGCAGGCCAAGCAGGACTTTTATGGCCAGGGAAGTAAGATCTTTAGAGCTCCACAGAATTCTTTGCCCCTCTCCCATGACTAGCAAAAGTGGAATAAATTTCTGCAAAAAAGCAGAATTTACGCAAAATAAGCAAACATGCCCATTTGTTTAGCTTGTATATTCAGGACACAGAATTGGGCTTTACTTGGCACAGAATATGGGGTACTTGGAAGCAGAATGCAGATTATTTGGGGGGGGGGTAAAGTGGGACCCCTGAAGGAGCAGATTAGTTGTAAGCTCTGTCTGCCACACATAGCAATTGCACTTCCTGCTGTTGGAACAGGAAAAGCCTGCCTTTGAATGATCTGAGTAAATGGCAGGCTGCAAGTTTGAATGCAAGTTTGAGAAATCTGGAGTGCTGGCCTATTCTGCTACCTGCTGACAAGCCTTCCATGACACTTACTTGCCAGTGGTGGAAGACGGAGAGCGAGAATGCTTGTCCCTGTGTGTGTGTCCTGAGGTCTGTCTCAAATCCAAATGAGTCAATAGCTGGGATGAAGGCTTTGATGGTGTACAGAGGGGAACCTGGGATTGGTGCATCTTGGGTGACATGGCCTCTATAAAAGAACAAAATACTTTAATTTCCTCGTTTGCTTGCCTGAGTGCAAGCAAACTTTTATGCTATTTTTATTGTATTGTGTTCTGTGAACTGTTGTGAACCGCCCAGAGCTTCGGCTATTGGGCGGTATTGAAATGAAATAAACAACAACAGCAGGTGTCCCCTCTCAATGTCAACTCAGCATACAAAAAATAGCAGCACCAACTCCCCCTCTCCCTGGTAATGTCTAGCACCACCAGCTCCAAAACTGGGGTGGGTTGGGGAGTGGGCAACTTTAACCTTGAGGAGCGAAGGGATGGAAGGCAATGTGCCCCAAAAGGTGCGTTAAAAATATTTAAAATAAATAAAAACAAGAATTCTCCTGCACCACCTTCTGATCATCTTCATTGCTCTATGTAAAGTGAGAAAATGGCACACTGTTGGGGCAGTGAGTCCTGTGCAGTAGTAGGCAAATGCCTTTCCAAAAAGCAATTCACACTCAGGGCCATCACTAAGTCATTGTGGTGGAGGAAACTGATGGGCAAAAGCTAACGCAGCTGGTGACGTTGCCGAGGAATGCAAGTTTCCCTGTCGACCTTGCTATTTCTCCATTCTTTTCCCAGTCAAACTAAGCAATTATGCTGGGAAATAGTTAATGAGGTAGAGCTAAAAGATGTTGCCATTACCAGTTCTTCTTTACCAGTTCAGACAAGGGAGGGCAACCCCACCTCTTTGCAAAAGAAGTTAAATCACTTTTGCTACTTTTCAGTGTGTGTGTGTGTGTGTGTGTGTGCGTGCGTGCGCGCGCGCGCACACACACACACACACACACACACACACAGAGACTGGGTTTAGACAGCACAATAACCCTCACTCAAGGGTTGAATATGGGTTGAGTGTGCATTGTCACTAAACTGTGGGCAGTTGTTGAAACGTGGGTTATCATGTTTGAACACAGCCATGACGACAAACCATGGTTTGTTAACCATGAAAAATCCATGAAGAGAACCCATGGTTTGTTGCTCGGTTGCGAACTGTGGGTTGTTTCTGGTTAACAAACCATGGTTTGTTAGCGTGGCTGTGTTCAAACAAGCGACATATGCATTTATGCCTGCTTGTTTGGGTTACATATGGGGTTCATGCTTGCATATGTCCCTGTCAAAAAACATGGACAGCCCTGTCAAGAAACCCTTTTTGAAAAGAACTGGAATTTTGACAGCTAGCTTTCAAAGCTCTGTGCTCCCATAAAACGGGGCGGCTCGTACTTTTCCACTTTCCTGAGCACCTAAAATCTTGGGACAGGGTGGGAAAATGCAAGGAACTTGACAAGAGTCAGGTCCAAAAAAACCCCCTTGAGGATCTCGCTGCAAAGGTGGTGAACTAGTGGCCACCCCCTTTTCACAAGCAAAGATCACTTGCAGCTTTGGTTGCTCTTGACAGCTCGGCTTTTGACAGCTGTCAAGAGAAATCAAAGTCAAAAATAAAACTGTTTGCAGCCTCTCTGGGTTAATGCCCATTGGGTGCCTGCTGTGCTTTGACAGCAGACACCTCCCAGGACATTGCCCAGGAGGTGGCAATGGCTTGCCATTTCGGACCCGCACACGTGCGCAGTTGTGCAAGTCCAACAAAAAAAAAATAATTTAAAAAATGTTCAAAAGAAGTTGTGCAAATTTCCTGCGCTGAAGAAAAAAGGGAGGGGTGATGAACCAGTGACAGCCCCTCCAATGTGCCACTTGGGCACTCTGAAGGGCCTGTCACTAGGTGTCAAATCGGAGATCGCTTTTCAAGACCCGCCCCCCCAAAGCAGAGGAAGCGGGGGGGAAAGCAACAGCGAGCACAAACAGGTTCATGATCGTGGCAGGGAGGGCAGACAAGACGGGTCCTGCCATGGGGTCCCCTGGGATCCCCACGGGGGAAGGAGGGGGACAACCCACGGTGAGTCTGATTGCCTGTCAGGCGCGCCATGGGTTGTTTCACTCAGGGTGGCTTACTCACAGGTTGGGTTGTCGTGACGTGTGAATTCACCCACAGAGAGAAAAATAACAAATGCTGTTTTAAACTTTTTTTCTTTTTTTTTTGCAAACGGGGGTGGGTTGTGCGATCTTTCTTTGCCTGCATAAAGAACAGGTAACGGCAACATCTTTTAGCTCCACCTCATTTACTGTTTTCCAGCATAATTGCTTAGTTTGCCTGAAAAAGGAATGGAAAAATACCAAGCTTGAAAACTGTGTGTGTGTGCTGACAGTGTGTGTGTGTGTGTGTGTGTGTGTGTGTATATACACACACACACACACACACACACACACACACACATACAGACATGTGCTGAGAGATTTCAGAATACAGGCCCCCAAGAACATCCCTAAATTAGGATTACTTCTAACCTCGGCTTAAAACTAAACTAAACACAGCAACTAAAGGGTTAATGAGCATGGCTGCCACTTACCTACGCCTGGCCAGGACTGTGTACACTGCAGACACGCAGTCAGCAGGGGCCTGGACCTCCACAAAGTAATATGGCTCCATTAATCGTGGAGTGGCCTGAGGAAAAACAGAGAACCCCCACATAGTCGTGTTCAGCTTTCACTTAACATTCCTAGCACATTCCACATCAGCGTAAAGTTCTCAATCCTTGGCCCCAGATGTTTCCCCACCTGTTTCATCTCTCCTTTCTCACTCCACCAATAACAATTCCAGACCTCTATATCCCTCAGAAAGATCACAACAGCCATGCATCCTAGTCAAATGTTATCTCTCGTCCACTACTGCATTCTTAACAAATAAGATTTGTTAACAAGATTTTAAATCAGAAGCCAAAAGTGAGCTAGACATGATGAAAACAAGTCCCTGGATAATTTGCGCTGCTTTACACCTTACACTTATTGCAGAGAAGCACCTATCAATGGCGATGGACAAGACCATCAATGGCTACTAGCCATGATGGCTATATACAGCGCCTTGCAGAAGTATTCACCCTCCATTGACTTCTCCACATTGTGGTGTGTTACTACCTGGAATTGAAATGGATGTAACTGGCACTGTTACCACTTGATGTACACAAGATACTCAACACCGTGAAGGTGCAAAATATTTTCACTGTGGCACAAAAGTTAAGTAAACAAAAACAAATTGGCACTTGGTTGCATAAGTATTCACCCCCCTGAGTAGAAGCACCTTTGCAATTACAGAACAAAATGTAAGCACAAAATGTGGAAAAGTCATGGGAGTGTATGTGTGAATACTTCTGCAAGGTATTACCTTCAGTATCAGAGGCACTATGCCTCTCAATACCATTTGCTGGGTAACATGAGGGGGAGGGTGCTGTGGTGCTCATGTTCATGCTTTGGGGCTCCCCACAGGCAGCTGGCTGGCCACTGCAGGAACAGAACCTTGGGACTGGATAGGTCTGTTCCAGCAGCTTTTCTTATGTTCTTACATAGGAAGCTGTCTGATACCGTCAGACCCAGTGGTTTGCCCACCTAGCTCGGTACTGCCCACGCTGACTGGCAGCAGTTCTCCAGGGTCTAAGGCAGTGTTCTCCAACCTTGGGTCTCCAGATGTTTTTGGCCTACAACTCCCAGCATGCTGGGAGTTGGGTTCCCAGATGTTTTTGGCCTACAACTCCCAGCATGCTGGGAGTTGTAGGCCAAAAACATCTGGGAACCCAAGGTTGGAGAACACTGATCTAAGGTGAGGGTCGTTCCCAGTCCCACATGGAGACGTCAGGAATTGAACCTGGGACCTTCTGCATGCAAAGCGTGTGCTCTGCCATTGAGCCATGGCCTCTTCCTTTAGTCACCTTTGATTACTCTTATTTAAGAAATTTCTATACTGCCCTTCAAAATCAGATTTCAGGGTGATTTACAACTAAAATAAAACACTAAAAGCACATTGATACAAAAATACAATCAAAAGCATCGAACACAGCAGTTAAAAACAGCAATAAAAATAATCTAAAAGCAATAAAAATAATCCCCTTTAAAGGGATGTTTAAAAATCTATGACCGGAGTGGAGAGCCTGCAGCCCTCCAGATGTTGTTGGGACTCCAACTCCCATCAACCCCAAACAGCACAGCCAATGGTCAAGAGTGATGGGAAATGTAGTCCAACATCTGGAAGGCCACAGATTCCCATCCTTGGTCGAGGAGAACAAAATGATATTTGCCTGGCACCAAAAAGATACTATGTTAGGACTGTTGGGCATTGGTGTCATGCTAGAGGTGCGCCTGGCACCCACTCTGTATTCTTTTAGGTGCCAGGTGAAAACCTTTTTATTTGCCCAATATTTTAATGGTTGATTTTTTAATTCATTTTTATTATTCTACTGTACCTCTGGACTGATTCTTTTGGGCTGCTTGGTTTTATTGTGTGATTTTATATTGCTGTCCATTTTATTTTATGTTCTTTTGTTTTTAAGATGACTGTTTGTATCCTTTTTCTCTTTGTAAACCGCCCAGGGAGCCTTTTGGTTGACAGGCAGTGAACAAATATACTAAATAAATAATAAATAAATGCTACAGGGCAATTCTTACCATGAGGAAGGCAGAGTATACCACCCGGCGGGCTGTTGGGATGATCTGCCCACCTCCCCGATGCAATGGTTCCTGGGCAATCACAGCATCCAGGATCTTGAACTTCACATTGCGGATCACTGAGGCAAAAGTAAGCATAGAACACGGTCAGAGATACAGGGCTTGTGCATACAACCAAGCACACTGAGAATACTGATTCAGAATGGCTTGCCAAGCCAACATTCACATAGGCATGGCATGGCAGGAGACTTTACCCACATACCTCTCCTTGATATTTTGGATTATTCTCAGCCTCTACCTGAACAACAAACAAGCTGCCATAATGGAAGGACTTATTATCAGAGGATAATTGATTATGGCCTATATGACACAACTAGTTATTGCGCAGTAACACCTGCATTTGCTTCATCCTCTGATTTGTTTGTGTGTTCAAGAGTGGTGGTGAAATAGTTTTCAATGACTTCTAGCAAGATCAGGACCTTTGGAGTCATAAAAGGAATCATAGACAAAACAGCAGGAGATCCTTTCTGCTAGGCATAGTTCATAGTTTCCTAGAGAAACTCAGCAATCTGGGGAATAAGCTAAGGGGATGCTGTTGAAACACCCTGGAATTGTTGTCATTTCAGATGCATTAGGATGCAAACATCTCACCTTGTGTAGAAAATATGCCTGGAATAGAAAGAGTTTGAAAATCCCCAAGACAGGGTTCACCTTTTTAGATCTTTTACTTACACTCATCACAGAGGGGCCCTTCCCTGGTTCCCCATTGGAAGCCCTGCACAATACTGTCCTTCACAGACCCCAAAAGGGTTTTGTCAACCTGTAAAGAAAAAAAAACCCATAGATGCAGCAATAGAAGTAACAGTAACAGCAGGGAGAAGTTAAGTCTCTTTGTCTGTAAACTGGAATACACAGCACCAAAGCTCCCTCCGTAAAGACAGGGGAGAGGGGTGAAACGCAGCCATGAGACCAACTCAGAGTCCCCATAGCAGTTAGGACAGTGTTCTCCAACCTTGGGTCCCCAGATGTTTTTGGCCTACAACTCCCAGCATGCCCCAGTCAGCTATGCTATGCTGGCTGGGGCATGCTGGGAGTTGTAGGCCAAAAACATCTGGGGACCCAAGGTTGGAGAACACTGAGTTAGGAGATGGAGCTAAATGTCCCATTGGCGCTCTACAGCTCCAATCTTCTTCCTTCTTCACAACTATCTGCCCTACCAGGTAGGGCAGAACAGGGGACCTGTATCCTTTCACTGTGTAGGCAGGGGAAAGACTGGCTTCAGAGAGGAAGTGTGAGGTGCCTCTTACTCTGAGGCAAGCCAAGTCTTTCTTCAAAAGAGCCTGCCCCCCTAGTGGGTGGAGTGGAGAGCATTTCTACTGTTCTAGACCACTACAAGCGGGGGGGGGGGATCTGAAATACAGGTTTTATCAAGTCATGTGAATGTCTTTGTTTCAATCTCCATGAGCATCATTTGCTTTATTTATTTTAGGATCATAGGATTCAAAATTCTTGGATATGAAATGATCACTACAGGTTCAAAACTAGCCAAAGCTTCTTCTTCAGAGTCCTTACCTCTGAGGGGAGGGTGTCATCCACCAAGATGTTTGGTCCAGTAGCATCTGGCCCAAAGGCCCAGATAGAACGGGCAGCCAGCAAATCCCAGTCATACTTGGTCTGGAAAAACTCACCCAACTTTTTCCTAATGAGGGAGGGAGGGAGGGAGATTGATTACAAGTACAGAAGTGGGGGGGGGGGGGCAGGGCTTCTAGCCGAATGGAGTAGGACGGATACTGAGAGAACTCCGGTTGGAAAAGATATGAAAGAATAAATCTCCCCTGAAATAATAAGGATCCTGTGAGTAACATTCTTCATTCAAACTTGAATATGGCAAAGGGCTGTGTTTTTTTTAAAAAAAATTTTTTTTTAAAAGAGGAACTGTTTTGTAAACTTTCTTTCATATTTCTGGGCTGGTTGCCAAATGTCCAGAGATCGTAAATATAAAATTCCATCGGTCTGGGAGAGAAAGAAAACCCATCCTAGTGATATCAGAGTGTCATGGCTGGATAGGGTACAGCTTGAAGAAGAAATTAATTCTAAAAACAACACGGAGATAAAAAAAGATAAGATCAGCCGTAGTGCTGAATCACTTAGAGCAGGAAGTGCTCGTACAATCCCGGAAATTCCATCTCAGCAGAAGGTGGGATCTGCTGTTCCTGTAGGTTTGATCAGATTGAACTGAAATTGATTGACTTGCAAGATCGGGAACGCAGATCTAACATATGCCTTCGCGGGTTTCCAGAACAGAGTGGTGAAACTTCTAAAAGTTTGAAAGATAGAGTGCTTGAATGGCTAAAGAGCCTTGCTCCTGGTATTACATGGGAGCAAGAGGATATTGAAAGGATCCATAGAGTCACTTTCAAAAGAGGAGGAATGAGTCCCAGAGACATTGTTATAAAATTTACATACTACAATAAGAAGGAGTTTTTTATGGGTGCAATCAGGCAAATTCCGGGACAATTGATGTTTTTTTCAACACCAGTCCAAGTTTTCAACGATTTGTGTGCTCAAACGATAAATTGGCGGCGGAGTGTGAAACCCTGCACAGCGACTTTGAAGAAAAATGGGATTTCTTACACTTGGGGTTACCCAGTTTTTTAAAGATTTTTTATTGGAAAAAAATTCTACAAGATAGCATCTTTGGAGCAAGGCATGCAGTTGCTGCAAGAATTGGGCTTACAGGGAGAAGATGGAGCAGTTGGACAAGGAATGCCTGGCCCGGTCAGATTCACAGATATACAAGAAACCCTTGGTGCAGTTGGAGGAAAGGACAAATAACTTTTCTTTTGTCTCTTATTCTTTTATTAAATCTTTCTCTTTCTCTCTCTTTAATTATTACTTTTTTTCCTCTTTTTAATTCTATTTTATTTTATTTTATGTTTTTTTGTTTGTTTTTTTCCTGCTCGGCTGAAGAAAAGGGGAGACAGTGGTTTTTTGTTGTTGTTGTTGTTGTTGTTTTGTTTTGGTAAAAAGAGACCGGAAGGAAGTAAATGATTGGAGTTCGTAGGCGGAAGTCTCAACCTCCCCCCCCTTCAAAGGCTCCAGAAGCTGTGTGCGGGGTGATTATCCCTGGGATAAGAGAGGGGGGAATGGAATTAAATGTGTGGGTGGGGAGTGGGGGGTTGTGGTGATATTTATGTTTAAGCACAGGGACCAAAGTTTGTTGAGCAACAATAAAATAAGATGGACCCTAAGTTAAGAGTTTCAACGTTGAATGTCAAAGGTCTGGGATCTATTCTGAAAAGAAGACGGATTGAAGCACTTCTAAATAAAGATAAGGCGGACATAATATTTCTACAAGAAACACATCAATCAAAAGAGGGAGTAAACGAACTTAAACTAAGATGGTCTATGATATACGAGAAAGCATATGGTTCCACCAAGTCAAGAGGTGTGGCAATTATTATTTCTAAAAAATGTGGTTTTATTGTGAGTAAAGTTAAAAAGGATACTAGGGGGAGATATATAATGGTATATGGGGCATTAGGAGGGGAAGAATATATATTAGTTAATGTATATGCCCCAAATGTAAATCAAGCAGAATTTTACCAAGAAGTATTAAAGGAAATGGGTTCAAAACAAAATGAGTTAGTTATTATAGCTGGTGATTTCAACATGGTGATGGACAAAAAGATAGATAGATCTAATCCCACTGTAGAAGAGAGGGAAAATAATATAACGGCATTAAATACGGTAATTAACAAAGAGGGAATGGTAGATGTATGGAGGGGTGTAAAAGGAGATGGAAGAAGTTATACATATTATTCACCTGTCACAAAGAATTTTTCTAGGATTGACTATATATTTGTTTCTAAAAATCTGATTTCAAGAGTAATGAACACGGAAATTGGTATTATAAAAGTGTCGGATCATGCAATACATAATATGGATGTTAAGATAAATAAGGATTACCGGTATAAAGAAGCTAAAAGATGGAGGCTGAGCGGTAATATTTTCCAGTACAAACATATAAGAGACAAGATAGAGAAGGAATTAAGAGAGATTTGGGAGATTAATGATACAGGAGTTTGTAGCGATGCAGTAGTTTGGGACACAATGAAAGCTGTTATGAGGGGCATTAGTATAAGAGAAGCATGTATATTAAGGAAACAACAGGAGGCATTTAATAAAAAGCTTGAAGAAGAGATAAGGGAGTTAGAAGCAAAATTTTTAAAGGAAAGGGGAAAGCAGATTTATGCAGAACTACAAGCTAAGAGGAAAGAGTTAGAAAACAAAGATATTGAAAGGACACAGAGAAATTTGATTTATATGAAAAGAGCTTACTTTGAAAATAGTAACAAGAATTCTAAAATAGCTAGATCCACACAAAAAAAACGGGGAAAAAATATAGTTGGAATAATAAAGGATAAAAAAGGGAAAGGACATAATTTGATGAAGGAAAAATTAAAAAAATTTCAAGAATTTTATTCAGAATTATATAAAGCAGGAATAGGTGAGGAAGATAGGATTAAAGAATATATTGAAAAACATATGAAAATGAGAATACAAGAAGAAGATAGAGAGACGATGGAGCAACCATTCTCAGATTTGGAGATAGATTTTGCTATAAATAAATCAAAAGAGGGCAAGACCCCAGGAGTAGATGGATTAGGGGTGGAATATTACAAGGTTTTTAAACATATGTTAATTCCAAGGTTGAAGTTATTATATAATAATATAATGGAAGGGGGAGAAATTCCCCCCTCATGGAAACAATCTATGATTATAGTAATTCCAAAACCAGGAAAGGATTTAACAGAACCAGATTCATATAGACCCATTTCGTTAATAAATCAAGACGCACAATTATTTACTGCAATACTAGCGAGACGAATGAATAGGTTTATGAGTAAATATGTAGGGGTGGACCAATGCGGATTTATTGCAGATCGACAAATGGCCGACTTAACTAGAAGAGTATTAAATATAATATATAGTATAAAGAAAAATAATGTTAAAGCGGGTGTATTAGCATTAGATATTTTCAAGGCTTTTGACTGCATGGAATGGCCTACATTAAAAATGATAATAAAAAATATGGGGTTTGGAGCAAGATTTAAAGGAGTAATTAATCAATTATATGCCCATAATATTACAAATGTAGTGGTAAATGATGGTATTACGGAACAAATTTCCTTAGACCGAGGAACTAGACAAGGATGTCCCCTTTCCCTATTTTGTTTGCATTAGTGATGGAAATACTAGCAAATGTAGTAAGAGAAGATAGAAATATTATAGGGATGGGGGTTGGAGATCAAATTAAAATAAATCTATTTGCAGATGATACTTTATTAACAATTAAAAATCCAATTGAAACAATGGATAGGTTGGAGAACCACTTGAAAGAATTTGGAGAAATAACTGGGCTTCAGATGAATTGGGGTAAATCCAAGATTTTATTGTTTAATTATAGTAAAAAAGAGGAGAGTGAAATGTTAAAGAAAAATATAACATTAAAATTACAAATGTAATTAAATATTTAGGAATAGAAATTACACAAGATATTGATAAAGTAGGAGAACAAAATTTTAGAAAGTTAAAGACAGAGGTTAAAAATAAATAGAGGAGTATAAAAAAATTGGACTTTCTTGGTTTGGTAGAATTGCGTTGGTAAAAATGAAGGTATTGCCTAAAATAAACTTTTTGTTTAGGATGTTACCAGTAAAGATTACAGAAAAAGAAATTAAAGATTGGCAATCAATTATTAATGAATATTGTAATGGAAGGAAAAGATCAAGGATTAATAAATATAGTTGGTATAAAGCACAAAAAATAGGTGGTTTAGGTCTTCCTAATATAAAGTGGTATTATTTAGCCAACCAAGTAAGACATATTTTGGACATTATAGCAGGGAAAGACAAAATGTGGTTAGAATTAGAATCACGAGAATTAGGAAACATGATGGTGAATATATTATTTAAGAAAAATATAAATAATATTATAAAAGGACTAGAAAATCCCTTTTTGAGGAGTATGTTAGAGAGTTGGAATAGCACAAGGAAAATTTTTACACCAGAGGTATCCCCGTTAACTCCGGTAGTGGTCATGGAGGACTTTCCAGAAAATGTAAGACATATAGAAGCTATATTAAGGAGAAAAAAGGTGATTAAATTAATGGATTGGGTGGAAAAATTGAAGACTAGAGAACATATAATAGAAATAGTAGGAAGAGAGAGAATATCATGGTTAAATTCAATGCAATTGGAACTGTGGTTAAAGAAGTGGAGGACAAGAATGGACAGCGAAAGAGAACTAACCAATTTTGAAAAGATAGTTTTGACTAGAGAAGCTATAGAAGGTAATGTTTCAACAAGAGGCACAACAAAGGCTTTATATACGATGTTACAAAAAGAAGAGCATAAAGATTCTCTTAAAGTGTTATGGGATAAAGAATTTGATGAGGAAATATCGAAACAAAGTTGGAAAAATATTTGGGACAGACGTATTGTAAGAGTTATGTCAACTAGGATAAAAGAGAACTTTTATAAAGTTGTATGGAGATGGTATTTAACTCCAGTAAGATTAAATCGGATAGATAAAAATTGCTCCACATTGTGTTGGAGAGGATGTAATGTAAAAGGTACGTATGCCCACATGTGGTGGAGCTGTAAAAATGTTCTGGAATTTTGGCAGAAAGTATTTGCAGAAATATCAGAAATAATTGGAATGGAATTAGAAGTCTGCCCCAAATTAGCATTGTTAACAATTACAGAAAAGTTAGTTTGTTTAAAAAATACAAAAGAATTGATTGTGAATTTGTTAACAGCAGCAAAATTAATGATAGCTAGGAATTGGAAGGTTCAACATGTGTTTTCAATTACTGAATGGTATAAAGAGGTATGGGATATCGCGTTAAATGATAAATTAACTTGTAATATTAAGTGTCAAAAAGGACAATTGGAGAAAAACACCTTTGTGAACATTTGGGGTAAATTTTTGGATTATGTGTTGGTGAAGGGGAACAAACCTTGTCAAGATTTGTTATATTTTTGGAATATAGAATAATATCTTGTATATATACATAAAATTTTTTTGGGGGGGGAGAAATATAACTTGGTCCCAAGAGGTGGGGGAGTGCACAATGTTTATGTTGTATCTTTTGTTGTTGTATTCATTAGTAGCTGTAAGATGTGAAAAATTAAAAATTAAAAAAAAAAAAAAAAAAAGTACAGAAGTGAGGGGGCCCAAAGGTCAGCCATCTTAACCTTCCTGCCCAACCCTGAATTCCAGCTTAAATCATCTCTAGATTCTTCCCATAAACATTTCTTAGGGAAGACTGCACTACTTCCCTTGGTAACTTGACTATAACTCCCACAATTTTTGAAGTATGAAAGTGTTTTCTATGGCTGCAATGTTTAATTAGTTAATTGGTTAATCAACTAAAAACCTTTATATCAATTAAAAAGGTGTCCTTGATTAATCAAGTAACAGATTTTTAAAGACTCAACTATTTTCTGTACAAGTACCTTCTGTGTGCTGGCCCACAGGCCTATCTTCGTTATGATTTGTGCATTAGCAGGTTTCATACAGTGATGCTACACTTAAAACACGCATAGCGGTGGCCTCTGGACACAACCACATTTGTTTAAATACAGTCAGTGAATTAAAAAAAAACCTGTTTACTTCCGCATATAAGGTATTCCAAACCGTAGTAGATGGGCCACAAGGAAGCTGCAGTGGCAGAGGAATGCGGCAACCTTGATGTCGCACTGTGTAGAGTTGGCCTGCCAAGTCAAGTGCTTCGGAGTGGGGGGAGTGGGGAAGGATACCTACCCCAAGCACTCTCCCACAATGTCAACTCTTCAGCAAGCTTCATACCTGTTCCATGTTATTTGTACAACTTCATTCTCAATGTCTTCAGCCAGACCTTTCTCTAGAGGCTCAGCAATCATTGTGATCTTGTTCCTGAACAGAAATACAAATGTCAGCTGGGAAAGACAAAGAAGAGATGAAGGAAGGTTTTCTAGAACAAAAGGCAACTCTGTAACTTCATTCTGAAGCTTGTTCCACTGGGAAACTGCTACTAAAATCAGGAATTTAACCTCTCTGCTAGTTTGAGATCACTGCTTCTTGTACTGCCCTTGGTGGTGTTGCCCTGCTTCTACTTGAGACCGTTTAGAGCAGGGGTGGGAAACCTGCAGACCTCAGCCTAATTTCAAAAGCCTAACTGTAAGTGATCAGTTCAGACCTCTGTCAAGACTCATCTTTCCCTCCTCTGACAGCCTTCTCATGGGGAGGGAGAGAAAAGTGGGTGGCCGACGGATTTCCCCTGAGAGAATGCAGCCATCAACGGAAGATAGGTTCCCACCCCTGCTTTACAGAAGTGTCTGGATATCCTCTCTTAACTGTCTTCTCTCTAGGGGTTCAGGGGTTCTTTTTTGGGAAGGTCCTACCCAACAGGCCCCATCTTGCTCTACTGTATCTCCCGTTTCTGGACTTTAGTGTAGAAGGAGCCAAGTAATTCAAAATAACAACTGAGAGCAAGAAGGACCTGTAGACATTAAACAATGCCTACATGGCCAGTCTACTTCCCTTCTAGGCATTATATAGGCAACACCTTCCTTGGCACCTGCCCTACACCTTCTAATTTTATTTTTTTAATGTTCTTACTGGCAACTGGGATTCCTTCAAAGTGAAGTGAGGCTCTCCAGCCACTGCCATCTCCTAATTTCCCATGAATGTCTCCGAGTCACACATGGGGTTCAAAGACATTCTTAGGAAATGAAGATGGCGGGCGGCGGGCTGCAGCCAGACACTTTCCTCAACCACCAAGAAAGAAAGAAAGGCCGCTGTCACTGCTGTCTGGTAAGCTGTGGGAGCTACAGAGATCAGTGGGGTGCTAGGAAGGGCAGCAGCAGGCCTGTGTCTGGGCAGGCAGCAGGGAGGGGGCTAGAGAGGTCAGTGGGAAGCCAGTAGGGGGCTGAGGGACTGAGTTAGGAGCAACCTGGAAAGGGGGGTTGTGCGCTCGAATGCCTCCATGGATGGGAGCTCCATGAGTGTGAGAAACAGAGAGGGAAAGAGAAAGAGTTTAGGGGTGATCCAGAGGGGGTTGGGGTAGGAGGGATCCTAAAAAGAGAGTGAATGTGTCTTTTCATGTGCTTACAAGTGAGGAGGAAGAGAGGTGCGCGTGGTGGGGAGAGAGCGTGAGCGTGTGTCTGGGTGGTGATCCAGAGTGAGAAAGAAAAAGAGTCTGGGAGAATGAGTTGGCTGGCAGAGGGGGTGGAAAGGAAGAAAAAGTTTGCCTTCTGTGAAATCTGTTTCTGTGGGTTCAAAGGTTTTGTGTGTTGGGGCTCAGAACCCCCCTCTGCCTTATACCCAGTTTTTTTGGGCAGGCTCCTTGTCCTTAGTGACTATCCACACTTCCCATGGCAGCCATTTTGTGGTGGTGCCCTGGACAGTTTCTCAAACTGCCAAATGTGTCCATGGGCCCAAAAAAGTTGAAGACCCCGTTATATATCTTTTTTTTGCATCCGGAAAAACACCTATGGCAACACTTAGAAAACACCCTGACGCATAGAAGAACGTGAACAGTTTGCTGAATGAGGACACATCTGCCACAGGGAGGGATTTAAAATGGCTTCCATGTCATTCCCCTTCCCAGTTCACCTGAAGACTTTTAAACATGGCATAACCAACTGGATGAGCTATCACATTCAAGGATTGGCCAGTCGACTGCTGAATACTCCTTTCCCACCTCAAACAGCAGTTATCCAGTACAAGATAGGATTTAGGGCTTTTTTGTGGCAGCATCACATTCATGGCTCACATTTTAAGATTCTCAAAGATCTTACTTCTTATTGGGTGTCTCAGCAAAACACTTCAAGGAAGATGTTTCCACAACTGTCTCACAGAATGTGACAACAGGATCAGCTACCTTTGAAAAAGAAAATAGGAAAATAGAGCTGGCAATTTGGTCATGGGCCAACAACCCAACCTCTCTTGTGGAATTCAAATGGGATGAAGACAAAAATTTTGGCTAGAATATGCACTCACCAAGTCAACATTAGAGGCAGAGTTAGAAAAGAAATGCCTTTTGTACCTTAATATCAATCTCCGAGTACATTTTCCGCAGGTCATGCATTACACAGTCAAGATATAGTTCGCCTGTTCCCAAGATCACGTGTTCCCCAGATTCTTCCACCTGGAGGCACATGCACAGGATGAAACTTAACAAAACGAACAGAATTCTGAACTTTACATGGACTGCAGTAGCAGCAGAAATGTGTAGTAGAATACAGAGTCTCAATAGCTAAACTGAACAATCCTGGTCAGCAGCAGCATAAATTTGAGTACTGGATTGCTGGGGACAAACAACAAATATAACAGCCACCATTTTCAAGTGTGGGAGAAACCAAGCCCTGAGAAGCACAGCCTGGCCCAGAAATGGCAATCGTCAGCTGATAATATGCATCGACGACAGAATCAGATCACAGGAAACACATGCCAAGTAGTACATTCAAATTTAATACACTCAGCTCTACAGCCCAACAGTAAGCTTTTCCGTCATTATTTTTATTTATTTATTTATTATATTTATACCCCGCCTTTTTTCCTGCAAGGAACCCAAGGCGGCTTACATAGCCCTCCCCCTCCTCCCCCTCTCCATTTTATCCTCACAACAACCCTGTGAGGTAGGTTAGGCTGAGAGTCAGTGACTGGCCCAAATTCACCCAGTGAGTTTCATGGCCGAGTGGGGACTAGAACCCGGATCAACCGAGTCCCAGTCCAACACTCTCACCACTATACCACACTGGCTCTCAGTTAACATTAATTGCCATGTTAACTACATCTACAGGCAAACATACAGAGAATGCCCCAATTGCTTGCCTTTCAATACAGCAGATGTATCAGTTGTGCATCTTAGCAGAGTACTACCAAAAATCCATGCAAATCCACCTGTCATTCTTGCCTTGACTCAGGCTTCAGGTTCATTTGTCACTGGAGCACATTCTAAAGTTGCACTGGTTTTTAACCTCATCACAGAAATAAGGTTTTCTGATTGTAACATTTCCCTGTTGGGGCAGAATTCTATACCTTCCAATGTGGCTAAGGAAAGTGACAATCTGCTTCCACACTCTTCAACTGCTCCCATTTCCTACTGCCACCCCACCCTAGCCCCCTGAAGTTGGGTTGGGGTTCACACACCTTGGTAGTGAGAGAGGGGTAGCTTTTATTGACCTTCCGCAGGCCATCCAGCATCTTGGGTAGCTCAGAAGGATTTACAGGTTCCACAGCTATTTTGATGACAGACGTGGTGTTGAACTTCAAGGGACGGAATATCTGAGCCTGAAACCAAACAAGAACATATTATTATTAATCAAATTTGCATCCCACCTTTCCTCCAAAGAGCTCTTGGCAGCAGTCATGGGGTTATAAACAGATTATTCTTACAGCAGCCTAACCTGCCTCCCAAGGCTAAGTCAGAAATTTTCAAACTATGGTCTCCCCTTAGGGCAAGGGGGAGGAACCTTGGCCCTCCAGATGTCGGACTACAACTCCCATCACCCCTTGCACATTGGCCATCCTGGCTGGGACTGATGAGCAACTCTGATGAGTTACTTTTAAGGGGGATCTTGAGTTCCGGACATCTGGAGGGCCAAGGCTCCCCAACCCTGACTTAGGGTGTGTGGAACACCTAGAGCCCAGAGTTCGAGGGAGAGAGAAGATCTTAAAGCATGTGTGCATGTAGGCGCATGCGCCTTCCTCTTCCCTCCAGGGAAGACCTGGGTGGCTTGAATGCCACCTGTCAGAGGACCTTCCCTGATCCACACTGGACCCTCATCTCCTCTCATCCCAAAACTGGGAAGGAAAATTGCTGACCTGTAACTGAAGTTCTTTGAGTGGTTGTCTGTGTAGCCACACGAATGGGAAAACATGTGACCATGCAGAGCATCTTTAGAACAGACTAGATCTAGAAACCTGACTCTTCTGGAAGAAGGCTCCATCACCCCCAGATCCAGAGTGCATGCCCAAAGGGACAGATCCCATATCTTTCTGCTCAGTTCAAAAACTGCTGCAGCAAAAACCAATACTGATCTGCAGCAGGGATCGGGAGGATTGTGCAGCTGCACAAGTGACCACTCAAAGTGAAGAGTGGAAACTGCTATTGGTACAAAAAATGCCTAAGGTGGCCAGGTAAAAAACTATATTGCATATCCCAAACGAATGATGGTGAGAACCCAATGGCCCACCGTGATCGAGTGCCATGTGGCTAGATGTTGGCAGTGACAGAACAGGAAGGGTGATATGGCTTATTGGGGCAAAATGGAGTCAAAGGCTCAATTTCAAGTACACTGGGGATTTGAAGTGGCTTGTGGCAGATCTATAGTTCAATACTGGAACTACCTCCTAGAGGTGAAAATGTAACTGCAATGTTAGGAGGAAGAAGGCAGTTTCATGTTCTTGTGCCAAGTTGCGTTATGAGAGTGAAGAGCCCTAAAAGATGCCCAGGGAACTTGTTCTGCACTAGAGTTTCTGAAACCTTTACATCATGTGTGTTTTGAATCAAAAGAAGTCTTCCCCAAAGGGGAGTTCTTCAATATGGGAATACACTTCTGTGATAAGTTACAAGGATCAGAGTCAGGTATAGCAAAGGAGGACACTGGCAATGGCCTTGAACCACAATTGGCTAGATCAGTGTTCTCCAACCTTGGATCCCCAGATGTTTTTGGCCTACAACTCCCAGCATGCCCCAGCCAGCGCATGCTGGGAGCTGTAGGCCAAAAACATCTGGGGACCCAAGGTTGGAGAACACTGGGCTAGATGATGGGTGCTGTTGATCTGTTGCTTTGTGAGACAGATCAGATCCTGGTTTCATGTGATGGTTAAGCATCCAAGCTGGTGTGTGAGGAGAGGTGGCGGCAAGGGAGGAGGAGAAATGTGCAGGCCAGAGCCTCAATCTCAGCTTAATAAACCATGGTTTATTAAAAGGGGCATGGGAATGCCTGTTCATAAGTTGCACACAAAAAAAGGTTCCACCATTATAGGTCTCAAAATTCTACTGCTTATAAAAATTATACCTGTTGTGCTAATAACCTGCAATTTGGCATCCAAGATCTAACTGATGAGGTCTGCAATTGTGCACAATTTCAATCCAATCCTATATAAATTGGCACAGTTACAGCAAGTTAAAAAGTCCTGAAAACTGACACATTTGTCCTTTTTACTTCAAGCTGCACCTTGGCATAACATTGTTTTTTCTTCAAACTTTAGGTAAATTTACTAGAAAGCAGATTCAAATACATTGGGAAGAGGGTAAGATTGCGAATACTGCAATTATAAATCTCCTTTTCAAAAACCAGGAAAATTCAATGATAAAAAAAACCCTGCCAGTTTAAGACCAGAGTTAAAGCTATCTCATGTTGGCTCAAGCTCCACAAAGCCAGAAAATTAGAAATTAAGGCTGATGCCTTAACTGACGTGCCCTGTGATCAGTGATGATGTTGTGCAATGTCACAAATTGTGCTTGCTTACAACTTATCCTCCATACACCCACACTTTTTCTTGGTCAGAAAAGATGCCTCACGTTGTCCCGGTCCTGTATTGCCTTATGAAGCATGGACAGGTTGCTTACCTGTAACTGTAGTTCTTCGAGTGGTCATCTGTGCATTCACACACATATGGGTTCTCTGCGCCTGCGCTGAGATCGTTCGGGAAACTTCTAAAGCTGAGGTGAATTGGGCGGGAGCCCCTCCCCCCGCGCGTGTCCCTTAGCGCGGCTCCCGCCCATCTCCTCAGTTCCCTGAGACCGCCTATTGCGACCGTCGGGACCGAGGATAACATTGCAAACGTTTGATACCATAAAAAGAAAATACGAACTCGGCATACACTTCGATATCGAGTAGGATAGTTAAAAACGGTGTCCCAACCCATTCCCTTTTGGTATCCATCGAACTCGATGAAGACACCGAGCGGGGAAGGAGGGCGGGTTGTGTGAATGCACAGATGACCACTCGAAGAACTACAGTTACAGGTAAGCAACCTGTCCTTCTTCTTCGTGGTCTCTGTGCATCACACACATATGGGTAGATTAGCAAGCTGACTTACCGGAGGTGGGTCGGTGTCGGTAGTCAGATGGTGACCGAAGACAGGACCGCTCTGCCGAATGCGTTCTGCTCTCTGGCTCGAACATCGAGGCGGTAATGCTGGATGAAAGTAGAGGGGGTAGACCAGGTCGCCGCCCTACATAAGTCCAGTAAAGGAATGCCTTTTCCGAAGGCTGTCGAGGTCGATAGCGCCCTGGTTGAGTGGGCTATTACGGACCCTGGTAGAGAACGTCCAGCTAATTGGTAGGCAAGTTCGATAGTGTCTACTATCCAAGAGGATAGCCTTTGCTTGGATACAGAGAGGCCCGATTTTGGGGGGCCGTAGCACACAAAAAGTTGATTGGTCTTCCTTATCGATTCCGTACGGGCTTTGTAGAATAGTAGGGCCCGTCGGACGTCGAGGCTGTGCATCGACCTCTCAATCGTTGACGATGGGGACGGAAAGAACGTTGGTAGAATAATGTCCTGTCCTAGGTGAAATTCTGACACCATCTTCGGTAAGAAAGTTATGTCATGTCTTAGGACGACTTTATCTTTGTGGAAGGTTGTGTAAGGTGGGTCCACTCGGAGAGCGTGCAGCTCACTCACTCTTCTTGCCGAAGTAATCGCTATTAAGAATAGTGTTTTGAACGATACCAGTCGCAGGTCTGCTTTAGCCATGGGCTCGAACGGTGGCTTTGTCAGAGCATTCAGGACCAAGGGTAAATCCCAACCTGGGACTATGTTGCGGACTGGAGGTCGAAGATTTTTAAGCCCCTTCAAAAATTGCTTGATCAATGGATGTACGAATAAGGACGTCCCCGTTGAGGCAGTTCTATGCGCTATCAGAGCTGCTAGATAGACTTTGATTGATGAGAATTTCAGGCCACGGGTCATTAGTGAGTGTAGGAAATCGAGAACGGTCGAGATCGAGCAAGTCATTGGGTCTTTGCCTAAAGGTGAGACGAAATTAAGAAAGGCAGTCCATTTCCTGGCGTAGGAGAGCCTTGTGGAAGGCTTCCTCGCTGCTAAGAGGATCTCCTTCACCGCGTCCGATAGGTCTGTATCCGCTGCTATCTGATTCTCCAGGCCATTAGGTTTAGAGAACGTAGGTTGGGGTGAAACACTTTGCCTTTGTGTTGTGTTAGTAGATTGTCTTGTAGTGGTAATGGGAGATAATCTCCCTGTGAGAGGTTGAGAAGGTGCGCAAACCAAGGTTGACGCGGCCACCGCGGGCATACTAGGATGCAATTGGTTCCGTCCCGAGCTATCTTGGCGATCACACGTGTAAGAAGTGGGATTGGGGGGAATAGGTAGTAGAAGTCGCCGCTCCAGGTCATCAGGAAAGCATCGGTGATCGAATTCGGGTCCGAGGCTGCCCTGCTGCAGAACATGGGGCATCTTGTGTTTTCGCTGGTGGCGAATAGGTCTATCCTCAGATGACCCCAGCGTTGGAACAGTGAGTTGGTCACCTTCCTGTCCAGCGTCCATTCGTGCGATTGCATCGACACGCGACTCAAAGTGTCTGCAAGTACATTGGACTTTCCTGCGATGTGGATCGCTACAAAGGACATCCCTCGAAGCAGAGCCCATTCGTAGAGCTGCATGGTCAGTCTTGTGAGGCGCGTCGATCTCGTGCCGCCCTGTTTGTTTATGTACGCGACCACCGTAGTGTTGTCGGTCACGACTTGGATGTGGCAGTTCGAGAGATATTGCTCTAGGGCTTGTAGTGCTTTCCAAACGGCCATCAGTTCTAGCCAGTTGATGTGCTTGGCGGCTTGTGTTGACGTCCATGTGCCTTGCACGACGTGATCGCCTGAGTGGGCCCCCCATCCCAGCAACGATGCATCCGTTGTTAATATGCGGTTCGGTGTCGGAGACTGGAACGGTATGCCCGCGTTCAGGTTCGACTCCTGTTGCCACCACCTCAAGGACTCTCTTACGGCTCGAGGAAGATATAGTCGGACGGATGGTTTGTCTTTCTCTGGTTTGAACTCCTTGATGAACCATGTCTGAAGAGGTCGCATGCGAAGTCTCGCATATCGTACGACCGCAATTGTTGAGGCCATATGTCCTAGTAAGCGTTGAATCGTATGAGCGGAGCATATTGGCTGCTTCGAAATTCTTTTTGCGAGTGTCTTTACTTGACGCACTCTGTCGCTTGGTAGATAAGCCCGACCTTCGAAGGTGTTTAGTTTCGCGCCGATGTACTGTATCTCCCTTACGGGTTGAAGGACCGATTTCTCCACGTTCAGGCAGAGTCCCAGGTCTTCTAGGAGGTACAGGGTTTCTTCCAGTGCGTGCTGGAGCTCCCGTTTTGATTGAGCCACTAATAGCCAGTCGTCTAGATACAGGAAGACGGTGATGCCTCTCGCCCGAAGATTCGCACAGACCACAGCCATACACTTCGTGAACACCCTCGGCGCGGTGGAAAGTCCGAATGGAAGAACTACGAACTGGAAGGTGTCGTCTCCCACTCGGAACCGAAGGTATTTTTGGGTGTCCTCGTGGATGGCGACGTGGAAGTACGCGTCCTTGAGGTCGATGGATGCAAACCAATCGTTCCTCTGAAGTAGTGGGAGGAGCGACTGGAGTGTGACCATACGAAATCTCTTTGGTGGGATAAAGAGATTCACCGTGCGAAGGTCCAGGATCGGTCTGAGTCCTCCTCCTTTTTTCTTTACGATGAAGTACCTGGAGTACAGGCCGTCCTCCAAGCTCTGTGCGGGAACCGGTTGTATTGCTCCTTTCTGCAGGAGGTTTGACACCTCTTCTAGGAGCACTCGATTTGGACGGGTGGTCTTGATCCCGAGGAAAGGAGGGAGGACTCTGAACTCGATCCTGTATCCGTGCTCTATTATGCTCAACACCCATCGATCCGTCGTGATGGTCCTCCAGGACCGGAGGTGTTGGTGGAGCCGGGAGCCGAAGAGAGGTGCATGAGGTGGTGGAGACGAGGCAATCGGTCTGCTGGTGTTGAGAGCAGGCTGGACTGGAGGAGACAAGTCGGTCGGGCCGGTGACGGAGTCAAAGGCGCCGTCGAGTGAAGTCGCCCCCCCTCCGCGAGCCCCTCGAGCGCTGTTGAGGGTACGAGCGTTGCGGTGCCTGAGGTTGTGGGGCTTGAGGCCGACGATTCCCACCCCGATATTGTCCAGCTGGTTGATACTGTGAGGAGGGGTATGGGAATCGGGACCATCGTCTCGGCCTGAATTGCTGAGATGGGGGCTGGCGGACAAGTCCCATCTTCTTGGCCGTCGCTAGAGCCTTTTGAGCGGAGTCGAGGGAGTCATCTGTGGTGGCGTTGAACAACCCTTCTCCGTCAAAAGGAAGGTCTTGTATCTTCGCTCTATCATCGGGAGTCAGATTGGTAGAGCGAAGCCAGGCGTGTCTCCTCAAAGCCACGGATCCGATCATCGACCTAGCGTGGCTATCGACCTGGTGGCGGGCAGTATTCATCTGTAAAGCGCCGATACTGGTTGCTTCCTTGATGTACTGTGCCGCCAGGTCCCTTTTGTCGTCCGGCAGATAATCACAGAGGTCTCCCAGCCTCTCTGTGATGAACATCTGGTATCTAGCTAGTAGCGCCTCATAGTTAGATACCTTCAGTCCGAGGGAAGACGAGGAATAGATCCTACGGCCGTAAGAATCTAATGTCTTACCCTCTTTGTCTGCCGGCGTTGTGTGCTGTCTTCCCCCACGAGACTGCGCTGACTTAACTATGAGCGAGTTCGGGGTCGGATGGGAAAACAGGAATTTAGCTCCCTCCTCCTGGATTCTGTACATCGACTCCAGCCTCTTAGCTGTTGGTTTCGTAGAGGCCGGAGTTTTCCAGGTCTCCTGCACCGTCTCCAGCAGTGTTGGCAGGAAAGGAAGGAGCAGGTGGTTGGACTGTGTAGACTTCAGGACCGCGTAGATGTCGTCCTTTGCTTTTCCCTTCGTGGTTTTTGCCTCCACTCCGAGAGCTGTCACCATCCGGCTGACGTGCTCTGAGAAGCTGCCCATGTCTTCCGAAGGGGAGATCGCTTCCTTGGATTCCACCCGTGCATCTGGTGAGGTGGAATGGGAGGAGGAGGCCACTGAGTCCGAGTCCGATACGTACGCCGATCCCGACGACGAACGAGTCGTGACGACAGGGGCGAGAATCGTCTGGGCAGTCGAGGTCGAGGCGGTCGGTTGGACTGCAGTCTCGACGGGTGCCCGGAATACGGTCGTACTCTGCCTTGGCGTAGGAGATCTAGACCTATGCCTGCGCTCTCGAGGTGGGGAGCGTCGGTGCCGGTAGTAATAATCGCGCCTTCTCCGGTCAGGTGAGTCTCGGGATCGTGATCTGTAGCTCCTAGATCTCGAGCCCGAATAATAGGAGCCCGACCACGATCTGTCATCACGGCGGTGGGAGTAGACGGATCGGGAGGCAGAATCTCTCGAGGGCGAATCGCGGCTTCGGTACCGAGGGGAACGTGATGGACCGTGCGCCCTCCGCTCTTCCCTAGCATATGCTGCTGGAGGCGAG
This sequence comes from Shinisaurus crocodilurus, assembly GCA_021292165.1. NCBI lineage: Eukaryota > Metazoa > Chordata > Lepidosauria > Squamata > Shinisauridae > Shinisaurus > Shinisaurus crocodilurus. The sequence continues at coordinate 265,213,106 of CM037877.1, read as the reverse complement.
AGACGTGGTGGAGGACCCCTCGAGCCCGAACGGGGTCGTTCCATCGGTGGCGAGGCCACAATTTCTCCCTCCGACAGGGAGGTGGTTATAGTCGGCGGTTGCTTTATTGGGGTTTTCTAACCCGATTCTCGATCTCGAGGAGACGTCGTCGAGATCGGAGGAGACTGGGGGGCAATCGGTCCCGTAGCTCGATCTCGAGCCCCAGTCATCGCCGACATTAGTAGAGCTGTACGCTCTGAGACCTTCATGGCAGCTGAGGTAGAAGGCTCAGCGTCCTTGCCAGGTTTGTCCTCCATTTTCTTTTTCAGGCGTTGTGCCTTATCTTTATGGGCCTTTTTCGCCAATTTCTTTGCCGCAGAAGTATCTTTTGCCGGCTTCTTGGCTGACTGGGATCCCCCAGGTCTCTCTTCCGGATCAGGCCCTTTAGCTGATAGAGACTGCTCCCACAGGAGAGCTCGCAGCTTAGTTTGGCGCTGTTTTCGGGCCTGTTTTGTAAAGGCCTGGCAGTCCTGGCAGGTCTCCATTTTATGGCCTTGCCCCAGGCAAAGCAAGCACAGCAGGTGCTTATCAGCGGGTGGGATTTTCGTCCCACACCGCTGGCATTTTCTAAAAGGTGCCTTCAGAGGCATAGTTAGAATTATAAAGAAGAGATTAGGAGATAGGTGGATGAGATCGGGGGAGAGATACGGGTATAGTAAGAGTTTTTTTGTAATAATTTTTTTTTTTTTTTTTTTTTTGAAAAAGGAGATAGATTAGTCGAAGAAAGAGGAAGAGAGAGAAGATTATGAAGTAAAAGGTGATAGGAAAGGCTAACTCAGCTGATAAACTACTCCGGAGAGAGGATAGAAGAACCCGACGACTACACGCAATGGCGGTCGAAGAGGAACTGAGGAGATGGGCGGGAGCCGCGCTAAGGGACACGCGCGGGGGGAGGGGCTCCCGCCCAATTCACCTCAGCTTTAGAAGTTTCCCGAACGATCTCAGCGCAGGCGCAGAGAACCCATATGTGTGTGATGCACAGAGACCACGAAGAAGAACTAGCCTTATTGCTAGAAGAGGACACACTCTCTCTCACTGTTTAACCCATCCTGTCAGCTACTGATGTAAGCAACAAACTGGCATGGGTCAACTCACAGGAGGATGAGATAGACTTAACTCTGGTCTTAAACCGGCAGGGTTTTTTCGCATTACATTTATAATAAACCATTTATAATAAACCATGATTTATTAAGATGGGAAGGTTATCTATGTAAGCACAAAAGCAAACTAGAAAAGCAAATTACCTAAAAAGCTTCAAACTCTTGCTCCACACAATACACAAACGCACACCAAAATGGTCAGCTGGGGCAGAGCATTTTACAAAATTAAGCTAATACCAGACAGGACAGAGGGATGCACAGGGAAGGAGTGTCATTGCACAAAACACCATCTTGGTCTACTACCAAGGACATGGATAATGCTGCTCTGGCACCTATTTCCACATTCTACAAGACAAGGAAAATGTTATTATCTGCTTTACCTCTTCATTGCCCCTAGGCTCAGTGATCGTGGCTGTCTTCACAATAGGCTGGTCCACTCCCTCGATAAGCACCCAGTTCCCAGCAGGGACCCTGTTGACCTCTATGTGGTACCTGAAATGGAATATACCTTAATGCATCTCCAGTAATCCTGTCCTTCACTGCAAGGAACTCCCGTAGGTTTTCACATACTTGCAGCTGTAACTACTTTTAAGGGGGATCCAGAGTTTTGCAGGAAGGTTAAACCAACTTGTTAACAATGCATTCACATGGATATAATTTCACTGTCTCTCTTCCAATTGGCAGCTAATGCTACAAAGTGAAAAAAGGATTATCTGTGTTTGAACTGCTTTAAGATCAGACTGCCATCAATTGAATGAACCCACTGACACAATTCTACCACTCTTGGCCTCCATCACTGGCTGTCAAAGTGCCAAAGTACTAAAGTACACAGGAAGAAGCCGGTGAACTTTCATTGTTAGTTGTGAAAAAACTGAATAAAAGTTGTGATATACTAGAGAAAGGTGAACTGGTGTGAGTGTACATGCAAAGAAGTCCTGTCATAGAATATAATTGGCACTGTGTGCCAAATTCAACACCCCAGGTATCTCAGCTTTCATTCACAATAAGCAAGCTTCTAGTCTTTTAAGTATGCAAAGTAAGGCTCAATTGTGTGTAATAGATTGTGAAACCTCAGGAGGCTGTGAATCAGGGTGCAGAGGATCTAGGATGTTCAGCATCCTATATACCAACTCAGTTCTCGCCATGATCAGATGCAGAATCTGCACAGCAGTCAGCATACATAACCATGCATAATGCATAAGACTGTTTTTCTTTTGGCAAAACTTGTATTACCTTTTGGTTTGCTCAGCACAGCCCTGCCCAGACCTCCAGCTGCTCCCTCAACCTGCCCCCCAAATACTCAAGCAACTAAAAGTTTGACTCCAGAAGAAGCCTTCATGTCTTCTTCCACCTTAAAAAAAAAGTGAAGTTCCCCAATCCAAGGAACACATTGTGCCCCGTTTTCCATAACTGACTTCTGCGTGTATTTGCTTTTTGTGTAATCGTTTAGCTAGCTTTCTCTAGGCAAGAGTCAATGGAAAGCATCTATGGGGCCAGAAACTGTGCTGGTCACTAATGCATCACAGTCCCTGTAAACTCTGCAGGTATTTTCAGAAACAGCAAGATCCTAGACTGTGTGTTGGGTTTCACATTACACCTGCAACCCCACAAATGAAGGATACAAAGCAGTGATCCTGGGGTAAAGCCTTTCCCAGAAGCACCTACCTTGCTACAGAGATCCAGAGGCGCCCCACGGTGCAAATCTGTGAGTCCTCTTCATCTTCCAGGGTGTAGTTTTCTCCAAGGACCTTGACGGGCTGCCCTGCATGGATGGTCCCACTCAGCACCCTGCCAAAGGCATGGAACTGGACCCCGTCATCTGTGCTGTACATCTTCGTGGTGTGGCACATTAGTGGACCCTTTGCAAAGGAAAGGTTTGGCAAAAATCAGCATTTGTGCAAAGTACACCCATGATATATAACTAGTTTAGACACAGGCAAACAACTGTGAAAATAGCAGTCGCAGTTCAGAGGAAGAGCAGCTGCTTTGCAGATCTGATTCCTGGCATTCTGAATCACTGAATCCCAAAACTGCAGTCCGAGGGGCTTTGAAGGCTCATTGGTGACAGTCAAGGCTGACAGCACTGGGTTAAATGGACATTTAATCTAATTCCATAAAAGGCACTTCATTATATTGGTGCATTACAACATATTCTGAGTTGGTGAAGCTGTCACTGCGTTCTCCAAAGAAATCTAGTAACTGTAGCTTCATAAAGATGCCACGAGTGGTTCTGTGACATACACAAAACAAACTAGACAGGATGGTGGCAGCCACATTTGTTGTTCACGAGTCTGCCCTCTTCGCATATAGAATGTGGGGTATGTCTGATCTTATTCAAAGGGGCACAGGTTGAGAGGAGTGGAACACCACCACACAGCCCATTGCCCAATCTCTCCCCCCCCAGCCCACCTCCAATACTAGAAGTGATCCAGATTCAGAGAAAAATGCCTGGGAAGACAGACCTTGCAGATTCAGCTCCCATCAGCCTTCGATGTTAAAATTAAGAGCCCCCTCATCCCATCCCATCTGAATGGGGCAAAAACAAAAACAGAGAGCTTCAGCTATTGGGCGGTATAAAAATGTATTAAATAAATAAATAAAATAAATTAAAAACAACAACAGCCCAACTGTGGTTTCTGCTGCCATGCCTAGTTTGACGTACAGATACCTTGAGAGAACTAAACATTCCATTCCTGGGGGCAGCCCACAACCATCAAAACTGCAGTGAAGTTGGTGTGCAGACTCTTCTCCGCCCATCAAGCCTCCTCTGCTGCCTATTTTTTCCTGTCCACCAGCAGCAGGCTTGGGGGATTGACTAATAAAATCCCATGTTTGTTGTTGATAACTGAAGTGTTCCTGGTCAATCTTGACACAGATCTTTTTAAGGACTGCTTTGCATATAGAGGCAACATGGACACAGCTTAAAAAACCCCATAGGGCAGCAGTGGACATTGAGTGGAGAGTTGTTCACATAAAATACCTTGCCATGTAGGTTATATCTCTTCTACAGTGCTGGAGAGAAGTGCAAAGTCAAAACAAGTAGCTTGCACATTGCTGCTTCCAGGTAAGGCAAGGATTTAATACACACCTCCCTTTTCTTACTACCAAATGGAGCTCCTCCTCCATATCACCCAGGTCCTGCCGTGTAAGCCAGGCTGTTGTCATTTATAAATAAAAAGGAGTCAGACACAACTCTTACATCAGGGTCACATTCACTCATGGCCTCCCCGAGATCAGAGTCCACTCCGCCTGTGTAGGTGTGCTCGATCTTGGTCTTGGCTCCTGCTTTTGGGGAGGGGATATGCTGCACACACATATCCACAAAGCCTAGAAGAACAAAGCTGAGTGAGACAGCAACACAACAATTGAATAGACAAGATTTTCGGGGGGGGGGGGGGAGCTCATGCCAATTTCCAATATTCCACTGGATAGCAACTTCCTACATGCAAAGAACACTTTCCACATTAATCAATCCAAATCTCTACACATTCGAATTTGTTCTGGGGCAATCTTCCCCAACCTGGGGCCCTCCAAATGACTCCCACTGTCCTCATCTAGCATGGCCAACACTGAGAGGCACCAGGTTGGAGAAGGCTGTTCTACAGTGTGCTTTCTATTCATGCACGGTCCTGGCCAGGCCTGGTGGAGTTTGGTTTGTGCCAGGCAACAGCTGAGCGTCCACCCTGCAGAACACAACCAACACCTGTCTGCGCATTGCATGGCAATAAGGTTAAGGGCAGACAAACTGTTTTTTTCTGATCTTTCCCAAGTATTTATTGAATGGAGCTGGCAGTTTCTGCCATGGGGCACATAGATGCATCCTGCTCTCTTCCCCACTACCCCCAAGATGGGGCAGGAGAGAGAGGATTTTTAAGAGTTCTGCAGAGCTAATCATTCACACTAAAATAATAATACTTTAAAAAGGTCATCCACAGAAACTGAAGTGCAGCAGATTTAAAGACAGACAAAAGATAAACACCAATTCACACAGGTTATAACCTCCCCAGGGAAATATGTATGGCTTCATCACTGGTGGTTTTTAAGAAAACTCTGAAGATGTTTTCATTCCAATCTGTGCTTGCTGTGCTTGAAATTAGCTGCTACTGGTTTTACATTAATGTTTCAAATCAATGCTTAACTTGTAATTAATATTTTTATATGTTTTTAAACTTTAGGTAAGCTGCCTTGTGAAGGCAGTGGGCCCTGAAAGGAGGGGGTAACCACCTGCTGGGACTCACCGGATCAAGTCATCCTCCTTCTCATGCCAAAAACACCCAGGCAGAGAGGCAGCAGGCAGCTGGGTCTGAGTATAAAGTTAACAGGAAGCGCTGCCTGTGGACAGCTCGAGCTGATAAGGGAAATGTACCACAGCTGTAGGAAAAAGCAGTGCTGCGGTAGCAACAGCTGAGACTCATCAAACAGGGTGGTGATGGCAGGGAGAGCGAAATAAGAGAAGACAGGCTGGCAAAAGCTGCTCATGGGAGGGCAGACAATCACTGCCTAGGGCAGTGTTGGCTGGGGCATGCTGGGAGTTGTAGGCCAAAAACATCTGGGGACCCAAGGTTGGAGAACACTGGCCTAGGGAGACGCTGGAGGTTGCCTTGCCTGCAAGCACCGACCAGGCCTCCCTTTGCTTGGAGACCTGGAAATTCCCAGCTGGCAGTCACAGGAGGACCTCAGGCATGTCATAAACCTGGGCTTAGCCCCTCTCTTTGAGGCACCTGAAGAGGCCCACCCGCTGCCTTGCCTTGAGAGCTACTTCCCCAGAGAGGAACAACAGCCACTGAAGGCAGACCCGAGTGCCACCACCTGAATGGCCAGTCACATCTAAAGAGGAGGGGAGCACAGGCTCAGGGTTTAAGCCCATTAAGGACACAGTCATATGATGCATGTTTGGACAGAGAGCTCCCAGCATGCCCCAGCCAGCTAAGGGAGGGAAGGAGGTGTAATTCCGTACCCTAAGTTGTAAGTCTACATGCTTGCTAGTCCTCACTGCTGCAATTACAGGAAAACAATTACAATGAAAAGCTTACTATGCCTGCGGACTCCTGTAATTATGGAGGCCGGTGGGCTTAATGTGCCCCTACCAGGGGACCCCCACACAGAGGGTAATAAATCTTTGAATATGTAAGCAAAGAAACAAACATGGAACTCATTGCCACTGGTGTATGGTTCCCTCTAATATTCTTTTCCAGTCCTTATGATTCCATAAAAACTCACGAGTGTAAGAGCAGTGTAAGAGACCTCTGGCTATTGGGTGGTAGAGAAATGAAATAAATGACGGGAAATCAAGAAATACAGCCAGAGCATTCCCGGGATAATACACTCTTACTTTGACATTTTTATCACGTCCTTCCTTCAGGCGTACATAGTTCTCAGTCCCATTTTATTCTCACAACAACCCTGTGAGGTAGGTTAGGCTGAGAAAGACTGACTGGCCCAAGGTCATCAAGACACTGTGGTCACCAGGGGCAGGGCAGGAGGCATTCTTACTCACATTCCAATTGGGCCCCCTGACTTGTTCCCATATATGGAAATGGATACCATTCTCTCCTTTAGGAAAAAGCACTGCCCTTGGGGACACCTTCCTAGTGAGTGCAGAACTTGTGTGACCTCTCCTCACTGTCCCAATGGGGTTTTGGACCTGGGTGTCCACGGTCTGACTGCACTACCTGTCCTGAGTTAATTTCTCTGGAATTAAGAGAAACTTCTCATTCTAAACCACAATGCAGATTACCATTGCCACTTGGGGCTTTATCAAAATCCTGCAGTCACAGCTTAGCTCTATAGCAGTGTTCTCCAACCTTGGGTCCCCAGATGTTTTTGGCCTACAACTCCCAGCATGCCCCAGCCAGCTACGCAAAAACATCTGGGGACCCAAGGTTGGAGAACACTGTCAGTCATTCAGTGAGTGAACTGGGGTGGAGCCTTATCCGGTAAGTGGCTAAAAGGTTGGTTTATATATATATTTATATGCGTGCTGGGAGTTGTAGGCCAAAAACATCTGGGGACCCAAGGTTGGAGAACACTGCTCTATAGCAACCCTTTGGTTGAGATTGCTCAAGACCAGCAGTCTGGCAAGAAGATGGCCAGGTATGAATGACAAGGAGGACAATGAAGTTTACCTGTGAACTCCCCAAAAAATTTCTTGCAGACAAGCCTCAGGAGGGGGCGGATGTTGAGTTTCAGCTCTTCTTTGGTTAGGTGGATTCCCAGTTCATCCAGAGTGCGGGGCAGAGTGGTGTCGACATCCCCAACCACCTGTGGAAGAGGGAGGGATGTGAATGGGTGAAAGCTCTAAGCACTGCAGAAGAGATCTATGCTGGACATCATGGTGGGAAGTTACACTGGAAAATCTGAATTTAGCAGCACAAGCCCTTCTTCCATTCTCTTCCACGGAAAAGTTCTGCATGTGCACGCTCACATTTATTTTGGCTACATTCTCTCTCACAGCCTTCAACTTGAGTATTGCCTTTTCTGCTGTTACAGAATTCCCTTCCCAAGGAAGCTTGAAGTTCATTAAAAACATTTTCCGTGTTACATTCTGAACCACTTTTAAATTGGGTATGGCTTTTCAGTTGTATTAATATTGTTATCACTGCACTGTGCTTTAATGCGAGCAATAAACAGCTTTGAGCTACGTTTTAATTAAGTAATCACCTGATAGTTAACACAGAGAGAAGTTTACTAAGGCAGGACTATGAAGATAAACTCCTCTCTAAAACAGATCGATATCCTGCCTCCTGAAATGTTTGTTCATGTGAATGTAACAGGAGCCGAGCCTGCTTATGCCCACCCCTTCCCAGGATGCTTTTGCCCACCAAAGGATACTATGACTATTTGCACTGTAGGAAGAGAGCTTAGATAATTATTCCCACATGATTTCACTGAGCATGATCATTGGAAGAGGGATGAGGCAGCATTATGTATTCTCGAAGTGTGCATGAACAGTACAGATGTCAGGCATGCTGTCTTGTATACCCCCAAAAGAAGCATAGAATCATAGAGTTGGAAGGAAGTAATCTGGACTACAGCATCCATGAGAGATGGCCGCCCAGCCTCTGCTTAAATAACCCTAATGAAGGAGAGCCCACCACCTCCCAAGGCAGTCTGTTCCATTACGTTTCTCCTAACGCTTCCTGCAATTGTTGCTTCCCTGCAACTTCTACCCTCTGGAGCAGTGTTCTCCAACCTTGGGTCCCCAGATGTTTTTAGCCTACAACTCCCAGCATGCCCCAGCCAGCATAGCTGGGAGTTGTAGGCCAAAAACATCTGGGGACCCACGGTTGGAGAACACTGCCCTGGAACAACATAGAACATATGACAGCCCTTCGGGTATCTGGAGACTGCTGCTGTAGCTTTCCCTAGTCCAGTGATGGCGAACCTATGGCACGGGTGCCACAGCTGGCACGCAGGGACCTCTCTGTGGGCACTCGAGCCATTGGTCACCAGATCGCGAAAAGACTGTCCCCTTCTGCAAAACACTAATGATTTTGTTCTTTCTCACAGTGTGGAACAGAATGATTTTATTCTAGAATTCCTGTTACAGAATTCTTTTCTACATTGTTATCACATTTAAAAGATTTTGAAGAATGATGCACAGAGCATGGCTTGGATGTAAAGCCCTAACAGTTGCCCTGAGTGTTGCATGTGTTGCTCTCAAACTAACGGAGTATGAGTCAAGGTTTGACAAATTATCAGCATGCATGCAATAGCAAAAATCAATTGGTAATTGTGCAAAAGCATGCCCAATGCAAACTTTTACCTAATGCAGTGTTTGCAGTCCAAGACATAAAGTGTTTAAAATGTGTTAAGCACGTTTAGTTTTCTTGTTTATCTTGCTCATCCTAGTACAGGTTGACTTTTACTTTTACTAATCCGACACCTGTAGAAGCAGGGAAAGGACCCGGGGTAAAGCTTGCCCCATACAATTTCAGTCTGGCATATAATCATATTACAAGTTGAGAATCCCTTATCCAAAAATACATGTGCCTAATTATTTAAAAAGTTTGTATAAATTCCCTTCAGGCTATGTGTACAATGTAGTACTAAAATAATTTGTTGAGTTGATTTTTTTCCCAACAAAAAACTGTTTGTATCATTGAAAGCTCTGTTATTGTGTTTTTCTTTTAAGACAAAATATGTTAATTAGTTCGGACAACTGTATGAGTTGTTTTTCTAAAACTAAAACCTCAGTATTCAGGTTTAATTGCAGTGCTGGCACTTTGAAATAAGTAAGTTGGTTTTGTGTTGCAGTTTGGGCACTCAGGCTCCAAAAAGGTTCGCCCTCACTGCCCTAGTCTTTTCTTCTCCAGGGTAAATATACCCAGTACCTACTATTGCCTGCTTATAATCATATCAGCATGGCCTTTGACATATACACAGAAGCTTGTGTATTCTGTCTCCTTCTCGCACACATGCATATTCTCTTATTTAATGGGACTCTCCCTATTACACACCCAGAGCTGTACATACTGTGTTGCTAAAAAGTTACAATTCTGTGCTCAGGGAATCCAAATTCTGCCTCAAGAAAAGCCAATTTCAGCATTCTGTATAAATTATTCAAATTGTACAAATTTGCATAACCTCTTTTTTTTGCATAATTTACAATGGTTTCACTAATTATGGGAGAAGCAAATACACCGATCCCTTTCCCCACAACCGCCACCTTTCTGGCTTCTGAGAATTCAGCAGTCATTGCCTACATACTTTCAAACAGACCTTCATAGCCATAGCCATAAATGAGAGCCAGTGTGGCGTAGTGGTGAGAGTGTTGGACTGGGACTCGGGAGATCCGGGTTCTAGTCCCCGCTCAGCCATGAAACTCACTGGGTGACTTTGGGCCAGTCACTGCCTCTCAGCCTAACCTACCTCACAGGGTTGTTGTGAGGATAAAATGGAGAGGATTATGTAAGCCGCCTTGGGTTCCTTGCAGGAAAAAGGCGGGGTATAAATATAATAAATAAATAAATAAATAAAATTCTGTGCTTTTTCTGTGATCTCATGGAACTGTTGCACATCCAAATCTCTTTGCAATAAACTATAATAGACTGGGCCAGAGCCAGGGAGAACACATACACAAATCTCTCTCCCTCTCTGGAAAGGGAGGGATAAATTTCATCCCGTCCATCTTCCTTCTTGAAATTACCAAACTATTGTAAAAAGTCCACATGACCAAGATTCACAATCAGAGTTTGTGCATATATTCACCAGGGTGGATTTAGGTTTTTATTGGTATTATCTGTTTTTATAGTATTTTTCTTGAACATTCACCGCATTTTTCGCGCCATAAGACGCACCGGACCATAAGACGCACTTACCCTACAGCACGTAAAAAAATTTTTTTTTTAAAAAAATCAGCTGTTCCGTGGGGAATCAGCTGAGAGGCGGAGGCTTGCCCGCCCCACCCAGGAGCCCTCCGCTCTTCCCCGGACCAGCAAAGGAAAGTTAAAAAAATAAAAAAAAGTAAAATAATAATATTTTTTTTAAAAAATCAGCTGTTCCGTGGGGAATCAGCTGAGAGGCGGGGGCTTACCCCGCCCCACCCAGAAGCCCTCCGCTCTTCCCCGGACCAGCAAAGGAAAGTTATAAAAAAAAAAAAAGTAAATTAAAAAAAAAAAATCAGCTGAGAGGCGGGAGCTTGCCCCGCCCCACCCAGGAGCCCTCCGCTCTTCCCCAGACCAGCAAAGGAAAGTTTTTTTAAAAAAAAATATTAAAAAAAATTTAAAAAATTCAGCTGTTCCTCGGGGAATCAGCTGAGAGGCGGGGCTGCCCCGCCCCACCCAGGAGCACTCTGCTCTTCCCCAGACCAGCAAAGGAAAGTTTTTTTTAAAAAAAAAGCAAAAAAAAAAAAAAAAAAAAAAGCAGCACATTTTTTGTTCACAATATTCGCTCCATAAGATGCACAGACACTTCCCCCTATTTGGGGGGGGGGAGTGCGTCTTATGGAGCGAAAAATACGGTAGTTATTGCTTATGTATGGTATCGTGCATAGTTTTATATTGTTTTTATCTTGCATGCCACCTTGAGAGGGTCATTTTTAATAAAGAAAGAAAGGGGGGGGGGGAGAAGAGAGAGAAAATACCTGAGCCAGTATCTTGTAGAGAGGCTCAAGGATGAATTCCACAAAGCTTCTCTGGGAGCTGCTGGTCGGGGCCTTTTTAGTGAACTTTCTCCTGGAAAATACAAGGTGATGTGAAAAAGTTCAGCGAGCCTAATTAATAAGCCACCCCTGGTGGCCGTTTCTGGATGCTTAAGAAAATTTCTAACCAGATACAAACAAACAAAAAACAAGATACCTTTCATTCTCCCAACCATGAGGACTAGAAAATATGGGATAGATGAGAATAATTGCTACTAGAAATTCCGTTTTTTCCTTTTGTCCTTCATTGCTCTGGAGCATCAGATAACCAAACTCTGGGACTGGATACTGGGCAGCATGAAATCATACCTATTAAAATGTTTCCCTTGGGATTACTCAGTGGATGGGCTTTATTGCCATATTTGGGGTTTGGAAGCCCTTTTCCTGGAGCATGCAACTTGGCTTGCTTGCTTGCTAGAGTAATTAGGGATATATGTACAGTATTAGTCTACTTTTGGTCTGTGTCAGTATTGCATATGTTAATTCATCTTTTCCATCCCACTGCATTAATCTATGTTAATTTGAGGGTTGGGGGGAAGGTGCACGAAGAAATTATGCATTTTTATATGCAATTTAGTGTAAAATATGCATTTAATACACTGTTTGGAATGGTTTTCAAGCAAAAAAATCTATCACAAAATTTGGACAAATATGAAACTGGAAGGAAGAATGTGTTCCCACCTGCACATTAGTTTGGGAAGTGTGACTCAGGTCAGTTCACCTTGAAATGCAGACCAAACGAAATTCTCAAGCGTCATTAGAAATAATTCAGAGCCATTTCTTCAGCTCTCTGTGCAGGACATTATTATGTGGTTTAAACCAGGGGTGGGGAAAGGTCGCAGGTGGGAGACTGATGGGGACTTCTGCAGGCTGATGCCATTGGCCTGCCCCCGCCCATCCTGCCTTTCTTCCCTGCTGCGTGGAGAGAGCGACTTGGCTGGGCTGTGAAGGGCAGCTGCTCCTTCCGGCACCCGCTGGGTCCCCAGCTTTGGGTGGTGTGTAAACAGACTGGGCCAGCACCCGGGAGTCCACCGCCACCGAGTCCCCCGCTGCCCACATCCCTACTTGTATCTGGGAGTGGGGAAAAGTACACAGGAAAATCCCAGCTGTTATCTAAGATCACAGATTGGAGATAACAGCAGGGATGCCTCCAGGGGGCAAGGCTCAGAGGCCAAGCCGTCTCCTAGAGCAGAGCTCTCCAACCTGTGGGCTCCCCGATGTTGCTGGACTACAGCCCCCAGAATCCCTTGCCATTAGCCATGCTGGCTGGGGCATGCTGGGAGTTGTAGGCCAAAAACATCTGGGGACCCAAGGTTGGAGAACACTGTACTAGAGGAATCCCAGGAGGCTCCGCGGGCTGGATGGGGAACCTCCATTCGCCAGGTTAGGCCTGTGGGCTGGAGTTTCCCATCCCTGGACTCTAAACATTCACGATACGTCTTGACAGTGTTCCCCAGCCTAGTGCCCTCCAGATGTATTCGATTACAACTTCCATCATCCCCAGCCAGCATGGCCATTGGTGGCGCTGGCTAGAGATGACAAGAATTGTAGTCCAAAACATCCGGAAGGCACCAGGTTGGGAAAGGCCGCACTAGGGTGCACCTGTGTGAGTGATTTGCCTTGGAACAGGAGGTGGTCCAACATAGCCAGTGGTCATAACGAGTACGATTTGAGGGAGCTCCATGTCATGCAAGTGCAGTATCTAGAACATTGCTGCACTGGACAGAGTTCAAGGAGAGAAGTTGCCTGACCTCCTATCAGTCTTTTATCTCAGCATACGGATTTGGTACCTAAATATAATGCCTTCAATTTTTGGATGCTGAATTTACTTGGCCTAGGTAAAACTGCAACGGAAAAAGCCTACCAACAAGTAGACAATAAAAGACAGCCACTCCTTACGTCTTGGGGTTGAAGTAGATGTCTCCCCAAAGCCGCTTGGCAAACTCCTGGTAATTGATGTCTCCTGTAATGAACAGAAGGAAAATGGTTATCTCCTGTGCAGCTGGCCCTTTTGTGGGGCTGCTGTAACTTGATTTAAATCTCACAGTCAATTCAGAGAATCAGATTGAGAGCTTTATCTTCAACTATAGTTTGCTTTGAAGCTACATTATTCCTTTCACTTTGATCTTCACCTACCCAACTCAGCAAGTGAAGGAACAAACTGAGGCAAGGTTAGATTTGCCTCAGTAAAGGGTTCCTGTAGGAAGCGTGTGCACCATGCAAAGGGACCAACATAGCAAGATGTGGGAGATCAGTGTGGGCCTGATAGCATTAATATAGCACCTTAACTCATCCTTACAACCCCAAAAGCTAAGCCAACATTGCTATCCCCATATTGCACATGGAAATGGCTTGCTTGAGACCACTGAATGAGCTCATGGCAGGGGCAAGATTACAACGGGGGCCTTCCTGGTCCATAGCTCACTCCTTTTTAGCCACTAGCTTTCTTGTATGAAATGGAAGGAGCCAAGAAGAAGCTAAGTAAAGACAAAGGAGAAAATATAGGATTGGGGGTAAGAAAGTGCAGTGCTTCAAAAGTAAAGATTAGGATTGCCTAGGAAACCTACCATGCTGTTCCTCTTCAACAGGGCTCTCCAACCTTGGGTCCCCAGATGTTGCTGGACTACAGCTCCCAGAATCCCTTGCCATTAGCCATGCTGGCTGGGTATGCTGGGAGCTGTAGGCCAGCAACATCTGGGGACCTAAGGTTGGAGAGCCCTGCTCTACAAGCTACTGGATTCTAATTTGGAAAGCTTGTTAAACTCCTGCTGAGCAACCTGCTTTGGCAAGCAGAAACCTGATCTTTAAGACTTGCTTTTCTCTTTTTAAAAAATATACAGATTTGACTCTCAAAGGCAGCAAATCAAAGGGCAGCCAGTAGAGTTACTTTAAAAAGATTCCTGAGTAACAAAAGAGCAAAACCTTTCTCAGAACCTTCAGCACAGATACAGATAAGTTTCCAGCCCCAAGAATAGACTTCTTATGAAGAGGCAGACAGATTCTCATCTAAACCATATTGCTTTTTTAGAAACTCTACGTAAGGCAGATCATAGCAGGCAATGTAGCCTCAGCCTTTAAGGGCACAGTCCTATTACCATGATCATAAGCCTCCGAACTGGAGAGGCGTACGCTCGTCCTCTGCGGGGTGGGAGGAGCAGCAGAGGCAATCTTCACTTCCTGGTCCTCAGACCATGCATTTTCATGAGACGGGCTTTTACGCCCACCTAGCAAAAGCGTTTCGGGGGGGGGGAAGGGGCTGGAGAGGCCCCAGGATAGATTGTATCCTGGCCTCTCCAGTCTCCTCCCTCCCCCCAAAATGCCCCCTTCCTGCCCCCTCTCCGAGGTCGTGTTCCCAAGCTTGGAGAGGCTGCCAGCGCAGTTATTTCCGTGCTGGCTGCGAGGGGGAGGGTGAAGGATCGCGGATTTCCCCATCTGAGGTTGGAGCGCTGTCTCCGACCTCAGATCAGGGAATCCGAAGTATCCTATGGCCCCTCAGACACTGTCTAGAAGACACAGGATTGCTCCCTTAGTTTCTTCAATTTCCTAACATGTACGTCTAAGGGGGACTGAATACCGGTACTTATAAGGGAGAAAGTAACAAGGCGTACTCAGTGACATTACTGGGGAAGCAGACTAAGCAGATTCATGTCTCTGATTACTCCAGCCACTGAGCACCAAAGTTGCTCATCTGCATAGCCCCTTCACTTCATCAGTGGGAGTCCCCATTGTTGGGTTTCTCAAGTAGGATGGGAACAGGCATATATAAATATACACACACAATCCATATAGGTCTCAGCACAGAAAAGTCTAAAAATATAACACATACATACTTATGTAAACTGGGATTGGATTTCTCAATATGGGCGAGCCTTTCAGACAGAGTTGAACAAGAGCCAAGATTTCCTAATGCATATGCACATTCCGGCTGACCCTTACCATACATGTCCGTGTAGATCTTGGCAAAGGAGCCCAGCGTGAAACAGATGCTATACTGGGAGCTGGCAAAACAGACATTGCCCAGGAGTGGGGAAAGGATCAGGTTCTCATCTGTGGAATACATGCTGCAAACAAAGAGGCAATTTAAAAGCTTTTTGCTTAAGAAAGGATGACAATAATACATAAAACAGACCTGGATTCCAACTAAGGCTGCAAGCTCTCATCAGTAGATTCACTGTTGTGGATCAACTATAATCTGTGAGAGCAAATTTTGTTCAGTGAAACAGAGTTAAGGGCACATCTGTTTAGTTTTTAGGCTGCAATCTTATACACACTTACCTGGGAGTAAGACCCACTGAACACAGTGGGACTTACTTCAAAGTAAACATGCACAGGATTGTATTGTTAGGCTATTCTGGTTGCTGTAATAGGAAATAAAACAATTATTTTAAAAAGTGGTAGATTTTGTTTACAAAATTGTTACATTCTGTTACACTTCCTTCAATATCTCATGACACATTCGGTTTTGATTAAATGCATTTTTAAAACATTTAACCAATTTTTTAAACATTGAACCAAATTAATTTAAGGCACAATCGTATGTATGTTTCAACAGAAAAAAGGTCTACAGCTCCCAGCATGCCTCAGCCAGCCATGGCTGGCTGGGGAATGCTGTGTGCTGTAGGACTTTTTTCTGTCTAAACATGTACAGTCATGCCTTGGATTGAGAGCATAATTCGTTCCGGAAACGTGCTTGTAATCCAAAACACTCTTATATCAAAACGAAATCCCCCCCCAAAAAAATTGTACAGAGATTTTTAATTTAAGCTGTACTACAGTACTTGTATTGCAAGACGTCGCTTGTATATCAAGTAAAAAAAAATTAAATAAATATTTAAAAATTTGCTTCTCTTGCAAAATGCTCTCCAACCAAGTTACTTGCAATCCAAGGTATTACTGTATAGGAATTGCACCTTAAATTATCTTTTAACCAACTGGTTAAATGAAAATATATTTTGCTTGTTATTGAAACTTGACCCCTCCCTCTCCCAGCTGCCCGGAGGGGAGAAGAAACAGATTAGGCTTGATCGCAAAAGAAGAGAAACTCCAAATGAGAAGAAAGGAAAGAGGACCAGGCCAGGAAGAACAGGCCAGCCCAGAAAGACAATAGACGCAGTGTGAACCTGAGTTCAGCTGATCTATTCCCATTCATCTGAGCAACAGATTCAAGCATCACAATTCTTGCTCCCCCCCCCCCCCCAATCCTTTTCCTTGTATCCCTTGTCTGAGGGCAGGGACTGTCTGATCGTTGATTCTTGTAAGCCACTCTGAGAGCCTTTTGACTGAAGAGTGGGGTATAAATGCTTCGAATAAATGAATGAATGAATAAAATATCAAATCTTTTAATTTATTAAAGGAACTAGTTCTGTCAAGCAAAAATGACAAAACTTTGGCATCGTTAAAATTCATCTGTAAGGAGTGATGGGGCGGTGGGGTGGGTGGGGAGAGAAGCCAAGATTACAGAGTTTCTAAATTTAGAGGGGCTCAAGTGACTGTTCTTCAACATACCTTTACCTACAGACAACACTGGACGCTCTAGCATCAGTAAATATAAATCTAGGTGAATATTTAGGGTTTTCTTATTAAAAAAATCAGGTGTGATTCTCCCCAAATTTGGCCAATTGTTAAAAATCAACGTAGTCAGCGGAGTACTGCTTTGAATTCACAGCTACAGCCAATGCTCTGCCCGTGGCACTCAAAAACACATTATAAATGCTGGCCTTTCTATACCTGATTAAGCCGTTGACTTCATCTACTATGTGTCGCAGCTTGTAATAGGCATCAGTGGGAGGCAGCTTCAGTTCCAGTATCAGACGGTCAATCTTGTTAATACACACAGTCACTGCCAACCTCTCCTGCACTGCATGCTTGATCAACCGCTCGGTGTTGAGCATGACCTACACACAATAGAAGAGGGTGCCAGGTGGGGCGTAAAGAATCAAGCACTGACCCTTCCCTGCTGGTAGAGCAGCCGGCAGGAGCATCTACGCTCAACAACCAGCAAGAAGTTCACTTTTAGAATATGTGCTTAATGCAGCATTGCTTCCTTTAAGCCTGCCCTCTCCAATGACCTTTGACAAAAATAAAAAACTATCACATGAGGAAATGAGGGTGCAAAAGCGTAGGTAGATTATATTTTATGGTGCAGTGGCATCAGTAGGCTTGTGCAAAGACCAAGTTAGAAGGACCCCATTCAAAGGAAGCTCTTGGTACTGCAATGGAAAGGAGGCTGTACTCCAGGGTTTTGGGGTGTGTGTGGAAACTTCATTGCTGGGGAGTGCCTCCTCTTGGTTAGTAGACAGGGCTATCAATCCTCAGTGACAATAAAGTGGGAGGGGGCTTCCCTTCCATTCTCACATCGACCCTAATTAGGTAGTAAATGGTTGGGCTTTTGTCGCATTCATGATCAAGCCTAACACCACCATGGTGTCTGGAGGGAGTGTGAGAATGTATGGAACTTCGTGAGTGGCTGAGGGCCTGGTGCCATGTGATTGGTTGAGGAGAATGCTGTTGGGAAGGGGTGCTGGAGAGATCATAAGAGGTTTCTGAAGAGAGAGTTGGGTTTTTGGGGTTTCGTGTTGGGCTGTCATGGGGACAGGGAAGAAAGGTTTTATGCCTTAGGTTGAGTTGGGATTAAGAAAGCAAGCTAAAATAACACATAACAAAGAACAAGAACATTACATTTAAAAACAAATCATATAAAGTTTATTTACTGTAAACTTAATAAATTAGTTTTAGTTATTCTACACTGAGTTTGTACCTGATTAATCATGCTACTTTTGATTAAAAATAAGGAGCAACTGAATTCAAGGGCATGTCACACACACCATTTATACTCCTGACACAAAGGAGTAGAATAGTAATTGTTTAAGGCTGAAGCCTGAGATAGGTGAGAACAACCTGACTAGGCTGAAGCCAAGGCAGACCCACTCCTGAGGGACCGTAGGCTGGGAGAAGGGAGTAGGGGTTACACCACAGTTGCAGTCATAATGAATTAAATAAATAAACAAATAAAAGAGGGGAAAGGTCTGATTCCTCCCCTCCCAGGACTTGGGCTGGAGGCTCCTTGCCCAACCCTGAACTATGGAACAGAGCTAGCCAGTGGACATGACTTCCTTGCCTGACTTGGGATATCCATGGTTGGTTTTCTCCTGACCCAGCAGGACCAGAACTGCTGGAGAGCACAAGGATGACTTTCTTGTGTGTACAGTGTAGCCCAAGTTCTGTGCCTGAACACTCTGCCCTTGAGCTATGAGACAGACGTGGCAGCAACAGTATAGTGGTCCATGTGAACGAGCACTTCCCCATGGCAGTTGGTGGTGCCTTTCAACATGTGGTTCTGACCTTTGTTATTAGTCTGGCTGCTGCATTTTGCACAAGCTGCAGCTTCTGAACAGTCTTCAAGGGCAGCCCCACATAGAGTGCATTGCAGTAATCTAACTTTGAGGTTACCAGGGCATAGATTACTGAAACCAGGTTATCCCTGTTCAGATAGGGGTGTCGCTGGACCACAAGCCAAAGCTGGTAGAAGGCACTCTGTCCCAATGAGGCCACCTTAGCTTCAAGTAACAAAGATGACTCCAGGAGGACCCCCAAGCTACGAACCTGCACCTTTAAGGGGAGTGTAACCACATCCAGAACAGGTTGAGCACTCTTTATCTGGTCAGAAGAACCACCCACTACCAGCATCTTAGTCTTGTCTGGATTAAGCTTCAGTTTGTTAGCCCTCATCCAGTCCATTGCTGCAGCCAGGTACTAAGGATGGAGATTCTATAAATTTCCACAGGCTAAAGTATTCCAGTACTGCACAAATTACTTCTGAACTTGGACCAGACTCAATTTTCCTGTCATTTAAACCTGCTTCTTGGTCCCATTCTCAGTGGATACTGTGAACAAGTCCTCCTTCTCCCATTTTAAGCAAGTTAATTTTAAGTTCTCATCATTTATGTTTAACACATTCTGGATTCAAAATCTGGCAGGAACTGACAGTTCTTGATGCAGAATTCCAGGGGTCCTGATTATGATTTCTAACTAAAAACAATCCCCTTTCCAAGATAATCCTCCTGTTTGCTAACATTTTGTGCAATACTTCACCTTGAGCTAAGGGAAAGAAAATCCCAGCCTAATGGGAAGCACACACACTCACCCCCTCAGCAGCATCAATGAAAAGCACCACGCCATCAGAAATGCGAAGACCTGCTGTGACCTCGTCGGAGAAATTTACGTGACCTTTAAGGAATTGAAAACAAACAACCACCACCAGAAGTGGAAAGTCACCACATGTACCTCATACAGAAGGGGGTTAATTGGAGCATGAGGTCCCCTGGCCTGTTGTGGTTCACAAGCTTCTAATGTTGTAAGCCAAAGGCATTCTTCACACCCACAGCGGTAAGGAACTGTCGCTAGCATCGACACAATCCTATGCAGAATTCAGCAAATTCATTAGAACGATAATTCAGCACAGCTTTTCAAGACGAAGGTGGCATGCATTTATTGCAGTAGCTAGCTGTATTCACAAATCATTATTTCCCTAAACAAGGAGCTTAGTGTTCAAACTGAAACAGCTCTTAAGAGGCTGAGAAAACTTGGAGGAGCCAATTTTCTAGAAGAGGTGCTAGACCTCAAGCTTGCCTGGAATTCCATAATATCCATGGGTGGTTCATAGTTACTCTACTCCATGCTTGGGGGTACGCTCTGTACATGCTCAAACACAGTTTTTAAAATAAGTTCTTGGGTTTATGAAAGCAAAAGTGCCAGGTCTGAATCCAGGGCAGCAGGAAAAACAGGTAGAGGAGGAAAGCCTCCCTTTGGTGGGAGATGATTTGGCACACAATGGGGCTAGATCGGGTGTAGAAGAGTTGGCTTGAAGGAATGCTCCTTCAGCACAAAAGAGGTCTGTTGCAGCTATGGGCACTGGCAGCGATGGCCAGAAGGATGTTCTCACTACGCTGATTAGTAGTATTGCAAGAGATTTGCAAAATTTGATTTAGCAAATGAGAGAGTCAAGAAGTTCACCATTGCAGATTGCCAATTGTCCTTGAAGAAGGAAACATTTCCAAAATGCACTTGGCCTGAACAATTTTTTTTTGCACTTCTGAGAAAAGCATCAGCTCAGATTGCCGCATGCTACTCACAGTATAAGTGGCTTTTATATCACTATTTTAGAAGGGTCTCTTTTTAAAAATAGCCTTTTAAAAATCCCATAGCCCGTTTCCCACTGGTTTATCTCATGGTATGAGCATCCTGGCCAGCTCAACTCACCGGGTGTGTCCATGACATTGAAGAGAAATGATTTGCCCTTCGTGTCTGGGAGAACAACGGTCACCGGTGTGCTCTTGATCCCAACTCCCCTCTGAAAAGAAAAGAAGGGGGATTTAAATCGCCATTTGGCCTGAAAATGGAGACCATGATGCAGGAGGCCAAGAATGCTAACAGTGGGGTAACTGAAAGAGACAATGCATTCTGGGACAATAACACTGACACATTGCCATGGAAATCTGTTACCTGGCATGGAATATGACATCATGAGAGACTCTGGTTCAGAGATGGGCAAAGATTGAGGGCTCAAGATTTTCCCTGTGATTACTTGAGAAGCCAGCCTTACT
Organism: Shinisaurus crocodilurus; assembly: GCA_021292165.1. Classification (NCBI taxonomy): domain Eukaryota; kingdom Metazoa; phylum Chordata; class Lepidosauria; order Squamata; family Shinisauridae; genus Shinisaurus; species Shinisaurus crocodilurus. The sequence goes on along the minus strand of CM037877.1, from coordinate 265,192,224 downwards.
AGAGATTCAGCACACATGGCACATACATGCTGGACCTGTTTGCAATGCTTTGTGCTGCAGGACTCCCTCCTCATCCAACTGCATCCCCTTGTTGACCTCCGTATGTGCCTTGCTCACAGGTTTCTTCTCTGCCTTCCTCACAGTTAAGTAGTAGCTACTTGTTCCTCACAGTGCAAGAAGTAGTAATAATTTATTTAAAATTAGCAGTTTGTTTAAAAAAAGAGAGAGGAAGAAGTCAAGCAATTTAGGAAATTCCCCCCCCCCCCCGCTTATGCTGAGCCAGTGGGGTGCAGGTAGGCATGAATGTGGAAAATGCAAATCCCAGGTGGCCCTGAGCAAGTCTCTCTCAGTCTGATCTCACTCACAAAACTGTTAAAAAGGCTAAAATGCTGCTCTGGGCTTTTAGCAGAAAAGGTGGTGGAATGCAAATGGAATTAATAAACAACTGCTGAGAGTTGGAAGGCAGAGAAAAAGAGTATTTTACTTCTGATTCCACCGTTCTGTTAGAAACACCCTACCTGGAGCTTACACTGATCTTTCAGTGGTCTACCATCCAAACACCGATCAAGTCCATACCTGCTATACTTCAATAATGTTATAGCTTCAAATGGTCCTTGACCAACCAGAGTATTCCACTGCTATTCTTTGTTGTTAAAGTTTCCAACAACACAAAGACAGAATGATGGCACTCTGGAAAAAGACCTTGGGGTTGTGGCAGGTAGCTCAGTGAAAACATTAACTCAGTGTGGACAGCTGGAGAAATGGCAAATTCCATGCTAGGGATCATTACAAAAGGGAATGAAAATAGATCTGCCAGCATCATAATGCCCTCATACAAAACTATGTTAAGGCCACATTTGGAATACTGTGTACACTTCTAGTTGCCCCTTCCCCGAAAAGATATGATTGAGCTGGAAAAGGTGCAGAAAGGGGGAACCAAACTACTAAAGGAGTCAGAACATCTCCCTGACCAGGAAAGGCAAACATTTGGGGATTTTTTAGTTTAGAAAAAAGAACAACTAATGGGAGACATGATAGAATCATCGAAAAGTAGAGTTGGAAGGGGCCTACAAGGCCATCGAGTCCAACCCCCTGCTCAATGCAGGAATCCAGGTCAAAGCATCCCTGAAAAGATGGCTGTCCAGCTGCACCTTGAATGCCTCCAGAGTGGGAGAGCCCACCACCTCCCTAGGTAATAGGTTCCATTGTCGTATTACTCTAACAGTCAGGAAATTTTTCCTGATGTCCAGGTGGAATCTGGGTTCCTGTAACTTGAGCCCATTATTCCGTGTCCTGCAAACTGAGATGATCGAGAAGAGATCCTGGCCCTCCTCTGTGTGACAACCCTTCAAGTACTGGAAGAGTGCTATCATATCTCCCCTCAGTCTCCTCTTTTGAAGGCTAAACATGCCCAGTTTTTTCAGTCTCTCCTCATAGGGCCTTGTTTCCAGACCGTGTATCATCTTTGTTGCCCTCCTCTGAACCCTCTCGTTTGTCTACATCCTTCTTAAAGTGTGGTGCCCAGAACTGGATGCAGTACTCAAGATGAGGCCTAACCAGTGCTGAGTAAAGGGGAATTATCACTTCACGCAATTTGGAAGCTATACTTCTATTAATGCAGCCCAGAATCGCATTTGCCTTCTTTGCAGCCACATTGCATTGCTGGCTCATATTCAGTTTGTGATCTACCACAATTCCAAGATCCTTCTCACTTGTAGTATTGTTGAGCCAAGTGTCCCCCATTCTGTAACTCTGCATTTGGTTTCCTCCCCCTACGTGCAGCACTTGGCATTTATCCCTATTAAATTTCATTCTGTTGTTTTCAGCCCAGCGCTCCAGCCTATCGAGATCGCTTTGAATTTTGTTTCTGACTTCCAGAGTATTAGCTGTTCCACCCAACTTTGTGTCACCTACAAATTTGATAAGCATTCCCTGCACCTCCTCTTCCAAGTCATTAATAAAAATGTTGAAGAGCACTGGGCCCAGGACCGAGCCTTGTGGTACCCCACTCGTTACCTCTCCCCAGTTTGAGAAGGTACCATTGATAAGCACTCTTTTGAGTTCGATTCTGTAGCCAATTGTGGATCCACCTGATAGTTGTTCCATCCAGCTCACTTTTAGCTAGCTTGCTAATCAGGATATCATGAGGCACTTTGTCGAAAGCTTTGCTGAAGTCCAGTTATATGATGTCCACAGCATTCCCACAGTCCACAAAGGAGGTTACCCGATCAAAAAAATGAGATCAGATTAGTCTGGCAGGATTTGTTCTTGACAAATCCATGCTGGCTTCTAGTAATCACTGCATTGTTTTCAAGGTGCTTGCAGACTGACTTTTTTATAATCTGCCCAAAATTTTCCCAGGGATTGTTCCCAGGTTCCTCCTTCTTGCCCTTTTTGAAGATAGGAACAACATTTGCCCTCCTCCAGTCATCTGGCACTTCACCTGTCCTCCATGATTTCTCAAAGATAATAAGACAGTGGTTCTGAGAGTTCTTCTGCCAGTTCCTTTATTAATCTAGGATGCAGCTCGTCAGGCCCTGGAGATTTAAACTCATTCATCGTAATCAGGTGTTCCTTGACCGTTTGCCTATCAATCTCAAGCTGCAATCCTGCTCCTTCAGTTTGCACTTCAGGTTTGCCAGGGGGGTCATAGACCCTCTCTTGGGAGAAGACCGAGCCGAAGTAGGAATTGAACACTTCTGTCTTTTCTTTGTCTTCTGTTATCAATTTGACATCCTCATTGCGTAGTTGAACACCATTTCTTTCCTCTGTCTTTTACTGTGCATGTATCTGAAGAAAGCTTTTTTGTTGTTTTTAGCATACCTCACTAGCCTCAACTCATTCTCAGCTTTAGCCTTCCTGACATTATTCCTGCAGTTCTGTGCTACCTGCCTGTACTCTTCCCTTGTAGCCTGGCCTTCCTTCTACATCCTATATGTGTCCTTTTTTTTTCTCAGGTCATCTCTGAGTTTTTTGTGAAGCCACATTGGCTTCTTCTGTTGCCCTCTGCTTTTTTTCCTTGTGGGAATTGTTTGCCATTGTGCCTTTAGAATTTCCTTTTTAAAAACTCCCACCCCTCCTGGGCTCCTTTTCTCAATAGAGTTGCTTGCCATGGGACCTTACTTATCATTGTTCTGAGTTTATTAAAATTGGCTTTCATAAAATCCAGGTTACGTGTTTGGCTACACTCAACTTTTGCTTCCTTTAGAATCAAGAATTCAAGTATAACATGGTCACTTTCCCCCAGAGTTCCCGAAACTGCCACTTTATCCACTAACTCGTCTCTGTTGGTTAGAATCAGGTCAAGGATAGTCGATCCTCTAGTTCCTTTCTCCACTTTCTGTAGGAGGAAGTTATCAGCAACACAGGTCAGGAATTTCTTGGAGGGGCCATGTTTGGCAGAATTTGTCTCCCAACAGATATCAGGGAAATTGAAGTCACCCATCACTACTACATCATGCCTCCTTGAAACATTGGCAATTTGCTTTTCAAAAGTTTCATCCTCGTCTTCTCCTTGATTGGGTGGTCGGTAGTAGACTCCAACCGCCATGTTCGTTTTATTCTTTGCCCCATTTATTTTAACCCAGATGCTCTCAATGGGGCTGCCAAGCTCCTCTTCCTGTATCTCTGTGCAGAGATATGTATCTTTAACATACAGTGCAACCTCCCTTTCTGTTGCTTCTGTTCCTTTTGAACAAGTTATAGCCTTCAATTGCTGTATTCCAGCCATGGGAGTCATCCCACCAGGTTTCAGAGGTTTGTAAAATGATGCATGGTGTGGAAAAAGTGGGGCGAGAAAAGATTTTCTCCTTCTCATATAATACTAGAAACTCTGTGTCATCCAATGAAAGTGATTGACAGGGAGTTCTGATGAGACAAAAAGTACTTCTACACACAACATGTAACTAATTTATAGAATTTGCTGTCACAATATGTGGCAATGGCTACTAACTTAGATAGCTTAAAAGGGGATTAGACAAATTCATAGAGGAAATATCTACCCATGGGCAGTCTATTGCCCTAAAACTCTGCTTGTGGGCTTTCTGGACACATCAGGCTGGCTACTCTGGGAAACAGAAATCTGGACATCAAAAAGATGGCCATTTTGTCTGATTCAGCACAGTTCTTCTTATGTTTTTGATTGGTTTAACTGAGCCTTACTGTTGTATGATTTATATCATTTTTGCTGCTTCAAAAGCCTGTTGCAAAATTATGCAGTTGAAAATAAGGGTAACTCAGAACAGAATGCAGGGAGAGTGTGGGATCAGACCCTGGGACTTTCAAAAGGGCTTAAACCAGTATGTAGATTCATCAAGTCAGATATGCTTACCTCTTGCTCAGTGAACAGTATATCTGTATAGCAAAGCTGAAAGAGACAACAACAACAAATCACCCAGAGGCTGGATCACCACAAGTGGAATATTTTCACCTACTTCATCTTAAGTTTGCTCACTTTAGCTTGTCAGAGAACGAATAGGGGGAGGGGAAGAGAGAAACTCTGAGTAAGATAGCTTGTTTACTCAGGTTTTGGTGGAGCAAGAGGAATCAGCCTAGTGGAGTTTTGCAGGAAAAAAAATTCTGCAATTTCCATTTGCAGAAAAAACGTGATGAGCAGTGCCTGCACATGAGGGCTCACTGTACATGAGCAATATAAATGAAAGACAGGTCAGCTTATAACCTTGTTTGGAGATGGAAGGAAATCAAGCATTAGATAATGGCTGCTGCTAATTAAGTGTGTTAATAGTATCACTATTAGAGAAAACCATGCTGTATTGAGAGAGGTATGGGCCCAGTTCTACCTGATGTGGTAAACTTGTGTCTCCGCTGTACTACTTCAGACTACAACAGAAGGCTCACATGACTGAATGCTCCTCCATACAAACAAAATTCCTTCCACACAGAAAGTAAGCATGCCAGGGAAAAGAGTTCTAGTCTAACATTCTCCCTGACAAGCTAGTTTTATATGCAGAGGGGTTTTCCCCCCAGTAAGGAGTATTTAAGTCACATGATTCCACAGCTGCAGTCTGAAGTGGTACAGCTCTACCACCTTGGTGAGAACTACCGTAAGCCTTAGATAGAAGACAGTTCATCAGATGAGCAGGGAATGGCCTCTTTCTTGTTCCCTGTTCTAATTGTCATACCCCATGTATTCACATAATTTTTATGTATAATTTATGTACAAACACACAATGTATATGTATATATATATATATGTATTAGTCTGCAATGATTAATCAATTTAAAAACTTTAAATCTGACTAACAAGGTGCTCCCCCAATTAATATGGCAGCAAATTTATTTTAAAATATTTTTATTAAAGCGCGTAACAAAAAAACCCCCTGAAGATGACAAGCAACATCATACAAGAGGCATTCCTCCTTTTCTCTCATAGCGATGGAATGCCTGTTCCTGTTACAACACAGGTGCATAACATCTAAAAACAAAGGAAATATGCTTCTTGCTCCAGAACCATTGTTTTTACGCATACACAGATTTATGCACATTTAATCAATTTACATTGCAATCCTACATGTCTACGAGTCAGAAATAAGTCCCACTGAGTTCAATGAGGCTTACTCCCAGGTCAGTGTGTATAGGACTGCAGCCTAGTCTATTACACTCCAGGAGGAATCAACTAAGATTTCTTTAAATGTATAACTAAGTTTGGACCACAAGACCATAAACCCTCCTCCTTAAGGTAACTTACATCCTGGTCGTACCGCTTCCTGATCTCAGGATGAGTCTGTTCAATCAGGCAATCCACAAAGCAAGTCTGAAAGGCAGCAGAAAAGCAAAAGGGAACAAATGGCATGACACGTATCAACTAGCTTAAGGGTGCAGAACCTCGGGCCCGGTGGCCCAATCTGGCCCTGCAGGGTTTCCCAGAAGGCCCTGCCCCTTCCCCCCAACCATGCCTCTGTGTGTTGTATGTTTATATGTTTGAATGTAGATGGTTTCTATACTGTATTTTTAAAGGTTTCAATCTTTGTAAACCGCTCAGAGAGCTTTGGCTATTGGGCAGTATAGAAATGTAATAAATGAAACGAAACCACCAATCGTTTGGTGGTTTCCTGGCTTTTGTGCAATTTTTTCCTCACTCTAAAAGATTGAAATGCCTCTCCTAAGGCTTAGTTACTGGCAGTAAGAGCTCTAAACTGAAATCTGCTGGTATTTTTGCCCCACCTGCCACTAGAACACACCCTCCAAGAGCTTCTGTGAAATGGAATATGGCCCTCTGGCTGAAACAGGTTCTACACTCCTAAACTAGCTAAATGTGCCCAGCCCAAGAGGCACAAGGATGCTGTATCTCTGGCTCTCCTCACCCAGACCAAGAACCATTATGGTTGAAAAGTTGATACATAAATATTGGCAGTAAATAAAAACATAAATATTTGTTTCCACCATCACCCCATGCCATTTTATAAAATGTAGAGGAGAGGAAATAGGGAACAGCAGGGTTAGGCAACCTTTTGGGCCAATGGGCACATTTGGAAATTTGAGAAACTGTACTGGGCACAACTATAAAATGGCTGCCATTGGTGGACACGGCTAGTCACAAAAGACAAGTAACTTGCCCAGAGGCATTCATGGGATATTAAGATGGCTAAAGCTAGAATGAGGTTCCTGTTTTGCTTTGAAGCAATCCCAGCTGCCAGCAAGAAAATATGAAAATATTTTTAAAATAAAAATTGGGAGGAGTAGGGTGTCTTGGTGGGCACAAAACAAGGAGCCCAGGGGTGCATTGGTGCCCATGGGAACCACGTTGCATACCCCTGGGGTAGAGACCTGGCAACTGAGGAACCGGCAGTACTGATCACAAGGCTGAATTTGACCCAGGTGTTGCCAGCTGTTGATCAAATGCCCTGCCTAACTTTTTTTCCCCTTCTAAAGAGGACCCCAGAGCATCTCTGTGTAGCTTCTTCAAAGGCAACTTCTGTGCAACTTCTTCAAGTTGGGGAGCTCTTCCTAATATGTAATCTAAATCTACTTCCCTAGCGTCATTAAGTAAATAAGTCACACAGATGACACCATTCTGGCATAGTGCATTTTATGTGTGCACAATACTGGTGCGAGTTGCTCCAAGAGCCATCCCATAGAAAACATCGGCACTACCTTCACGAGGACTAGAAGTCTGGAAAGACCCCAAGGAGGCCTAAACTTCTAAAAGGAGAAAACCCTACACTGACTCCAGTTTGTCAACAACAACAAAAAGAACTGTGATTGTGAATCTGGTAGCCCACCACATCTATTCAACAGACTGGCCACCTCTCAGCTGCCTTCCAGTTAATTGATGCTAACCTTGCCATGGTGTAGGTGCCCACAAAGTGTAACATTCCGGATCAACTCCGAGTTGTCCATCAAGTCTGCTAGAAAGCTAAGAGAAGACCAAAGGAAAAAAAGCCTTTAGTGGTACACACTGCTAAGGAATGTAGAGATGTTCTTATTTTCTGACTTGAAACCCCATCTCTGCCATAGGGATCAAAATTACCAAAGCCTGATGATCTTTTGAGAATTGCTGCTCTTTAGCTGTGAATTAAACCAGATTAACAAACAAAAACAATAGGCCTCACAAAACCAAGTTTACAGAGGATGATTTGCCTGGATCAGATTTGCATCAGTTGGTGTGCCTAGTGTTGTATGCAACAGGATCATTCCCCAATGGAGCTAAGGCGGGGTGGGAGGGAAGCTTCAATAGCTTTTACTTGCTTCTCACCCCTAAGATGAGCAGCTGGGTAGCACTTGCTTTGGCTGTTGCATCACTATCACTTCTAGGTCGACATAAGGCCGTAGTTCTCCTTAAGTTTCAAAAGTATAAGCTTTTTCACTTACTCACTTGCCTAAAATTGCTCTTTCCATGAAACAGCACAAGCAAAGAGAAAGAGAGACAGACAGAGAGACCTGGTTCGTATATAATGCTAACCCATGGTTTATTTAACCCAGTGTTTATCAAACTGTGGGCTGGGACCCACCTGTGGGTCTCAGCCAACTTTCAGGTGGGTCTCAGTGCTTCTTTGCTTGACTGCCCTGTGCCATGGCAGCATCATGAACACTGAATAAGCAGGTGTGACAGTGAGTTGGTTAGAGAGCAAGGTTAATATCTTTTAACAATAACATTTTTTAAAACTGGGACCAAAAAGGGATAGTTCAAAAAACACACAAAAAACACCCAGTGCTCTCCATGTCAGTACTATAGTGCCACAAAGTCATTTGCGGTGCAAGGAGAGAGTGGGCCAAAGAGGAGGGAAACGAAGAACCAGGGGATTGAGAAAACAAACCACGGCTGCCAGACAAACCATGGCTAGATTTCATAGATCAGAGAGTTGGAAGGGGCTTACAAGGCTATCGAGTCCAACCCCCTGCTCAATGCAGGAAACTAGAGGAGGGGTCTGTTGTGATATGTATCACTTTACCAGCTGCAGCACATTGTTCACACATGGAAGAGACAGAATGGCTGTAAACAGGTTTGTTGTGTCTTACTGGGATCCTTGTGTTTTCGCATGGGAACCTAGACTGTGAGAACAATATGAGCTGGTCACATGGTTTGTATGTTCTGATGACGTGCTAACTTGTTTTCTGCCTGAAGCCATCTTAGAGAGAAGGTGGACTGCTTTCTCTCTTTTTCTTGTTCTTCTTGCTAGACTTTGTTCCTGCAACAATGTAACGTCTTTGCTGAGGTGGAGTGAAGCTCAACTTACTCCACTGGATGTAATGCTTGCTATGCATTTATACTCTGCACATGGACTGTAACTAGGAAATGTATACTCTGTAGAACTTTACTTGCAAAGTACGTAAATAAACAGGTAGAATTAGACCTGTGGTGTTCCAGAGTGTTTCCTGACTCCATGGATTAATCTGCAACGGGGAAGCTGGAAGCAAGTCTGATTACAGGGCAGACTGGGCTGGCCAAACTGGTACCGACACAGCATGCTGTACGCTGCGCAGGGAGGTGAGATCTGGAAGATCTGTGTGTGGAATTTCAGGCGTCTGTTAGCACACAGATAGGATTATAAATCTCCCAACTCGCACATATGCCAACAGGGTCTCCCATCCAAGTGATAACCAAGCCTGACCCTGCTTAGCTTTCCACACTCAGAAAAGCTGAGCCGGCGTGAGCCACAGGCTTGTATATCTGTCGTGTGGTTGTGCTTTGTTTTGGAGATGGAATTCAGTGTCAGTGTAGCTGGGCAAGCAACAGAGGAAGGAAGATGTGGGAGCAAAGTTATATAGACTCATCTGCCACCAGAAAAAACAGCAAATGTGTGTATAGCTTCCCATCCGTAGTGTCTAGTGCAGTGCTCTCCAACCTTGGGTCCCCAGCTGTTTTTGGCCTACAACTCCCAGCATGCCCCAGCCAGCTATGCTGGCTGGGGCATGCTGGGAGTTGTAGGCCAAAAACAGCTGGGGACCCAAGGTTGGAGAACACGGGTCTAGTGCATCCTTCCCGAACCTGGTGCCTTCCACATGTGTTGGACTAACCTCCCTTCATTCCCAGTCAGCATGACCAATGATCAAGAATGATGGGAGTTGCACTCCAACACATCTGGAAAGCACCAGGTTAGGGAAGGCTTCTCTAATGGAACTTGCTTCATGATGTTCTGCATTTCCCTGCTTCTCTTCCATGTCATTTGCCATTACTGGCAAGCAGTGGCGGACACTGAACATCATGATGCTGTCCCTGGGTTTTGCAAGCACTGAGATAAATTGGAAGGCATTTGTATGTGACGGAGGGGACTCCAATGGGTGGAGGGAAAAATATGAGTAGACATTTCCTTAGGGCTTTACAAAGTATATATTGGGGTTTTAGGAGAATTACATAGGAACAGAATAAGGGGGGGGATGCTTGTGGGTGGAGGATACTGCAGAAATACAAACATCAGACACAAGCAAGATGTTTGGACGAGTATGTGTGATCAATTGTGTTTGGATCCTTGCCCTTTGTGGCCGGTGAAATCTAGCAGGGGACAACTGATTGGGCCAGGGAGGAGATAAATGCTTCCTTATGAGAGGGAATGATCCTGGGCTGCTGGAAAGAGGCAGCGGTAAGACCACTCTTAAGAAGCCCACCCTGGATGTGGAAGATCTGAACAATTTTAGACCCTTTGTGCAGGTTCCTTTCCTGGGCAAGGTCCCTGAGTGAGTGGTCACTGACCAGATCGAGGCACTCTTGGATGAGATTGATTTTCTGGAACCATTTCAATTGTGTTTCAGGCCCGGCTTTGGTACTGAGATTGCACTGGTCATCCTGTATGATGACCTGTGTCAGGAGACAGAGGGAGCAAGTCCCTGTTGATACTCCTTGATACAGGCCTGTGGCTCGCACTGGCTCAGCTTGTCTGAGTGTGGAAAGCTAAGTAGGGTCAGGCCTGGTTATTACTTGGATGGGAGACCCCTCCTCTAGTTTCCTGCATTGAGCAGGGGGTTGGACTCGATGGCCTTGTAGGCCCCTTCCAACTCTATGATCTATGAAATCTATGAAATCTCTCAGTGGCGTACAGTATCATGGTATCCTTCTGGAGCAGCTGGCCAAGTTAGAAGTTGAGGGCAATATCATGCAGTGGTTCCACTTCTGCCTAGCCAGTTGCTTCCAGAGGGTGGTGTTTGGAGGGTATCGCTCAGCCTCGTGGAGCCTCCAATGTGGGATTGAGCAGGGATTGATTCTATCCTCCATGCTGTTTAACACCCACATGAAACTGCTGAGTCACTGGGATGCATTGTCGCCAGTATGCTGATGGCACACAACTCTACTTCTCTTTTACTGGTGCCTGGCATTGGTAACAGACTGGATGAGAGCCAATAAACAGACAAGACTGAGGCTCTGCTGGTGGGCGGTTCCTCTGCCTGGATAGGGGAAGTGCAACTGGCACAGGATGGGGTTGCATTCCCACTGAAGGAGCAGGTGCGCAGCTTAAGGGTACTCCTGGATCCATCATTGATCTGGTTCAGATGGCACAACAGCCCACTTTGAGTTAATTGACCCTGGAGGCACTGCGGTGCATGCCATCCACCATTATGAATATGCAAGCCCTGGCCTGGCCTGGCCTGCTTTTGAAAGCAGTTTGCAAACTGCAGCTAGTGCAGAATTTGGCGGCCAGGTTGTTGAGTGGGACTAGGCGATGTGAACATATAAATCTGGTCCAGGCTCATCTGCGCTGGTTTCCGATTTGTTTCCAGGCCAAATAAAGTGCTAGTTTTAACCTATAAAGCCTTACATGGCTGAGGATCCCAACACCTCAAGGCCCACTTCTCCTCATATGAACTTACTCAGTCCCTGAGGTCAGCTGCAGGGGCCTTTCTCTATGTGTTCCCTCCAAGAGAAAGTAAGAGTGGCAGTTTGGGTGCCTTTTCTGTGTTAGCTTTGCGTTTATGGAATGTTCTCACAAAGGAAGCTTGCCTGGTGCTAATACTGCAATTTTTCCAGCGCCAGGTGAAGACGTACCTATTTCCCCAGGTATCTGCACATTACTTACAGCCCAGTGTTGTGGGCTGCTTTTGTGGTGTTCATGTTAGGCTTGTGGGGGAGATTTCTGTAGTGCGGAGAAACACTTTTTGTATTGTATTGTTTTTAGATTATGTTTTGATGGTGTTTTTTATTTGTATTATTGTGCTGTTTATGGTTTATATTGGTTTTGGGGGGCTTCTGTTATATCTATAGCACTGAGTTATGGATTTGTGTGTGTGTGTGTGTGTGTGTGTGTGCGTGCGTGTGTGGGGGAGAGAGAGAGAGACTTTGAGACTGCTTTTTGCGGTGCTGGCTATGCTGGCTAAGGCATGCTGGGAGTTGTAGGCCAAAAACATCTGGGGACCCAAGGTTGAAGAACACTGATTTAGAGGAATAAAACAACTACTGACTCCCTCACTTGTCTGTCTGTAAATGTGAGAATGTCAGAAGTACAGGCAGTCCCCAGGTTACGAATGAGTTCCATTCTTAAGAATGTATTTAAGTGGAATTTGTATGTAAGTCGGAACAGCATAGTGGTCTATATGTTAAAATCGGCATTTACGCAAATTGTGTAAATTACTCAAATTGCGTAGTATACTACGCTATGTACTCTACGTAAACAATGTAGCACCGGGGGACCCAGAATTCCGTTCTTAAGTATGGGTTGTCTGTAAGTCGGACGTTCTTAACTGGGGAACTGCCTGTATTGACAGAAACACAAGGAACTTCGGCAGGGGTGAGGCAGGCAGTGAGGGAAAAGAGAAGAGGGAGGACAAAAACTGCATGCTGTACTTACTCCATCTCATACACCGTGACTGGCAGTGTTTGCTCCATAAGAGAGAATTTCTTGGTCTTCACTGGTTTAATAATAGGTTCTGAAAGGAAACACAAGAATGACACTTCTTTACAGGTAAAAGCGAGAAAGCCCCACCTGTCGTCCGTGGAGTGGAGGGGAGGAAGATGCATAGCAAATGCTTTACATGGTGCAGGTCCTAGGTTCAGTTCCTCAGATCTCCAATTGAAGTAGGTAGGTAGTGAAGCTGGGAAAGACTATGGAGAATTGCTGTCAGTCACTGGATGCAGACAATATAGGGTTAGATGGCCTAGATCTCACTGAGGTAGTAAAAGTATGTTTGGGCTGGACCACTACAGATTGGAAATGGGTGGTCACATAATTGCTGCTCCATGCAAAAACCCCAACAAAGCAAACAAAACACATGCAGAGATACACACAAATTTCATACACATGACTAGCATGTCATGGAGAAGGCTCTGCTAGAACCCTTCTCCCCAACATGCTAGTTTTATATGCACAGGGAATTTTATCATCATCATCATCATCATCATCATCATCATCATCATCTCTTCTTCTACGGAGTAGCATTCTATCATTGAACCCCCACCTACAGTCTGAAGTAGCACAGCTCTGACAAAGGTTTACTCTTCTAGCTCCTGGTCCATTTCTGAGCCCAATTCAAAGTGCTGATGTTTACTTTTAAAGCCCTACGTAGCTTGGAAAACTGATGGAATGTCTACTCCCACATCAACCTGCCCATACATTTTAAGTTATCTACAGCAGGGACGGGGAATGTGTGACCTTCCAGATGTTGGAGGAATGCAACTCCCATCAGCCCAAGCCAGTAGGGCCAAGGGTGAGGGATGATGGGAGTTGCAGTCCCCCATCATCTGGAGGGCCACACATTCCTCAACCCTAATCTACAGAGACCCTCCCCCGGGTACCCCTGCCATTTGGGAGAGGGCCTTCTTAGTTGGGGTTTCTCACCCTTCACACGCTCTCTCCAGGTCAGGGAGATTTGCCCTGGTGCCTACACTGCTGTCTTTTCATTGTCAGGTGAAGATTTTTTTTTATTTTTCCATTGCATTTTTAGTTCTTGTTGCAGTTTTATGTTGCTTGAAAAACTTAGTTTGTTATCCTTTATGCTGCTCAGGTTTTCACTGTTTGTCTGGTTGTTTTGTCTTCTGTATATTATTTTTTTAAATTGAAATTATGTAATCTGCCCTTGAAATACAACTATTGAATGGTAGCATACATATGTACCTCAGTGAGATCTAGACAGCTCCTAATACATTCAGGTCAGCCTTTCCCAATATGGTGTCCCTCTTGATCAGGAGTGCAGAACCTCTTTCAGATGGAGGGCCAAATTCCATTTCGGAGAAGCCCTCGGGGGGCCACATTCCAGCGGTGGGTGTGGCAAAAGTCAAAAAGGGGCAGGCACTAAAGGCAAAAGGGGTGGGGCTAAAATACCTAAAATATCAGCATATTTTAGGCTAAACCTTTTACTGCCAGTAACTAAGCTTTAGGAGAGGCATTTGAACCTTTTACAATGAGGAAAAAACTGCACAAAGGCCAAGGACATGCCAAACAATCAGGTGGTCAGGGGAAAGGGGGTGAGGTCAGGGCAAGGGGGCATGGCCTTCTGGGAAACTCTGGAGGGCCGGATTGGGACCCCGGGCCTGAGGTTCTCTGTCCCTGGTCTAGATGTTTTGGACTACAACTCCCATCAGACCCAGTCAGCAGGGCCAATGGTCTGGGATGAGTGGAGTTGTAGCCTAAAGCATTTGGAGGATACCATACTGAGGAGGGCTGACTTATGTAGAGAGATGCAATTAAGAAAACAGTTTGAAAGTTGGCCAGGTGCCTACAATTTTTCTCTCTCTATCCCTGAAAGGAGCTGAGGCCTAGGACACTGGCTCCTAGAAATTTGAAATTTTCCCAGTTATGCATTCTGGCCATCTTCTAGGTAGGACAACATCTTTTTTTACCACTTAGGTGGGGACCTGTCCTCTCCACACAGCTTTCTGGCTGCCCTGTCACCATGCCAATAAAGTAGTTTAAAACTGCCTCTCAAATTTCTCACCTGTCAGAGGCTGAGTGTCTTCCTCCTGTACAATAGTCTCCACCTCTGGACCGTAGACCTCCTCAGCAGTTGGATAGTATTTCTTATCCTCATGCAGTACGACATCCATCCCAGGGTGGTCTTCATCATGGTCTCCCATTTCATCATCGTCATCATCATCAAGCTGAAAACAGAATGAAGAGCTTTCACCTGATCTCTAGTAACTTCCACCCTGCACTGCCCCAATTTCAGAACTTGGGGTTGGTTCACACATGCATGTTCATCACTTGGCAACTTCAAACATCAAGACTGCAAAATTTCACACCACAATGTATTTGTCAGTCTTTAATGTGCCGCAGGACACTCAGTTGCCTTTGCAACAGCAGTATAACATGGCTACTCTTCTTGAGTTAATAATAAGTCAACACCTTCCTCAGGATCCTCAAAAAGGCACCATTGAGGTGCTACAATACAGACATTTAATTAACCAAGTAAAAGACTAAAATATTTAATCAGCGGACAGCCTTAGGTAAAGCCCAAATGGTTGGGTTATCTTTAGCGTGGCTGGCACCTAAAACAAAAGCATGATCTCCATACCTCATCAAGATCCTTTGAATCCCGACCCATTTCATCATCATCATCATCAGAATCAAGCTCTGGGCCGATGTAATTCCCAAACTCATCATACAGGTCTGCATCCATTTTGCTGGGCCTCGGGAAGAAAGAAAAACATATAAATAAATACCACAGGGCCAGTTTCTAATGCTAACAATGCTAGTCCTGTATTTTGCTACTTATCTGGTGTTACTTGTACTCAATTGTGAGAATTTTATTATTGTATTGTAGGTGGTATTTGTTTATTGCAACTGTTAACAGCTCATTTTCATTGTGAACTTCACATGTACAGACATCACTGATAGCAATCTCTATATAGCTGCCTATCATGGTGGCCCCTATCCCCCATTTCCAGTTACTCAGCTCGTCCGCTCCTTCCCTGTCCCACAACTCCCAATCCATCCATCTTCCTGCCTTCTAGTTTACCCAGGTGCCCTTCTACAACTTTCTATTTACAGAAGAAAATAAACACAGATAGAAGGTATGGTATACAACTGCCAAAGCTCTCGTAGCAGGCAATCCAATCAGGATGCCCGTATGGGCATGCTTTGCAGGGAAAGGGAAGTGGCGGAGGTGATCTCCGCCTCCCTGCTCCTCCCACCCTGCAAGTCAGCTAGACCAGTGTTCTCCAACCTTGGGTCCCCGGATGTTTTTGGCCTACAACTCCCAGCATGCCCCAGCCTACTATGCTGGGAGTTTGGGTCCCCAGATGTTTTTGGCCTACAACTCCCAGCATGCCCCAGCCTACTATGCTGGGAGTTGTAGGCCAAAAACATCTGGGGACCCAAGGTTGGAGAACACTGAGCTAGTCAATTTTGGCAGTCTAGCTGTGGCATTTCAGAGGGGGAGGGAAGGAGGCTGGAGTGCCATCAGGATACATTGTATCCTTGTGGCCCTGGTCTCCTCCCTGCCCCAGCCCCCTTCACCGGGATTGCTATTACGAAGACGGGGGGGGGGGTCCGAGTGCGGATCCCCAGTTCTGAGGTCAGAGTTCTGTCTCCAACCTTGGATCTGGGAATCCAAAGAATCCTATGGCCCTAGATGTTGTCTAGAGGCCATAGGATCACTCTGCCCATAACTTTGTTTTATTGTATTTTTTAATAACGTTACAGCAAAAAACAATCAATGTTTCTATACAGAAAGCCCTTACCCCCACTTCTTTCCCATGGCTTATCTGGAGTAATTCCCATAAAAAGAAAGCTCGCTAACTACAAATAATTATTTTGATTGTATGAATAAATATACATCAGTATCAGTATTTATTTGTTCTTATTTAATAGTTCCCCTTCTATAAACATGAACTCACTTTTTAGCTACTGCCACAACTCCTATTTTTAAAACACAACGATTTCCTAAGTACTGAGGTTAAATATATATATATATATATATATATATACACACACACACAAGTCAGCATCCCATCAAAAATATATACACAAGTCAGCTGCAAGCCTATAAAACACTTACCTGGAACAAAGTCACAATAAATTAAGTAGGGTGTACAGTAATACCTTGGATTGCAAGTAACCTGTTCAGAGAGCGTTTTGCAAGACAATTTTTTAAAAATAAATTTTCACTTGATAAACAAGCGACGTCTTGCAATACAAGTCGTAGGGATGTAACCGCTCACCTCGAGCGGGCGTAGAGGGCTGAAATCAGCCCCGCTCATGCCCGCCAGAGACTCGCTTTGATATAAGAGTGCTTTGGATTACAAGCACAGTTCCAGAACGAATTATGCTTGCAATCCAAGGTATTACTGTACTTCTAAGTAGACAAGTACAGGATTGCATTGTTGGGCCTATTAAGCATCTACACAGTTCTCTCCCACTGTAATCAATGGGGCTTCAATTTGGCCTACCTGTACCTATACTGATCAAAGGCATGTAGTCTAGCTCCCCCACCTCCTTTCACCCTTTAGCCTCTATAGAAGCCTTAGAAGGGATGTTGAACCATGGGCCAAATTCCATTTCAGAGAAGCTCTTGGGGGGGACTGCTTTCCAGTGGTGGGCGGGGCAGAAGGCAAAGGGGTGGTGCCATAAGTACCAGCAGAGTTTAGCTCAGTTTAGCCAGCTGGGGCATGCTGGGAGTTGTACGCCAAAAACATCTGAGGACTCAAGGTTGGAGAACACTGGTTTAGCTTAAAGCTCTTACTGACAGTAACTAAGCCTTAGGAGTGGCATTTCATAGATCATAGAGTTCATAGAATCATAGAAAAGTAGAGTTGGAAGGGGCCTACCAGGCCATCAAGTCCAACCACCCGCTCAATGCAGGAATCCAGGTCAAGGCATCCCTGACAGATGGCTGTCCAGCCGCACCTTGAATGCCTCCAGAGTGGGAGAGCCCACCCTAGGTAGTTGGTTCCATTGTCTTATTGCTCGGAGTCAGGAAATTTTTCCTGATGTTTAGGTGGAATCTGGGTTCCTGTAAATTGAGCCCATTATTCCGTGTCCTGCAAACTGGGATGATCGAGAAGAGATCCTGGCCCTCCTCTCTGTGACAACCCTTCAAGTACTGGAAGAGTGCGATCATATCTCCCCTCAGTCTCCTCTTCTGAAGGCTAAACATGCCCAGTTCTTTCAGTCTTTCCTCATAGTGCCTTGTTTCCAGTCCCTTTGTCATCCTTGTTGAGTAAAGGGGAATTATCACTTCACGTGATTTGGAAGTTATACTTCTATTAATGCAGCCCAGAATAGCATTTGCCTTCTTTGCAGCCACATCGCATTGCTGGCTCATATTCAGTTTGTGATCTACCACAATTCCAAGATCCTTCTCACTTGTAGTATTGTTGAGCCAAGTGTCCCCCATTCTGTAACTCTGCATTTGGTTTCCTTTCCCTATGTGCAGCACTTGGCATTTATCCCTATTAAATTTCATTCTGTTGTTTTCAGGCCCAGCGTTCCAGGCTATCGAGATCGCTTTGAATTTTGTTTCTGTCTTCCAGAGTATTAGCTGTTCCACCCAACTTTGTGCCATCTGCAAAGCTGATAAGCATTCCCTGCACCTCCTCATCCAAGTCATTAATAAAAATGTTGAAGAGCACTGGGCCCAGGACCGAGCCCTGTGGTACCCCACTCGTTACCTCTCCCCAGTTTGAGAAGGAAGCATTGATAAGCACTCTTTGAGTCCGATTCTGTAGCCAACTGTGAATCCACCTGATAGTTGTTCCATCTAGCCCACTTTTACCTAGCTTGCTAATCAGGATATTATGAGGCACTTTGTCGAAAGCTTTGCTGAAGTCCAGATATATGATGTCCACAGCATTCCCACAGTCCACAAGGGAGGTTACCCGATCAAAAAATGAGATCAGATTAGTCTGGCAGGATTTGTTCTTGACAAATCCATGCTGGCTTCTAATAATCACTGCATTGCTTTCAAGGTGCTTGCAGACTGACTTTTCCCAGGGATTGATGTCAGACTGACTGGTCTGTAGTTCCCAGGTTCCTCCTTCTTGCCCTTTTTGAAGATAGGAACAACATTTGCCCTCCTCCAGTCATCTGGCACTTCACCTGTCCTCCATGATTTCTCAAAGATAATAGACAGTGGTTCTGAGAGTTCTTCTGCCAGTTCCTTTATTACTCTAGGATGCAGCTCATCAGGCCCTGGAGATTTAAACTCGTTCAGAGTAATCAGGTGCTCCTTGACCATTTGCCTATCAATCTCAAGCTATAATCCTGCCCCTTCAGTCTGCCCTTCAGGTTTGCCAGGGGGGTCATAGACTCTCTTTTGGGAGAAGACCGAGCCGAAGTAGAAATTGAACACTTCCGCCTTTTCTTTGTCTTCTGTTATCAATTTGCCATCCTCATTGCGTAGTTGAACCACCAGTTCTTTCCTCTATCTTTTACTATATCTGAAGAAAGCTTTCTTGTTGTTTTTAGCATCCCTCACTAACCTTAGTCATTCTCAGCTTTAGCCTTCCTGACACTATTCCTGCAGTTCTGTGCTACCTGCCTGTACTCTTCCCTTGTAGCCTGTCCTTCCTTCTACATCCTATACGTGTCCTTTTTTGTTTTCAAGTCATCTTTGAGTTTATTGTGAAGCCACATTGGCTTCTTCTGTTGGCCTCTGCTTTTTTTCCTTGTGGGAATTGTTTGCAATTGTGCCTTTAAAATTTCCTTTTTTAAAAACTCCCACCCATCCTGGGCTCCTTTTCTCATTAGAGTCGCTTGCCTACAGTTTGAAGGAGCCTACAAGGCTATCAAGTCCAACCCCCTGCTCAATGCAGGAAACTAGAGAAGGGGTCTCCCATCCAAGTAATAACCAGGCCCGACCAGAGGGAAGGGTGTGGAGCCACCTGGGGTACCCCAAGTGGGCCAAATTTGTCCCCGGAGCCTGAGGCTCTGCACTCCTGCTCTGTAGATAGCTCCCTCCCACGACTGTAACAGTGTCTGTTAAGAGTTTCCTCGGAATTTAGTTCCCTCTCTGCTCAACCGGACTTAAGTCCTAATTAGTGTGCAGTTAGGAATGCTTGCGGCGCAAGTTGTCATTTCGTGTTTTAAAACACCAATCAAATCCTTACAGTTGCACGGGGGAAAAAACACGTGCAATTAGAAAAGGCATACATGTACGTATCTCGTCCTACCTATAACTTTCCCTCCTCAGCAGGGCTTTCCTCAGCAAAGCCGGAACCTCACTAAGCAAACATGCGCCCCTTGCGACGTTCTCCTTCCCGTCGACTGCGACGCTGGCATGAAAGGACCC
The DNA here is from genome assembly GCA_021292165.1 of Shinisaurus crocodilurus. NCBI lineage: Eukaryota > Metazoa > Chordata > Lepidosauria > Squamata > Shinisauridae > Shinisaurus > Shinisaurus crocodilurus. Next base: position 265,172,613 of record CM037877.1, on the reverse strand, counting down.
CGCTTCCTCCGGATGGGGTGCTCACTCTGTCGCCTGATTGATCCAGCGCCTTTTCCCTTCTTTCGTTTCGGTGCTCGGGAGATATATAAATATGTGCTCTTGAGTCTCATTGATGTCGGTAGATAAAAAACAGAAAAACAAGCACAAAGTGGGCTATGATCAGGCGTTTACTGAAGCCAGCTGCGATCGCTGAGGGTCCGGCCTAATTCTGGTTGCGATGGAAATCAAGCCGAAGCCTCGTCGCTACGGAAACCGGAGGGCTCTGATGACGACCTCCGCGGAGTCCTAGACGGGAGCGAGGCGGCCTCCTCTTCTCGGCCTGGTATCTGTGGGGTGGGAAGAGTGGGATTTCGAGGGTCGATGTCATGGTCTGTGTCGTATGTGGAGACGCATGAAATATAAACCAGTGAAACTTTCAGACGCTGGATATGGAGTGGCTAATAGTGGCGATGTTGATTATTTATTTATTATTTATTTAATACATTTTTACTGTTTAGGGCAGTGTTCTCCAACCTTGGGTCCCCAGATGTTTTGGGCCTACAACTCCCAGCATGCCCCAGCCAGCGTAGCTGGCTGGGGCATGCTGGGAGTTGTAGGCCAAAACATCTGGGGACCCAAGGTTGGAGAACACTGGTTTAGGGGACTGTCACTGAAGCCCTGTGGTACCCCACTCGTTACCTCTCCCCAGTTTGAGAGGAGATACTGTACCCATTTACCCCGGGAGTAAGTCCCATTGAACTCACTGGGGCTTACTTCTGAGTAGGCATGCATAGGATTGCACTGTAATGTGTTCATTTATTTATTATATTTATACAGTATTCTGCCTTTTTTTCCCTGCAAGGGACCCAAGGCGGCTTACATACAGAATTTTATTGTTTATAGCCAATGGCCACCACAATACATATATACATGAGGTGTAAAATAAAATAAAAACAGGAAGAACATTTACTGGTAATATAATGAAAGAAAATGCTATAAAATAATCAAGGTTTAGAAACATTCTTTCTGTATGGCCCCCTTATGGTTTGGCAGTAGTTTGGTTTATAAAGGCTGCCCTTATTTTCCTTGCAGCTTACATAATCCTCCTCCTCCTCTATATTTTATCCTCACAACAACCCTGTAAGGTAGGTTAGGCTGAGAGTCAGTGACTGGCCCAAAGTCACCCAGTGAGTTTCATGGCCGAGTGGGGACTAGAACCCGGATCTCCCGAGTCCCAGTCCAGCACTCTAACCATTACGCCACACTGGCTCTCGTATTTACTTATGTTTATGTACATGTCCTCAGGGCAGTTTATGATGATGCTTTACAGTTTAATAGACACCATGTAAATGGGGAAAGGAACAGGGAGGTAAAAGGAAAACAAGCAAATTCAGATAGCAATGGAGAGAGCGATCCTATGGCTCCTAGACATCATCCATGGGGGCCATGGGATACAGTACTTTGAATTCCCAGATCCGAGGTCAGAAACAGAGCTCCAACCTTGGAGCTGGGAATCCGCGCTCTGATCCCCCTCCCATGCCTGGCAGCTGGTGCTGAAAGCACCATGCCAGCTACCTCTCTGCGGTTGGGAACTCAGCCTCTGAGAAGGGGTACAGGGGACATTCCCGGGGGGGGGCAGGGAGGAGAGGAGACTGGAGAGGCCAGGATACAATGTATCCTGTGTCCTCTGCAGCCTCTTCCCCTTTCCGTCGTAAGCACCCCAGCTAGACAGCCAAATAGCTGTCCAGCAGAAATGCAGAGCGGGAGGTGTGGGCAGGCAGAGATCGCTTCCACTTGCTCCTCCTGCTCTGCATAGGATGCTCCATGAGCCTCTGAGTTTGGGGGCTTATGAGCATCGAGGGCGCAACCTATAGGATTGCGCCCTACATAAAAGTAAGACTTTTGTGTGAAGTGTTGTGAGATGGAGGCCAAGAGCTTAAATGAATATGTTCCTTGATAACTGGAAATTTCTCTTCAGCCTATGGAATGTAGTCATTCCCTCTATTTCCAATGTTCAGGCTGTGACTAAAATGGCACCACTCATGCACAAGGGGGAGACTTGGGGAAACCCTGAGGTTTGCAGAAGTACCCCCCAAAAAAGAATGGGGGGAACCTAAGTTGCAGAACCCTAAAAATGGTCACGTCCTGACTGTTGAGAGGGGAAAATGGAAAACTGATGGGAGGGGGAATGGAATGAAGTATTGTGGAGAAGGGCATGGCTGGCTGACTTGGAATAGTGAACAGCAGCACTCACTGCAACATATTGGTGCAGGTCCCACTTGTACTCATCAGAACTTGGGAATATGATACCCCTTAGAGCTGGGCAGGGCCAGGGGGACAATGACAGAGAAACTGAACCAGGTTTTGCAGTTTGAATTGACAAGAAACACAGAGAGTTTGGAGTTGTGAGTTGGCCAAAGATGACACACCTCAGAGGGACTCCCTCTGAGAATCTGATGCTGGGTTAGCAGATTTGCAGTATCGATTTGCTTCTGCTGTGCTCTGTATATCTGTAAATAAAACAAATTTCACAAATATTCTATACATCGTCAGTGCTCTTTCCCCAAAAGAAACTGAACCCTGTAGTACACTTCCACCCCTGGAACTTCTGATCATTTGGGGAAGTGGGAAGAATATAACAGGATGCTTGGATTGTCACTAATATAATTTGATTTCTTTACATGTAGGTTTTCTTCCTCCCCCCCCCTCAAATTAATGCTTTTGACCCTATGAGATTATTTCAGAGTTTATCCCATTCTTTGGAATAAGAGTTATTATTTGAATGATTTGTTGGTTATCTGTGTTGCTTTTAGGTTCCCAAAATGGAGGGCATGATAGATTTCCATGCTTTGGAGAAAGAGTTGGAAGAAGCTATGGCCACTGATGAGAAGTATCAGAGAGAAAACGAGGCCAAGTTCCGAGCAGTGCACCAGAAAGTGGCAACCTATGAAGAATTCAGGTTTCTTGATTTCATAGAACATAGGAAGCTGCCTTCTGCTGAGGCAGACTATCAGTCCGACTCTAGACTACCTGGTAGCAGCTCCCCACTGTTTCAGATAGGGGCCTTTCCCAGCCCTACCTGGGGGTTGAAACTTGGATCTTCTACCACTGAGGCACATAGAATCATAGAAAAGTAGAGTTGGAAGGGGCCTACAAGGCCATCGAGTCCAACCCCCTGCTCAATGCAGGAATCCAGGTCAAAGCATCCCTGACAGATGGCCGTCCAGCCGCACCTTGAATGCCTCCAGCATGGGAGAGCCCACCACCTCCCTAGGTAGTTGTTTCCATTGTCTTATTGCTCTAACAGTTAGGAAATTTTTCCTGATGTTTAGGTGGAATCTGGGTTCCTGTAACTTGAGCCCATTATTTCATGTCCTGCAAACTGGGATGATCGAGAAGAGATCCTGGCCCTCCTCTGTGTGACATCCCTTCAAGTACTGGAAGAGTGCGATCATATCTCCCCTCAGTCTCCTCTTTTGAAGGCTAAACATGCCCAGTTCTTTCAGTCTCGCCTCATAGGGCCTTGTTTCCAGTCCCTTTATCATCCTTGTTGCCCTCCTCTGAACCCTCTCCAGTTTGTCTACGTCCTTCTTAAAGTGTGGTGCCCAGAACTGGACGCAGTACTCAAGATGAGGCCTAACCAGTGCCGAGTAAAGGGGAATTATCACTTCACACGATTTGGAAGCTATACTTCTATTAATGCAGCCCCAAATAGCATTTGCCTTCTTTGCAGCCACATCGCATTGCTGGCTCATATTCAGTTTGTGATCTACCACAATTCCAAGATCCTTCTCACTTGTAGTAATCTATTATCTATTACACAATAAAAGCCTTGTCATAAAGTACCCTGGTGTAGGATGTTAAATGACAGATTATGCACTATGGAGCCTTAAATGTTCATGTGTGTCCATTACTTGTACTTGTATGTGCGCTAGCAATAAAATGCAGCTTCCCTCACACATCAAGATTTAACTTCTGGATATCTGAGAGAAAGGAAGCAAATTACAAGTAACAATGCTTTAAAATACATCCCTGAAAATGGTACAATATAGGGACAATGATTTACCAGGGTCATTTACCAATAGGAGCATGTGGCACAGCAAAGAGTTCTAACACTGCCGATTCAAATTATGGGTTAGTGGAGGTGTTCTCCTTATGGTATAGCCTGCTTTCCGCATGTTGCAAAGTACACATAATAAGCTAGAGGTGGGAAGGATGGTAGTTTGTTGCCACCCAAAGTTACAGTTAACCAGAGCTTTCCTGCTCCTTAGACATGGGGCCTTTACAAGGGGCCAGCACTCAAGTAGGATGAATGTGATCACACACAAGGTTCCTGTGCCTATAATAATTACATAAAAGAGGGCATTTTTAGCAGACACAGGTCTTCTAATCACTGCAACATTATACTATGCCAAGCTGCTGCTGAAATTTCAATAATGCTCCCTTCTCTGTTGCCTGCAGGGATATTGTTCTAGCATCACACTTGAAGCCTCTGGAGAAAAGGGACAAGATGGAGAAGAAGAGAAATGCATTGTGGAACTCCTGCACAACTAAAGCAGACTGCAGACTAGAGACTGAGGTGGAGCTGTCTCCGGTGAGAACACTTCTCTCTAGGAGTTTTGAAATGCTTGATCCTTTTGAGCAGGACTTTGGTTTCTCCAAATGTTTCTTAAAAATCAATGGTTATTTGATTTTGGCAAATTTTGCCCCAGAGTAAGGGACTGGAACGGAAAGGATTGTTACCGGTACATTCAGAATTTGGAAAAATCTGGCTATATGTAGAACCATGTGAATATTTATTTTTGTTTAATCATACACCTGTTTCCCATCATTTATTCATACATTCTTGCCACTCGACACTTAAAAAAAATAATCAAATTCTAATAATGCTCAACCAGCATAATTCAAATTCAAATTCAGTATACAAACTGAGAATGCAAAATAGGTATTATCAGTGCATACCATACTGATTTTCACAATTCATTCTGAGTGCAGAATTTGAATGGAAATTTCATGGTATAGAATTTGAGATTCTTTAGAGTAGGATTTTCTATGCCTCAGCTGTTTTAAGGAGATTGTTGTAAATGTGCACAAGAGGAAAAAATGGCATATAATTGAATCTTAAATGGATAGTTCTGCAGCATATTTTGGAGGCAGAATCTGGGTTTTCTTGAGGTATGATTTGGAGAATTCAGTATGGAATGCTACCAGCCTTCTTTAAATCTCACAGTTTCCATGGGGGACATAATTGCCACAAAACAAATGTCTACCCTAAAAAACCCTTTTCAAGATGAAGCCTGAGTCCTCATCCAGGGGGCTGGAGAGTGGTTCAAGATCTGCATGGGTGGGGTGCTGTGATATTGTTCTTTTCCTCCAGGAGTTGGAGTGGCTGCCAAACACCTCTGCAGAGTTCTACAGAGATTGGCGGAGATGCATGAAAAACAGCCAAGAACGCTACCAGCTCCTGCTCCGTCTTGGATCCCAGAACCTGTGCCGGATCTTCCAAACAGATCTTGCTTTTGGTCTCCTAGGTGAATTCCTAGCAATACTTGCTGAAAATGCCTGTACCAAGGACCGGGACTCAGTCTTAGAGATCCTGGAGAGCTTTTCAGGCACTAAACGTTTTGAACTGAATGTAGAACTTCTGAGTGAGCAAGAGAAGGAAGGCTGCAGGCGGTTGTTTGAGAAACTGCAAAGAATGGGGGCTGGCCCTGACAATCCTCCTGAACTTTCACATGCCTCAGATGAAGAAGGTACAGCTATTACTCGAATGGAATGCCAAGCAAATGAACCAGTCGAAAGAAAACTGGTGGAACTGATGCATCTTTACCAAGTCTCCTGAATGAGCTTTGAGTTTGTATCACCAGCCACACCACATAAGGAAATCTTGCAGAGTTAATAGGGAAGATTGGAATGTCTGCCACAGTGTTCTCCAACCTTGGGAGTTGTAGACCAAAAACATCTGGGGACCCAAGGTTGGAGAACACTGGTCTGCCAGGAGCATCACCCTTTCAGATAAATGGGAGATGTACAAGAGTTCACGTGTGCCCTTGCAGATCTCCCATTAATCTTGGTAGGGCTAATGCAGAACAGATATCCAGTGGAACAGATATCCTTACTACTTGCTTTTGGTCTCTTCTGCATCCGTTTACTCGGTTTTTACATGGGCTCGCCTTCTCCAGCCAGACAGTCCATTGTCAATAAATGCATGTTAACTGATTAGTTTCTGCTGTGGTTTATCTCATATATCTCTTGGCACGTGTGCTGTTGGAATTCTGCTTTCGCCGGCACTCAGCAATGCTTAGCCTCAGGACACGTTTGCCATGGCAAGGCTCAGCCAAAAGAGTAACTAGCAAACGTGGGTGCTTTTGAGCTTATACGTAGTATTTTTCCTTGACTAATGGATAGCCACTACTAACTCTTCACATCTGGGATTAGAGAGAATGGTTTTTAGGTCAGAGGGCAGAACCTGAAGGTTTTTCAGATATAGGCTGGAGTAAACATTTGAAAACCAGAAATAGTGTTGTACACCCAGGCTATTGTTAACTTGGCAATATTATGTCAATATTTAAGTTTTAAATCGAACAGAAAACAGGAACTTTATTAATTGGGATTACAAAGAACCTGATCTTGATGGAGAGGATCAAGGAATATGCCCCCTCCCAACAAAGTAATGAAACATTCTGGCAAGGAAATTTAAAAGAAACCCACCACCACCACCTAAGTCCCTGTAATGTAGGAAGAGGGTGGAGCAGGCCTCAAGCAGTGGATGGGCAGGGCAGGAGAGACTCGACTTCATCTGTATGTGAGAACCACAGATGCTGATTCCCAATCCATCCATCTTCCTGCTTTCTCATTTACTCAAGTTCCCCTTCTTTGCCATTCCATTCCAAATCCCAGCCCCTTCCTCCAAACAGCACAAGCCTCCGCAACCCTCTCCATTCCCCCAATTTCATTTAGCTACATTACTGTACCTTCTCCCAATGTTTTCCTCATCAGCCTCGCTTCCCCACAGTACCCAGTGTCGAAGTTATCAGAGGATACCATGAACATTTTCATGGTAAAAGGGAAATTTGTCCTGTTCAAAGAAATACATCTTCTGCCAAAGTGACAGAAGTTTCCTCTCTCTATTTCATTTTGGCAGTGAATGGCAATAAAAAGTATATAGTAAACATATATTACAATGCAAATTAGGTACCCAGCAGATGCTGTATTTACTATCACAGGTAATTACTAAGGATGAGGAAGGAGAGATACTAATACTTTCAGTGCATCAGCCCTGGTATCTCAGTTCTCTTCCAGAACCAAAGGGCTAATTCACATACCGGTATCTGCATTAAATATTGTGGCTGTAACAGGAGGGCCAATGGTTTGGTGATCCAGTATATGATTTGCCCGTATAAAGTCCCCCATTTAATCTTTGCCATCTCCAGTTAAAAGGATCTCAAATAGCAGGGCTGGGAAAGACCATGTCTGAGATGCTGGAGAACTGCTGCTAATTTAGATACTGATCTAGATGGACTAATGGTCTTTGTATAGGGCAGCTTCATTCATATATACAAACAAGCATCCAAAATGGGCTAGAAGCCATTTGTTCATACTATCCAACTCAGAACTGAGTTTGCATTCTAGAACTCATTGAAGAAAAAATGGAAATAGTTCTAGATTCTTTTACGGAAGGATAATATGTGTACACATACACATTGTTTAATATGATGCTAGAAAGGATAAGACTGATAAAAAAAATATCTCCCCAGCAGTTCTAGAATGAAGCATCTCCTTATTGGTTTGTCTAATTAAAGCATCCTTCAGTAATGAAGAATCAGAGTTAAACTCCAGAACCTGTAACCAACTTCCCCCATAGAAATTGGAAGCTGTTGGGTAAAGTGTACTACACAAATGGCTTCAACAGGATTGGCTGGAATTGTAATTGTCCTTGGTACTGCCGATGTTCTCCATGCCTTTGCTATAGTGGAGAAGGAAGATGTGTTCAAGAAGACCCCTTGCCCAGCCTTCTTGATGTTTGAGAATGCTGCCTACCTGGCTGATATGAGCTTTGAGTTGCCTTGCAATTGCAAGCCAGAGGAGATCACCTCCGTGGTTTGGTACTTTCAGAAAAATATGGGCAGCCAACAGACTAAGGTCTTGACAGACTTCGATGGCACTTTGGTAGTGGACTCCAGCCACATCAAGGTGGGCAGTGACATGCTCCGGCGCTTCAGCATTAGGATGTTCAGTCTCATTGTCTTCCGGGTACAGGTGGAAGATTCAGGGCACTATATTTGTGGCACAAAGAGAGGGGATTTCTTCTATGGCTATGACATAGATGTACAGGCTTCCAAGGGCATAGTGGTTGCCTTTGCAGATAAGAATCAGCATTCATGGAGAGACAATGATGAAACACATTTCATGATCTTCACCATCTTCTGGGACTGGACCAAGTGCAACCGCTGTGATGTCAGGGGTGAGCAACGGAGAATTGGTCTTTGCTATGTGAAAAGCCCCTATCTGCTTAAGCGGTACCATACAACCACAGCAGAGGTGGCATCCTGTGGCTCAAGGTCAGTCCCAAAGAGGTTTTGGAGTGTTGTTCAGAATAGGAAGCCTGAGGTTGTTATCCGAAGTTGCATGATACCTTGCAGAGGGAAGACATCCTCAAATGAAGGAGAGGCATCCATCTCAAACGTCATCTCAAAGCTTGGAGAAAAACCCTGGGTTCCCAATATCCCCATTCAATTCCACAAGCAGACCCTTGGTAGTGGGTTGATCATTACCTGCCCTGATGCCAGGCCAGAGCATGCTGTAGCCTGGGACAAAGATTCAACTCGTCTGTACCTCACTAGGTTCCTCATTGGAGTCAACAAGAGCATGAGGGTCTTCATTGACCATGGAAATCAACTGCACATCCGCTTTACCCAGATGAATGACAGAGGCATCTACTACTGCTGGCGAGAGGGACAAATGGTTGCTGGTTTCCGACTATCTGTGGTGTATGAAAGCCGCCGCAAACGAAACCTTGATGATCCTGAGACACAGTATGCTGTGAAGGTGATCCTCACAAGCTACGTCATCATCACCATCCTGTTTGTCACCATCCACCTGGTCCAGTGCTGCCTTTATGCCTTCAAGTACACAGCTGTGGAATAGCATCTTCCAGGGAAATGGCCATGGGCTTAATAAGTAAATATTAATTACTATTAATTACTATTGCCAAATAATAATAATAATAATAATAATAATAATAATAATAATAATAATAATAGAGTCTATCAGTTGATTAAATAATTAATTGATTAACTATCTGGTTCTTGACCAGTTACATAATTGAGCTTAAATAACATTTTGCAAAAACCTCAATGAAGGTGCTTTTGGGGGGGATCATCTCTCTTAAATGTGAGATAATGTACAATTTAATAAATGCATGTTACATACTCATTGATAGAAGTAAATGCCAGCCTTTAATATTTTTCATGAAATGTGGGAATATATGTTCTGTTGCAATAATATACCAGTTCACAAACAAGTTCAAACATTTGTATTTAGAAGGTCTAGATTTAGAAGTATTATATTGACTTTAACTAAGCATTGTCAGTCAGCTTCAGTTGCCCGTGATTCTTGAACTAGGAGAAGGTAGTCCAATGGTAGAGCATGTGCTTGGCATGTAGAAAGTCTCAGGTTCATCCGGGTACGGATGGGGAAATTCCTGCCTGAAATCCTGGAGATCCTCTGCCAGTCAGTGTTGACAATACTGGGCTAGATGGACCAATGGTCTGGCTCAGGATAAGGCAGCTTCCGATGTTCCTATTCCTAACTATAGGTAGAGCACATGCTTGGCTTGCAGAAGATCCCAGGTCTAGTCTCCAGACCCCCACATCTCTGGTTTTAAAAGGATTTCAGGTAGAAGGGCTGGGAAAGATTTATCTCTGTCTGCGATCTTAGATCTTCCAGTCTAAGTATACTGTGTGGCTAGATGGGCCGATTGCTCGATTCAGTAAAAAGCAGCTCCATATATGCAAAATATGTAGAAACAGCTGAGAGGCAGCTTTAGAGGTGGTTGCACTCTTAGCAGCCTTTAAGATTGCTGGATTAAGACCATAAGAATCATGCTGGATCAGACCAAGGGTGCATCTAGTCCAGTATTCCGTTCAGACAGTGGTCAACCAGCTGCCTCAATGGGAAGCCCTCAAGCAGGACATGAGTGCGACAGCACCCTCCCGCCCATGTTCTCATGCAACTACTGTACATAGGCATATTGCCTCTGATACGGAGGTTATCATATAGCCAAGCAGGACTAGTAGCCTGGATTCAGGTGGTGATTACTGACTCTAGGGACAGAGGGGGAGGCAGTGGATGCAGCACTCTAGGAGCAGACATTTTTTGGCACATCAGAGTCAACCATCTTTTTCAGCCTTCTGGGGGTTGTTGTGAAAGACAGGGCCCCCATGTACCTTTATTTCAGAAAGTGCCATTTTTATCTGGTTACATGAAAAGATGCATCATTCAAAATACCTTTCTGTACAGTGGACTCTCATCCATGAAAGCTTATTATGCCACAGTCTTTAATGTGCCACAAGGCATTGTGGCTTTTGAACACAAAAGGGCAAGAAGCTCCTATCCTTCTCCCACATTTATTCACCATTCGCAGGCTTACGGCAAACCCCAAGCAGAACCACGCATGCACCAGAATCTGGCGATGTGGATCATGCAAACAGCAGGTGCACTCCAGAAAGATGATTGCAGAGCCAAGGAGCTCCAGCCACACTCATACATTACCTTGCCCCAAATTCAGACATTGCTGCTCATTCAAACCCTTGTTGCAAGCAAGCAACAGATGAGGAAGGCAGCAGTGTACCTGCTGTTCTTGTCAGGGCCTCGCTGCCTACAGTGGCCCAGGGCACAAGTGTGGTTGCCCAGTAGCAATTGGCTGGGCAGGTCTCTGCAGTCAGGCACACTCCGAGAAAGCTGGGTGACACTGGGGCTGTTTGGCAATTTTGGACTACAGGCTTAATGAAAATAATGAGCAGGCTGTGGAAGGGAAGGGGGAAGTTTCCCCTCTAGTTTAAAAGGCTGGTGCCTTCATGCTACATTCCCTATTAGACTGCTAAGGGAGTGAGTCCTACGGTGTCCTAGTAGCTGCAGGGTTACTGAGTTCATAGGGAAGAAGCATAGAATCATAGAAGAGTAGAGCTGGAAGGGGCCTACCAGGCCATCAAGTCCAACCCCCCCGCTCAATGCAGGAATCCAGGTCAAAGCATCCCTGACAGATGGCTGTCCAGCCGCACCTTGAATGCCTCCAGAGTGGGAGTGCCCACCACCTCCCTAGGTAATTGGTTCCATTGTCTTATTGCTCTGACAGTCAGGAAATTTTTCCTGATGTTTAGGTGGAATTTGGGTTCCTGTAACTTGAGCCCATTATTCCGTGTCCTGCAAACCGGGATGATCGAGAAGAGATCCTGGCCCTCCTCTGTGTGACAACCCTTCAAGTACTGGAAGAGTGCGATCATATCTCCCCTCAGTCTCCTCTTCTGAAGGCTAAATATGCCCAGTTCTTTCAGTCTCTCCTCATAGGGCCTTTTTCCCAGTCCCTTTATCATCCTTGTTGTCCTCCTCTGAACCCGCATGTTTGTATTAAGGCAGATTATGGCCATTGGGGCAGCTCTAAAGATCCAGAGCACAGCTCAGAAGATCCAGGGCTCATGCCCAGGTGGGCCATCCTCTAACACTGCCTATGGTGCTCAGACTAAAGCATTCTTGCTCATGCAATTGGACAAGATATATTTCACATCTCAGAGCAGTAAACTGCCCATTTCTCCTCACTAATGTCCAGGCCACACAAAGCCTTTCTCCCAGTGCCCCATCATCATCATCATCATCATCATCATCATCATCATCATCATCATCAGGCGATCACTCGTGACCGAGTAAGATTGTCTTCCAGGATAAAAATTTACAAAAAGGAGATTTTAAAAGGAGGAAATTCTAAAGAAAATTGTGTAGACTCTAGCGATGGGTCCGTAAGTGACTGTGGAGGCCAATTCTAGATCCACACAACTGGTACTGGAGGAAAGGCCTTTTCAGTGGTGGTGCCCTGACTTTGAAATGCTTTCCTCAGAGCAGCTTACCTGGCAACTACATTAGTGTCATTCTGGGGCTAGAAGTAGACCTTTTTAAAATTTACCCAGGCCTTTTTGCTTGCTTTAACTTCTCTGTCATATTACCGTATTTTTCCGTCTATAAGACGCCCCCATGTATAAGACGCCCCCCACTGGGCAGTTTTGCAACCGCACAGTTCTCTCCTTGGCTTACTTCCATATATAAGACGACCCTCAATTTTTAGTCTAGCGATTTTAGGAAAAAGTATAGTCTTATACATGGAAAAATACTGTATTTAATCTGCTCTTATATGTGTTACTATTTATTTGTTTTGTTTTATGTATTTTACCTGTTTTTGTATTATTTTCTTATGTAAGCCACCCTGAGAGTACATTGAAAGACAGGATATAACCCCCCATCCCCACCTCCAGCAAACAAATAGATAAATCAACCAAGGAAAAATGAGGCAGGGACTACTTTATGAAATAATTTTGAAAGGAAAATTAAAATAACCAAGAATGCAATTTTAAACAATGTCACTGCTGCCTTTCATAATACTTTTAATATTTGCAAAGTGTTTTAATACAGGTCTCCTTTAAAAACTGATAGTATTAAAAATTGACTCAACATATGGAAATATGCAAGCAGTTTTGAGAAGCTAACATACAAAGAACAGCATAAACGTTGTAGAATTCTAGGCACAAACAAGAATTACACAAGAAAAAAAATCTGAGCTAACATTCTTAGAACTATAACAGTCACTGTGGTACTGGTTAGTTTTGACTAGCTTTGCCTGCAGTGATTGCATTTATGGATCAACTGTAATGGTCTTGTGCTAGCAAAGGATGAATATCACACTGAACTGCTCTGTGTCTATGCCCGGTCTTTCCTCCTTCCCTTGCAGATGTGTGGGGGAGTGGAACACATGGTTCATGGACTCCACTCGTTGGCTGCTTACACAAATGCTCCTTAGCACTGCTGAGGCATTGCTTTTCCACGATCAGCTACAAGCAGACTGTATTAAAACAGTATTTTGGATAATTTTGGATAAATTATAAGCACATAATTTATCTATGTGAGTGAGTTTCTTTTATTTCTCCATGATAATGTCTCAGTATATCTGAGACCAAAAGGGTACGATCCAGTTTTGTATCAACTGCCAAGCTCATGCTAAAATACTCATATTTCCTAAATTTCCAATTAAAATGTTGGCTCTACATGACACTTAATATAGCACTATATTATCCATAGCTGTGTCCACCCCTGTGGCTAAGAAGATCCCTCTTTAATATTTACTCAGAAGTAAGTCCTTTTCAGCAAAGGTCTCCTTGCAACTTTAAGTAGGCATTTTCTCCTTGCAGCTCCTGCATCTAATTGCTTCCTGTTGAGCGTGTTGTGGCATTGGCTACTTGCGCCAAAAAAAGAGAAGACAATAGAAGGCACCAATTTGCATACGCTAATTTAGATGTATAGATGCAAATTTAGAAATAATAATTTATTTAAGTAGAAATACCATCCCATCTCACCATAGCAGGGCAGACTGTCACCAGGTGACCTGTCACCTGTGTGCTTGCTCAGTCTGCTGTCCAGGTGCCAATTACTGATAGGCAACTTCAAGGCTTCGCTCTCCCTGCTTAGGGTTTTCTATCTTTAAATTGGACTTGGGCTGGGGAGACCTTCAAATAGAGAACTGTCCTCTGCCAGCTCTCGAAAACAGAGGACTGCCCTCTGTAAAGTAGGGCACTGCCCCCACCCGCCCCCAGAGCGGGAGGGGGGTCTTTACTGTTTTGCAATATTTTATTTATTTATTTATTTATTATATTTATACCCCACCTTTTTTCCTGCAAGGAACCCAAGGCAGCTTACATAATCCTCCTCTCCATTTTATCCCCACAACAACCCTGTGAGGTAGGTTAGGCTGAGTGTCAGTGACTGGCCCAAAGTTGCCCAGTGAGTTTCATGGCCGAGCGGGGACTAGAACCCGGATCTCCCGAGTCCCAGTCCAACACTCTCAGTCCAACACTGACAATAGAAAATAAAAAATTGAGAGGAAACCAGTAACTAAAGCTCCTCCCTCCCACACTGCAAGAAACAGGAACTGGTTAATGAAGGGGCAATAATTCACCAGTAATACCACTGTACTGAACAAAAACAGGTCGAGGCAGAAGGCACAATGAAGAATTGTCTAATTAAAGGCCCCGTACCCCTGAACAATCTCAGTACTTTGCCAGTCCATACTGGCAGGCTGGCACAGCATTGCACTGAAACAATTGCCACAAATCAGGTCTGAAGAGACAAGGCGACAACACTGAAAATGTTGAAATGCAATGGTTGGCAGTCAAGGGGATTTTCCATAAAGAGTGAGCACCAAAGGGTGGCAATTCGAAACTAAACTGCTGGTGCGGAAGCAGCAGTTATCTGGTCTGTTTTGTAATTTCAAGCTATCCTCTACTATTTGCAGTCAGCTACATCTCACAAAATAGGTACTCTAACACAGTGTTCTCCAACCTTGGGTCCCCAGATGTTTTTGGCCTACAACTCATCTGGGGACCCAAGGCTGGAGATCACTGCTCTAACAGCTAGATTACAAACCAACTTTTATTTTTTTAAAGCGGGTATCCATTTTCCCCAACAGCCACAGTAACCCACTTAAAAAGAGCACACGTTTGGGAGGGGGAGGGGTTCCGTTTAAACATAATGCAATGCCCCCTCCAAGCTTTTTTAAGCACTGAGCACAACAAAGAATTACATTCAGTCCATGCACAGTTGCACATGCACATGGGGACAGCAGTGAGATTAAGAAACATTTTTTCAGAATGACAGATATGTAGCAGCAGGGCACTAACAGGCAGAGCTTGTCTCATAAGAAATGGACATTATTGAATTTTTATGTCCCCGATCCAATGCATTATCCCCTTAAGTAGCTTATATCCTAGAACATGTACAACTGGACATGAGGATAATTCAGCAGGGGTGTACAAATCTAGTCACCACTGGCACCTAAATAAAACCTAGTCCTGTTCCCATAGCTGCTGAAGAGTGGAGAAAACAGGTTTCTTCTCTGCCTCCCATATGTGCGGCTGTGTGCAGGACCTCTTTTGGTGCCGCCTCCTCTTACATGCTTAGTTCTGATGGCAAACAGCAGCCGCTTGCAAGAGGAAGGGCTCCCAAGAAGGACTGTGATTGCCAGCTCTGGCACTTCTTCGTTAAGTACCACCTAGAACAGGGTTCTCCAACCTTGGGTCCCCAGATGTTTTTGGCCTACGGCTCCCAGCATGCCCCAGCCAGCGCAGCTGACCTAGAAGGAAAGGGGGGAGACCAGAACACAAGAATGGTATCTCTTCTCTCACTGGCACACTCGGGTCTCTTGTCTGTCTGTCTCTCCTTCCAAGCTAGCTCCTGAATTCTGCAAAAACTGTATCCCTGTATTTGTTTTAGGGGCAATTCCAGAGGAGTATCTGTGCTGCAAAAACAATGAGTCATGTGGCCATTTAAAGACTAACAAATGTGTTGCAGTATGAGTTATCGTAGGCAAGAAAGTATTGTAGTACATGAAGAGCATCTGATGTATTGATGTATGAATATTAGGTGCAGACTAGATAAGGTACAAGAGGAGTATAATGAACAAAAAGTGTTGATGTCCCATTAATGTTTGCCCTTGGTGGGATACCTTTGGAATCCTTGGCTGTGTACTTACTAGGTGGACTAAACATGCCCTTAAGGAATGACTGGGACATCAAATTCTTGCAGACCTGATGGTTTCTGTAGTGACAATGACCCAGATGTTAAGACAACAGTGTTAAGGTTAGTTCCATCAATGTGTTAAATGTCAAAAGGTATTGGCTATGCTGGGACGTGAATACAAGATTCCTGAATATCTCAACTAGCCCTTTTCACAGGGACTAAGCCAAATTCTGCTCTACACATACATTACACAAAGCTTCTAGGTAATTTATGTAACTGTAAATTGGTTCTGTTGAAACAAAGGCTGAGGATGATGAAAAGGGACAGAAGATTTTGTTGATCACAGAATTCCTCATCTCCTGTCACTTTAATGAAGCCCAGCCCAGAGTCCCTCTCTTGTCCAAGACTTGTGCCTATATAGTCAGATTTTTACCCCTTGCAAACATGAGGACTAGAAGCTTGCTAAGCTTTTAAAAATGAAACTTCCAGAGTCTATATCTTGTCACAGCTTACAGATTGTGCAATGAACAAGCAAAGTTACCCACTGTTTTGCCTGTCCATAGAATCATAGACCCAGTTTGCACAATTGCCGGGTGGTTAATAAGCCACTGGTCACATGCCGGGGGGGATTAGCATAATTATCCTCAGCAGTGCAGCTTCCCATGTCGTATGAACCTGGCCAGGATGACTTCTAGGATTCTGGGATGACTTGTTAAGCATGGCAACGAGCCGCCCTGCCAGATTCACACGACATGGAAGCTGTGCTGCTGAGGGTAATTATGCAAATTCCCTCGGCATGCACAGTGGAGGAAATAAGCCACTGTGGCTTATTTCACCCATCGGGATCGTGCAAAGAGGCCCACTGAGCTAAAGGGGCTGTTTCAGGTTCATCTGCTGGGGGATGGATAAGTTCTGCCATAGTGGGAGAAGAAGGAATTTATCTAGGTGACCCTTTCATTCCTCTGTGCAACTCTGTTTTATAAGCCACCTAGTCACATAATGACTGCATTCAATAGAGTTAGAACTATAGATGGCGGCACAGTGTTTGACCAAGAGAGACCTCATAACTTCTGTTGCCCACTCACTTTGCCTTTTCTGATCTGCAACAGGATTCTGCTTTGCTTCAACTTGAAGCTAGCGATTTCCCTAAATGTGTCCCCCTCACACACCCACAAACCAGGAGAATAGCTGTACAACAAACTTTAAACTGCAACCTGCCTGAGCCCTCAAGAATAGAGTGGGCCAGCATTTAGGGCAGCTTTTTAGAAGTCTGAAGACTATCGTGTCCGCTGTTTCTGTTCTTCTCACTAGGCTAAACATATGCCGGGTTCCATCAAGCTTTTCTCTGTAAACCACGTCTCCTGGATCTCTAATGGTACACAGGTGACCGTCCGCTGAATAATTTGCAATGTGTAACCAATCACACCATCCCTCTTGAGTGCCCTGGCCTTCACTCCTCCAGCTTTCTCTCCTCCACCACTCTGCCCTTCAGCCTCATTCCCGTCAGCCTTCTTCATTTTCTATTGCCTGCCATCGGTCTATCCATCTTGGAAGACCCACCATTCTGCAGACAGCTCAAATGGCTAGTAGCACTCATAAAGATACAATTGCCTTGCCCATTCACTTGGGCCACAATGCATGCATTAGACCAGTGTTCTCCAACCTTGGGTCCCCAGATGCTTTTGGCCTACAACTCCCAGCATGCCCCAGCCAGCTACGCCAAAAACATCTGGGGACCCAAGGTTGGAGAACACTGAACTAGTGGCAGTCCCTCCAATGTGCCGCTTAGTTCAGTGTTCTCCAACCTTGGGTCCCCAGATGTTTTTGGCCTACAACTCCCAGCACGCTGGCTGGGGCATGCTGGGAGCTGTAGGCCAAAAACATCTGGGGACCCAAGGTTGGAGAACACGGCATTAGACTTTGTGTTATAAAACACAAGCCTATCAATTTGGAAAGGTATTCAATGGCAATAAAAAAACGACAACAGTGTGGTGTAATATACAGTAAGAGTGTTGGACTGGTACCAGGGAGACCCAGGTTCAAATTCCCAGTCAGCCATGAAGCTCATTGGGTGACCTTCTGCTCATCTGTGTCTCAACTTAACCTACCTCACAAGGTTGTTGTGAGGATAAAAGTGGGGGGGAAGAACCATGTATATCACCTTTAGCTCCTTGGAGGAAAGGTGGGATATACATATAATACATAACACATATATCTAATCCAATACACTGGCAAAAGACACAACCAGCCAGCCACCAGGCCTGCCACAAGAACTCACAAAAATGAGAGTGGGGCGGGGCCCACACATGCTGCAGAGGAAGGCACGGAAGTAAATGGAGAGTCACTGGCCAAATTTGACTGGGGCTAGAATTCTTTTCCAAATCCAGATATGGCAATCAGTCAAACTGCATACATGAACAAAATTAATTCATTGTGAGGACCAAACCAATTGCACGTAAGCCATGAAGAACAAGCACAGTTTTAAAATTTTAAATGGCTGCTCTGGGTGGGAGAGAGCAAGGTCAGAACCACTGTTATTAAAAACCCTTTTCCTTCCCTCCTTCACCCTTTTCTGGTGAAAAAAAAACCGTTAGACCTAGCCTTGTGGTTTTTCTTGGCACAGCTCCTCTGCCTTTTAAGTTTAACAACTGTGTCAACACTGAAAATTCAGCAGCAACCATTTTCACTAACTCATCTTGGGACAATTCACTTGGTGGATTTCTGTTTGCCATGTTTGCACAGATGTCCTGCCAGAAAAAAAAAGGGGGCAACTTTAGACCCAACAAGCCATGGTGGGCGGCCTCAGGTAACCAGTCCCCTTCCCATACTGCTGTATGTCTCAGTCATGCATGCTGGGAGTTGTAGGCCAAAAACCTCTGGGGACCCAAGGTTGGAGAACACTGATCTAAGGGATATACAGCCTCACCTAAGAATACAGCTCTGCTTTGCTCTTGTTTTCTCCCCCCACTCTCTCTCACACACACACACACACACACACCCCACCTTCCCATTATCAGCAATAATAAAAAAATTGATCCTATTCATTAGTAGGTTTATTGAGAAGCATCAAGTTTTGGTATTAAGCCAAAGATAATATCAAGACCAGCTACAGCCCAGTCTAAACACTGCGCCTGTTTGGACACTTTAAAAGGCACAATGATTGAAGCACACAAGATGAGAGATGGCGGGAGTTGACTCCAAACTGAGGCCTGATTTGCAGCTGGTTATTTTCTCTCATTAATAGTTAGATTTGCAAACGTTTCCCACCCCTTGCCGCTTCCCCAGCAGTGGCCTATTCATTGTGATTGCGGCCATGTCTGGAGCTGCTTTTGGACCACGGTAGCGAAACATCAGAAAGAAGAGAAGCTCTCCTAGCACTCTACAGCTACAAGCTCCCCTGCTCCACTCGTGTGGCTTTTACTTCACGGCCGCCTGCTTCACACCACTTCCTTGTGCTCCTGGGTGGACTCCTTGATCACCTGCAGGCAGAGTGAGGAAGAATGGGAAAGTTACTTGCCCTGTTCAGTTATTAACCTAGTTTTTAGCTGTTACAGAATGAGTTATTATTTAAATTATTTTAGGCCACCTCTCAGGGTAGGACCCTCTTGTTCATTTTCTATTCATTTTAACAATTTGTATGCTCCTTTCTGAATATTTTAACTTATTATTGCTTTTCTTAAATATCAAAGAACAGTCTACACTAGGGGTGAGCAGTGTGCCCCTGGACATCTTCTTTGGTGCCCACCAAGACATTCTACTCCTCCCAATTTTTATCTTAAAAAATTGCCTCTGGGCAAATTTCTTGTGCTTTGTGCCTGACTATACCCACCCATAGCAGCCATTTTATGGTTGTGCCCACAGCAGTTTCTTAAGTTCCCAGCTGTGCCCATGGGCCCAAAAGGTTGCCTACCTCTGGTCTACGCAGGTGGCAGCACAGAGCTAGAAACTGATGATGGTCAGTTTCCACCAGATTTTGGGGCAAATGCTTATGAAGCTTAACTGAAAATAAAGCAACGAAGAGGGTTCTTTTTCTTGTTATTTATATTTTATTGTATACATTTAGCTAGAGGACATGGTTTGTTTTCCCAGATGTAAATAAACCTGTAGGACAGAACTGGAAAATGTACTAGCAAGGGACAGAAGATTTAAGTCCCCTGCAAAAGAAAAGTTTTAGCCATGGCAGGTGCTCTTCAGGAGAAAAAAGGAGGAAGCAATGATTTTATCCATCCAACTGAAGTCAGCCTTGCAAAACACAAGGGGGGGGGGCACCTGAGGACCTACCGTAGCTCAAATTTCAGCCAAGTAAGCATTTTTATCCAACTCCAGCTAGCAAAAATATCTTATGTAGGGCTGAATTTAGGGCCAAACTAGGTGCGACATGGGGAGGTTTATCATCGGATCCTCCACATTTTTTTTTTAAAAAGGTAAATGCAGCTGTGGAGAGTGGTAGATATGGGTTGGGGACACAGCACTGGGGGAATAATTTTTTTTTTATTACTCTTCTTCCCTCCCACACACCATTTTCTTGATAAGCACAAGGTTTGGGAGGGCAATTTAAATTGGGAATATGGCAGGAGGGGAAATGGTTGGTTAGCCCTAGCCCCCAGCCCCCCCCCCCCCCGGCTGTATTTACATTAAAAACAAAACAGGAAATCCACTCAGCTTTTCCAACAACCTCACATCTAGCTTGGCTCGAAGAGGTGCTTCAGGCAAAGCAACATAATTTTTTCCCCCTGGAAACTAGCGCACAAATTATATAGATCTATTGTCACATGGAGCTATCATATACTTGTGTGCATTTCACCGCATGCAAGTGCGCAAAAGAGCCGGAGCGGTGTAGTGACTAAGAGACTTAACAGTGCAATCCTATGTGTGTCTACTCAGAGGTAAGTCCCAATGAGTTCAATGGGGTTACTCCCAGGTAAGTGAGTATAGGATTGCAGCCTGAGGCCCACAAAGCAGGACATCCCCACTTAGAACCGGTGAATCAGCTATGAACCTGCTTGCCTAAGGCCACCTAGTGAGCCACTTCCTCTCAGCCTCCACTTCCTATCTGTAATACGGGGAAGATAATACCAGCTTACCTTATAGCAGTGTTCTCCAACCTCGGGTCCCCAGATGTTTTTGGCCTACAACTCCCAGCATGCCCCAGCCAGCAATGCTGGCTGGGGCATGCTGGGAGTTGTAGGCCAAAAACATCTGGGGACCCGAGGTTGGAGAACACTGCCTTTAATAGGGTTGTTATAAGGATTACAACAAGATAATATATGTGAAGTGCTTTGAACACTCTAAAGCACCATGTGTTGTTGTTCTATTATTTTCTACTGCCCCAAAGCCTGTGTGGAAGCTATAAATCTCGCTAGTGTTTCCATCATAGTAAACTGGAGACACCGGAGGAGAGCAACAAAATGAAAGCCAACACGAGTTACACATAGGCAGAAGGAACCCCGGTGCAAAAGGACAAGACATGGACAACTGGCTAGGGAGCAGTGCATCTGACGAAAATGGGGATGTTCCAGCACAGGGGTTCTCAACCAGGGGGGGGGATTCCCCCCCTTGGGGGGGGAATTGGGACCACAGACTCAAACTGTTGGAATACTGACCTTTCTACAAATTAAAATTCTACAGATTGTACATAATCTACAGGACATCACACCTTATTGTATGGCACAGATTAAATCAGACAATCTTGGAAAGGGGGGGATGACATTCTGACATATGGTGACAGTGGTGCATGGGGCAAAAAAGGTTGAGAACCACTGTCCTAGCAGATCACAAACTGAAGCCAAACATGTGATGCTGCAGCTCAAAGGCCAAGGCTGTTCCTGGTTGGTAGGATAAAAACACCATCAGATCCAAGGTGTGGTAAGTTATTATGCTGCTTTGCTCATTGCTGGTGATAGCTCATTTGGGGTTCTGAGTACTACAATTAAAGAAGAATGCTGGTAAGCTGAAAAAGGATAGAGAGGGAAGCCATGAGGATGATCTAGAAGACAAATCCTATGAGGAAAGGCTGAAGGAGGTGGGTACATAGCTTCAGATATGGTGGCAATTTACAAAGAAACTTGGCAGGTGAACGGGATACAATCATTCACCCACTGAGGACAGGACAAGATGCAAACAGATTAAAGCCACAGAGAAGAAGTCAGGAACAACTTCCTGACTACAAGAGCAGTTCAGTAATAGAACAAGGTAACTAGGGAGACTGAGGTATTTTTCTCCTTAGGGCTTTCCAGAAAGTAAGTGGGACAGGCCTGTGATGGATTCTTCAAGTGTTTGGAAGGAAAGGATTGAACTATGTAAACAAATGAAACCTCCTCTGGCGGATAGTGGTGATTGCTTGGGCAGCCTGATGCTGTCATTACAGGTGGTCGTGGCAACTGTGAAACTCTGGGGAAAGGGTGGGGTCAAATGGAGGGATGATGAATATAAAGGTTGCTTCCTCCAGCAGGAGGGGGTGGAGAAACCTGGAATGGGCACCACACTGGCTGTCTGGCAGGGAGCTCCACCAGAAACTTGTTGGAAAACAAGGTAATCATTGTGTCAGGGTTTGCCTGTTTACTGGCCAGGCGGGAATCAAGGCTTTTAGGGCTGCCGCTGTGGTGTGTACCCTCCACCCCAGCTCCAGGTTAGCTTGTGCTCAGCTGCAGAGAAGCAGCACTTGGAACAGCAGTGTGAACCGTAAGAGGAATTTCAATGTAATTGAATGTATTTCTGTTTGCTTTAATATATCACTGGGAGTGGAAATCCTTGTGTTTATTGCCACCTGGTAATGTAATTAGGAAGTGTTGATAAAGCATTTAATTTCTTCCTTTTCTTTTCTTGCAAGGCAGGGGAACTTTACGTTGTCAGCTACACCCTGGCAATGCCATCCAGTAAAATTCAGACCCTCCTTCAACCCACCTCTGGTAGTGAGGATTATGGCAAAAAGGCCCCGAGACACCCCTGCCTACTATAACAGAGATGTTCCACTAGAGCAGTGTTCCCCAACCTGGGGTCCTCCAGCTCTGTTGGACCACAACTCCCAGAATTCCCCAGCCAGCTATGCTGGCTGGGGAATTCTGGGAGTTGTGGTCCAAGAGATGTCCCTTTCAACACGGTGATCAGAAATAGAAGGCTTCAGATGCACGGAGTAGCTCTTCTTGCCTACCTCTCCATCCCTTGTCTCCACTGTTTTGACCACAATGCTCCTCTTCAGGTGGGCCTCAGAAACAGATTTTGTGTCCAGGCTGGTTTCTGGTGGGGAGGGAAAGAACAGCCCGGTCATTGTCACAGAGCAGCAATGATTGAACTGTGATCTAGCCTAGGGAACTAGTGGTGGGCTGCCTGTGACGGACTTTCACGAAGTCCATGAGACCCCAAGAAAAAGTGACAGAGAAAAATGCTGAAGGCCTTTGGATGGCAGGACTAGTGAGCGACGCTGAACTAAAACTCCCTACCGCACCCTGATGCAGCTGCACTGAATACCCCAGAGTGAAGGGAAGGGGGGAACTCGGCTAGCCTGTGGGGAGGCATCGCTAGACACCACTGTGCTTGAATAGTAGCTCCTTAACGGACAAATGTCTCTGTGACACAGAGCACATGCAAACACCACAACGCTGGAGAAGAATCTCAGTAAGGAGTAGAAAGGTGAGTTTCTATCTAGGAGTGTTTCAAGCAGCCTCGCATGTGGCAACACATGACTTATAAAGAAGCAGCAAAGTGGAATAGAGTACAATGAACTGAAGTCTAAAGACAGCGGGCATAAAAGAGAACCGGTGGAGTGACTAACAGGGCAATCCTGCTTGGGATCAAATTCCATTGTACTCAGTGGGACTTCTATCCAAGTAAGGGTGCCGAGGATTGCAGCCAAACAGTGTGTTCTAGAAGTTCCTGTTTCAAAGCTCGTATCAGCCATGGCCTAAGCAAGCCACCATGCGGTCAGCCCCCTGTGTGCATATGAGGATAATCATCCTGACCTATCTTACATGCTTATTCATAGATGTCATAGATCATAGAGTTGGAAGGAGGCCATCGAGTCCAACCCCCTGCTCAGTGCAGGAAACTAGAGGAGGGGTCTCCCATCCAAGTAACAACCAGGCCTGACCCTGCTTAGCTTTTCACGCTCAGTGCTTGTTATAAGGATTCCTGAGAATGAATCAGGGATCCATGTGAAGCACTTCAAACGCTCCCCAAGTGCTATATATATATATGATGTGAGGGACTAACATCTGGCGGCTCTAGAAGCCATTAGCTGGCCAGGATTATTTCCTGTGAGACTTACTCCTGAGGCAGCAGAGTGACAGTTGAAAGATCTGAAGATGGGGCGGGGGGAGGGACAGCTTAGAAACCTCTTTGCTCCTCCTTAGTAACTGGGGCCATCCCAAGACATCCCCCGCCCCCCCACAAATCAAGTTACATCGTACCATACCCAAGGTCAGTTAAGTTATTTTGGCTCCTGAGGTGGAAAACCCACAAGCACCACTTCCCCCCCCTGACAGTAAAATTACAATGATATTAAATTAAATAACCAAGGATGTCCTGCCTTTTCATGAGACCCAACATCAGTTGTCGGAGGTGTCTACTGCAGTGTTCTCCAACCTTGGGTCCCCAGATGTTTTTGGCCTACAACTCCCAGCATGCCCCAGCCAGCTATGCCCTTCCATTAGGCAGAGTGCAGTAGACCAGTAATGCTGGCTGGGGCATGCTGGGAGTTGTAGGCCAAAAACATCTGGGGACCCAAGGTTGGAGAACACTGGTCTACTGCACTCTGCCTAATGGAAGGGCTAGTCCTGCTAGAAATTCTGGTCTACTGTATTGTACTTTAAGCATACTGTAAGCCACCCCAAGAACTTCAGTTTGACAGTGGGGTATAAATATTTGAAACAAGGAAACAACAAATCAGTGCGAATTATTATTTTGATTATAAATAAATGTCGGAACACTACCAACTTTCAACTGGGGGCCTCACTGACTAGACCACTCTGAGTGAGAGCAACATTGGGCGGGTTCACACGTCACAGCAACCCACCCTATGAGTGAGTTACACACGGTAGGTTGCTCGTGACACAACCCATGGTGTGCCTGACAGACAATTGGGCTCACCGTGGGTTGTCCCCACTCCTCCTTCCCCCTCAGTCTTCCTGTGGGTATCCCAGGGGACTCTGTGAGAGGACCCATGTTGTCTGCCCTCCCCGCCATGACCATGAGCCCTCGCTGTGGCTTTTTTCCTCTGGAGATCGCTTTTCATGATCTCTGAGTTGACAGCCAGAGTGCCTAAGCGGCACATTGGAGGGACTGCCACTAGTTCATCACCCCATTTAAGAAAACATTTTAGTGCAAGAAATTTGTGGCAATTTTTTCATCTATTTTAAAAAAAATATTTTTTTAGTCGGACTTGCGCAAATGCACAGATCCAAAATGGCAAGCCTTGCCTGGACAATGTCCTGAGGGGTGTCTGCTGTCAAAGTGCACCAGGAACCCACCATAGGCATTGACCAGCGAGGCCGGAAAGAGATTTATTTTTCACTTTTCTTTCTCTTGACAACTGTCGAAAGGTGAGCTCTCAAGAGAAACCAAAGTTGCGAGTGATCTTTGTTCGCAAAAAAAAGGTGGCGAGTCGATCACTCCCTTGACTTCACAGCGAGATCTTAGGGTTGGAGGGGGCTGACTCTTGTCAGGTTCCTCACACTTTTCCACCCGTTTCCAGGATTTTAGGTGCTCAGGAAAGTGAAATCACCCTTAAGATAGTCTAGCGCAAAAAAGAAAAGAAAACAAGAAAAGAGGATCTTGCCATGAAGCGGTGTAAATCCTATCACCCCCTTTTCACAAGCAAATATCACTCACACCTTTGCTTTCCCTTGACAGCTTGCCTTTTGACCAGTGCTTTTTTTCTGGAGAAAAGGGTACCGGAACTCTTGGCTTACATTTCCTCGGGAGTAGATGGCGATTAAATTGTAATGCAATTAATAGAAGAAAAGGTGCTGGAACTCAGTTCCGGTGAGTTCCACCAGAAAAAAAGCCCTGCTTTTGACAGCTGTCAAGAGAAACCAAGGGGAAGAAGAAACCTATTTGGACCCTCTTTGGATCAATGTCCAGGGCACACTGACAGCAGGTACCCCCTGCTGGTACTGTGACAGCAGGTACCACCCAGGACAATGACCCAGCCAAGGCTTCCAATTGCCACACTTGCGGAACTGTGCACCTCTGCAGTTGCACAAGTGCAGCAAATAAATAAATAAATAATAAAAATCTAAAAAAATTGTTTCCCAACCTCTGACAGCCCCTCCAATGAGCCACTTGGGCACTTTGAAGGGGCTGTCAGTGGCTGGCAAAATGGGGGTTGTCCGCTGTCAAGTTGGTTTTTTTCACGATCTCTGGGGGGCAGGAAGTTAAAGGGACAAAAAAGCTTGCAATAACGGCGGGGAGGGGGAGACAAGTCAGTCCTGCTGCGGCGGCGACCCCTGGCATACCCACGGGAGGTCCGAGAGGGGAAGGAGGGAGAGGCAGGGGGCGAACAACCCTCAGCGAGCTTGATAGTCTGTTGGGTGCACCGTGGCTTGTTTGTAGAACCACCAATCCATCGTGGCTTACTGCCAGGGTGGGTTGTTGCGACATGCGAACGCGCCGCGCCCATTGTGTCACCCAGTAGTTAGATAATATTTCTCACCTGATAGTTTCTGATTACTCTCACTCTATAACTTCCATGCTGGCTAGGGTATGTTAATTTTATATGTATTCAATATAATTTAAAAACTGAGTGCTGGGTGGAGCTTTTATTTGGCTGAGATTTTTCGGTTGACTGAGAGAGGATGGTTACATCACATATTTTGAGAGGGGCTGAAGGAGCAGGGCAGGGGACTGAAAGAACAGAGGGCAGGAAAAGATGATGGGAGCAGTGTGGCCACTCTGACTGTATGTTGGTCACCCTGCCTTCCAAATCATCTCCCAACAAATGGATGAGGAAGGCATCTCCCATTCAAGATTTCAAGAGATCCAGTGTGGCGTCATGGTAAGAGCGTTGGCCTGGGACTCGGGAGATCCGGGCTCTAGTCCCCGCTCAGCCATGAAGCTCACTGGGTGACTTTGGGCCAGTCACGGACTCTCAGCCTGACCTACCCCACAGGGTTGTTGTGAGGATAAAATGGAGGAGGAGGAGGAGGATTATGTAAGCCGCCTTGGGTTCCTTGCAGGGAAAAAGGCGGGGTATAAATATAATAACTAACTAACTAACTAACTAACTCCTGGATGAATGTACCAACCTAGCGTGTATCACGGAGGCCTGGTTGCATGAAGCAGGAGGGGTAAAATTATCCCCGCCTTGGTTGCCAGGGTTCACCGTGCAGAATGAGGTGCGACCCAGAGGCTGTGCAGGGGGATTCACAGTGGTCTTTTGGGATTCCATATCCCTAATCATGTGCCCTATCCAGTAATCTTCCAGTTTTGAGTGTGTGTTTCTGAAGGCGGACTCTTGGGATAGAATAGGGATTCTGCTGGTATACTATCCACCCTGCTGCCCAACAGTCCCCCCGCCTCAAATAACTGGGGTGGTCTTGGGGGGTGATGTTGGAATTCACAAGGCTTGTGGTTCTGGGGGACAAACATCTGTGCTGAGATCTTCCTGTTGGGGATGTCTCAGGATTTCATGGCCTTCATGGCAGCAATGAGTCTTTTGCACGTGACAGGACCCCAATTAGTTTATGGGCCCAATTCAAAGTCCTGGTTATGATGATCTTTAAAGCCTTAAATGGTTTGGGACCAAGTTCCCTGAAGGACTCTCTCTCCCATATGGAGCATGCCTGCTCATTAAGGTAATCAACAAAGTCTCTGTTGTGTGCCCCACCAACGTCTGATGTGCATTTGGTTGGGACTAGGGAGAAAGCCTTCTCTGTGGCCACACCTTGACCCCTCTCCGGTGGCCTTCCACTGCAGTGTTAGTTTTAATCTTCTTCCTGATCCTCCTGATATTTTTTTAACGTTAAGGCTACTCTGTATGGAATTAAACATGTAAATCTCTGATTCTTGTTACACTTTTGTTCTTATGCTGCTTATTGTTGATTTGTTACCTGCCTCTTTTTCTTATATTATCATTGTTATTACCGTATTTTTTGCTCCATAAGATGCACTCCCCCCCACCAAAAAAAAACTAGGTGGAAATGTCTGTGCGTCCTATGGAGCGAATATAGTAAAAAAAAAAAAAATTTTTTTTAACTTACCTCTGGGCGCCTCCAACTGGTCGGGGAAAAGCGGAGGGCTCCTGTGCGGGGCGGGGCAAGCCCCCGCCTCTCAGCTGATTAAAATTTATTTATTTATTTATTTATTTATTACTTTCCTCTGCTGGTCCGGAAGAGTGGAGGACTCCTGGGTAGGGCGGGGAATCCCCGCCTCTCAGCTGATTTCCCGTGGAACAGCTGATTAATTTTTTTTTTTTAAATTTTTTGGCACCACACGGTAAGTGTGTCTTATGGTCCGGTGCGTCTTATGGAGCGAAAAATACATACTCCTTCTGTTGTTTTAACTGTTAGCCACCTCAGACATTTTTTAATAGAAAGGTAGGGAATAAACATTTTCAATAAATGGGCTTGTTCAGTCACTCATGGCTCAGAATAGGGCAGTGTTCTCCAACCTTGGGTCCCCAGATGTTTTTGGCCTACAACTCCCAGCATGCCCCAGCCAGCGTAGCTGGCTGGGGCATGCTGGGAGTTGTAGGCCAAAAACATCTGGGGACCCAAGGTTGGAGAACACTGGAATAGGGTGTTTAGTGTCATAGTGCCTATTCTCTGGATCTCCCTACCACTACAAAGCAAAGTGCTTAACTGTTTACAAAATAATGCTGTCGTGTGTGTGTGTGTGTGTGTGTGTGTGTGTGACCACATAGTGACAGCCAGCTTGACAGAATGGGTTCCTCACCTCGGATCTGAAGGTTGGAGAAGGTTTGCACTGGGATGGTGATCCTGCAGAGAGACAAGGAAGGAAGGATAAAGAGTGCTCCGTTTTGGAATCAGGCCCTACATTTTTCGCTCCCTCCAGCACCCCTTTAATTAATTCATTCTAGGCTTTGTTCTGGACAAACTGGTAAAGTCAAAGAAGATCAAGTAAAAAAGTAAGAATCTCACAGTAGCAGATATAGGACATGGAAAGATTCTCTGGGCCTCACCTGCTTTCCTCTCCCTCTAGGAGTTTGCGGTAGGTGGCAATCTCAATGTCTAATGCCAATTTGACATTGAGGAGGTCCTGGTATTCCTGAAGGTGATGAGCCATTTGCTCCTTGAGGCTTCGGGTATCTTCCTCCAACCGAATCACGGTGTCCTGGTAGCTGACAGTCTCAAGGGCATAGCGGTCTTCCATCTCCCTCAGCTGCCTCTCCAGAGATTCATTCTGTAATGAGGAAAATAGAGCAGTTGCTGATGAATGCAACAAGGCAGTGACCTGTTACTAACCGGCGTAGGGGAAGAAACATCCTCTGCCTGCAGCTGACATGGGGAGTTACCAAACCCACCAGCACTGTCAAGGACAACAATGCTGACCACAGCTTGGCGGCCGAAAGGGACATACATCTTGCTTAATTTACTTACTAGCTACACTTATATCCTTTCTGCCAAATTGCTCAAAGCAGTTTACTTACACTTTAAAACAGGGGTGGGCAACTCCCAGAGTCCACGAGGTGCTGCAGGCAGGGTGCCCAAAAGAAAGAAAAAGAACCCCTAAAATTGGCAGTTACTATGGAGGTTAAATTTAGCTTGTTTTGAAGCTAAATTTTGGGTGCTCCATTTTTTAAATGTGTTTTTTTTTTTTACATTTTGGGGGGGGGACAACAGGTGGGGGGGTGGGGGATGCATGTTGCCCACCCCTGATTTAAAACAATAGCTTACAGTCTAATACAAAAGAAAAACAAACGGGAAAATCAGCAAATTTGGGAAAGGAAAATCAGCCCCCAAACCCCAACGTTTCCCTCCTATTACATAATGAAGTTATATAATGTCCAGGTGGAATGGTCACTGCAGGAAGAGGAAGAGCCAATGGCAGTTGGTCCCAGCTGGGCCATTGGAAGGGCCCTCACTGTCCCTCTGCTGCAGCCAGGTGGAATGGCCAGTGATAGAGGCATTTCTAGGAGGGGAAGGGCCAAATGGCAGTTGATTTCAGTTGAGCCAATGGAGGGGGCCTCACGGTCTCACCTCACCCTCTGATGGGGTGGCTAATTCCCCCCACCCTACTGTGTTTGACAGTCCTGACAACAGAAACTGCATGCAACTAGGCCCTCTGAGCATTACACCTCTGCCTTTCTCAGCATTAGCTCCACCTACTGATCCTCTCAGAGACTCCAAGTCACAGGTGAGGGCCTGCAGTTGCCGGCGATACTCATTGGCTTCTTGCTTGGCTAGGCGCAGGGCATCAATGTTTCGTGCTGCCGCATCAGTCAGGTCTGCAAACTACCAAATGGAAGTTAGTTGGTTTTAAAGGTTGCAATCAGAGCTTAATTTATACAGTATATATAAAAAGAGGCAGCTGGGCTTAAGCAACTCTGGAAACTATACTCTTTGACCTTCAAATCCTTCACCTAAGTTTCTAATGAATCATAGAAGAGTAGAGTTGGAAGGGGCCTACAAGGCCATCGAGTCCAACCCCTTGCTCAATGCAGGAATCCAGGTCAAAGCATCCCCGACAGATGGCTGTCCACCCGCACCTTGAATGCCTCCAGACTGGGAGAGCCCCCCAGCACCTCCCTAGGTAGTTGGTTTCATTGGCGTATTGCTCGTATGCATGATGGCCAACTGTGCCTGAACCTTTACATATTAAGGGCATAATCCTATGGTCCCTGGAGAAGGTCCCAGGGAGCATAGGATATTTCAGATTCCCTGTCCTGAGGCTATAGACACTCCTACAACCTTGGGAGAGGGAATCCGACATCTGATCCCTCCCCCGCCCCCTTGCAGCCATGGCAGGAAAAAACCATGCCAGCTGCTTTCCAAGACTGCAACAGTGGCCTTGGATGACCTCATAGAGGTCAAAAAGGGCAGAGAAGAGAGGGGAAGAGGCCAGGATCTGCAGAATCCTATGGCCTCTCGGCCACCTGTCCCTGCCCACTGCCAGTAAGTGAGCTAGCCTAGACTGGCTTAGAGGCCCAGTCCAGCTGGAGGGGTGGGGCATTGGAGGAAGAGGAACGGAAAGCAAAATCGCCTTCCTCCTCCCCCCCCCGCCGCACCCTGCCAGCAACAGCCTGGCAGGGCATAGGATTTTTAGAAGCCCCCAAGCTCCGAGACTTCCATCTAATGGGCAGCAATCCCATAGGATTGCGCCCTAGGAGAGTCTTCGGCTTCTTCACCAATGGTAACAGCGAAGTCAAAATCAAAACGGGAAGTACCACATAGAAAAGGTACCTGTTATCACAAGTGTTCTGGAGTTACCATTGCTGGTAACGCAAAATACCTGCTGTTCTTCTGCCTTGTACTGATCGTGCTACAAATGTTATTTGTAAAAAATGCAAGTTATTGATCTATCTGTATATTTGCTCCCCCACCCCACTTTTTTTTTTGTGCTGCTGCCGCCAGATACAGCTGGACAGGAGCAGCCGGACAGCGGCAGCTGAGCCTCGGATGACTTATCGCACAGTCCTGTCCCGATCCCTAGGACCGTGATCAAAATGCCCCACGCTCTTCCCAAGTTGCTGTCGACCTGGGTGGGGCACTCCTTCACCTCCCCCTGAAGGATTCTCACCCGCATAGCAACGGAAAAGACTAGCCTGACCCACAGGCTGAGCTTCCAGTGCCGAGAGCTGCCATCGGCCATGACGCTCTGCAGGTGTTGCATGGGATGCCATTCTGTCCCCCGCCCCGCATCTCAACGGCACATGCCCTATTCGACTGGCAGCCTCATTCAATTTAATACCAGAAACCCCAGGCAGAACTGCATCGGGAATGGGACTCCTCGGCCTTGCCACATTCCCTTTTCTTACCCCTGCCCCTGGGACTGGTGCCGTACCTTAGACTTGTACCATTCCTCAGTCTCATGCATGTTGTTTGAGGCCATGGACTCGTACTGAACGCGGATCTCGCGTAAGGCAGATGTCAAGTCTGGCTTGGCCAGGTCCATCTCGATGTGCACTTGCTGCTGCTGCAGCTGCTCCTGCAGCTCCCGCAACTCCTGTGAGGGGACAGAAGGGTCATGAAGCCAGAAACACAATGCCGGGGCCGGGCTGGGCTGGGCTTCCCAAAACTGGGCTTACTCGATCTCAGAGAATAAAAGCTCATCCGAACTAGTTCACATAATAAACAGCAGGATGAGGCAGTGATATCTTTCCTGCACTGTCTGTGCCATTAGGGAGGGTGTTGTTGGCGGCCGCAGGGTAACTGAAGGCTTCTCAGTGAAACGTGCCCCTCCCTGCTGCACATGGAAAACACTGAAGGCAAAGCGAAAGGCATCTACCGTAATTTTCTATGCGCAGCATCGATGACATGCTCAGAGGCATGTCACAGTCCCAGAGCAAATCCAAAGACCTGCTTCCTGGTGGAGAGGGAGATGGCTAGAACTAGTTTGCTGACATGGATCACCAATGTGGCTGCATGTCTGGAGTTTCACTGGAGGCGTTGCGTGGTGGGGACCATCATGGTTAAGCACCAGCACTTCAAAAATCTAACACTACACCACTGGACCTCTGAAAGGTTATCTAGACCAACCCGGAATGCATGAGACATGTCTTCTTCGTCTCTACCTAACCAGCCGTCCAGCCCATTTTGTTTAAAATGGTTCTGTTGCTCAGGGGCTGAGCTTGCTCCCTCATGAACCGTTGGAATGCACAGACTCGTTTTAACTGGGAAATGTCACCATGAGATGAGAAAGACCTCTACGCCAGTGAAACTGGAGGGATGAGGGTGAGGCGGGGCCAAGTCTCTTCTCCATCTCCATATTACCAGTCTCCACCACACTTCTAGTTCAGTGTTCTCCAACCTTGGGTCCCCAGATGTTTTTGGCCTACAACTCCCAGCATGCCCCAGCCAGCTGGCTGGGGCATGCTGGGAGTTGTAGGCCAAAAACATCTGGGGACCCAAGGTTGGAGAACACTGAGCTAGCTTGATAAGGCTGAGAGCTCCAGAGCAGAACGCTGCCTGTTTTGGGAAGCCGAGAGGCTGCAGGAAACATGTATTTCTTGGTGGGGTTTCCAGTCTCCACAAGCCATTTGTGGCTTAAAAGGCTCCCAATTAATGAAGGTCATGGGCAAGTGGGGGCAGGGGGAATTGAAATCACTTGAGGGCTGGGTTTGGCCCACAGGCTACTGGTTGCTTATCACTGCATATGCTATACTATAAATGCACAACCTCCTACAATGGTGACAAAGAAACACCAACCACAAGATTTTTCTGTGGGGAAAAAAATGAACCACAGAAAATGAACTATTTGGTCATCTGAGGTGACCTGGGGCCAAACCCAAGTCTCTGTAACTAGTTTTCCCCACATCAGCCTTTTCTTCTTTCCGCACCTGTGGTGCTGCTATATTTGTTCATATTTTGTGGCCATATTCTGCTTCCATTGAGGGTGAGTGCAGATGTGCTGTATTATTAGGAAACCTGGAAGCCTTTGGGAGCACATGAAAAACATAACATCTTTAGGTTCAGGATCAAGGGTTTGTTTATATTTTAATTTATAGACCACTTTTCAACCTGATTGCCCCCCCCCCCCAAGTAGCATAGAGCCATATTAAAAGACTGTTATAAGGTTGGGGTTTGGACTAAATGTTCTCTCAGGATCCCTTCCAGCCCAGTGACCCTGACTGTGAAGGATGCTGGATTAGTGGAAGCAAAAGCATAGGAAACCCAGTTTGGCAGGGTCTTTGTGGGTTATGTCCCTGGGGGTTAACTGATAGCTATCAGCAGTGCCTTCTGTCCAGAAAAGTAGGAAGATGAGTCAGCTCAGCTGGATTCCCCCTCCCTCCTCCCAGCTGCAGAATGTGTTAATGCAGATGTCTGGATAAAAGAAAGAGCAATGCGAACAGCGTGTAGTTTTTGAGGCAAGCTGACCATGAACAGGATCAGAGCGCCAAGTTGGAGGAGCGTTGGAAGATTTGGGGTGTGTCCGTCCGTTGGGGCATTTAAAAGGTGAACCTCCACCTATGCTCAATACTTGTAATTAAATGCAAATATTACAAAATGCCAGTAAGCCTCCAGTGACCTCATCCCAAAGTAAACTAAACTTGGGTACTGCTGCACCGCACCCAACAATGTGATAAAAAAAAAAAAGCTGCACTAAAATACAACCAGGGCAAAGTCAGCCAATAAGCCCAATGAAAAACAGGCTGACCTTCCTCAGCAATCTGAGTAACCCAGTACTCTTCATGGTTTCCCGCTCACTGGAAACTGTGCTTAGGCATTAAAGCAGTGTTCTCCAACCTTGGGTCCCCAGATGCCAAAAACATCTGGGGACCCAAGGTTGGAGAACACTGCATTAAAGGAAAAGACAGCACACCAAGGAAGGCCGTGATCTGGGACAGCCTCAGTTTGACAATGGACTCTGTACCTCATCATGGACCTTTTTTAGGAAGCTGATCTCCTCCTGCAGTGATTCGATTTTGCGTTCCAGGTCTATCCGGGCTAATGCAGCATCATCAACATCCTGTGGAGACAGAGAAACTGGGAAATGAGCAGGAGGACAATGAGTGCTGTTCAGCCTGGTTTGGCCTCGTAATGTCATATGTTCTTGCACTGTGCTATGTGCCTGTCTCGTACCCCGCTCCTCTCCTGTATCTCACCACATATCCAGTGATAATGTACTGAACAGCTAATGACCCTTTGATCATTAGCGTTTCCTTTCCTGCTTTTCTGGTACATAACCTCTAGGTGGCACCGTGGGATAGTGGAATAGCATAAATACACAAGAGGACACCACCACACTTTCTTTTGCTTTCACAATTAAATGCTGCATTTCCCCTGCTCTTAAAGAACTCACCAAAACTGCTGGTTAGACACAGAAGCAAAACTGGAGGGTCATGTTGTCGTCTAAACAACTCGTAAACAACTGTGAGTAGGGAATCTTGGCACTGCAACTGGGTTCTGTTTGGTTATTTTTATTTTTATACTGTAGTTTTAAACTTTTACATTTTATATTGTGCTTTATGGTTTTAATTGTTGTGAACCACCCAGAAAGCTTCAGCTATTGGGCGGTATAGAAATGTGATAAATAAATAAAATGATGAGCACACAACAAATGCTTTGTGTAGAAAAGCCCCCATACTCTGCTAACTGCAATGTTTAAATCTGAAAAGCATGAGGAGCCATGGCTCAAGCTTTTCCGGAAGTGACTGACTGCAGCTTTTTGGCAGCAGAACATCAGTTGCATGAAAGGCAGAAATTCAGCATGTGGTACATTTCCCAGCATGGAGACACCAGGAAGCAAAAAGCTGCACTGGCTGAATTTCTGCCTGCCATTACACTTTTTAAAGGTGCACAGTCTCAGTAAGAAAAAGAGGCACAACCTTAGCTACACATTCCAAACTAAACTACCCTTTGTTACTGTGTGCCTCTGGGTGGGAAAAATTACCTACCTTTTACTTTATTGATTTATCATATTTTTTATCCCACCTTCAATAGGACATTTCCAAGGCAGCTTACAAGCAACAATGCAAATCATACACCTATTAACACTAGGTGTTAATACCCCCCTCCCCACTATAACATTATTTAAAACAGCAGAAAAAACGGCAGTAGAACAATGTAAACCACCAACCCTTGAAATCAGTCGTGTCGAGGATACCTGTGCTGTGTTCATTTCCTAGCTAATTTTATTAATACGATATTTTTATTAATCAGATTTTATGAATGAGGTTCTACACTCATTACATCCCTTATTGAGTCATCTTGTTGTTTAAGTCACATACTGGCTGGGTTCACACAGCATGACCACCAACCAACAATAACAGTCCATGGTTGGTTGTCGAGTTGTGCGAACCCAGCGTGGGTTACCCAGTGTGGGTAGTTTTTTTCAAACTACCCACGATAAGAACCCATGGACTGTTATAGGGTTTGTTTCACCCACAGTGGGTTGTCGTGTCATCCGAACCCGGACGACAGGACCCACCATGGGTGAGCTGCAACATGCTGAAGCTGAACCCCGACAAGACCGAGGTACTGCTGGTGGGAGACAAGGGGAGGTTAGGGGATGTTGACCTGGTGCTGAATGGGGTACATCTACCCCTGAAGGACCAGGTCTGCAGCTTGGGGGTCATTCTAGACTCCCAGCTGTCCATGGAGGCTCAGGTGTCAGCTGTGAGCCGGGCGGCGCTGTATCAACTCCATCTGATACGGCAGCTGCGCCCCTACCTTCCTAATCATCTGCTCCCATCAGTGGTTCATGCCTTGGTCTCCTCTCACCTAGACTACTGTAATGCGCTCTACGTGGGGTTACCCTTGAAGACGGTTTGGAAGCTACAGCTGGTACAGAACGCGGTGGCTCGTCTGGTTAAAGGCAGCCGCCAGCGGGATCACATCACACCAGTGCTCAAGGAGCTACACTGGCTACCAGCAGTTGCTTGCCGAGCCGAATTCAAGGTGTTCGTTTTGACCTTTAAAACCCTATACGACTCCGGTCCAGTCTATCTCAAGGAGCGTCTCCAGCAACACCAAGTAGGCCGCTCAACAAGATCTGCCACAGACGGCCTTCTCCTTGTCCCTTCAGCCAGAGCAGCTAGACTGGTGGGGACGAGGAAGAGGGCCTTTTCTGTGGCGGCCCCCATACTGTGGAACTCTCTCCCAAGTGACCTCCGCCATGCCCCCTCTCTGCTGAGCTTCCGCTGCTTACTAAAAACTTGGCTGTTCAGGCGGGAATATGGGGTGGGCTAAGATTTTAAAATTTTATACTGTTTTAAATGTATTTTATTCTGTTTTTATCTTATGTACATCGCCCAGGGTGGCCGGTTGCCGGCCAGATGGGCGATAAATAAATGTAAATAATAATAATAATAATAATAATAATAATAATAACAACAGCCAGTGAGCCGCTTAGTGAGTGTGGCAATAATCCCTTGCCGCTTTTACCAAGTGGCGCTTGGGTGACTGCCATTGCCAGCCAGCCCCAAAGTGCTCAAGCAGCACTGTGGGGCAGCTGACAGGGGCCGCCCCCTCTCCTCACCACAGCTCCCTGCACCTTCCCACCCCCAGAGACCACGAAAGCCATCCGGAGAGTCAGCTTCTGCAATCCCCTTAAGGAGCAGGCATGAGCTGTCCCTTCAAAGTGCCCAGAAACACCTTGGAGGGGTTGCCTGTGCCTGCCCACTGTTTTTCATTCATTGTTTTGCACCCCAAATGGGCGCATACATATGCCAATAACCAATATATATGTTATTGGTCCCCGTTGCGCAAAGGCGCTCCTTCACGGAAGCGCACTGGGAGCAACTTCCAGCCTCATCTGGGGCAATATGCAGGGGGCTGCCTGCTGCAAGGGGGCAGTAGGCAGCAGCCCCCTACACATTATCCCAGCCGGCAGCCGAGACTGGAAATCCGTTCCCCCATTCTTGCTTTGAATGCACAGCTCGCGGAAGGCGCCGGGCTGCCCATTGAGACCAAAGGCGTGAGGGATCTTTTTTTCTGCAAATAGCACGCACCCCCTTTCCAGCAAAAGATCCCTCATGCCTTTGGTTTCAATGGAAAGCAAGAGAGGGAATGGATTTCCCAGTGCCCTGGGATGCTGCTGGGAGGAACGAGGGGGGGAGGAGGGGGGAGGGAGCAAAGCGCCCACGATGAGCCCGGTCGTCTGTCAGGCTCATCGCGTCGTGGGTGCTTTGCGGAACGACCAACACATCTTAGTTGTTGATCACCGCGATGGCTTGTTGTGATGTGCAGACTTGGCCATTATCAAGCTGCAGTTGTGTAGGCAGCACCAGAAGCGCAGCTGGGGTGGGGGTGGGGGGGGAGGCGCCCCCTGACAAGTAGCTCGCACCCCTCCCAATTACTAGATCCCTATGGTTACCTGAAGCTTTCCTTTTCGCTTTTCACATGTTACTTATGGTTGAGTCATAAACTTGAAATTAAAATAAAGCTGCAAAGTGTACGTAAAAGTCAGCTACGAAAATCAACAGGACTTCAGAGAAAATATGTTTACAATGGCAATGGCTGGGTTTGCAATGACATGACAACCCACTGTGTGTAACAACCCATGGTGGGTTGTTGTGTCGTGCAAATCCGGACCGTTTCCCACAGCGTGGCTTGTTCACGGGCAACAAGCCACCCTGACAACCCATGGCTTGTTGTTGTAGGGTTGTTGTGCCCACGATGGGTTGTCGTGTCATTCGAACCCAGCCCAGGCGACCGACCCCATCGTGAGTACTGGGAAGTGGCTAGTGACCCGCTGGGCAAGAGCAGCAAAAAACCCTTGCCACACTTGCCAAGTTTGCCTGGGCCACTGCCAGTGCCAGCTGCCCCACAAGTGCCCAAGTGGCACAGGGGTGGCTGTCACTGGCTTGCGGCCCTCCACACTGCGATTGCGAGCCATTTGAGGCTGGCCGTGGCTTTTTCCCCCTTTACCCGTTTCCCCTCCGGAGATCATGATCTCCTACTTAACAGGCAGCTTTTGCAATCTCCGTTTTGACAGCCACCGACAGCCCCTTCAGAGTGCCCAAGCAGCGCCTTGGAGGGGCTGTCAGTGATTGCAAACCAAATTATTTTTGGGGGGAGACCCCCTAATGTGCACAAATATTTGCACACATTATTTTTAATTTTGTTGTTGTTGTTGTTGTTATTTCGCAAGTGCACGCCTGTGCACTTACGGAGGTCTGAAAATGGGCAGTCTCGCCTGGGCAATGTCCAGGGGGAGGTACCTGCTGGCAAAGTGCACAAAGTACCAATCCTGGGCATGGACCAAGAGAGGCTCCAAGTAGCCTCCCCCCCCCTTTCTTTAGGTAGCTGTCAAAAGACAATCTGTCAAGCCAAACCAAAGGCATGAGTGATCTGTGCTCGCAAAAAGGGGTGGGTGGGATTTACACCCCCTTCACAGAAAGATCCTCTTCTTTTTTGGACTCAACTGTCCTAAGGGTGCTCCCACTTTGCCCGGAAACTCTAGGTCAGTGTTCTCCAACCTTGGGTCCCCAGATGTTTTTGGCCTACAACTCCCAGCATGCCCCAGCCTGGCTGGGGCATGCTGGGAGTTGTAGGCCAAAAACATCTGGGGACCCAAGGTTGGAGAACACTGACCTAGGTGCATGGGAACAGGGATGTGTGAGGATTTTGTTCGGGGGGGGTCGAGCCTGGCGAACTCACCAGGCTCCACCCCCCGAATGCCGTCTGATGTGTGACCTACCTACTCCCCTGGCTTTACTTGTGTTCTCCTGAGCCAAGCCGGGGAAGCAACTTCTGGGTTCCCAGCAGAGCGCTTTTTACGTAGAAAATGGAGGATGATACATTAAAAATGGCCACGATTTGCACAAGTTATGCAAATCGTGGCTTCTTTTAACATATCTTATGCCATTTTCTACGTAAAAAGCACTCCGCCGGGAACCCCGAAGTCCGGTGAGCGGTGGCTCGGCCGGCGTTTGCTTTTGGCCTGGCTCGGCAGGCGCACGGCAGCGCTCACTGAGCGCCCAGCAAGTCGGGTGGCGGGCGGATCGCCCAGCACTACTTGGGGACATGGAAAAGCGCGAGCCACCCTCTTTTAAAAGGAATAGGAGTTTTGACAACTAGCTGCCAAAGCTCCCGTTCCTTTAAAAGGGGTTTTGTTTGTTTTTTAACAGGACTCCGCATAGTTTTTTCACAGGGACATATGCATTCATGCCTGGGGTTGGTACTCGCTGCACTACTCCGCCAGCAGGTACCTCCCCAGACATTGCCCAGGTGAGGCTGCCCATTTTCAGTCCTCCGTAAGTGTGCAGGTACACACTTGCAATAGAACGTGTTTGTTTTTTTAAATGTGCACAAATATTTGTGCACATTAGGGGGGTCGTCCCCCCAAAAAAAATTTAACATTGGCTTGCAACCACAGACAGCCCCTCCAAGGTGCCCCTTGGGCACTTTGAAAGGGCTGTCGCTGGCTATCAAAAAAAGGGATTGCGAAAGCCGGCTGTCACGCCAGAGATCACACGATCTCCCAAAAGAACAAAAACAACAACAACAACCCCAAGGTAAAGTAGAAAAGGGCTGCAGCGAGCCAAAAACGGTTTGTGATCACGGCGGGGAGGGGGAGACATGTCGGTCCCACTGTGGTGTCCACTGGGATACTTGTGGGAGGACCGAGTGGGAAGGAGGGGGAGGGAGGGGGCAAACAACCCACGGTGAGCTTGGTCATCTGCCGGGTGCACCGTGCGTTGTTTGTGGAACAACCTCCCCACCGTGGCTTATTGCCAGGGTGGGTTGGCATGACGTGCGAACGCGTCCAGTGTGTTAATGTGAAAGAGACCATCGTTTCTCCTCAGGAAATCTAACATGTGGAACAAAGCTTGCCCCTGCAGAAACACACTGTGCCTCTTCTGTGCCTCTCTCCACTCAGCCCCACAAGATCCATCATACCAGGGGTCAGGGAGACACCCCCCCACACACACTGTTATCTCCAATTACAGATCAGAGATAACAGTGGGGATTCTGTTCCACTGTGAGCGGGCTTTTCCTGTCAGGGAAACCCTAGGCACCACTCAGCCAAGCTGATGGAGGAGCAAAGGGGGCTTGTCCAGCTTGGCTTCATCGCTTTGCCTCTCTAACCTAGCAGAAGGAAGCAGGGCGGGAGAAGCCTGGGCACGGCCGGCCAAGGCCTGCGAGCTTGGCTTTGCCTGCCTGAAGGAGGCAGGATGGGTGAAGGGGACTTGACTGGCTCGGCTTCAGCTGCCCCACCTCTTTTCCCTATAGGAGGAGACTGGGCGTGCAAGGCAAGAAAGGGGCTCATCCAGCTCAGCTTTTCTGTGTGCAGGGCTTCCCTAAATGGGAAAACTCATGCACAGCAAAGCCTAGTCCCTGGCCCAAGCACCAGGTGGATGGATGATCCACCCGGCTCTTCGGCTGGGGAGCAAATGACATTGTGAGGAGGGCGCACCGCACCCACTGATGGTAGGGGCATGCATGGGCATACCCACGTGATGTCATTTGGCCTACAGAGGCTGGGTGGGGGCTCAGCAAGGCTCCCCCTCCTGCTGTTTTGGTCCTGCAGCCCTGGTGCCTAGGCTGCTTTAGAGTTAAGGTAAGTGGCTTTTTCAGCATTTTGACATCACAAAGCCTGAAATTTCTATTTCTCATACAATCAAGACAATCCTGTCAGTATAAAATTTGACCTGCAAAATCTACCTAGTGAGGGTTATAATAGAGTGCTAATTCCCCATCATCACCATCATTTATTTATTTATTACGGTCACAGACCAGCAAAATGGATGTGAAATGTAAGAACAGTTAAAACTGTTATAACAACAGAATACAGTTTATAGGATTCCTTCTCTCAAGAAGATAACAACATTTTTCCCCTAGTTTGCATTAAAATATAAAACAATTCCCCATGAGAATCCTGCACTGCTTCTCACCATGGGCAAAATCCTACTATATGTTTACACAGAACTAAGGTCCATTCAGCAAAGATCCAACTTCTCTCTCTGCTTGTGTCCCATTAATTAGTAGCTTCCTTTCTTTTAAATAAGGTTATTTATTGCTTTCTGTTAACTTACTGAAGTTGCAGCATTCTCAAATGGTTGTTAAATTCCTGTTCCCTCCAGGAAGGGATT
Organism: Shinisaurus crocodilurus; assembly: GCA_021292165.1. Classification (NCBI taxonomy): domain Eukaryota; kingdom Metazoa; phylum Chordata; class Lepidosauria; order Squamata; family Shinisauridae; genus Shinisaurus; species Shinisaurus crocodilurus. The sequence goes on along the minus strand of CM037877.1, from coordinate 265,131,206 downwards.
TAATTACGGTACTGGGTTCTTCTTTGCAGTTAGAAAACATTCTTGTTATTTTTGTTTTAATTTTATTTATGAATGCAGTTACAACATTGTCCTCATAACTTTTAAAAAATCAGTTAAAAAAATTCTGACTGCAAAGAGGAAACTAGTAATAAAAGTTCCTCTCCTATTACCCCCCCCCCCCCCGGAACTGACTGACTAAGTGAAAATCAGGTATGCCACAGTAAGGGAAGAGAAAGGAATTCATTAACTGCTTTAAAAGAAAGGAGCAAGAAGGCGGCCACTAATTAAAGGACAGTAGACTTGAAAAGTCTTAGTATGCTGCAGGTTTGTTTTGAAGCCCCTCCACACATCAGGTCTGAAACAATATGGAAAACACTAGAATGGCAACATCATCTAGACCAGGGCTCTCCAACCTTGGGTCCCCAGATGTTGCTGCCCTACAGCTCCCAGCATACCCAGCCAGCATGGCTAATGGCAAGGGATTCTGGGAGCTGTAGTCCAGCAACATCTGGGGACCCAAGGTTGGAGAGCCCTGATCTAGATTCAAGATTTTCTGTAAAAACAGAGTGAACAAAGGATTTATGTTCCAGACTAAATAGCTAATGTAGAAGTGACCCAACAGTCTGAGAGGCACAGAGAACAGTGAACAGCCTGCGCTCCAGAGTTCTTGATTTGAGTTCTGGACACTGGCCCTTTGCACATGCCTTGTTTTATTCAGGTGACAGTCACCATGAAGCTCCTTTATCAGAGAGGAGAACACATACAAAACACTCGCTTTTAAAAAGAAATTAGGCTGCTCTAACATGTATTACAAATTACGCATACAAGACCAAGGTGCAGGGTGCACCCAACCGCGCAGAAAATACAACAGAGAGAAAGTCAGCAAATGAGATTATATTATCAAATCAGTGTGGCCCATATAAACATGAATAGAATACATCTGAAATCTTTCTGTATAAAAAGAAAAATACTTAACTTTCTAGAATATATTTTTATTTTACCCACCAGTATAACAAATGCTTGAAATCCAAACCCTTTTACCTTGCCTGCAGTTCTTTCTGCTTATAGATGATGAAAGAAATGATGAGGAAAATCCTTGCATGCTTAGTCATAGCACATACCACAATATATAAGCAAAATGAAGGACACACAGCCCCCATTAGTGTCAACATAAGCTACGTACTCCTTACTTTTACAAAAAATACTATCAAGTAGTGGTGAGTGATATATACCGTAATTCCCCCCCCCCCGGGAGGTAGGTTTGTTTGAAATATGTTAGTAAGGAGCTGGTTCCAAATTGTCTTGTAACTATTTACAGATGTCTTAAGAAAATATTGCATCTAAAGAAGTCGCCAGTTGCGACGAAACAGGAATCATAGAATCATAGAAAAGTAGAGTTGGAAGGGGCCTACAAGGCCATCGAGTCCAACCCCCTGCTCAATGCAGGAATCCAGGAAGTCAGTCTGCAAGCACCTTGAAAACAATGCAGTGATTACTAGAAGCCAGCATGGATTTGTCAAGAACAAATCCTGTCAGACTAATCTGATCTCATTTTTTTGATCGGGTAACCTCCCTTGTGGACTGTGGGAATGCTGTGGACATTATATACCTGGACTTCAGCAAAGCTTTCGACAAAGTGCCTCATGATATCCTGATTAGTAAGCTAGCTAAGAGTGGGCTAGATGGAACAACTATCAGGTGGATCCACAATTGGCTACAGAATCGGACTCAAAGAGTGCTTATCAATGGTTCCTTCTCAAACTGGGGAGAGGTAACGAGCGGGGTACCACAGGGCTCGGTCCTGGGCCCGGTGCTCTTCAACATTTTTATTAATGACTTGGATGAGGAGGTACAGGGAATGCTTATCAAATTTGCAGATGACACAAAGTTGGGTGGAACAGCTAATACTCTGGAAGACAGAAACAAAATTCAAAGTGACCTCGATAGGCTGGAGCGCTGGGCCGAAAACAACAGAATGAAATTTAATAGGGATAAATGCCAAGTGCTGCACCTAGGGAGAGGAAACCAAATGCAGAGTTACAGAATGGGGGACACTTGGCTCAACAATACTACAAGTGAGAAGGATCTTGGAATTGTGGTAGATCACAAACTGAATATGAGCCAGCAATGCGATGTGGCTGCAAAGAAGGCAAATGCAATTTTGGGCTGTATTAATAGAAGTATAGCTTCCAAATCGCGGGAAGTGATAATTCCCCTTTACTCGGCACTGGTTAGGCCTCATCTTGAGTACTGCGTCCAGTTCTGGGCACCTCACTTTAAGAAGGACATAGACAAACTGGAGAGGGTTCAGAGGAGGGCAACAAGGATGATAAAGGGACTGGAAACAAGGCCCTATGAGGAGAGACTGAAAGAACTGGGCATGTTTAGCCTTCAGAAGAGGAGACTGAGGGGAGATATGATCGCACTCTTCCAGTATTTGAAGGGATGTCACACAGAGGAGGGCAAAGATCTCTTCTCGTTCATCCCAGTTTGCAGGACACGGAATAATGGGCTCAAGTTACAGGAACCTAGATTCCACCTAAACATCAGGAAAAATTTCCTGACTGTCAGAGCAATAAGACAATGGAATCAACTACCTAGGGAGGTTGTGGGCTCTCCCACTCTGGAGGCATTCAAGGTGCAGCTGGACAGACATCTGTCAGAGATGCTTTGACCTAGATTCCTGCATTGAGCAGGGAGTTGGACTCGATGGCCTTGTAGGCCCCTTCCAACTCTACTTTTCTATGATTCTATGATTCTATGACAGATGTCTGTCCAGCTGCACCTTGAATGCCTCCAGACTGGGAGAGCCCACCACCTCCCTAGGTAGTTGATTCCATTGTCTTATTGCTCTGACAGTCAGGAAATTTTTCCTGATGTTTAGGTGGAATCTAGGTTCCTGTAACTTGAGCCCATTATTCCGTGTCCTGCAAACTGGGATGAACGAGAAGAGATCTTTGCCCTCCTCTGTGTGACATCCCTTCAAATACTGGAAGAGTGCGATCATATCTCCCCTCAGTCTCCTCTTCTGAAGGCTAAACATGCCCAGTTCTTTCAGTCTCTCCTCATAGGGCCTTGTTTCCAGTCCCTTTATCATCCTTGTTGCCCTCCTCTGAACCCTCTCCAGTTTGTCTATGTCCTTCTTAAAGTGAGGTGCCCAGAACTGGACGCAGTACTCAAGATGAGGCCTAACCAGTGCCGAGTAAAGGGGAATTATCACTTCCCGCGATTTGGAAGCTATACTTCTATTAATACAGCCCAAAATTGCATTTGCCTTCTTTGCAGCCACGTCGCATTGCTGGCTCATATTCAGTTTGTGATCTACCACAATTCCAAGATCCTTCTCACTTGTAGTATTGTTGAGCCAAGTGTCCCCCATTCTGTAACTCTGCATTTGGTTTCCTTTCTAAACAACTCTATTCATGACAACGCTAGCTATTTCTAACAGATTTCTTCTTTTTACATTCTTATCTGTTAATGTTGTATTTTTCAATTGTATTGCTATCCTGTTATGCTATGAATGCTTGGTTACCAGTATATTTCAGATGTATTCTATTCATGTTTATATGTGCCACACTGACTGATTTGATAATATAATCTCATTCACTGACTTTCTCTCTGTTGTATTTTCTTGCAGTTGGGTGCACCCTGCACCTTGGTCTTGTATTTATTTCCAACTGCTGCCTTCATTTGTATTGTTACAAATTACCCAACCTGCACCCGACCTGAGTAGGGTCCCCATGCAGAGACCACAAACAACGTAGCCAGATAACCCCCCCAAGCCACTTATAAGGATATCTTGTGTATTCCCCTTCCATAGTTCCAATATAGGATTCGTCATCTTGCCACGTCACCTGTCGGTAGGAAGACAAATTGTTTTCAGCTTCAAGACGCAGATTAATCTCATCTTGTAACCTTAAATGAGAGAGAGAGAGAGAGAGAGAGAGAGAGATGGAAGAGTCATGCAGCCTTATTGAATTATCGGTTCTTCACTTCTGCAAGGGGCTAAGACCGAAGACAAACACATCAAGGTCAAAATGGAGCACTTGGACCTTTGCTAATCCCCTGCTATTTATGTTCCTCACATCCAGTCTTGCCATGTTTCTACCCTTCCATCTCTGAATTCTATTATGTTTTTTACAACAGTAAGAATCTTGTTCTTGTGGTGAATACGCTGGGGCCCCTCAGGGACTCATGGCTCAGCCTCCCCGTCTCCTCCTCTCAAGCAACCATTGGAGAGAAGTGGTGCTGGTGGGGGAGAAGCTGGGCCATACAGCGACGATGAGGAGGGGTGATTCACAGTTGCCTCTTGTTGTCCTAGATATGGGGGCATATGTGGGGGTGTCTCTGTCAGGGCTCCCAACTGCTTTTTAATATTCAATTCATGTGGGAAGGTTTTGGGAATGCACACTTTTCAGCAAAATAAAAAATGGAGGCGGGTGTTGTCTCCCCTTTTTTTCTTCTTTTTGCAGAATTTTTGTTGTTGCATATCTAAATAGTACTTCAAATATGGAGAAACGCCCAGGTTGTTGAGGGAGGAGCACTATTTCATAGCCTTACTGATCAGCAAGTTTGCGACCAGAGGGAATTCGTAAGGAGCCACAACAAAATATTGCAGGGTATCAAAAACTTGAGTGCGGTAGAGCAGGGATGGGCAATTTGTGCCCCCCCCGGGGGGGCCTCATGCGATCCTCAGCCTAATTTCAAAATGCCCTCTGGAAGGGAGCACTCCAGACCTCTGGCAAGAATAAGCTGTCCTTCTCCTGGTAGCATGCTGGGTGGGGGTGAGGGAGGGGGGAAGAGAGAGAAAGAGAAAGAAAGGGGGTGGGGAGGGAGAGAGAGAGAGAGAGAAGTGGGTGCTATCCTGTTATGCTATGAATGTTTGGTTACCAGTATATTTCAGATGTATTCTATTCATGTTGTTTGGCTCAAGCCCAGGGCTCTCCAACCTTGGGTCCCCAGATGTTGCTGGCCTACAGCTCCCAGCATACCCAGCCAGCATGGCTCATGGCAAGGGATTCTGGGAGCTGCAGTCCAGCAACATCTGGGGACCCAAGGTGGGAGAGCCCTGCCTAGCCCCATCTGACACTGGCTTCAGCGCTGCCCACCACTGGCGTGCAGCCACCAACAGAGATATCCCCCAAGAGAATGTGGACCTGAACAGGAAAAAAAGGTTCTCCATTTCTGTTGTAGAGCTACAGTGCTCCTGTTCAGGGATTGCTGCTCAGCCAGCCCCAAACCGAGTTCCCGCTGTGCCTGCCTTGAATTTGAGAGCTCTGAAGTCATATGGTGCTTGTTTAGGGGTGGCTTGACTGAGTCTCCAACAGGAGCACCATAGAGCAGCTATTCTTCCAATGAGTCCTGAACATGTATGCCTCCTTGTATTCCTATGTTCTGCTTGGGACTTGTTGCTAGCCTTGAACCTGAGCGCTGTAGCAGTTGCAGTATGACCACACGCTGCTCAGATTTGGAACTGACTACCTTGAACCTTCTTTAATACTGCAAGTTGGGGCGGGGGGAGAACTTCCCACAGTCTACACTGTTATAGGAAGATCAGGGTTGGTTTCTAGCTCTGCATTGGAGTGCTTTAGTGCTATAGAGCAGAGAGGGAGGGCAGAGAAATTTCAAAGCTGGCTGGACAGCCCCATATCTGAGAGGTGCAGTAGTGTTCATTTATTTAAAAATATTTATATACCACTTCCCACTTAAGAAAACCCCCTGAAGCGGTTTACAACAAGCTATAAAACAATGCATCATTATAAAAGCACAACATTAAGACAAGCCAACAGTTGGGAAAAGACAAGCTCTAAATGGTTGTCAGAAGCACACCTGACATGTAGGGCGGGAACAATTTTTACTTCCCCCTTCCTGAGCTGTACAAGACAGTTCTTCCCACAGTCCTGGGTTCCTTTTTGGGATTCTACTTGCGTTGCAGCTTTAACACCAAGCCGAAAGAACTGTGGCAGGCCGCTTGTGTTCCTTCAGTCTATTGGCCAATGAAGCTGCTGAGCACTTGTACCAGCTCTCTGCCTTCATGCTGCTCGGGTTCCATGGCAGGAAGAAGAAGACCAACACCCACCTGCAGCTTTGTAGGGGGGGGGGTGTTTGTTTTTTCTTTCTTTTTTTTCTTCTTTTTTTTAGCATAGAGGGGGTTTCTCCAAGTTGGCTGCTCTAAAGGTGTGGAGCTTTTGGGGGTTCCTACATACACTCACACGCACACGCCTCCTCATGTGTAAACCAAGTGGGACCAGTTGAGGGGGCTGGGAGGAAACGAAAGGTACATAAAGCATCGGATGGAATGAATGGCGCCTAGATGCCTGGAGAAGTTGGCCTAGGGCTTTCATATGTAAATAGTTCAAGCCATGAGCCATGAGTCATGAGTTCCCCCTCCCTTGCCTGGCCAGGTGAAGTTCTTTCTAATTCGCTGAAGGCAGGAAAGCTACAGAAAGGGGGAGGGGGGAAGAGATATTTCCCAAAGCGTGGGTCTTGGTCTTTGTCTGTCTTTGGATCGCGTGGCTACCGGCTACCCTGGCTGTTGGGTGATGGCGGCAAGCGAAAGAGAGGCCCCAAGCCTTTGGGGGGGGGCATCAGGATCCGACCCCAGTTAGCTCCTGGTGAAATGAGCTGGATGAGGGCTCTAGTGAAGGCAAGCCTTGTAGGAGTTTACCCATCTCGGACCTTCGGGTAGGTGTGGTAATTCTCCATCGGGCGGCAAGGCTGTGCTGGATTTAACCCTTGAAGAGAACTGACCCTCAGGTAACCGGTGTGTGCCTGAGAGATATTAAGGAATCAGGTTTTATTGTTTTGTAGCTCTATTTCTGTGTGCCAAAGTGTCTCTCTGTCTCTCTTTTGTGCTTCTCTCATTTCCCCTAATCTTGTTGTTTAAATGCTACCAGAATAAACCTTGTCTTGGTTTTACCCCACATAGTGTTTGTGGATTGCTCTGCTTGGTTCAGTATCCAAGTCCAGTTTACAGAAATTGAAGGTGAGTTCCTGAACAGAGATTCAAGTAGGGTTGCAAGGAGCTGAGGCTTGGCAATCTGGTACCTTGAGATCTCTGGGGGTCTTGGTTCCTTTGGGGTAGGTAAGGGTGGGGTGGTGGCGGGCCAGCCAGCCCCCCCCTTCCTCCACATGGTGGCAAGCGCTGGGATTCGAAGCTGAACCACAGAGTGTGCACGTGGGCAAATGGGAAGCTTGGAGAGACATTGGCGCATGAATAGAGGTTTGTTATTTTTTAGAAATTTAAGTGTGAGATTGAGCCTCAGGGAAAACGTTCAGATTGCTGGCAGTCGGTGGAAGCCTAGCGCCAGCGGGGAGCGTTGAAGGCAAGAAATCTCAACTATGGAGTGAGTTCCAGTCAGCCAGTGGGCGCAGCAAGTGTGAGATTGAGCCTTAGGAGAAACGTTCAGATTGCTGGCAGTCTGTCCTAGCTGCAGCGGAGAGCGTTGAAAGCAAGAAATCTCAAAGTGCCAGGGTGTGGCGGAGAAGCAAACTGCTATGCTAGACAACGGGATGGGGTTGTACCAGCAGAAAAGGCAGGGCTAGTTCCCTTTTCCAGGCGTGGAGAGGCCAAGGGGACAAGCAAAAGAAACTACCCATCGAGTACAACAGAGGCTAGGAGTAGCAGTTGCCAGTGAGTAAGCAGAGCCAGATCCTACCATCCCCATCGCGTGCAAGAAGTCTGCGGGTGAGCAGATGGTGGCTGTGTGATCCCAAAGTTTGGGGGGCTGGAGGAGTCCGGGAAGAGAGGAAGAGGTGGTGTGTGCGCATGCGCGTGTGTTCCAGGAGGAGGGAGAAGACCAGAAAACCTCTCCTAAGAGAATGGTGAGCAAAACGTTGAGTTTTGGGACAGCGTTTGATGAATGATTTTAGTTGTGCTGTGTGCCCCAGAGAAATTGTCGAGACTTTTGAATTTGGACTGTCCAGTTGCTCTTGGGGGGGGGGCATGGTGAATGGACAGGCTGGGCAGCAGCAAGCAGAGGGGGGGCGGACATAAAAAACACCCCCCCCCCAGAAAAAGAGACTTTGTTCCCTGTGCTGCCAAAGTGGAGGGCTGAAAGAAGCAGAAAGACAAAGGAGATTTCCCTCCTAGCTGGCGGAGAAACACGGACAGAAGAATTTCCCTCCAGGTATCTCCAGCGAGAAGAAAAGAGGACTGAGATTGGGGGTTGATTAAAGCCAATAAAAGTTGGGGAATTGTTCCTCGAAGGGAGGGGACGGGTGATCCAAGTGTATTTGTGTTATCTAAAGTGTTGCTGGGTTGTTGGGGGACCGGGGACCGGTGCTCCCAGTGTAAACAACTGAACTATTTGTGTTGTCTTGTGTCATGTGCAAAGGTCAATTTGAAATGATGATGATGATGATGATAATAATAATAATAATAATAATAATAATAATAATTGCTGCATTTGTTCAAAGGGCCTCAAGGGGGCAGGGAAGAGTTGCCAGAGAAGAAAATCAGAGGTGAGGGAACAAAGCAGGCTAAAAGAAAGATTGCCAAGCTGTGTGTTCTAGAAGCTTGGGTGGAGCCTCCATGGCTAAGCATTTGAGTCTGAAAGAGACAGTCATCCCGTGCAAGTTTGGGTGGTGGGCTAAAGGAGCCAAGCCCAAGAGGCTGGAAGATTGCCAGGCTGTGTGTTCTAGAAGGTGCCTTTGGGAAAAGGGTGGTGGTGGGAAGCCACCAGCAAGCCTTTAGAACAGTCATCCCATTCAAGTCATTGGGTAGAAAGTGCCAAAAGTAAACCTTTGGGAAAAGGGGGTAGTGGGAAGCCACCGGCAGGCCTTTGAAAACTGAGTAGAGCTTCCAAAGCTCAGCATTCAATTCTGAGGGAAACAGTCATCCCATTCAAGTCATTGGGTAGAAAATGCCAAAAGCAAACCTTTGGGAAAAGGGGGTGTGGTATTCGTGTCATTGGGTGGCGGGAAGCCACCAGCGAACCCTCGGGGAAAAGGGGTGATGGTATTCACGTCATTAGGTACAGGCAAGCCAAAGAGAGGCCCCAAGCCTTTGGGGGGGGCATCAGGATCCGACCCCAGTTAGCTCCTGGTGAAATGAGCTGGATGAGGGCTCTAGTGAAGGCAAGCCTTGTAGGAGTTTACCCATCTCGGACCTTCGGGTAGGTGTGGTAATTCTCCATCGGGCGGCAAGGCTGTGCTGGATTTAACCCTTGAAGAGAACTGACCCTCAGGTAACCGGTGTGTGCCTGAGAGATATTAAGGAATCAGGTTTTATTGTTTTGTAGCTCTATTTCTATGTGCCAAAGTGTCTCTCTGTCTCTCTTTTGTGCTTCTCTCATTTCCCCTAATCTTGTTGTTTAAATGCTACCAGAATAAACCTTGTCTTGGTTTTACCCCACATGGTGTTTGTGGATTGCTCTGCTTGGTTCAGTATCTAAGTCCAGATACAGAAATTGAAGGCGAGTCCCTGAACAGAGATTCAAGTAGGGTTGCAAAGAGCTGAGGCTTGGCAATCTGGTACCTTGAGATCTCTGGGGGTCTTGGTTCCTTTGGGGTAGGTAAGGGTGGCGTGGTGGCGGGCCAGCCAGCCCCCCCTTCCTCCACAAAAGGCTTCTCAAGTTGCTATCCAGATCAGGGGTGCACAACTTTTTCGGTCCCAAGGGCTACATCGGCTGACTGCTGGGGTTGCAGGGGCCACACATGTGCACATGCAAACATACACACGCATAAGCATGCACACACACACACAATTCACATACACCTCTCTCTCTCTCTCTCTCTCTCTCTCTCTCTCTCTCTCTTACACACACACACACACACACACACACACTTACCCCCCTAAATACACATACAATAAACCATCTGATGAATTCTCAGAGCAATTAATCAGATACCATATCGTAGTCCTGCTGGAAGAGCCTGAAGCTAACATAGAATAGCATTAGTTAATCTCTGCCTCTTTGTGGGTGCCCCAGTATTGTAATCACTTTGGGAACAGGTAGAATAAAGATCAGATCAGCAGAGGCTGAAGCCCCCGCCCCACCCTGCCCCGCCCCAACCACCCTGACTTGATCACCAAAAAGAAGAAAAAAGGCTCTAGGAACAGGCTGTATATTTCCTGCCATAGAAGCCTCATTCCTAGAGCATCCCCAGAGCATTCCAGGAAGCAGGCAGGGACCTTTGAGCATTGCCTCCTAGGATGCTCCAGGAATAAGGTGGTCCATGGCAGGAACCATACCGCCCGTTCCTAGAGCCTTTTGTTGTTGTTCTTTGTTTCCTGTTGGCAGATGCTGGCGGTCTCAGAGATCTGGGCTCTGGGGGTGGGGGCACCTGCAACCCATTGGCCGCACATTTCACATCTAGATGACTCAAGCGACGAAGCCAAGCTGCATGCTGCAAGGGAAGGCAAATGTGCTCCCCCTCTCCAACTTTTCTACTAAATATGACCTGCTGGGAAATTCTGAACCAATCAGTAAGATTTTCAGTGTGCAAAACACACAAAGTCACTCCAAATGAACCCCCCTCCAAACCCTAAATTCCCCCAGCCTCCGTGTATTGTTTCCCTGCTCCATCTCTGCCAGAGATAGATTCCCTGCCCAGTCAAAACTTGAAAGTAGGCTACGGAACTTTCTCACTTTTGCCGGAGACCGTTGAGGTCCTCTAGCAGGTTGTCTCTCTCGATCTCCAGCCGGGCCTTAGAGTTGGAGAGTTGGTCTACTTGATGGCGTAGCTCCCTCATCTCCTCCTGGTAGATGTCAGCCAACTTGGTGGGCTCCTTGTCTCGTATTTGGTTGAGCTCAGCCACCAGAACCTTGTTCTGCTGCTCTAGGAAGCGGACCTTCTCAATGTAGCTGGCAAAGCGATCATTGAGCTCCATCATCTCTACCTTCTCATTGGTGCGAGTCTCCTTGAATTCAGTGTTGAGGGCATCGGCCAAGGAAAAATCCACCTTGTCTGAGGAGAACTTGGGACCAGCACGAAAGCTGAGACTGGCGGTCTTCAGCTTGGTGACAGAAACCCGGGTGCTGGGACTTGAAGGCAGGTACCTGCGGCCTGGTGAGAACCTCAGGGCATGGTGGACAGCGGTGGTTTGTGAGCCGAAGCGTTTTCCGTAGGATGACAGTCTCTGCCCTTCCATAGTCAGATCTCTTCTCCAGGCTCTGCAGACTCAGACAGACTTCTGTGTGTGCAGCAATGGGTTTTATGCAGGAGGATTAGCCATCCCTGGGCATATGTGTGTGAAGGGTTGGAAGAGGGCCCGGGGAATGGATTGCATGCCAGGCCGCTAACATCTCGCATCTCCCATGCCAAGTGCCCTGGTGAAGCAACAAAAGAAAGGCAGAAGCTTTGAGCATTCTTGATGATGAAGAAGAGAGAGAATGCACTTGGATAAGCAATGTGGTTAGGGGATTGCTCACCTATGTTGGCCTCCATTTCAGTCCCTGCAACTGCATGTCACAGTAGTGGGATTGCCACAAAACAGGGACTTCCCCTTTTGCCCAAAAATCATAGGTGCAATTATTACAAACACAGCAGGTTCAACAGTTCATCTAAAGAACCATTCTTAGTTTTCGCACCGGAGACTCTTAAAGCAGTTCTTGCTTTTGGCAGCCGGTGGGGAGGAGGAGCACTGAGATTGATGATTAAAAATGCCAAGGTGAAACCTACTTTGGCCATAGTACTCGTTCATGTTATAAATGTTACTCCTCTGCTTTCTTTTCTGTATGACCAATGATCATAAAAATGTTTACATAAAATGCTTAGTTCTAGAGAGGCTCGAAGGCATCCCAAGCCTCAAATTGGCCCAAAGATGTAAATTCTGTATAATAACCACACATCAAGAGAGGGGCTGTTTGATTTGGTTAATTTCTAAAATCAGAACAGAAGTGTTTTGACTTAACCCTGCCTCAGAGCAACATCCTTTCATTAGATGCCTTACCCCTTATAGCAGGGGTCCCCAACCTTTTTGGTTCCATGAGCACATTTGGGAATTTGAGAAACTGCTGTGGGCCCCACCCCCAAATGCCTAATTAGTGGGTCTCGGCATTGGCGTCTACCTGTCACATCTGTGGATCTTAGGCTGCATCTTTTGTTGAGAGCCAGTGTGGCGTGGTGGTGAGAGTGTTGGACTGGGACTCGGGAGATCCGGGTTCAAATCCCCGCTCGGCCATGAAACTCACTAGGGTGACTTTGGGCCAGTCACTGACTCTCAGCCTAACCTACCTCACAGGGTTGTTGTGAGGATAACATGGAGAGGAGGAGGAGGAGGAGGATTCTGTAAGCCGCCTGGGGTTCCTTGCAGGAAAAAAGGCGGGGTATAAATATAATAAATAAATAAATCTTACTCAGCAAAAACATTTGTTTTGTGTCTATTGGATACCGCAGCATTTCTTTAATAAGGTGTTGTCTAATTTGGCTAATTGCTGGCAGTGCAATACAGCTAATGCTTCTTTTAAACATATGTTTTGGCAATGTCCAGTAGTTGCTTCTTTTTGGGAGGAGGTTCTTACACAGATAAATTTTTGTACTGGGACAGTCTAATATTCACTGATGTACATGCTCTTTTAAATTAGTCACCTCTTAAATTAGTTTATTATATTTATGAATCACCCATCTGGCCAGACATCCAGCCACTCTGAGCGATGTACAGTCCGCTAAAATACAAGGGGGGGGGAACACACACACACACACACACACACATAGTATAAAACACAATTAAAAACAGTACAAAACTTTAAAATCCTAACCCACCCCATATTCCCGCCTGAAAAGCCACATTTTTAATGCCCGGTGGAAGCTAATCAAGGAAGGGGCATGGCGGAGGTCACTGGGAAGAGAGTTCCATAAATTGGGGGCTGCCACAGAAAAGGCCCTCCTCCTAGTCCCCACCAGCCTGGTTTCTCTGGCTGATGGGACAGGGAGAAGGCCATCCGTGGCAGATCTTGTTGAGCAGCCTACTTGATGTTGCTGGAGGCGCTCCTTGAGAAGGGGAAATGGAAGGGGAAATGGATTCTCTGCGCCCTTTTGACAGCTAAAAAACTGATATTACAAAATTGGAAGGATAAACATTCACCTCCTATAATGCAATGGATTGAGCACCTTACAATGCTTTTGATATATGAACGGGTGGCATACAGATGCCAACTTCAAATCCATACTTATTTAGATATTTGGACCGCTTTTGTGTAACTGCTAGAAAATTGTATGCATTTCATACAAATCCATGTATGCATATTAGAAAAATGGGGGGGAATGAAAAAAAATTCAGGGGCCCACGAGCCCCACGTTGGGGACCCCTTTGCAGGTGCCACTGGAGGCATCCATGGGTGCCATGGCACCTGCAGGTGCCTCTTTGGGGACCCGTGTCTTACAGGGATCACCTCACCCCATATGTCCCTGGCCGATCTCTGGATCATCTGAAGGAGCACTTCTGAGTGTGTCACATCATGCTCCGGAGGTTCACTTCAGGAGCACTTCCAGTAGAGCATTAAGTGTTGCAGCTCCCGCTCGCCCTCTGGAACGCTTTACCAATTGACAGTAGGCAAGCCCCCACAGTTCTGATGTTCAGACTTCTTAAAACTCATCTCTTTGCAGAGGCTTTCCCTCTGTTTTGTAGCCAGCTATGGTCTGTAGCACACAGTAGAGTGTGCACGGTTTTATTGCTGATTAATCGTATTGTGTTGTTTTTATGCCATTGTATTTTATTCTCACCGCTTTGATACTTTTGTGGAAAGCAGTATATAAATGTGAATAATAAATAAATAAATAAATAAATTAAAGTCCTGTCCCACTGATCCCAGATTTATGGGTATGAGCAGTGGTTAAAAACTCTGCATATGCTCACGGGAGAGATAAAAACAATGGCTGTGCCTCTGTGTTTGTGCAGAGTGTCCTTCTCACTGAGTTACTGCAGATAGTCTCCAAGTATCTGGAGGTAGACGGTGAAAGGGCTTCCAGGTCAGAAATACAGCTTCCATGTAGGTTTGAGCATCTTTTTAAAAATTAAAGTGCTGCCCAAAGCTGTCTTTCCCCTAATAACCAGCTCCTTTTACTTGCTAAAAGTGTCCAAATGACAGACCTTTGATGCATCTCACAGGCAGGTTGAGCCAGGCAGCTGAGACGCTAATTAAGAAAGATTTAAATTAAATGTCTCTTTGAATCCCCTGATTGGCTTTCCACTCCAGTGATTCTTTAAGGATGGCAAAAAAAACCCGCCCTATTCCAGGATTTCTTTCAGGATTTGTTTTCGACTGAAGCTTCCATATGGCACAGCTGGTGCAGCTGAGAGGAGAGGAGGCTGGTGGGTTGGCTGGGCCAGGCGCTGATGTGTTAAAAATAGTGTTCTAAAAAGAGGTGCAAGGTGAAGCTTGCCTGGAGGTCACATCCTTTAACTCAGTTTTCCCCAGTCTGGCACCCTCCTCGTGTGCTGGACTACAATTCCCACCATCCCATCCAGGATGGCCATTGCAATGCACCAAATTGGGGGAGGCTGTTTCAACTCAGTGTTCTCCAACCTTGGAGGTGGGACCTTGGTTGTCAAAGGCAAGCTCTGCACTGTTCAGAGGCACTCCTCACCTGGAGCGGGACCCAGGGCTAAGCTGGAACAATGGCGCGCTGACTGACTAGCTATTTCAAGAAGCCAGTGTAGGCATCGGAGTTTTCCTGTTTAATCCTCAGCTCAGGAAGGAGAAGGGAATCTACAAGGGTTACAACAAAGTTGGGATTTTTTTTTTAAAGATTAGGAGCCGGTATAACTGAAGAGCAGGAAGGGGTACTGGTAGCTAATGGTTAAGGCAGGGACAGAACCTGGCTAAGAGAGGGCTGTAGAGTGGAGTGGTTAGAGCAGTGATCTCCAACCTTTTGGGGCCAGTGGGCACCTTTTGAATTTTGATAGTGTTGTTGTCGGGGCTCTCACAAAATGGCTGCCATGTTGGATGTGGTGAGTCAGAAAACACCCAGAAGGCAAACTGGCGAGTCTAAAAAAGGATTGTAACTTGCCCAAGAACCTAAGTACAGTCATGCCTTGGATTGAGAGCATAATTCATTCCGGAAACGTGCTTGTAATCCAAAACACTCTTATATCAAAACGAAATTCCCCCCAAAAAATTTGTATAGAGATTTCTAATTTAAGCCATACTACAGTACTTGTATTTCAAGACATCGCTTGAATATCAAGTCAAAATTTTTAAAATAAATATTTAAAAATTTGCTTGTCTTGCAAAACACTCTCAAACCAAGTTACTTGCAATCCAAGGTATTACTGTATAAGGCAGAAGTGGGGTCTGAGCTCCAAAACACAAAACCTCTGTTTTGAACCCAGTTTTCTGCTTCAATGCCCATTTCACAAATTGATGAGGTTCAGAGACAAGTAAGTTGGCCAAGAAATAGAGTACAGGGCAGAGGTGGGGTCTGAGCCCCAAATGCTACATCATATATTTATTCGACAAAGCACAACAAAATACCCATTTCACAGACAAATTGGTGATGCTCAGAGATACACACACACACACACACGACACCCAGCCACACCACACATCCACACAAGACAAAAACCAAAAATGGCCAGAACATCACACACACACACCTCAGGCAAAACATCTATCGTATCGATACAAATAAACCAGCTTACGCACACACACACACACACACCACGCGCAGAACACATACCCCTCACTTCTCACCACCCCCTCTAGCCTGCCGGGATGCTTACCTTTGTCTTTTTTCCTGTGGAGCTGGGCACACTTCAAAACAAAGGTGCAGCCCCATCTTTATTTTTTCAGAATGCCTCTTGGGCCCACATGGCATTCTTGGGGGGGGGGGGGGAGATGGTGTTGTGAAGGCCAATGCTTCACTTTGCAGCATGCCAGTCCCCCAGTTTTAAAAATAACATATATTTGAGGAGGGGGATCAGGAGGGGCAGCAGGTCTGCCAGGTGCCAAGGGAGGTGTCCGTGGGCACAGTGCTACCCACAGATACCGCCTCAGGGACTCCAGTGTTAGAGCATGCATCATCTGCAACCTGATCTGCATCTTGAGACGCAGGAAATTCTGGGGTTCTGCCCTAGAGATGAGTGAGTACCACTCCTTGCTTCCAAGTTGAATGAACCCTTTAGGACTCTAATGGTGAAAGAAGTTGGGTGTTTGAAGGGTAGTAGCGGGCGGGGGGGGGGGAGTCTCCTCTCCAACATAAAGGATTAAGAGAAGCGAAGAGGAAGTTATCTGGCGATGCCGCCTCTGGGCCTGTTTTGCCAAGCAGCACCCCCCCCCCCCGAATTCCTGTAGCCTCTTACGGCTGACATTTTTAATTGAGCAATGGTGGGAATCTATCTGGGGGGAGGGGGGGAAGCAGGGGGAGGAAGGCAAAGAGAACCGCACCAGCACCAAAAACCATGTTGCTGCTGCTGCTGCCGTATGCTGGACTCACGGTCTCCAGATCACGTCCAGATCTTTCTGCATGAACTGAGCCCTGGTGAGGCCTTGCTCCATCCAAGCCTCCCCCCTGTTGCATCCATCCGGGAGGGCTCTACCACCTGCCTCAGGTCAACCCATGCGACTTGAGCCCGAAAGCAAAGAGCCCGCGGGCCACTGGACAGTGCATCTAGCTCAGTGTTCTCCAACCTTGGGTCCCCAGAGGTTTTTGGCCTACAACTCCCAGCATGCCCCAGCCAGCGTAGCTATGCTGGCTGGGGCATGCTGGGAGTTGTAGGCCAAAAACCTCTGGGGACCCAAGGTTGGAGAACACTGAGCTAGAAGTGTGGTGGAGACTGGTGACATGGAGATGGAGAAGAGACTTGGCCCCTCACGCATATCCCTTCAGTTTCACTGGCGTAGAGGTCTTTCTCATCTCATGGTGACATTTCCCAGTTAAAACGAGTCTGTGCCTTCCAACGGTTCATGAGGGAGCAAGCTCAGCCCCTGAGCAACAGAACCTGTCTTTATTGTTTTAAACAAAATGGGTTGGACGGCTGGTTAGGTAGAGCTGGTGCAGTATAGTGGCTAAGCCAGTGTTCTCCAACCTTGGGTCCCCAGATGTTTTTGGCCTACAACTCCCAGCATGCCTCAGCTATGCTGGCTGGGGCATGCTGGGAGTTGTAGGCCAAAAACCTCTGGGGACCCAAGGTTGGAGAACACTGATCTAGAGCAGTGTTCTCCAACCGTGCTCTCTAGGTGTGCTGGGTCCAACACGTCTGGAGGGAGCCAGGTTGGGGAAGGCTGCTGTCGGGCAGAGTGTGGAGGTTCAAATGCCCTCCCTTGAGGGAAAGTGTTTGTCTGCCTGCGAACCCCCAGGAATCTCCTAGAAAATCCCTGTGCATTGCAGATGACGCTGGGGTGTGTGTGTTTTGTGGTGTGAATGTATATAATGTACTGGCCAGGCCTCATGAGCCTCACCGCCATCATGTCATCATAACTGAGGATGGGCATTTGATTAACACCACCCACACACACCCCTTGCTGTGCACGGCAGGGGGAAGATTGGTAGCTGGCGGGCAAGCTGTCTTCCGACGTTTTTACAGGCTTCTTGTTGGCACCACGGCCGTGTTCCCAGCCCTCCCAACCGGGCACTCACTTTAGCCTCCCCTTTGTGAGGCAGCCCCGGCTGACCAGGCCTTGTGTCTCTCTGGAGCCAGAGGCAGACAGCCCCACAAAGGCCTTATTAATGGACCTGAGGCCATGGCATGAGCCGCCGTCTTCGAACAGAGGAGGCTCTGTGTCCTCCCACCCCTGTCTCAAGGTGTCCCGCTGCATGCCCGCCATGGCAAGGCCGAGGCCCCCCCGCTGACTGTGCCGCAACGACTGGGGTCTGCTGCACGCCCTGAAAGCCCCAGCCTGGAAAGGAACCGGCAACACAATGGGCACAAGCGAGGGAAAAACTCACCATTAAAAGGCTCTGTTTAAGGGTTCTCGGAAGCCGAGTCAGCCCAAGGACTTTTGCCACCCCACGTGGTGCGTGGTCTTAAGAATTGTGCTCTAGCGCAGGATCCCAGGGTATATTTCTTGGATGGTCACGCACTGTTTCAAGGCTGGTGGCTGCCGCACTTCATCTGTTGAGTTGTGCTTCCCCTCCCCTGCCCCCTGATCCTGTGCAGCTTTGCATAGTAACTGGTCCGGGAGTTACATCCCAGCAATTCCTGTGTTTGTTGTTTTTCTACGCGAGGCTTTGGTAGGCTGGCCATGTGTCCTCCTTTACAGAGGAGAGTGCTCAGTGTGAAAGGCACCCTCTGTTTGAAGGCAGCGGAGCCTGGTGGCCACTGTGGCTGCTTGGGCAGAGGGCAAGCTGCCGGAACCAAGGGGCACAGGAGTCTAAGACAGCAAGTATTTTTCCCGCACCCCTAACACATGCATTGTAAACATACGCCAGCCAGAAATGCTTTGAACCCCCCTCCACTCTATCCCAACAGGAGAGAAATCATGCTTTTTATTACAACCAACCAGAAAATAACAAGAAAAATACGTGCAGCAGGCAGCAGTTGCAGCAAGGAAACCCCCCTTAAAGAATCTATGGAAGGGCCTTTCCCCGGATCACGCGCAGCTGTGGGAGGGGAGAAATTTTGCGGACGTGGGGGGAAATGAGGCGAGACCTACCTGCTGACGCAGGTATACAGTCAGCAAGGGGGGCGGGGCTGCAGAAGCCAATATTAGGTCTCGCAGCCCGCCCCACACCCTCTTTGTTTTCCTGCAGCTCCCTCCCTCCCGCCCTGTATACAGTATGGGCTCCTCCGGTCGCCGTTAAGGGGCCGAGTAGGAATTTTGGCTCATCTTTTTAGAAGGGTGAGCGCATTTCGCCTACTCCATACTGCTGCAAGGTTGGGAGTATGTGTATTTAGTGTATAGCAAGTCAAAATGGTCACATTTAGTTAGTAGGCAGGTAAGTGCGGGTTAGGGGATTGATAGGGTGAGGTGAGCATACCTGGCACCATTCAGGTGACAGGCGGTTCCAGGATGCCTCAGGTTGATGGGTCCGTAGGCTCAGACAGCTGGGGATCAGGAATGCCTGTGAGGCCTTTGCTCTCTCCAGTTTCCTTGCCCTGCACGGGCTGCTACTGCGCTGCCACCGCCAGCTCTTCCAAGCCCAGCAGAGCAGCCTGCCTGGGCCAATTGTGCATGTGTGATCATTGCGTATGTGCAGAGCATCACCACAGAAGAGGCAGTGGCAAGGGCCCAAGAGAGCTCGCCGCAGACAGGCACTATCTGTCATTAGATTAGAACTCCGCATAACTGTCGCTGTGTGTGGGTGTGTGTGTGTGTGTGTGCCAGACCCCACACAGGAAAAAGAAAAATGCTACTGCTTGAAGGGCTGCCCAGTCCAAGTCCTGTTTAAAGATCAAGAACCACATGAAGACAGGCCTGTGGCTCACGCTGGCTCAGCTTGTCTGAGCGAGCATGGAAAGCTAAGCCGGGTCAGGCCTGTTTATTGCTTGGATGGGAGACCCCTCCTCTAGTTTCCTGCATTGAGCAGGGGGTTGGACTCGATGGCCCTGTAGGCCCCTTCCAACCCTATGATCCTATGACTTATTGTCTCCACTATGATCCTATGAAGGGGACGCAGGAGCCTCGAAGGTGTTCTAGTCTGTCCATTCAAAGCTGGGTTATTGCCCTGCTTGGGTTGCTGCAAAGGGGTCTTACAATGGTTAGAAATGGCAAACCATAACAAAACTTAGGGCACAATCCTATGTCGCTCCAGCCTTGTCTGGGGGGACGGGGGACAGACAACATAGGCTTGGGTCTGGAAGCCCCTGCGACCTCTGAAATCTTTTCCTGAGGTCACAGCACCGCGGAGCGCCCCCCCCCCCTTGTAGCCACTGTGGTTCTTTCTGTGACAGCAGGGAACCAAAGATGGTCTTTGATCTTC
This sequence comes from Shinisaurus crocodilurus, assembly GCA_021292165.1. Lineage (NCBI taxonomy): Eukaryota > Metazoa > Chordata > Lepidosauria > Squamata > Shinisauridae > Shinisaurus > Shinisaurus crocodilurus. Next base: position 265,111,400 of record CM037877.1, on the reverse strand, counting down.
AGTTCCCCTGTGAGGGGGTGTTCCTGGGGGTGGGGAGGGGAAGGGTGAGGCTCCGGTGGATTCCAAGGAATCCAGGTGGTGCCTCGGCCTCTCCTCCTCATGAGGACAGAAAAAAACATCTAGATAGCCAAAATCGGCCATCTAGATGTTTCTGAGGGTGAGGGGAGCACAGCGGATATCCTACCCGCCATGCTACTCCCACCCTGCATAGGATGCCCGCGATCTTCTGGGTTTGGAGGGTTGCGGGCACCCTCATAGGAGTGCGCTGCTAGTGGATTTTTTCAAAGAAAATAACAGGTCTCACATGGTTTGGGATATAATGAGGATACTTCATAAAAGGAGTATCCCCCCCAAAACAAGGGAAAAACAAAAGTTATTGGTAAAAATTAGAATTCTGGAATGTAAGCATAAAACCCACCAGTAAAATTCAAGTTTACAAAAATTACAATTACAAACACTGGACATTCACAAAATTACAATGAATTTGAATTACGTTAATCAAAAATATTATGAATTTGGAAACAAAAGCTCTAAATAATTGGCAAATAATATAAGGAAGAAATAGAACAAAAGTAGAATTCACTCAATTAAAGATGGACACAGGATTTCCAACCTGAACGAAATTAATGAACTGTTTTGTATTATTATTATTTTTAGGAAGCTATACATATCACAGAATCCAGATGTCAACCAGATTAAAGGCGCAATCCTATGCATGTTTAGACAGAAAAAAGTCCTACAACTCCCAGCATTTTTGCGACCTTGGAGCCTCAGCCGGCGCAGTTCTTCCTATGCCAGCTATGAGGGCAGTGGGAGTCCCAGCTCCGACCTTGGAGTGAGTTATTAGGTCAGAGCTGGGACTCTGGATTATCCTATGGCTCTAGACTCTGTCTAGCAGCTGTAAGATTGCAGTTGCACCCTTACTTACCTTATTCAAAGACATCCTAGATAACAAGCCTATTCTCAATACTGACAAACATCTAGAGAGATTTTGATTCCCAAACCTGATGAAAAAAAACTATAGACCCAGATCCTTCCTTAATTAAGATGATAAAATCTTCAGTGGTATCCTCCCCTCTCAGCTACATGATGTCAGCATTTATTCATTTATTATTATACGTAGCTTTTTTTTACCCGGCGTTGCACGGGTCGTCATTTTTCCATAGGCACTATTTGTTTGAAATTCCTTAAGGTAGCTGTCCGCTGTTTGGAATCCCTTAATCCCAGCTCCCCCGGACTACCTGCTCCCCCAGGATTACACAATGAAATTGCAGCCCCCCCCCCGGGACTACCAACTCCCCAGGGAATGCACAGTGACATCCCAGCTCCCCCGGGACTACACAATGAAATCCCTGTGTGTGTCCCCCGCCAGGACTACACAATGAAATCCCTGCTCCCCCCTCCCCCCGGGACTACACAATGAAACCCCTGTGTGTGTCCCCCGCCGGGACTACACAGTGAAATCCCTGTGCCCCCCCCCTGGGACTACACAATGAAATCCCTGCTCCCCCCTCCCCCCAGCCTACACACAATGAAATCCCTGCTCCCTTTCCCCTGGGACTGCACAATGAAATCCCTGCTGTTCCAGGACTACACAATGAAGTCCCTGTTTCAGTGTTTCCTTCCCCCCCGGGACTGTGCAACAATGAATTCCCTGTGTGTGTCCCCGGAACACACAATGAAATCCCTGCTCCCCGCCGGGACTACACAGTGAAATCCCTGCTTCCCCCTGTGGCGTAACCCCACAATTCAGTTCCCTGGTGTATGTCTGCTTTAGTATATTTAGTGAGTATAGAATGTTGAACTGAGTGGGTGTGGTTTGTGATGTCTTGGAGAGGGTGGGGGGGAGGAGTATATAAGGAGGGTTTGAGTGATGTCAGAGTTAGATTTATGTGAGTTAAGTGAGTTAGTGTGTTATGGGAGAGTGTTTGGAGTGTGGGGAGAGCTGGGAGTTTGGGAGTTTGGGAGTTAGGTTAGTTGGGTTATTCGTGTCTTGTCAGGAGTTTTAAGAGAAATCAGTGCTTGTATGAGGAGTGGAAGTATTTAGAGTTATAGGGACTTAGGTTAATTATAAAGTGTTTGGTGTAGGCAAGTTTAAAGTTATTTTTTGGAACTAAGATTTTGAGAATGAAAATAAACTTATTTTTATTTTGTTTGCTACCCAAATCCTACGTGTCAGCTTGGTGTTATTAACCTGCTTTACTTTTAAATCTACACCCACACCTTTGTACCCACAGCATCATAAATTTAAAAATAGATCCTTAATAACCAGAATTAATCTTTTCCCTCATTGGTAGGGGAAAGGTTTCATTTGACCCTCCCCTCAGGGTTTTAAGTGTTGATGCTTAGCCTGAGAAGGGTTTATGTGCCTGGTCCTAAAGTGTAAGGGACCATGTCGTCGCATATTTGGTGGCAGCGTTGGTGGGATCTGTAATAGATTTCTGGTCATTTATTGTGACAGAAGTCAGAAAGGATCTCTATTTCTGAAAAGGGCTCAGTGTGATAGCCTGTCACAGTTACTGTGAGGCGCCACTGAGTTCCTAGCTGTTGAAGCTGCATTATATCTAGGTCAGAGGTTGATTTGATACAACTCTCTGACAGGATATTTTTTTTATCTGTGGTGATAGAAATCTGTTACCATAGTAAGTTTGAAACTCCTGACTTTATTTTAACAACTCCTAGTCCCAATATATTTCTGAAATATATAACTGTCTGGAAAAAGAATGGAATTTTTGGGGATGAAAAAAAGAGGCCCTGACACAGAAATGTAAAAACCTAGGTTTGCCAGTGGAGGGTAAATCTGTGGATGAACTAAAATGGATGCTCATTGAGTATTCCAAGGGTAGTGGTGCTGGAGAGGCTGAGGTAAATCCTGTAAGGTTATTACCTATAGAAATGTCTCCTCAGTATTTAGAACTGGAAAGGGAGAGATTAAAACAACAAAGAGAAATTAAAGAAGCTGAATTAAAACAACAAGAGCGACTTGAACTAGAAAAATTAAAACAAGAAAGAATGAGAGAAAAAGATCGTGAGGTAGATTTAGAACGACTTGGGTTGGAGAAAAAGAAAATGGAGAGAGAAGATCAAAGGAGAACTGAAGAGGGAGCCAGAACTCCTAAGTTATCTCCAAAAGATTAATCTTTTCCTTCATTAGTAGGGGAAAGGTTTCATTTGACCCTCCACTGAGGCTTTTAAGTGTTGATGCTTAGCCTGAGAAGGGTTTATGCGCCTGGTCCTAAAGTGTAAGGGACCGTGTCGTCGCACCCCCCCCCCGGGACTGCACAACAATGAATTCCCTGTTCTCCCCCCCCCCCACCTCCGGTACTACACAATGAAATCCCTGCTCCCCCCCCCCCCGGACCACACAACAATGAAATCCCTGCTTCAACCCCACCCGGGACTACACAATGGCGTTGCACGGGTTGTCATTTTCCTATAGGCACTGTTTGTTCAAAATCCCACCCCCCCAAGTAGGCCCCAGCTGCGGTTCATGTGAACATTCTGTTTGGACATAGGAGAGATTTACATATCCACTTCTGATTGGCCCCGGGGCAGTGCATACCAACATTCTAAATGCTGTTGGAGCGATTTGCATAACCACTCCTCAATGGCCTCTGCGAGCATTCCAAGTGACACCATTGGCTCTCATCTATTTTGGGGCGTACAGGCGCGGCGAGGGTTTTTCGGAGATTTTAACCCGCTAGTCTTTGTCCTTGGGTGATGGAGAGTATGCATGTCAAGTTTGGGGCGGAGCCAATGCGACGCACGCAAACCCCCGCGCGGACACACGTACATATGTACAAACGGACAGACGGACAAACTTTCACATTTATATAGTAGATTTATACCCCACCTTTTTTCCTGCAAGGAACCCAAGGTGACTAACATGATCCTCCTCATCTCCATTTTATCTTCACAACAACCCTATGGGGTAGCTTAGGCCGAGAGTCAGTGACTGGCCCAAAGTCACCTAGTGAGTTTCATGGCCAACTGGGGACTAGAACCCGCATCTCCCAAGTCCCAGTCCAACACTCTAACTGCTATGCCACACTACTCTCTGCTATTAAAAAAATGCTGTGTGCAATTAAAACCACTTCAAAAGGGGAACAACTAACAACAAAAAGGGAAGGTTTTGGCCATCTTATGGAAGGCCAGCAGAGAGGGGATAAGACAAGCATCCCTCAGGAGGAAATTCTAGAGCTAACTAGTTTGAGAGTCCTCCACAGGGTTCCTAGGAAGGAACACAGCTTGAAAAACCACTGAACTGAGACAGACATGACGCTCCATGCCATGTAGAGGATTCTCAAATCCAATCTGACAATGTATAGGGGTGCCATCCAACAGTTTTAAAACCAGTCAACTTTGGCACTAGATGCCTTATCAGTTATGGCAAAAATTGAACTAGAAAAAATGCCACACCAGTTGGTCTTCACACCTTTGCACTCACAATCTTAGAATCATAGAATCTAGCAATTATACATAGGCGTCAAAAAAAGTGGACCAGTTATCCAAATAAGTATCCATTTGAAGGTGGTGTCTATATGCCATCCGTTCAAATATTGACAGTACTCAATCCATTGCATTATAGGGGGTGAATGTTTATCCTTCCAATTTTGTGATATCAGTCTTTTAGCTGTCAAGCGGGCACCAGGGCCAGCGCTACCGCTAGGCCAACTAGGCGGTTGCCTAGGGCGCGCGGCTGAAGAGGGCGCGCGGCTGAAGAGGGCGCGAAACGCTGCGCTCCTCTTCGCTGCCGCTGCGCCGTCCCCGCCAGGCCTCCGCCTCCCCCACCCTCCCTGCCTGCCGCCGCCGCCTCCGCGCCTCCGCCCCCCCGCTCGCTCGCCCGCCGCTGCCCTCCCACCGCCATCGGCCACCCCCCCAACCCCCGTCACCCCCCGTCACCTACCTTCGTCGCAGCAGCCGCAGCAGCCGCCGCCACCGCCGCGCCGCCGCCCACCCGCTCGCTCGCTCGCTCGCCCGCCGCTGCCCTCCCACCGCCATCGCCACCCCCCCAACCCCCCCGTCACCTACCTTCGTTGCAGCAGCCGCAGCAGCAGCCGCCGCCGCCACCGCAGCCAGGGCGGGGGGGGGGGGAGGTAGGTTGGTGGTGGCGGCGCAGGGGTTTTTTTTTTTTTGCTTTGGAGAGGGGGGGGCGCTAACTATTTTTTCGCCTGGGGCGCCAAACTGCCCTGCACCGGTCCTGGCGGGCACAGATAATCCATTTACTCACCAGTTGTTAATTTCCATGAAGCAGGTAACTAATTTAAAAGTGCATGCACATCAGTGAATATTAAAGACTGTTCCAGTACAAAATTTATCTGCATAATATCCTCCACCCCAAAAGAAGCAACTATTGTACTGGACATTGCCAAAACGAATGTTTAAAAGAAGCATTAGCTATATTGCACTGCCAGCAATTAGCCGAATTAAATAATCCCTTATTAAAGAAATGTTGTGGTACCCAATATAGACACGAAAACAAATGTTTTTGCTGAGTTAGATGCAGCCTAAGATCCATAGACGCGACAGGTAGACGCCAAAGCCGTGATCTACTGGTTAGGCATTTTGTGGTGGTGCCCACAGCAGTTTCTCAAATTCCCAAATGTGCCCACAGGTCCAAAATGTTTGGGGACCCCTGGCATACACTCTCCTCCATCATATGGAAGGCTCTCCCACACAGAGATACATCCCTGGTGACTAATTTGCTATTCAAGGGAATTTTACAACTCGAATGATGAATGGAATCCGCTTTGTTCTTGGCTCACCTCCAGCCTTAAATCTCATCTCATTCCCCCTGCTCCCGGCAGTTGCTTGCCAGCTCCTGAGTCTTTTAAGCCATGTTGCCCATTAGAACAGAATGAAAAGGTTGTTGTTTGGCTGCTGGGCAAGAGTTTGGTGCTGCTGTCTGCTGCGAATCAGATGGCAGGAGGAGGAGAACAAGCTCCCTGCGCATAGCAATGAAGCCAGCTTTATCCTACATGCCTGGGGAGCTGGCACACCATAGGGAAAGCACATATAACTCAGTCTGGTGCTTGGTTCTGGGGAACAATGGGGCTTCTGCAACGAAGAGGCCAGCTTTAGGGGTACTGGCAGCCCCCTCCCCCATTGCTCTTTTTCATCAGGTACAATGGGGCAGACAAGATAGGTCCATCAAGTGAAGAGCAGTGATGAGGGTCATTTAAACTCCTAAACAGCAAAGTCACCCCCATTTAGGCATAGCTGGAATTGAATCAGTTGCAGATACCATTGATCGCCTGGAACAATTTCTGTGGACATTTTGTATCCTCATACAGAGGAGGGCCAGGATCTCTTCTCGATCATCCCAGTTTGCAGGACACGGAATAATGGCCTCAAGTTACAGGAACCCAGATGCCACCTGGACATCAGGAAAAATTTCCTGACTGTCAGAGCAATAAGACAATGGAATCAACTACCTAGGGAGGTGGTGGGCTCTCCCACACTGGAGGCATTCAAGGTGCAGCTGGACAGCCATCTGTCAGGGATGCTTTGACCTGCTGGATTCCTGCACTTGAGCGGGGGGTTGGACTCGATGGCCTTGTAGGCCCCTTCCAACTCTACTTTTCTATGATTCTATGATTCTACTGCATCCCTCCCATACGGTTATTTGTGGCTGGTGAATTTGGCTGATTTGGCTCACTTGGAAGCTGGCGTTTCCAGGCCATTTTTCAGAGTATGGACTATTGCCTGGAACGGTTAACAAAATCATCTTCGCTTCAAGTCTTATGCCATTTGCGCTGTAGCCGATGTCCAGCCTGTTTTGTCGACTGAAGCTCCTCAGTATACCAAAGAGCAGTGCAGGCTTTACAGCAGCAGAGAGAGCACCTGGGTGCAGTCGAGTCAATGGCACTCCTGCATCTCACCGTTCCACAGTGGGACCAGGGCCTCAGCTGGATCACTAGCTCTCTCCACTGGAAAATCCCCAAGAGCATTCAGGAATCGATTGGATTCTATCAGTCTCCTGGGGCAGAACAGTCTGAATAGGCCCCCCAGCCCTGCAGGAGGGAAGTAGTGCCGTGAGTTCAAACCTCACCAGAAAATGGTCTGACCATGACAATGGGGTTACTTGGACCCCCCACCCCACAATTTTCAGTGTACTCATCTTACAGCCTGGAGCAAAGACCAAGTCAAGGGTATGCCCCGCTTCATGTGTTGAGCCGATTATAAACTGAGACAGCCCCATGGATGTCATGGAGGCCATGAAGTCCCAAGCTGGGGCTCCAGAGGCAGCCTCAGCATGGAAATTAAAGTCACCCAGGACCGCTGACCTGGGTTCCTCCAACACCACACCCGAGACCACCTCTGCCAGCTCAGTCAGGGGGATGCTGGGCAGCAGGGCTGGGCAATAGGTACACCAGCAGCTTCCCCAATCTGTCTCTATGGCCCAACACCAGGTTCAACCCCAAGGTGGAGTGTTTTCCGTGTGATAGAGATGGAAGTTTTGTGGCCCACGGCAACTCCCCTCTCCCAGCCCTCCAGCCTATGGTGGTGCTGCACCGAGTACCCAGGTGGGCAGAGCTGAGTCAGGCCCACCCAGCTCACCCACCCAAGTCTCGGTAATACACGCCAGATTGACCACCTCATCCACAATTAAATCATGAACGAGTGCAGTCTTATTGTGGACCAGTCTGACGTTAAAGAGCAGCACCGCAAGACAGGAGGGCTCAGTGGATGAGCTGCCAGATACGTGAGAGCTCGAGGAGGGGGGCAGAAGGGGAACAGTGTATATAAACATCTGTAGCCCATTCTAGTCTGATGTGCAGAGCCTCTTTCCTTGCCATATCTGCTTCTGCTCCAAGTAGTCACACTGGGGTGGCGGCACCACCACCTCCACGGGCCCCTGCATCAGGGTTTTCCCTGCACATCTTGCCACATCAAGACTTCCCACGCACCCTCAGTACCCATTCACAACACAAACAAATCCACAGCCACTCAAAACCTCACATACACCATCCATCACCCAGTCATGCGCAATCAACCCAGCACAATCACAAAATTTCAGCTAGTGGTTATGACCAGCCACTGGTCTGTCAACCCACTAAACAACATGAGGGACAACTTCCTCTGCTAGTTCACACCCACTCCATCTCTCACCTGGGCTGGATCCACACCTAAGGTATATTGCAGTACCTTGTTGCTGCCGTGACTTGTGGGGCGCACAACGCACACACTTTTCAGTGCCGGTCACGCTAGTCCTGCGTAACCATTCTTCATTTCTTCCAGGATTTGCCGGACTAGGTTTATCACGGTTTTTTCAGTTATTGCGGTTCACTGTCACAATACGCAGCCAGTGTGTGTTAAACTTGCGCTGCAGTTGCCCATCCGAGGTGTGGCCACAAAAGTATCGTCACTGGAGTTCGCCAACAGTTTTCGTGGGGTGGTGGGAATGCAGCATCCCGTGCGTCTGGTGGGGAAGAGAGGTGTCCGCCATTTGTTGTTCTGTGGTGGTTCGCCCTCTTCCCTGGGAAGCTTCTTAATTTCTATTTTGGTTTGTAAATGTTGCTGCGCACCTCTGCAGCTCTGAGCAGGCTGCTTTGGGGAATCACATGTTAGTGTGTTTAAAAAAAACAAAAACAAATTTGCTGCTGTGCACATGCACACCTCCACATAAGCGGCTGACTAGAATACAGAACCCCTGCTTCTGAAATGGCCATTTCCCCTGCGGGTGACAGGCAGTACCCCCAGGATAACCACCATAGAGCTTGAGAGGGGACAGAAGCTGGAGGCTCCCCCCCCTTAATAAACAACTACATTCACCCCCGTTGCTGGAAGAGCAGGGAGCTGTAAATTAGCCAAAAGGCATTTCTGCTCAGAAGTAAGTCACGTTCTCTCCAATGCCCTTACTCCCAACTGTATCACATTGATTTAACAGGAGCCTTGTGCTTGGGAAACTCAGAGTGGGAGGAACAATTCTTTTTCCTTTCTTTTTAAAAAGATCACTCCTGCACTCATTCACACCTTCGCAGAGACGACAAAGCAAAATAATTAAAAAAAAAAACACCTGTTCAAGGCAACACCCAGTTCTACCGCTATGGAGTTAGGTGTGGGGTGGCACACCGGGATGAGTGCGCTACATTTAACGAGAGCCGCGTGCCCTGTGAGGAGTGACTGCGGAATGTGAATATCGCAGTGCCGTTCCGCTAACTTGACAATATACGGTGTGATGTGGACGCCCCCCCCCCAGGCTCCCACGCTGGGCAGAGGAAGCAGCCCTAGCACCCAAGCCCATCAACCGCTGTCTCTCACCCAGGGTGGAAAGTAGCTCCTAAACCCCAGGGCACCTCCCCCAAACACTATAAATATAAAACTAATCAGCAGCAACACAAACAGGCACACAGTAATCTGAATCGAAGAGGTAGAGGGGGAAAGAGAGGGGCGTCCTCATTCTTGTGGCAGCCTGGAGGGGCAGACCAAAGGGGCATACACCCTTTGGTGTTGCCCCTTTTGGGGACAACCCTGCTGAGGCAGCCCGCCACCCCTCAGTGGGCCTGCTTATAACCCCAGGAAGCTGCTGGTTGCCAGGGACAGGTGACTCCAATTGCCCTGATGGTGATCAGCCCTGGAAGGCGGCGGCGGGGGGGGGGCAGTTTGTAGCCAGTTCTTAAAGCAGCAAGGCAGTCCCTTTCCCCCAAACTCCAGAATCTTCCTTACTAGTCTCAAAGTGCAGGGTGTCCAGGCCAGAGTCTGGGTTTCCATTTTGTACAAAAGTTATCTAGTCAACCAGGTTTACATGGCTCAGGACCGAAATACCTGATGGAGTGTGTTTCCTGGTATGAACCTACCCGTACACTACAATCATTATCAGAGACCCTCCTCAGTGCCTCCTCCAAGGGGGCGGGGTGCCTCCCCCATTGTGGAATGCTCTCCTCAGTGAGGTCTGCCTGGTACCAATATTGTCATCCTTTTGGTGCCAGGTTAAGACTTTCCACTACTTTCAGGCATTTGACAGCATATTATAAGGTTTTGACTGGTCTTGGGATGTTTATTGTTGGTTGTTTAAAATTGTTTTAATATGTTTTTAGATTATGTTTTCTATTGTATTTTTAAGGTTTTAATCTTTTGTAAACCACCCAGAGAACTTTGGCTATTGGGCAGTATAGAAATGTAATAAATAAATAAAGGTTTTGTTTCAGGTTCCTCTTGTCACATATCCCAACCTCTCAGGTCCCCTATATTGCCAGGAGAGAGTGGGTTGCATCCCATCAGGGTTGGCCTGCCTGCAATCTGCTTGTAACCCAGGGAGATTGTATGCCGGGATATGTGTGCGCGCACAGTGATTTATAATCTGCCTGTGCTACAGGCCTAGTTAAAGCTTTGACCACCACGTTCACCTCAGCAGGAATTCTCCTGGGCAAGTCTTTATGAACCCCTCAATTCCTGCAACACAAAGACTCCCTATTCATAGATCCTGGAACATTACACAGCCTGGCTTAAGGCGAAAAGGAGTTATTGTGCAGGAAAGATTTGCATGCAGGGCCAGTTGCCGAAAGCAAGGCTTGTGAGGGACAGAGGGTGCTAGGGACAGTCTCAGAGGAGGCAAGATGTGTCGTGAAGCTTGTGGTGGTGGTGGGGTCATCACAGGGGTTAGGTGAGGCATTGGGAAAGTCGAAAGCCCAGCAACAGGGTTTGGCCTGTTTCCTAAAGGGAAAGACACAAAGCTGGCATGCATGAGGGCATAGTGCCGGAAATTAAAAGCTGGGTTTTAGCAGAGTGGGGCTGAGGATGTGGCACACCCTAGGAAGGCGAAGAGGCCACTGCTTGTTGATGTTCTTGCAGATTTAGCAGATAATGGAATCATGGAGATCTTCCAGTCTAATAGTAATGGCCAGGTGGTGGTACTGGTGGTGGTGCCCTGGAGCTCATCTACCCCAGCCTTCCCAAACCTGGTGCCCTCTGCAGGTATTGGACTAAAAATGCCATTATCCCCACCCAGCATAACTATGCTGGCTGGGGGTGGTGGGAGTTGTAGTTTGACACATCTTGGGGAAGGCTGATGATACATTGCCCTGCTGCAGATTCTAATGCAAGTTCAAACAGTAGCCATGCCCCTCCGCCCAGATCACCCACACAATCCAGATTATGGCATGGGACAAGCAGAGCAGCTGTTACGAGGGAACACGGAAGCCATCCTGGCCCCAAGGACTGGGAGTGCTGTTCTTTACGGTGCTGATGGAAGGGAACAGAGGTGAGGGACTGGGAAGGGGCGAGCGCTGCGAGGTTGGGATGAGGAAGGGTGGCAGATCAAAGAAGCAGGGTGTTGGGAAAGAACCTCACATGCACCTAAGGAGAGGAGGAAGATGGATTATTGTCCGGAAGAGGTGACGCCCAGAGAAACCTAGGAGGCAGGGTAGGTTGAGTGTCATTATAGAGTAGTGTTCTCCAACCTTGGATCCCCAGATGTTTTTGGCCTACAACGAAGCTGGCTGGGGCATGCTGGGAGTTGTAGGCCAAAAACATCTGGGGACCCAAGGTTGGAGAACACTGTTATAGAGTCACGAGATAGCACTGGATTTAGTTGTATTGGTAGAAGCAGGAATTTCCTCCTGCTACTCTTCTGTTCTTTTTGGAGAGAGACAATAAAGTTGCTGATTGGCGTCTCCTTTTTGCCTTCCTCGACACAGGGATAGCTGAATCTCATGCATTGATTTAAAATAACCAGTCACATCCCAGGCTGTAGGTCTCTAGTAACATCTGTCTGGCTCACGCTGGCTCAGCTTGTCTGAGTGTGGAAAGCTAAGTGGGGTCAGGCCTGGTTGTTACTTGGATGGGAGACTCCTCCTCTAGTTTCCTGCACTGAGCAGGGGGTTGGACTCGATGGCCTCGTGTAGGCCCCTTCCAACTCTATGATCTATGAATCTAATCATCCATCCTGTCTAATAACATAATCTCTATACACCTAATGGCCTTTTTTCCCAGTGTTTTATTCTGGCGGTCTCACTGTTGCTGAGGCCACTCTGGGACCAATTAGCAATAGCTTAACAAGCACAAAAAAGCAACCATGGAAGACAGCTCTCACTTGCAATGACCTGGAGCTGAATTTGAACCATTGAGCTAAAAGCCCTCTTAACCCAGGACTAGGTAAAACTACCAGTGCAAAGCTGAGCCTGGCGGCTGGGCCTACCTCAGAGAGGACTTTGGGTGGAATTTGAAAGAACTACCAGGGGACTCTCTTTGGGGTTGGTCGGCGTGCTGCCAAGACTCATAGAGACCGTGTCCTACAGACCCCCTCACCAATGGTTTGTAGTGCCAGCCCAGGCCGGGAGCCTGGGGGTGGGGGTTGCTATGACATCAGAATCAGCTGAAGGGAATCTCTGAGCCTCTAATGAGGCCACGGGGAGCACACAGGGCTTTATTTATTCCCAGCCAAAATGACACAGGGAATGGCCTCTTTTGTCTTCCCTCTTTGGCTGCAGCACTGCTGGGAGCTCAGAGAAGCTGCCAGAAAATGAAGTGGGGCTTTGGAAGTTGGGTGGGATGAGGGATACCAGGAATCCAGTCCACTGGACTCTAGGATGTGTAAAGCAGGGACAAGAAAAGGACATCTAGTATCCCAGGACAAACGATAGCTAGTTTATAGAGTTCTGTTAACTCATTAGGAATTGTTGCAGTGCCTTTACTATGTTGAATTAGATTAAATACATTTTACTCTTATCAACACCTCAAAATAAATGCTTCTTTGAACTATTAAAGGAATTGTAAGAGGACTTAGAATTTAATAGGCAAAAATGACAACTCATTGTTGTAAACAAAGGCCACTCTTTCACATTTCCCTTTTCTTTCTTTATGACAGAGATATCCAGTACCAAGATAGCCTAAAGAACAACAATAAACAAAATGAACACAGTTTGCCTTTAACTTTCAGCTGCACTGATCCAAATTTTCTCCCATTCATTAACTAACGTAAATCTTTAGTTGATCTACTGCTTTTAGCTTGCAGGCTTGGTTCTATATTGTATAAAATCTTGCTGTTCTTACACAGCCAGTGTGGCGTAGTGGTGAGAGTGTTGGACTGGGACTCAGGGAGATCCGGGCTCTAGTCCCCGCTCGGCCATGAAACTCACTGGGTGACTTTGGGCCAGTCACTGACTCTCAGCCTAACCTACACCACAGGGTTGTTGTGAGGATAAAATGGAGAGGAGGATGAGGAGGATTATGTAAGCCGCCTTGGGTTCCTTTCAGGAAAAAAGGCGGGGTATAAATATAATAAATAAATAAACAAACAAACAAACAAATAAATAAATACACAATTGGGTTTGTAAGCTTCAATACATAATATATAAGGGATCAAGTGATAAGGGATGAAGCGGGAGGGCTTGTCAGTCGCTCAAAAGCAGAGCACAGCAGATCCCAGATTCAATAGCCAGCGTTGGATTTTCTGTGATAAAACTAGAAATGGTGGAAGAAGCAGTGGGGAAAGGTGGGTGGGTTACCAATGGAAGACGGCATCTGGACTCTTCTACAGAATTCCATGAATGAGGCAGGGTGATTGCTGGAAGCACTCCAAGACCATGGAAAGGTGCCGCTAGGAAGAGTCTGCACACTCCCGATTTCCCCAAGTGGCAGGGGTTCCGGGGACCAGACAGGTGGTTTTTGTTTGGACAGCACTGGCTATTTAAGGTGTTGTTGTAATATTTGATTTATTTACGAATAGAAGTGTAGCATATATACCGTATGTAATGGGAGGCAAGCAGCACAGCACTCCTAGCAGACAGTAGATCCACTGTTCCACATCAGACTCGGGAGAGGAGATACCTGCACCCGCAAGGTGCTTTCCAGCCCCCAGTTCACAGCTCTGCTTTCCCTCTCACTTTCCCTCTGTCAAAACTAAACTGCAGTTTCTTTCGCAAGTAGATCTTCAGGCCCACCCGTAGCTGTGTGTGATGGAAGATGGGTCACCTTCCCAAAGCTGATGGCTTTCACGTGATTTCAGGGATGATCAAGAAATCATCCTCCAACAGTTACTTCCCATAAAGAGGCAGTGAGCCTGTTTGTATGTTTCGACAGCCCGCCGTGGCTTAATTTACCAGTGGAGGCTGTTGTGTTGTGCCAGGTGCCCGCAGACACCATTTTTACATGGCACCCACAGGCCCCCAGCTTGCCATGTCATGCGAACCCAGATGCCAGGTGTTGTTTGAGGGTTAGACGTAGGGCCTGTGGCTCACGCTGGCTCAGCTTGTCTGAGCGTGGAAAGCTAAGCAGGGTCAGGCCTGGTTATCACTTGGATGGGAGACCCCTCCTCTAGTTTCCTGCACTGAGCAGGGGGTTGGACTCGATGGCCTTGTAGGCTCCTTCCAAATCTAAAAATAACCCTAAAACAAGCCATGGGTTATTTGAGGGGTCAAACAACCCCTGCCACCTGGGTTCACAGAACACAACAAGCCACAGCAAGGTGAGCACACAGCATGATGTGACAGCCCCTGCAGGTAAATTAAGGCATGGTGGGCTGTTGTGTGTCATGCGAACCAGGTAATTCACTGCCCATCCTAAGCCATTTGCCTGTAATTTCCCTAACAAAAGTTGTGGCTGGCATAACAATATAATTATGTTAGGTACATAGACACATAGTTTGACTCCGTATCGGAAACATGCTTTTGTGAACAAATGGCCAGAAATATAGCTGTTAGCCTAGCTGAAACATTTAGCCAACCAACTAATGAACTTTCAAAAAAGGTAGAGTAAGTCTTCTCCCCCTGATTTTGAAGTCCACACCACTTGTGACACACAAGTGGCTAGAGTAAATAGATGTAGCGGAGGACAGAACCGGGCTACTGTACCTTCAATAGCTACACTGAAGGGAGAATTTCCTGTAAACATGTGGCACTAAGGCAAAACTTGGAGATTCTGACCTGGTTTGCATGACCACAGTGGGTTGTCTGCCTTGTTTATTTCAGAGTGGCTTGTTGTGATGTCTGAACCTGGCACAGTGGCTTCAGTGCGGTTTGTTAATCATGCATAAGCCACGCTGAGAAGCCATGGCTTGTTGTTGGGTTGTTGGCGGAGGCTTGTTTTCAGAGTGGCTCGTCGTGCACGACGTGTGAACCCAGCATGATGACTTGTGCATGGCTTGTGCCAAAATGCTACAGAGTCACTTGGCAAGAAAAGCAGCAGAAAACTTGACCGCTTCACTTGCTGCCTCATGCTGTCACTAGCCCAGTGTTCTCCAACCTTGGGTCCCCAGATGTTTTTGGCCTATAATTCCCAGGCATGCTGGGAGACCCAAGGTTGGGGACCCAAGGTTGGAGAGCCCTGCACTAGCCATATGTCAGACTGGCAACACCTGTGTGCCCAAATTCCCATGCGCATTCACATTTGCTGCTCGCTCTGCATGAATGGGAGAATTGTGCAGACTGAGCAGCGATTGACTGGGGGATTTGTGCAAATTTCACCATATTTGTGAGCTTTTTTAAAGTTTCTGGAATTGTATGCAAATTTAGTTGCACAAAAATACATCCCCACAAAGTGTGAAAATGAGGATGGGGGGGCGGGGAGTTGCACTTTTTTTTAAAAAACCCACTTTTGTGAAGATTTGCGCAAATTCGCATTAACTAATTGCACTTTTGTGTTACTGAGAACTAGCACAAGTTGAACTAAATTCTCTATCTCAGATAAAAAAACCCGATTCAATCAACGAGCAGAGGATGGAACAAAAGATGCCTGACAATACGCGAAACACAAAATCCATACATTCCTAGTTTTACTCTTTAAAAAAAGTTGTGCCGCAAAGGCCGCTAGGATACGTGTTTCTTTAAATCTAAATTGTGTGAATAGAACACAAACAGTGCTTTAAACTGGGGCCTTTCCACAATGACAAACAGCAGCAAAGCTGTTCAGCCCCTCAAAGTTACTTCTTGTGCTTAAAATCCAGAGCTGTAGAGGTGTTGGAGCAAAATGCTGAAGGGGCTCAAAACCCCAATGTGTCTTTTTGTATTTTCCCCCACCCAAAACCTCCCCCCCCCTCCGCATCTCCTTCTTTTCTTCTCTTCCAACTGCCCTGAAAATGCAGGACCAATCCTGACAATTTTAAAACAAACAGAAAGAGATTGCCCTGCAAGCACTGACCCTCATGAAAAACACCAGATATCAACAATTTAAGTAAGGTAAAAAATATTTAAGTAAGGTAAAAAATATTACAAAAGCCACTAATAAAATAACATAAAATAATAGATACTATAATAATGTAATAATTATAATATATAAGATTTTCTGTGTTTCCTCTGATAACTTGTATACTTGACCATGCCCTTGGCAACGCCCTCACGTTGCCTGGCCACACCCTCTTGACCACAACTTCATGTTGCTTAACCATACCTCTTATGGTATGGTTCACAGGTGTGTCCCTATTTTCATCTGTGAAATGTTGGAGGGTATGCGAGCTGTCAAGGGAAAACCAAACTGGAGAGAGGGATTTTTTTTGCTGAGAAGGGGGTGTTTTTCTCAGCAAGATCCTTTTTTTTTTTTTCATTTGCCCCTTTTAGTCTCCATGGGGGAGCAACTTTTGGCCTTTGTTCCAAGCCTCTAGAGAAAAGGCTGAACCCTGAATGATTCCGGTGCATCTTTGAGCACAGGAACATTTGTAAAAGGCAGCTCCAGCATTTCCCTGAAGGCACAATAGGGGGAAAACTGTTGAGAGTATTTTATCAGGGTAAGTACCAGAAAATAAGGACAGAAACAGCATTTACATTTAGCACCATAAGTAAGTAGGTAAGTAATAAGGCATACCTGTTATGCAGTTGTAACTTTTAAGATGAAAAGCGAGCTGCCTTTTATATATGTGGTTGAAACATGAAATAGATCTTTGGCTTGTCAATAGGATGGCCACTAACGCATTGCCAAAAAAGTGGAAATACGTCACCAAAAAGGAGGACACCAATTTGCATAACATTTGCACATACTAATTCATATGTATATATGCAAATTTAGAAATTATTATTATTATCATCTTCCTCCTCCTTTCAATAGAAATACAGTAAAACTTATGATAGTGTGGAGTGTATGTGCCTGCCTTTTCAGTCTGCTGCCCAGGCCAGGAGCTAACTGTTGATGGGCAACTTCAAAGCCTGTCCTTGTTCTCCCTTCTTATGGTACCTCGTCTTTCAACCGGACTTGGACTGGAGAGCTCTTCAAACAGAAGTCAGCTTCAGATAGAGGACTGCCCTCTGTCAAGTTTGGCACCTGGCCGCGCTACACATTTTTTCCACTTCCATGGTGGTCTCAGGGCCTTCTAAATGAAAATGCATCAGGGCCCAGCGATGGTCTCTGACTACGGATAGAAGAACTTGCACCACTGAGTTAGAAGACAATCTCCTTCTAAATGTATACATTCCTGGGGGGAGGGAGAAAATGTCCTCAGAGACATAGAATACATAATTCTTGCTAATTATGCGGAGTGCATTTCTGTAAACCTAACCACTGGCAAGGAACAGTACTCTTCATATTCAATAGCTTTATAAAAAGAAATTAGAAGATTTCCTAAGAACTATTTTGGGTGTCGCTTTCTGCCTTTTTGCTGAGGAACACGTGGATCCTGAAGGAAAAGCCTTGGCAACAACGCAGCCATGCCAACCTTGGTGTGGCCCCCGCCATGTGTGAGCCCCCACTCTTATGTGAGGCTCGGGGCAATTGCCCCCTATGACCCCCCCCCATAAAAAGGCCCAAAGGCCATCAGAAAATGGCATACATTCCCCCCAATCACCCCAAATTAAAGATGTTGTTGGTGTGTGTGTATACGTGTGTGTGTGTGGGACAGACTGCAGCTCGAGGCAGACTAGGTACAGACGCAGAGAGCTGGTGAGGTAAACGCTCCCCAATGAAATCCGGTTGTGCAAACCGACTTAAGCCCGCGTCCTGAGACCGATTTTCTTTGGGAAAACCCTTGGGGGCATTTTATACTCTCAAAATGTTGCTTTGTTTTGGGTACATACAAGACACACCAATGGTAAGATCAATAGGTTCTGGGGCCATAATGCCCCACACTGGGGACTTTCTGGAAAGAAAATGGAAGTGGCAAAAGGCTAAAATTTGGGGACATTATGCCGGTGACAGAATACAATCGTGCTATAGAGAAAACCACCGTGATTGTCTAACTAAATCAATGTACTCTCAAAGAATCATACATCATCAAAACCATATAAACCACAATTTTGGTATCCAAAGGTATCCAATTTTATCCAGTAATAAGTCTCAAAGTGCATTGTGCTCAGATCTGTTTCATCATTAGCAAGGTATTCATTCATTCATTGTCTATACCACCCAGTAGCTGAAGCTCTCTGGGTGGTGTATAACAATCAATTTAAAAAAAATACAATAAAATGTAGTCAAAAATATCAACAATAAAAACATTGTAAAAATTTAAAACCAATTTTTAAAAATATCACTAAAACAAGTTAATAAAGCACGACCACTAAAAACAATTTACCAGGTATAACAGTATGTGCATATATAATTTAAACAAACCTTCCAATTACAAACATATTTTACAATTTTCTATAATGGATACATAGGTACCATTGCAGCAAAGTCTAAGAATAGTAAGTCGAAATTTTTTTGAATGTTGTTTCTTGTAGCAGGATCACCAAACGGCTTTCCTTCAGCTGTGTCCCAGCTTCGCTCAACAAGGAGCCGGCTTGCTCTCCCGTTTCAGTCTCCTTTCTCAAGAGCGTGCCGTAGTCGGTCACAATCTACTGCGCAATGGATCCTGGAGTCCTGGTTCCTGGGTTTAGATCTAAACAAGTCCCCTCTATTACTTCCAACTGCTTGTTCTCTTGACCCTTTAGCCATTGCCTTAGGGTACCCTCGTTTTATAAAATCCTGTTCTAATGTTTGGCTGTATGTTAAATACTTTCTGAGGGAGGTAGAATTTCTTCTCAACCTGAGGAATTGTCCATATGGGATATTCTTTCTCAGGTGGGCTGGGTGGAAGGAAGAATAGTGCAGATGTGAGTTCTTGTCAGTGGGTTTTTTAAAAGGTCTAATACCAACATTACCATGCCTGGTTCTGTATGTAACCACATCTACAGTAAGTATGGAATGGCCTCCTCATTATGCTGCCAAGAAAATGTGATATTCCCATCCACCGAGTTCATCCACTCACAGAACTCCCTCACTGTCACCTCATTCTTATAAATTATATAGATGTCATCAATGAATCTTTTGTAAACTATAATTTCATTCCTATATGGAGTATAGTCTCGCCTCATCATGAAGAATAGATGTATATAATGATGTCACATCCATGGTTAAAAATATGGATCCGGATGGGATCTGTCTACCCTCTATTAGTTTGATGAAACCACTGCTGTCTCTTCAGAAAGTTTCTCCTTTGAGCACAGCACAAAAGGTTGTAGGAAGAGTTCTATATACTGGGACAGGGGTTCTAGAACGGAGTTCAAGCCTGATACAATTGGTTTGCCCTTGGGGGGGAACCCCCTCTTTATGAATCTTGGGCAGAATATAGAATATAGGGTGTTTCTGGGGTCGTGGCGGGAATTCAGTGCAATAGTATTTGCCGTGATTCTCCTGTGTATTGGTGGTGACAGAACACCAGCATGCCATGGGACAACGATGTTGCAGGTCTAGTTCACTCTACATTTTGCAATGTCGTGTGTGCTTGGGAATGTGTGTATGCCCACCTGGAGGAGGAGGGTTCTAATTCTCCTGGACCTTTTGGCAGCTTTCAATACTGTCAGGCATGGTTTCCTCATGGAAGGGTTGTCTGAGGTGGGTGCATGGGTGGTACAGCTTTACGGGGGTTCTGCTTGGGCGCCCATTTCCAGAAGGTGGTGCGGGGGACTTCTGCTCGACCCAATGGCTTTTATACATATCCCATGGGGTTTCATCTAATCCCATCCCCCATGCTATTTCACAAAGGCGAGATTCCAACTGGGGACTGCCGGATATCTAGCTCAGTCTTTCACCCACAATGCTACACCAGCTGTTGTTGTTGTTATTATTTATTCCATTTCTATACCGCCCAATAGCCGAAGCTCTATCATGGCTACTCTTCTGAAAACTGAATGTTTGTTGTTGCTGCCTGCAGCAAATCGTGCAAGAAAGAGCTGTTGCCTGCTAAAGATGTTTGAAATATGTCAAAAGGTGTCTCACCTGATTGATGACCGATGGCATGGGCAGGGGGAGTGATGGCAGGGCCACACCCGAGGAAGGGTTCTGGTGGCGAGGGGGGAAGGGGCACGGAGGGAACTCTTGGGGTCGGGAGGGGCAGGAAGGGAACTCTTGGGGTCGGGAGGGGCAGGAGGTTTTCTTCTGGGGTGGAGGTGGGAGTGAGCTGTGGTACTGGGGTCGTGGCAGGAGGCAGAGATGGTTCTGCAGTTGTGGCTGGAGGCTGGGGTGGTTCTGGGGTCATAGATGGAGGGAGGAATGTTTCTGGGGCTATGGCCAGAAGCAGGGGTGGTTCAGGGGTTGTGGTGGGGGGCAGGGGTCTTTCTGGGGTCGTGGCTGGTGGGAGAGGTGTTTCTGGAGTCGTGGCATGAGGCGGGGGTGTTTCTGGGGGCATGGCTGGAGGCAGGGGTGTTTCTGGGGGCATGGTGGGGGCAGGGGTGTTCCTGGGGTCATGGTGGGGGGCAGGGTTGTTCCTGGGGTCATGGCTGGTGGGAGAGGTGTTTCTGGAGTCGTGGCATGAGGCGGGGGTGTTTCTGGGGGCATGGCTGGAGGCAGGGGTGTTTCTGGGGGCATGGTGGGAGGCAGACGTGCTTCTTGGGTTGAGGCGGGAGGATGGGGTCGTTCCAGGGTCGAGGTGGGAGGGAGGGGTGCTTGTGGGGTGGATGGAGGATGGCAGTGGTCAGGAGAGGAGGATTGACAGTCGTGGTGATTGGGGGAGGGGGGGACATGGTGGGGGGAGGAGCAGTGAGGCTGGTGAACCGGAGATGCTCCAATTTTTCTTCTGGTTTCTGCAGAAGGAGAAATAAAAGTTTTTTGTTTTGTTTTTTGCTGCATTACAGTGGTTCCGCTGCTACTTGCGTGGCCAGCTCCAGAGGGTGGTTCTTGGGGAATATTGCTTGGCCTCATGGATTCTCCAGCATGGGGTTCCTCAGGGCTTGGACTTATCCCCCATTCTGGGTGGTCTGACTGGGAATTGGGTGGATTTCTCCTAGAACATACCTTTGAGTCCTACCAGAAAACTCCTCTGGAGCAAAATTGGGAATTGGGTGGCCGCCAGCGGGTGGGGCGAAAGTGAAAAAGTGGCTCCCCCATGGGCACCAAAGGGGGGGGATGTGAAAAGTGGAAGATCTTGCCAAGAATGGGGGAGAATCACCAAAAACACCCCTTTCTCAGCAGAAGATCCCTCGCGGCTTGGGTTTCTCTTGACCGATCAGGTTGTCTCTGGCCTGTGAAGAGAAAGCTGGGAAGGGGGGAGGTTTTCAAGCCTGGGCTGGGCTGGGCACTCTACGGGAAAGGTACCTGCTGCCCCTGGGCAGTGGAAACCCCCCTGCATGGGGCCGCAGCAGAAGCCTGAAATGCTCCCATTAGCGCTTCTGCAAGCGCCTCTGCGCTAATGGGATGGGGGGGGGGGAGTTAATTTTGGTGTGCACATTTCTGGTCACACAAAAATAAAAAAATAAAAATTCTGGGCAGCCCCTCCAAGGTGCCACTGTGGCAGTTTGAAGGGGGAGCTGGTGGCTGCCCAAGCGGGGATCGGGGAAGCTGGCTGTCACCCAAGAAAACTCCTCTGGAGCAAAACACCCGGCCTAGAGTGGCCACTGACCTTGCTGAAGCAGAACTTGGGCCACCAGCGAAGTCTCTTCTTTTCCACATGAAGGACGGGTTCCTGTAAAGCAAAGAAACGGCAATGATTCCATCTGAAGGTGAGAGAGCGCATTCAAAAAATGTTGGGGAGAGCATTCCAAAACTGAGGGGGGGGGCACATCATCCCTACATGATCCCAGATGACCATTACAAATAAGGAAGTGGCGCTATGAACCCCATAGTGAGCTTTGGGCCACCCCAAATGATATAGGAATGGACATTAGTCTGGCCCAACCGTTCCTTTGGAAGCGTGGCAACAGATATACCAATTATATCTTGGTAGTCGGAGATGTGGATGGTGTCCCAGGTGTGCACAAAACTCTCAAAGGCCTTCTGCTAAGAGCAGCAAGACTCCACTTAGCATAGTGCTGGAAATGGAGTTCTGTGCCTTCCATAAAGGGACGGCTGGTCAGATCACGTGTCGGAGCTAATAGTGATGGGGAAACAATCTTCTCACATCTGTTTGAATGCTGATTATTGAAAACTGACATATCTTAACAAAAAGAGAAATATGTACAGGAGACCAGGGAGATTGAGATCCAGCTTCCAACCATCTCAATCTGCTAACCTGCTTGCTAGCGTCGCCTTCCGCACCCCGGTGCCTTCCGTATGTCTTGGACTGCAGCGGATACAGTGGATACTTGGTGTCCAGCACAGCTGCCCAACGTCTTTTCTCTTACCTTACGAGTGGCGGCGGGGGACACTGGCATCTGCAATGGACCGGAGCCAGATAAATTGGAGGCAGGCAAGAAACAGGAGCTGATGGATTTAATATTTACAAGGGGCCTCACTGGAGCTCAGGGGGCCCTGGTGTTCAAGGCCCCCTTATTCCTGCTGGGACTGGGCAAGAAACAGGAGCTGGGAATAGAGCAAACCCCACCCTTTGCCATGGAGGGAGGGTCCCACGGCTGCAGGACGGCAGAGCACAGCGGAATGGCTGGCAGCGTCCATCCTTTGCCCGCAGGGCCCCCAGCCCCATCCCTTGCAGGGATCCCCTGATGGATTTAATATTTACAAGGCAGCACAACGCAGCTCCTTATGGATCGTACTTACCGGGTGAAGAGGGCAAGGATGGGTACACAGGTGAGGGTCAGGGAGATGACTCCATCTTCTCTCCAAAGAACCTGTGACATCCAAATGTATTTCGAGTGTTAATTCTCGCACTGCTTCAGGAGGTTTGCAGCAGGAATAAGGGGGCCTTGAACACCAGGGCCCCCTGAGCTCCGATGAGGCCCCTTTAAATATTCCCAGTGGAGAATGGGGCCAGGACCTGAGCTGGTGAGAGGGGAGGCCGCCATGCCCTCCGCCCGCCTCCGTCATCAGCCCCCTTCTGCCAAGGGCACCATCTTCCCAGCTACTCCTTTAAGGGCAGGACCAGCCCAAAGATCAAGTCGAGAGAGGCAGTGGCCACCCCGGGAGTCAGACTGGGGGTGCTGCGTGGGGGTGGGGAATGGTCCCTGACCTGACGCACTTCCTTGCCCGTGTTTGCCCCGTGGACTAGAGTGGCTCTGGCCAGGAACCAGCAGGGGGCTCTTACAGGACCCAACAGAACTGGCACTACCTGGCAGGGGATGGGGGGGCGGCCGCACCCCTTCCACGGCACAGACCAAACGTACCTAACATTCTCTTACCTGGAGCATTTTCTTTTTTCTTGTGAAGCAGGCAGCCCTGTGGGCAGCGGAAAAAAATTTTCTGTTGGAGAAAAAAGCCAGGAAGAGTGTCAGACACACAGAATTACTGCCATGGGCAAGAAGCTTGACACGAACTAATTTGGCTGATGTTACATTTCTTGAAAAAAGAAAAAGAAAAAAGGTGCGGAAACTCAAAGCTTCGGCACCATGTTTTGAGCTGGACAAACTCTCCCTAGACACGAGGCTGCTGGATGGGCACTCGAAACATCCTCCAAGGCCCTTCCTTCCCCATTATTAGGGCTTGATGCCTTTTCTTAGCAGAGTT
Source organism: Shinisaurus crocodilurus (assembly GCA_021292165.1). NCBI lineage: Eukaryota > Metazoa > Chordata > Lepidosauria > Squamata > Shinisauridae > Shinisaurus > Shinisaurus crocodilurus. The sequence goes on along the minus strand of CM037877.1, from coordinate 265,087,667 downwards.
CTTGTCTCCTAACACAGGCTAACTGAGGTGTGCAAAGGGATTCCTGAAGAATCTCGGACTTTCCCTGCTGGATCTGACCTTCAAGTGCCATTTTGCTTCCCACAACAACCAAGGAGAGGCCCCCAGAAGCCCACAACTAAGCTTTCCCCACAGAACATGCCCAGGAGCTGGTATTCAGAGATACACTGCCTCTGAAAACGGAGGTTTTGTAGCTGCTGCCCACTTACTTCCTCCCGGGCTGGCTAGTTTTAAGGGGCCCAGGATAAAATATTTGGAGCTGAAGGAGGATCAGGGACCGGGGGCCAGGGAGGGGAGGGAGACTGGCTGGCCCTTCCCCAAATGCCAATTCTGGGGAGAGATCTCCAAAATACATACCAGCTTTCTCCACGCCATCCTGCTGCAGGTCTGGCGAAAGGGCTGAAGATTCCAGTGTCAGGCCAACTGTCCCCTGAAGCTTTCTTTGGAATTCTCCGTCTCCAGGGACACTGGAACTGCTGCATTGTGATATGGCTGGCTACAAGGCCCAGGCCAAGGTGGCTTCTTGGGAGAGGCTGGCCACTGGAATCAGAGGCTGCCGCAGAAAAGGCATGCTTAGAAAGGAAGGGAGGGTTGGATTCTGAAAGGGATCGATTAAACGGAGCAGTTCCAACATGGCCAACGCAGGGACTCATCACCCACCTTGCTTCGCACCGAGGTTAAGAATTTTAACCGACTGTGGAGCCTGCAGGCTGAGACCTTCGTTTGATAAAAACTAGACGCTGCTGAATAAAATGTAGTTGTTTAATGAGATTCTCTTATGTGAATTTTTTTATATGAATAATTTTGTTCTAGACACCTAGAGGATACTCTTTGTCTCCTTTCCCAGTCCATTAGTTTGCCCGTGGTTTGTTTTTTTACTGGCTGTGCTCCAGTGCCTCTCACAGTAACCCTCACATATACAGATGTGAAACCATGTGGAGCTTTTAAGAACACAAGAAGCGCTGTGCCGGATCCAACCAAAGGTGCAGCAATCAGTTCCCACAGTGGCCAACCAGGGAAGCCCACAGCAGGACAGGAATGCAACTGCACCCTCCTGCCTGAGTTCCCCAGCAAGTGGCATTCAGAAGCACAGTGCCTCTCATACTGGAGGTAATATGTAGCCATCGTGACAAGTAGCCATTGATAGCCTTCTCCTCCATGAATTTGTCTTAATCCCCAGGTTGTGAAGGACTTCCTTTGATCTGTCCTGAATCCTCCCCAAACTCAGCTTCAGTGGATGACCCCTTTGGGTTCTAGTACGAGAGAGGGAGATGTTTTTCTCCCTCTCCACTTTGGTACACGTCTACCATCTCTCCCCCACTCACCTATTTTCGAAGCTAAGAAGTTCTACACGTTGTAACCTTTCCTCAAGGGGAGTTCAGTTGCTCCAGCCCCTTGATCACTTTGGTGGCCCTTTTCTCCACATGTTCCAGATCTACACTATCCTCCTTGAGGTGTGGAGATCAGAACTGTGCACAGGATTCCAAGTGTGGATGCACCATAAATTTGTACAAGTTCAGTATGGTATCTGCAGTTTTATTTTCAATTCCTTTCCTAATGAAGAAAGATAAAAAGATGGGGGAACATATCCCTGGTCAATTTTTGCCAGTCAGGCTATTGCTAAAGGCCCAAGCGTGGGGATAGCAAAATATTTGGCAACCATAATTGGATGGTCATGATGGGAAGCAGATAAACCCGCCTCTCCTTCTAAGAGGTTTTTAAACCCTCTTATTCCTTGATGTTCTGCTTGCAAATGTATGCATTTTGATGGGTTTGGCGGAGGCGAGGAGGTCGGATCATGTAATGATCATATAACGCCTGTACTTTGCCAGCTGCACTAGTTACAAAGCCCAACTTAAAATCCTCTCTCTTTTTTTACCTTTAAAGCCTTAAACTGTTTGGGAACAAATGACTTGAAGGACCACGTTCACCCATATCAGTCTGCCCTCACTTTTAGGTCAGCAATAGAGGCCCTTCTTAGTTGCCCACTTTTGAGGGCAGCGAAGTGAGCAAGTACACAACAGAGGGCTTTTCCGCAGTGGGCCCGCTCCTCTGGAATAGGTTGCCATGAAGCATCCATGAAGAATTCAGTAGCAGGACAGCTCAACTTATGTACAAACTTTCTGCCAATTGAATGCAGGTAAAAATCCCTTCCCAGCCTTGTTAACAGACTAACTTCTGTCCACTGCAAGACCAGTTGCTGTCTGAAGCAGGTGGGTGGGGAACAATACCACAAGTGAGAAGGATCTTGGAACTGTGGTAGATCACAAACTGAATATGAGCCAGCAATACGATGTGGCTGCAAAGAAGGCAAATGCTATTTTGGGCTGCATTAGTATAGCTTCCAAATCGCGGGAAGTGATAATTCCACGTTACTCGGCATTGGTTAGGCCTCATCTTGAGTACTGCATCCAGATCTGGGCACCACACTTTCAGAAGGACGTAGACAAACTGGAGAGGGTTCAGAGGAGGGCAGCAAGGATGATAAAGGGACTGGAAACAAGGCCCTATGAGGAGAGACTGAAAGAACTGGGCATGTTTAGCCTTCAGAAGAGGAGACTGAGGGGAGATATGATAGCACTCTTCCAGTACTTGAGGGGTTGTCACACAGAGGAGGGCCAGGATCTCTTCTCAGTCATCCCAGTTTGCAGGACACGGAATAATGGGCTCAATTTACAGGAACCCAGATTCCACCTGAACATCAGGAAAAATTTCCTGACTGTCAGAGCAATAAGACAATGGAACCAACTTCCTAGGGAGGTGGTGGGCTCTCCCACTCTGGAGGCATTCAAGGTGCAGCTGGACAGACATCTGTCAGGGATGCTTTGACCTGGATTCCTGCATTGAGCAGGGGGTTGGACTCGATGGCCTTGTAGGCCCCTTCCAACCCTACTTTTCTATGATTCTAAGTCAACGGCGGCACTGCTGAAGCCGCATCAGAGGCCTGTTTATATAGGCCTCAGGCGGACCGGAGGGAGAACGGAGGGAGTTTTCACTCTGGCCTGCCCCCATCCAGCCAGTCAGGGCCCTGGTTGACTCAGCAGCCTCTTCAGCGGGCGTTGCTGGCAGTGTGGCTGAGCCGCCGCTTCCCCTTCACCCTTCGCTGGCACAAATCTCGGCTCCAGGTAAGGGGGGAACTCAGTTTGTTGCTGTTTTATGACATTTGCGTTGTTTCATTATCGTATTAGTCTGTTTTATTGTTGTAAGCTGCCTTGGGAGGGCTCCTGCCAATGGATCAACCAAATGGGACATTATTAAATAATAATAATGTTCCACCAAATACTCACAACACGCCAGATAATGCGATCAACCTGTCTAGCTACCAACTTAGCCATGAGGAAGAGAGTGTGGTACAGGCAGTGCAGTCCCCGGGTTACGAACGAGATCCGTTCAGCGTTCGTAAGGCTGTCTTTAAGTCGAATGTGCCCTCATGTTGCCTGGCCCTACCCTTGGCCACGCCCTCACATTGCCTGGCCACGCCCTCTTGATCACACCTTCATGTGGCTTAACCATACCTCTTACAAATTCACGCGTGTCCCCCTATTTTCATCTGTGAAATGTTGGAGGGCATGCCATGGTGAGAGCTAGGGCGGGCCCCCGGCCGCAAACTGCTGCCCTTCCTAATCTGCCACCTGAGGCCTCATAGGAGGACTGGGCCTGAGGGGCAAGGTGGCCCTGTCCTAGGGACAGTCAGGATGTCTCAATACTGAGGAAAGTGTGCCCTGTAGCGCTGTAAAGCCCCCCCCCCCACAAAGCCTGCAAACCAGACAATTAAAGAGAAGCACAGATGGTGCTCCACCATCTGTGGAGATGGTGGAGCACCAAAATGATGCTGCCAGAGGCAGCACTCATGCGGTCGTGGTGACTGTGATGGCATATGGCATGCGCACCCACCAGCAGCTGTCTGCAACCCCATTGTAAGGAGCATCCGCTCATGGTGCTTTGCTGATAACCGTTGTGCAAGCAGAACAGAACACAAAATCTACTGCAGTTTTCTTTAGTATTGGCAAAATGTGGTTTCCCAGTAACAACTGCATTACCAGTTGTTGTTGTTGTTGGTGACTGGGGGAATTCACATGATAAGCAACCTCCGTGCATTCCATACTCAGGAAAATTATCATCTAAACGTAGGGTTGTCAACTCAAAAAAAAATATCTGGTTTCTGGGCAGGATGTGAGCTTTGCCCTTTGTTATTCTGGCAATTGGTCCCAAAGCAAAATTCCAGCTGGGTCATTTCTTCTGATTGGTTGCCAACCCTACCATTCAAAGGTGGGCAACTTGTGGCCCACCAAATATTTTGGCCTTCAACTCCCATCATCTGCCCTAGCCAGCATAGGCTGCCCATGGTGAGGAATCATGGGAGTTGTAGGCCAAAACTTAACTGGATGGAAAAGCCCTGGAAATATGAGCAAATTTTCCAGGCAGTGCCTTTGGATGACCACTAGGTGGGAGCCAAGAGTTGCTAGTATTGAACATTTCACCTGCTTCTGTCCCATGTCTTTGCAGGGAAGCATGAACACAAATCAGAACTCCTGGTGAGGAATCACTTGACCCTTATTCCAACAAGAGAGTCGCCTGACGGCTGCTAACTACGGTAATCTCGGATACACTGAGGCTAAGATACAGCCCCCCATCCCCGACACACATGCAGAGAACTTTATATTGATAAAGTTAATGGTAATGGAAGCTGATTGTCTATGCAGCTGAAGAATAATACTAATCAGCATTTATATTTCCATATTTATATTTTATTTAAAACATTCATATGCTGCCTTTCTGCCTAAAAGCAAGCAATCAGGGCAGGTTACAGCCGAACATGTAAAAATTATATAGCACCTTTCAACTGTCCAAGAAACTTCATCTGCTGCTGCAACCATTACAACAGCCCTGTAGGGTGGGCTTGTACCATTATCCCCACATTGCAAATGGAGGGGGAGGACTGAGATTGATAAATAGTGACTCGCTTCAGACTTTCCTTTGCACTTGTAAAGGTGAGGTGAGAGGATTTCAGCCAGGGACTGCTTAGCCCAGTGTTCTCCAACCTTGGGTCCCCAGATGTTTTTGGCCTACAACTCCCAGCATGCCCCAGCCAGCAGGGCATGCTGGGAGTTGTAGGCCAAAAACATCTGGGGACCCAAGGTTGGAGAACACTGGCTTAGCCACTATACTGCACCAGCTCTGTAGCCCAGAAGCATGAAATTGGTTCTCGCCTAGGAAGGGTCATATCATGCCACGATAAATTAAGAAGCCGTCAACGTCCTTCAACGTGCGCATGGGTCTCTCTTATCTTTTTCTCCCCTGCAGCTGGTTTAATGCAGTTACACTTCAGGATTATGCAGAGAACTCAGGAGTGAAAGTTTAAAAGAGCTTGACCTGTTTGTCGTAGCCCTGATGTTCCCCACCCTTTTCCAGCATTAGGTTGTTGAAAAAGAACACTCGCAGTGGGCGACCAGGAGTGGATTTTTGTGTGGAAGAACCATTGAGCTTGGTTCTGGGACTGATCATGGAATCTTGGGCTAAGCATGTGCTCAGAGACACCCCATTCCTTAATCCTTCGCATATGTCCACCAGCCTGAGCTGCTATTTCACACCCAGTGGATCTCGGGGGGTTCTAGTAAAACAAAAGGTAGATCTTGCAAGCCTGGTCTGGTGTCTGCCCACTCCTGTCCTAGAAAATGCCCCTTAATCCTTTGCAATGCACAGGGGTTCCATGGCAGACAACAAGTCACTTTGGTAAGGGCTCCCTTCCTTGACAGTTGAAAAACCACCGGCCTAGGCAAAAGGAGAGTTGATGATAGGGTGGTGTGTGTGTGTGTGTGTGTGTGTGTGTGTGTGTGTGTACATACAGCCAGGAACGGTGCAGGGCTGTTTGGCGCCCTAGACCAAATTATATTTAGCGCCCCCCCTCTCGTGCTGTGGGGGGGGCTCCGGAGCAAAGCACCCCTGCTCTGCAACCCCCCCCGCGCCGCCGCCACCACCACCACCTACCTTCCCCCCCCCCGCTGCTGGCTGCTGGTGCTGCTGGTGCTGCTGCCGCCGCTGCCTCCTCCGACGCCACGGGACCCCCCCCGCGCTTTTTTTTTTTGCCAGGGAAACCAGGGCAACAGGACTGTTTAAGCCCTGTTGCCCTGGTTCCTCCCGCCAAAACAACGCCGGCGGGGCTCCGGAAATGATGCGAAGGTAGGTAGGTGGCGGGCGGGCGCGCGTGCGGGCGAGCGCGTGCGCGCGTGCGGGGGGGATATGCGGCGGCGGCGGCGGCGGCGGCGGGCGGGCAGGGAGGCGCGGCGGAGGCGGCAGGTGGGGCAGGAGCGCGCCGGCGGCGAGGAAGGAGCGCAGCGTTTCTGCGCCCTCTTCCGCCACGTGCCCTAGGCAGCCGCCTGGGTCTGCCTAGCGGTAGCGCCGGCCCTGCATACAGCAGAGGAAGGGCAACTATTAAGGAGAGTTAAGTACATGGGGTTCAAGAATTAACAACAGTGTGGTTATTTGGTTGCAAAAGAATGATTAGGAGATTATTAATACAGGGGTCAGGATTGGAGGCCCTTGAGTTTGGGCCAAATCTGGTGCCATCTTGGCCCCCAACTGTCAACCCTTGAGGCAAAACAGGTGTGTGGATGAGCAGCATCTGTGGCAATGGGTCTTGGCAGCACACTATTTTGGGAGGAGGGCTTGGGCCTTTCCACCCCCAACTCCCTTTGCCAGTGTGGTCCTCCAGCAAAGCTAGTTGCTGACCAGAGGCTGAGGACGTGTGCACATAATGGCACACTGATCTTTTCATGGAGGCAGCAGCTGTGGAGTTCTGAGTGGCAGTCAGAAAATTAACAAGGAGATACTTTTGTGGCCCGGAGGAGCAGTGACAGGGAGACGGCGGTACCTGTTGGGCTGAACTGGTTAAGCAGAGTTCCGTACATAAAAAAGAAAGCTCTATCTCAAGTCTGTAGGTGGACAGAATTCCTCAGAGGCACATCGAGATAACCCAGAAGCAGTCCAGGATACCCAGCCAGCCAGATGTAGAAGCACTCACTCTTTGAGAGGACATGTACCATCACCGGCAAAGAGCAATTTAACCCTCGCTATGAATCCCCGCAACATTTTCTGAATGTTTTAAAAATGGTATTTCATTTTTTATTTATTTTCCTGTGGGTGTAGATTTTCATAGGATCATCGAGTCGGAAGGGGCCTACAGGGCCATCGAGTCCCACCCCCTGCTCAGTGCAGGAAACTAGAGGAGGGGGTCTCCCATCCAAGTAACAACCAGGCCTGACCCTGCTTAGCTTTCCACGCTCAGACAAGCTGAACCATGGTGAGCCACAGGCCTGTAGCTGTGTACTTCCCATTTCCGACACTGCTTCACACATGACACCCCAGCTCCAGAGCCCTATTCAGGCATTAAAATCCGCCACGAGAGTAGAATCACACGAGGGAGAGGTGGGGAGGATAAGTGTGCTGCTAGCTCTTCTTCCCCCTCCGTCAATTTCCCTGTTGCCCTCCACGGGTTGAGAGGGCACATGTCTGCAGCAGGGAGGCTCTCCTATCTGTGTTGGCTCGGCTCCCCACACAATTTGGAACCATGAGGCAGGGGGTCCAAATCACATGCAGAGCTACACGTGTAAAGTAGGCTCCCTCTGCACACATCCGCCCTCAGTCACCCAGAGCAGTGTTCTCCAACCTTGGGTCCCCAGAGGTTTTTGGCCTACAACTCTCAGCATGCCCCAGCCAGCATAGCTGAGGCATGCTGGGAGTTGTAGGCCAAAAGCCTCTGGGGACCCAAGGTTGGAGAACACTGCCTTAGATCTATTACTATCCCCTAGTAACTACCGGTAGTCCAGCTCAGCTGGCTGGGGCATGCTGGGAGTTGTAGGCCAAAAGCCTCTGGGGACCCAAGGTTGGGAGAACACTGACCCAGGGGACAACAGGGCCGGCAGCAACGGAAGGCGTGGAGCTGGCATCTGGCCAGGGATAGGGACTCGGACTCCAAGACTCGACTCGTGAGTCGGACTGAGTCCCCACTCTGACTCGAGTCCCAATATTTTTAATGGGACTCGAGACCAAGGACTCTTCAACATCCCTGGGCTATGCCAGAAGGAGTGGAGAGGAGCACGATCGCCGGCAAAGAGCACATGGAAGTGAGGCGCGCCGCTGCTCAGCCACTATAGACAGCTACCAGGAGCGCAGCCTGCCTGGTCTCTTCTTAACCAGTTCCACAGTTTGAATTGTCCAAGACAAAGGCCTCTGCCTGCCTGCTTTGGGGTTCCCTGCCTCCTCTGCCTGCCTGGTTATTTTGGGTTTGTCTGCCTGGTCAGGTTCTTGCCAAAATCAGTTGCAGAGTTTTGAAATAAAAAGGCACACTTGTGCCTAGAATTTATTTAAACCACACATCTGAAGTACGGTAGCCTTATTTGTTGAGAAAAAACCCATTGATTTTAATAGGGACTCATGGAGTCAGCTTTGGGAGTGACTTGTGACTCGTGAGGTCACCATTTTGGACCAAGGACTCGGACTCGAGACTCGGGTCCAAAGACTTGTGACTCGACTCGTGACTCGAGACCAAGGACTCTTCAACATCCCTGCATCTGGCTCCCACTTTCTCCACTGCAATTCAGATTGCATAGGAGATCTGAATGCCCAAACAGGGTTTATTTCTTGTTGACATCTGAAGCATGTGAGATGGATACTGAGCTGGTGCCTGGAATGGTAATGGGCAGGATGTGAAGGCTAATGTCTGCAGGTACATGGTTCTTCTGCTGTTACGATGGATAATCTGGGCATGGGATTCCCTCCAGGAAGAGAGGCTAACCCCACACACTTGCAAAAACACTGAACACGCAGAGACATCAGAAATAAAGAGTGGTTTTTATTGAGGATGAAATAGAGAGCAGGTACAGCGTCTTACTTCTCGTGGTACAGTAAACCCAATGATTTCAAGTAGCAAAATATATGTATGCTATTGCAAGCACGCTCTATAATTCTAAGAGAAAGGAGTCCCTGTTTGCCCTAGTAGCCTATAGATAGAAAAGGGGTGGAAGGAAGGCTTCCGTCTATAACAGTGTTCTCCAACCTTGGGTCCCCAGATGTTTTCAGCCTACAACTCCCAGCATGCCCCAGCCAGCTATGTTGGCTGGGGCATGCTGGGAGTTGTAGGCCAAAAACATCTGGGGACCCAAGGTTGGAGAACACTGGTCTAAAAGAATAGTGAGAGAAAGAAGTTCCAGTTACTACCTTGTCTGTTGGTGGTTCCTGCAGTGGATTCCCAACCGTAGTCCCACGGAGGCAGGAGGAAATCAAGAGGCCTATGTCTCAACACGCCAGCGTGCTGGATGACTTATGATGGCTCCCTCGACACCTTCCCATGACTAAGAACCCAGTTCTTCTTATACCTTTCCCTGAGTTCCTTGCTACATGAGAGGGGCAAGAGTCTCCTTTGTTTCCCTGATGGTATTAATCACCGCTAATTGCTCTGCCTTTTGCATGCCTGTGTTGGAGGGTATCTTATCTTTTGTGTGAAGCTATAGGGCTTGATGGGTGTTGTTATTGGGAGGGGGACACCTTTGTAGGTTCCCCTCACCTGATTAGTTTAAGCCTCTGATGGAGTCCTGTCCAGGGTTGGGGCCATCCTTTTTCTCAGGACTGTTTCCATTCCTTTGCAGGAGTTGCTCTCCTATCCCTTCAGGCCATGCGTGTTAATCTGATCATTGCAAGGCTCTAGTACAGGGCTCTCCAACCTTGGGTCCCCAGATGTTGCTGGCCTACAGCTCCCAGCATACCCAGTCAGCATGGCTAATGGCAAGGGATTCTGGGAGCTGTAGTCCAGCAACATCTGGGGACCCAAGGTTGGAGAGCCCTGCTCTAGCTGCTGCCCATTCATGCCTTCTGGATTCCAATCACTCTCCATTCAAGCCCTCATTTGCATCTCTCCTGCCAGTCCAGCCAGAGGCTGTTCAATTCTCATGAACCTGGGCTTACCCAAACTCCTGCTGGGGCCTGCTGTGGTCTTCCTTGTGAGCTATAGTCACTGAGCCAGATGATTATGACTATATCTACTCCTAACAGTGTCTGGGTAGTGTTCAAGGCTTTTGTGGATGAGGTTGCGCTGTCTACTCCTAAATCAAGCTTTGTCACTAGATGCTCAAGTAGGCTCAGTGGCAAGTAGCACTTCCATCAGCTTATGCTGACGTATTAGCTACATTCTGTTCTGGGCAGAGATTTTTTATCCATGGTCTTGTGACCACCAGCTGAGAGTACTGTAGTGCCATATGTGTGGGGCTGCCCTTGAAGAGAGTCTGGAAACTTCAGCTAGTAGAGAATGCAGCTACTAGAGTACTGACTGGGATCAGCCAATGGAAGCCTGTTTCACCAGAGCTGAAAGAACTCTGCTGGATTCTAGTCCATTTCCGAGTTCACCTCAAGATACAGTAATACCTTGGATTGCAAGTAACTTGGTTTGAGAGCGTTTTGCAAGACAAGCAAATTTTTAAATATTTATTTAATTTTTTTAAACTTGATATACAAGCGACGTCTTGCAATACAAGTACTGTAGTACGGCTTAAATTAAAAATCTCTGTACAAATTTTTTTGGGGGGATTTCGTTTTGATATAAGAGTGTTTTGGATTACAAGCACGTTTCCAGGAACGAATTATGCTCTCAATCCAAGGCATGACTGTACCAATGCTTACTTACAAAGCCTGACATGGCTTGGGCACCAGGTACCTGAAAGGAATGCACACTCCTGAATTTATCTGTCCATATACCGTGGCCACCTGCTGATGCCCTCCTTGCTGTCTGAGGTGAGGCAGGTGGTGAACAGGGAGGGGACAATTTTGGTCATGGTGTCCCATCTCTAGAACTCCCTCCCTAGGGATGTTCACATGGTGCCTGCACTGTGATATTTCAGTGCCAGGCACCATTTCCACTCAGCTAGCCTTTTAAAGACCCTTTTCAAATCAGATTTTTAGATCTGATTTTTAATTGCCTTTTTTGATGTTTTGATGGTATTTTTATATTGACACATTATCATTCTATTTGTAAAGCTCCTTGAAAACGGTGGTAGTAATAGAAATACCTTAAATCAAGAAGAAAAAAAACCCTCCCACGATTTAAAACAAGCCAAAACAAACAACAACACCCTACAATGTTCCTGCCCTCCAACACTGCAGCAATTTTAAACCCCCTCCCCCATGTCATATGATGGCCAGGATATGAACACATGAAGCTGCCAAATTACTGGGTCAGACCAATGGTCAATCTAGCCAGAACTGTTTACTCCTCCAACTGCTGGTGGTTCCCCAAGCAATTGCGCTTAGCATGAAAGCGATGCTGGAATAGATCAAAGTGCAGTGCTCTGCACATCTAGTGCAGTGCTCTGACTTCATCAGTAGCAAGGCAGACATGTCCTGGGAAAGCTCACAAGGAGGAGGGTGTGATGGAGAAAGCTTCCCCTTCCCCCAGTTATCATCACTAATGTCAGATAACCCCCTACCTGCCTTTCAGAGTGCTTTGATTGCTCATTGGCTAATTTAGAAGGGAAGAAAAGACCACATCAATCAGTTTATTTAACCTGCTGTCTTTAGGGCACTAAACTGCCTCCATTGGTAGACTGGACATTGCTGAAGAATTACTTCCATTCCGGAGCCATGCGTGGTGGGGACTGTTTCACAATTCACTCAGCTGGCAGTAACCATCCAAGCCTCTCTCTGCATCATAATTAAGGAAGTTTGCAAACTTACTATCTCACACTTTGGGGATGACTGTCCAGTTTTATCTTTAGGTCTGGTCAATGTCATGTAGATTGATATCTCCTAAAACAGTGTCATTAGCAGTTCAGGTAAGTTTTGCAACACCTGAACTTGTTTGACCAAAGCAAACCATCTTGTGAAGTTAAAATCCAAATTTACAAGACCATACTGCACCATAGCAGAGTACCCTTGTAATACCTCAACCCTTTGGCAAATTAAGATAAAATCTGCCAAACCTAAAATCCGCCAAACCTGAATGGTTAGGTAGAGAGATGCTGCAGAACAAGCAGTATTGTAGTGATACATTTTGAAGTACAGAAGTTCACCATGACTGCCCTCACATAGCCATGCCCCCAAGGTGAATCCACAATCACCAGCCCCCATAACATTGTTGGATTGCAGCCACAAAAGGACAAACACAATAGCAGATTATGGAGGAAGCATGCATGCTTCTTTGAGGCGCACACAGAAAACAAGCAAACCAGAACAACAGTTATCAGTGCAAGGAAGGTGAAAAACTACTGATCTAAAGAAATACATTCTCTAGCAATGTCAGGTATGACTGGTGGAGATAGTTAATTTATTCCCACAGCAGCAACTACTAGAGCTGAGGAGCATCTATGCCTGCCTGAAGAGTTCTGTGTAACCGAGAAGCTCACTTCTGCAATTTGGAACATTAGTAGACAAGGCAGCCTTCACAAATGCACCCTCGAACTCCACGGGAAGCCCATTGCTATCATATCTATCCTGATTGGGAGCAAACATAGTAGCATGGCTGAAGGCAGGGAGGGACTGGATTCCCATCCAGCAGCTCCAGGGGACCAACTGAGCCATAGCTCCCCAAACCCATGGGGCATGACGCAGCCAAGCCAGCGCTTGGCAGTCACTCTGCCCAACCATCCTGTCCTTGCTCCAAAGAGCTTAGAGTCATGCGTGGCAGGTGGTGGTGGTAGTAATTTCATCCTCACTACAACCTTGTGAGGTAGATTAGGCCCAGAGATCATCACTGCACTGGCCTGAAGTCTTCCCTGCAAGCTTCATGGTCGAGGGAGGATTCAGATCGAGGTCTCTGCAATTTACACTACCATGCTGGCTTTAAAAAAACAACACTCCATTGGTTTTAATGGGAGAGTGGGTTTTACCCTTAAAGGTGACCTAAAAATAATTTAAAGTAAAACAAACAAACAAAGGAGTTAGCACCAAAATCAATTGAAATAAACAGTGCTTAATATTGGCTGAATCGTGGCCATATTTTACTAATAATCAGATTTATTCCAGAGCACGAACAGATTTCCCTCTCTCTGCTCTGCCACACACAGCGGTAGTGTTTAATTGCATCTCTCCTGACACCTTCAAAAATTGCAAGCAAGTAAGGGAGAAGACCAACATCCCTCACTTCTGTTTCACCAGGCTTGTTATCTTCGAGGTGACTGCTCTGCACTTGAGCAAGGAAAGACCGGCTGCGATGTGAAGAAGAGGAGGAGCACATTAAGAGTGAAAGATACTTCCCCCACCCCAGTCTTTGGGGTGACAAACAGAAGTCTCAGCTAAATCTCCCCAGATATTTTTGCTCTATTGCACCTATGCAAGACAGGATCAAAGTGTGGAACGTTTCTTGCAACAACAAAAAAAGAAGTAAAAATGCCAGTCACTTCAATGAGCAGAGACAAAATTGGATTGTCCGCTCACCACCTCCTCCTAATGAGAGGCTTAAACTCAAAGGGAGTTGGAAGTTTTAATTATAATCTTTCTGCCTCTAACAATGCAAAACTGGGCCCCATCTGCAGCCAGTTTTCTCTACAAGACAAGCCCTCTCCTAAACTAGGTCAGGAAGCATGGCAGGAGTGTGCGCCTGTATTTGGGGCAGGGGGGCGGGTACATCTCTCCAGAGGGAGAATGTTCAGATACAGATCTTTTAACCAATCCTGGGGCTAGCCAAAGACCACGATGGACTGTCAGAAAAGGTTTCATCAGGAACTGGTACGCAAGGGAATTATTCTGCTTAATGCACTTAGGACAACGTGCAGATTTAATAAATAGGGCTCTTCTCGACCTTTGCCTTCAAAAGCAACAGCTTTGGCAAGCTCCAAGGCCTGATTTAAGATTCCTTTCCCATGAGCAAATCATACATTGGAGAGAGGTGGGCTGCAGTGATTGATCACAAGAGGCTTCGGGCGGGGGGGGGGGATCTTGCTTTCCACACTGCCACCATCCCCTTGTTTTTCCTCTTGCTCCTTCCACCCCTCTCTTTCTATTCACCAGGAAAGTCCTAGCAAGACTCAAAAGGACAGAGCTCACCACCCTTCGGTTTCCTGCTTTTGAACTGGCGAGGCCTCAGGTCCCGTCTTGCTGACTCTCCAAACAAGACTTTCAGCTTCTTGAGCTATTCTTTGTTTCCAAGTATTCTGAGTGTGTAAAAGTTACAAAACCAATATTAGGCTGTTATCCTAAACATACCAGAGAGTAAGTCTCATTGAACACAATAGGACTTACGTCTGAGGAAACATGCATAGATGGTCCGGAAACTTCAGCTGATGCAGAATGTAGCTGCCCAAGTGTTGGTGGAGGTGAGGTGATAGAATTGGGCTTTTTCTAAAACAGGAGTGGGAAACACGAGGCTCTTGCAGCCCCCTAGTGCAGTCCCCCACCTTAAAATTCAGGGGCACCCCAAAAAAATCTGGGTGTGGCAGGGACAGGGAGTGGCAAACAAAATGTCCGGAGCTGCTTTGGAGCACCCAAAGGGTCAAAATTAGCTTGTTTGCAAGTCAACCTTTTGATGCTCCACATGTCATTTTGTTTTAACTTTCTTATATCCCCCCCACTTTTTGGTACCTGTGGGGGGGCAAAATGGCCCCAGACCCCCCAAAGTCATCCACCCCTGCTCTAAACATTCTCATTATCACACATTTATCAAGGTTACCATTGTTTTGTGTTGAAGTGAGTGGATCCATTCAAGACTGCAGGTGAGACATTATGTCCGCACTGCATCTCCCACTCATGCACTACCCCCTGTGCCCCACTCTTCTTTACCTCCCTGGCACATTTATACTACAGCCGTGATCAAATTTAGCTTCCTCACAATGAAACCAGGGAATTTAAATTTGTCAGAAAACATATTCTGTGTGAGATCTCCAGAGCAGGAGAGGATTATGTAAAAAAATCAGTTCAGGTTTGTAGTATAGACATGCCATCATACAGCAGCTGCTTGTTTGAAAACAGAATTTGAATTTTCATGATGCAGCCATCTGGGGGTGTCAGGGTGCCTTTAGCAGATACCAGCAGAGTTTTCCTATTTTGGCAACTGTCAGGTCCAGGACATGAGTGGCAGGGGTTCTTGACTGGAATGCCAGGGCCAGGGGTGATGAAGGTGAAAGAAGGGCCAGAGAGGCAGAAGCACAGTTCAGGAACGAGCAAGGGTCAGATACATACAAGGCATGGCAGGTGCGTAGTCCAGACAAGCGAGGATCAGATATGTACAAGGTGCAGCGAGGCCAAAAGCAGAAGCATGGTCAGAAGCAGGCAAAGGTCAAGCACGGGCCGGGCCGGGCCGGGCCGGGATCAGCATTTGCAGCAGAGAGTCGGGAACTGGCTGCAGACACCAGGAGGACTGGTGTTGCTGTGACATGGGTGAGCAGGAACAGGAAGCCTCTTATAGGGCTTCCTGTGGCTCCCAGCTGGTCTGCATGAGTGGCCAGCTCCAACCCTGCAAACACCTAACAGTCCGGTGCTAACGCTGCGAGTATTTGCAGGTGGACTTGCCTGCCTTCTCCATTGGGCCACCAGATGGGGCTGTGGCGCTGTGCTGGCTGAGCAGATCCTGACCGTAACAATGAGCAATAGCACCTTGCAAATTCCTTTTTTTATTTATTTAAATATATTACTCATTTCTTATAGAACATAAACAGAGGCTGGCATCATGTCTGCAAGGACCAACTTAGATATGACAAGGCACTTCACACATCTCTTTCCCCCAACATTTTTTTTTAATGAAAATAAGTTTTGTAATGCTGTGAAAAGCAGACTTTAAAGGCCGCAATCAGGAAAAGAGGAGGGGCCGCTTAACCCTTTCCCCTCCTGCCACTTGTTGGCTAAAA
This sequence comes from Shinisaurus crocodilurus, assembly GCA_021292165.1. NCBI lineage: Eukaryota > Metazoa > Chordata > Lepidosauria > Squamata > Shinisauridae > Shinisaurus > Shinisaurus crocodilurus. The sequence goes on along the minus strand of CM037877.1, from coordinate 265,071,825 downwards.
ATCACCTCTCACAAGCTGGTTTCCTCTGTATATTGGAAAAAGACAGGTTGCTTACCTGTCTGTAGTTCTTCGAGTGGTTATCTGTGCATTCACACATATGGGCTCTGCGCCTGTGTGGAGCCTTGCTTCAGGAAGCTTCTATAGCTGAGGAATTTTGAGTGGAAACCCCCCTCCACTGTTCTAGTGCGCATGTCCCTAGCAGGTTCCCGCCTGTTCCCTCAGTTCCCCTGAGACCGCCTATTGTGGCCTTGGAGCAGAGAGAAACTAGGTACCAACATCAATACAGATATTGACATTGACACCAATATTATATTCACTTCAGATACCCTGTCAAACTCAACAATGACACCGAAGCGGGGACAGTGGGTGGGTTGTGTGAATGCACAGATGGCCACCCGAAATACCATGAAGAAGAAAGACAGGTCTTTCTTCTTCATGGTATCTGTGCATCATACATATGGGCAACTAACAAGCTGACTTACTGGAGGTGAGTAGGTGCCATCAGCATAGTAAAGAAGAGAGCACTGCTCTACCAAAAGAGTAATCGGCTTGGGAATGGACATCAAGTCTGTAGTGCCGAATAAACATGGATTCCTGGGACCAGGTAGCCACACGGCACAGTTCTGGTAAAGGGATGCTCACACCAAAAGCCACAGGTGTCGCAACTCCGCGAATGGAATGTGCTCTTGGTGATCCCGAAAGTTCCAGCTCATCAAGTTGGTAAGCCAGGGTAATGGCCTGCATGACCCAGCTTGCTAATCGGTGAGAAGAGACAGGTAGTCCTTTCGTCTTGCCTCCATAGCATACAAAGAGTCTTTGCGATTGATGGAAGATCTTGGTCCGGGACTTATAAAATGCAAGAGCCTGTTGGACATCGAGGGCATGCAGAGTAGATTCAAGCAATGAAGTAGGTGAGGAGAAAAACATAGGCAAGATAATATCTTGGTTAAGATGGAAGTCCGAGACTACCTTTGGTAGGAACTAAACATCCGGACGGAGCGCTACCTTGTCTTTATGAAAGATCATGTAAGACAGGCCAACTCTGATCGCATACAGTTCACTGGCACAAACAATGCGCTGATGTTACTGCAACGAGAAAGGCCACTTTCCAAGATAAAAGACGACTGTCAATGATAGCGAGGGGACTCAAACAGTTTTGATACAAAAGCCTGTAAAACAACAGACAAACTCCATTGCAGTACCGGAAATAGCACTGGAAGTGCAATATTCCTGACTCCTCGAAGGAACTGTAGAGATAAAGGATGCAAAAAGACTGAAAAACCCTGTACCAGGAGGTGAGAGGCAGAAATCGCCATGAGATACACTCAGAAGGCTTGAGTCCTGTCAAAGAGAGACAGAAGGAACTGGAGAACATAGAATCATAGAAAAGTAAAGTTGGAAGGGGCCTACCAGGCCATCGAATCCAACCCCCCGCTCAATGCAGGAATCCAGGTCAAAGCATCCCCGACAGATGAGTGATTGGACAGCGGATTGGATCAAGGCTGTTGTTGCTTCAGTACCGAAGGGGCCTGCTGTTAAAAATTACAATCTGGCTGGGACTGAGATAGAAAGAAAGAAGGCTGACGGGACCACTTATGCTGCTTGAAGGAAGGTGCCGGTTGGTTGATCCCCATCTTCCTGGCTGTTGTTCTGGCCTTCTGCACCGAGTCCATAACCTCATCCATTTTAGCGTTAAAGAGGCCCTCAAAGTCAAATGGCAGGTCTTCGATGAGGGTACAAGCCTCTTGGGAAGTCCTGCCAATCTAAGCCAGGCTTCTCTCCTCAAAGCTACAGCTCCCACCATTGTTTTGGCATCGCAGTCTGTCTGGTGTCAAGCTGTGTTAATCTGCTGTTGGGCTAGATGGGATGCCTCTGCTTTGAAAACCCTGGCTAACTCCCGCTGGTCATCAGACAAGTGGTCACAGAGCAATCCTATTTTGTCCCAAAGAAACAGTTGGTATTGTGCCATTGTTGGTCAGTAATTTGAGACACGAAGACCAAGAGCAGCCGAAGAGTAGATACGCCTTCCCATTAAATCCAATCTTTGACCCTTCTTGTCGACCGGAGAGGAGCATACTTTATGGGATTTGCTCTGTGACTCCTCGACCATGATCGAGTTTGGCTGGGGATGTTGGAACCTGAAAAGCATCCTCCTCCTCCTCCTGGACCCTATACATATTTTCCAGTCCGTTTGGATGTTGAGATCATGGATGATGGAGCTTTCCGTGACTGTTGGACTGTCTGTAAGTGGGTTGGTAAGAATGGAATCACTACTGGGGGCGATGTTTCTGTATAGACAGCATCGAAGACTGCATCCAATACCCTCTGTATTGATTGCTGGGTGTCCAACCTGAGAGACTGGGTCATTACCTGGATCTGGTCAGAAAAATGGCCCAGGTCCTCAGATGGGAAAGAGGATCATGTGCCCCCACGGCAGCATCAGGATAGGACAAAGACAGGGCGACAGAGGAGCAGGATGCTGAGTCCGAGGGGTAGTTGTTAGCTCCTGAAGCAGTAGATGCATCTGGTCTGCAACCCTGTGAAGATGACACCAGTGATGGCTGGTGAGAGTCCTGAATCGGGCTGCGAGACGGAGGCTCAACTCAAGGTGACAAGTGAGCTGGAGTGGCTGTGAAAGGTGCCTGCTGCACAGGAGGCTTGAGGCAGAGGCAGTGGAGAACAGCAAAAAACATCTTGAGCAGGAGGACGAGCAAGGGTTGTTGAGCTGTTCTCGCGATTGGTACCAAGGGGAAGTTTCCCTTGGGTACTGAGGACCATAATAGTAGTCTCGGTCCTGAGCATACCTCTAGTCATCCATGAAATAATGACAGTTGGGTGGGAAGGACTCGGAGTAGTCTGATCGAGGTGATTGCGATTGAGGTCAATGTGAGTAGGCTTTGTCCCATAGGTGCGGTTGGTGAGAAGCCATCAGTTCTGGAGACACCGGCTTGTTATGGTATCAAGGTGGAGAAATCGGAGGCAGGTCTGGCTGTGGATGGCTAACAGGCGACGTGTCTTGGATCTCACCCTCCGATACTGAAGTTACTGGGCCTGGTTCCAGCCTTGGTACCGCATCCTTGGGCAACAGGTTCAACGGCTGTGGAGGTCTCTGTATGGGTCGAAGAGGCGAAAGATGGGTCTTAGAGTGCATCTTTTCCTTCTTTGGCTTCTGCACATCAGAAGTCTTCGACACCTTGGCTTTCTTTGTGAGTCTCTTCACCACAGAGACAGTCAGAGAATGACCTGGTGTGTAGGGGGGTCAGTATGGCCCATGGTTAGAGCACAAGTAGGTGATGCAACCCCTGCCACTGAAACCACTGAAGAGGCTGTAGGCATCGCTGATGGTCAGGTGATCGTGGGCCACGGGTCTAGACGCTTCCACTGCCTCCAGGGCCTTTCACCACAAATCGGCCTTGAGACAATTGGCTCTATTGCAGCGGGCCTGCTTGGTGAAGGGCTAGTAGTGTGCACAGGCATCAACTATGTGGCACTCTCCTAAAGAGAAGAGGCAAAGAGAGTGTCCGTCTGTAGGGGGGAGTTTGCTTCCACACCTAACACACTTACAAAATATCACCTTCAGGGCCATATGGCCTTAAGGAGCCAAACAATCTTCCGATTGAGAGATCACAAAAAGAAAACCAAATAAAAGAACAATAAAAGTGAAAAGGAGGAAAAAGTTTGAAGAAAACCTCAGAAACAACTAGTAAACACAGTCCAATGCACAAGAGAAGCTCCAAGGCAACCACAATGGTGGTCGAAGAGGAACTGAGGGAATAGGTGGGAACCCGAGACATGTGCACTAGAATGGTGGGAGACAGTTCCCGCCAAAAATTCCTCAGCTGTGGGAGCTTCCCAAAGCAAGGCTCTGTGCAGGTGCAGAGCCCATATGTGTGATGCACAGAGACCACGAAGAAGAATAATATAGTGCCTGCATTATTTCCCTTACAGGTTGGGAGAGCAGCTGGGTGGTGGTGGTGGATTTTAGTAGACAAAGAGCAGGAGGAGCAAGGGTTAAACAGCCCCTCCTCCTCTTCTCCTGATCGCAGCCCTTCCATGTCAGCTTTTCATAAAATTAAACAAAAACAAAAAAGCCAGAGAGAGAAAAGGACAGAATGCTGTGTCATCTACTGCAGCCCTGAGCTTGCAAGTTTCGAAGCTCCAATGTTCCATCTCATGCCCCTGCCCAAGACAAAGTGTTATATCAGTTAGTATGTATGGGGAGAGGGGAGTGTGGAATGTTGAGATGTCTGCTGATTGGCTGAGAGAGTGAGAAGGGGGTGTGTGAAGCCTGTGATATAAAAACAGCAGGCGGTGCTGTTCAAGATGGCAGCCTGAGGGGAGAGAGAGCGAGGAGTCTGCAGAGAGTCGGGGGGGGGGGAGGGTTGAGAAGTCAGAAAGAGAGAGAGAGAGAGAGAGAGAGGGTTTTCAACATTTAGAATCTATTAACATTATCTATTTCCCTACCCTTAATTGTAATTAAACTTGTTTCCTTTTTAAAACTTAAAAGGAGTGGTCTGAATAAATTACCCTGAAGGGGTTGGTGGCAGCGGAGGAGCAAAGGGAGTGTCGATTTTTGAGGCGTTTGCAGAGGTGGTGGGCTGGACGCGGCAGAGGAGGCCGAGGGAGGCCTGGCAGGCAGCCCCCTCCTCACAACAGACCCAGCATGAGCAGCAGAGGACCATCATGCACCAGTTCTAGGACAATGTTGAACCAAGCCTGGGTTTTTGGGTGGTTTTTTTTATGTTCCCAAGCAGTTTATTTAAAGATACATGTTGCTCTTCAGCCTCCATCTGTTAATTCTAGGCACACAAGCCATGTTTATACAGGATCCAGGGTCAGAAAGCCTAGCAAAAATTCTTCTGCTATTCAACAGGAAAGAGGATATATACTGGCAAAGGGAGAGAAGAAGTTGAGGGTCCAAAGAGTGGGAAGTGAGAATTTTCAAGAAGATGTCGTCTTTAAGGAAGCTTCACAGAGTGAAACACAGCTGAAGGTGGTGCTGGTCCTCTGGGAACTACAGAATCTTTCTAGCACCATTTCCATGCAAGAGAGCCAGAGGGATTAAAACGGGAGATGCTGGGTAAATCTCCAAGGGGTGGCCCATCCAAGGAACCACAAAAGCCATTCTGACTGTTTCAGACCGAACCATCCTGACTGCTCACATGATCACAGAGGTGGGGTATCCATGGTGCTTACTTCCCTCCACAACACGTGCTGGTGGAATTTGCATAATTACCCTCACTGGTGTGACTTGCTTGTCATGCAAACACAGTGAGGGTGGCTTGTTGCCATGGTTAATTTGCCACTCCAGAACCCTACAACAGCCCATGGGTTCTGGGCGGCTTGTTAATCACAGTAACAACAAGCCACCCTTGCCGGGTTTGCACGACACTGCAAGCCACACCGACCATTATACAAATTCCTCCAGCATGTGTGCGATGGGGGAAATAAGCCGCTGTCAGTTTATTTCCCCCTCCGTGATTGTGTGGACCCAGTCACTGCCTGATCTAATCAATAACATGAGATTGTCCCTCTTTTAAACGGCCTTCCCACACTTGACAAGACACAAGCACCAAGTTTTAATCTAAGGAGATAAAATTGTAGTGAGAAGGACTTGTTTTTGTTGTGGGAGGGGATTGATGGAAAGAACGGATCTCTGCCTTTGGGGCAAATTGAACATTGTTATGGTAGTAGGGCTGTTTTGGAATTTCCCTCACTATATGCTGAATACAAACATATAGGATGGCCATGTGTCCTACTTTACAGAGGAGAGTCTTCTACTTGAAGAGCTATCCAATTCAAGTCTGGTTTAAAGATCAACCACAGGAAGGCCTTGCGGTTGCCCACAGCAGACTGAGCAGCACACAGGTCACCTGGCCACAGTCTTCATTACTACGGTGAGATGTGTTGTATTTTTATTTAAATTATAATATTTCTATATTTGCATCTATACCTATGAATGGGCATGTACAAATTTGCATCCTCTCTTTTGGTGATGCATTCCCCCCTTTTTGGTACTGCGTAAGTGGCCACCCTCTATATCTTTTTTTTATTCCATTCTGGTGTTCTAAAAAAGATTCTGAAAGTTCGCAACATAATGCAATTTGAACTGGGGAAGATGCCAACGGACCAGTGCTCATGACATCTCTCTCTCTCTCTCTCTCTCACACACACACACACACACACACTTCCAATCCCTGGAACAATTTTGCAACTATTTCTTAAATGTTTCTTTTTAAGGGGGGGGGGGGTTTCAGTCATTTGCCAGCTTTTAAAACATCAGCAACCTGCAGAGGATTGGAGTTAAAAGAGCAAATGAAAGTGTGGGGGCATGGAACGAAGTTGTAAATGAGCACAATATATGAATCTGCAAAATGAGCTTACTGCTTACATGGTGCTGAAGTTAAGGTAGGCACCTTTTTAACTTACAATTTCCATGCTTTTATGAGCATACACATTGTATGTGCCTTAACTCTTCTGGTAAACTAAAGTTGTTTAACTTTTTTTCTTATTCTTTTTTTAAATTCTCTGTCTGTAGTAGGCAGGGACAGCACAGGAAAAGAGTGGAGAAGGGTAGCACTCCCGTAACAGTCAAACCATTCATGATGAATAGAGCTATGCATTCCTTAAAGAGGAATCTGTCCTCCTGATTACTCTTCCCCTTAAGCTCCCCACCACCACCACCGACAATAGGAGGCAGCCAGTTGGACCATTGGACAATAATGGAGTTAAAGCAGGATAAGGAGATTGTGGAGAAGCTGAATGAATTCTTTTATCTGTCTTCACTGCAGAAGATATGGGACAGATACCTGTGCCTGAACTGAGGTTTTCAGGAAGGGAGTCTGAGAAACTGTGGCAAATAGTGGAGGCAAAAGATGAAGTTCTCAAACTTATTCACACTGAAAGTTAATAAATCACCAGGCCCAAATGGTATCCATCTTAGAGTTCTTAAAGAACTCAAATATGAAATTGCTGATCTCCTAACAAAAATATGTTACATGTCCCTAAGATCAGCCTATGTACCAGAGGATTGGGGAATGGCCAATATAACACCAGTTTTTAAAAAGGGATCCAGGGGGGACTGGGAAATTTTAGGCCAGTTAGCTGCTTAACATCATTTATTTATTTATTTATTATATGTATACCCCGCCTTTTTTCCTGCAAGGAACCCAAGGCGGCTTACATACCGTATTTTTCCGTCTATAAGACGCCCCCATGTATAAGACGCCCCACACTGGGCAGTTTCGCAACCGTGCGGTTCTCTCCTCGGCTTACTTCCGTGTATAAGACGACCCTCAATTTTTAGTCTAACAATTTTAGGAAAAAGTATAGTCTTATACATGGAAAAATACTGTAATCCTCCTCCTCCTCCCCCTCCCCATTTTATCATGGTTTATTCACTCCACTGCACACTTGAGCATTTCCCCCCAGGTGTTCCTATCGCCTTGATTGCATGATCACCTCTGCTGGAGTGGGTGGGGAGAGATGATACCTGCCAATGAAACACTTCGCACCTTCAGGTTTTGGAGCACCTTTCCATCACCAGTAAAACTATAACCCCACTGAGGTAAGACATCCTGGGCAGGAACTTGGTATATGTAGATGTTATTGGGGCAGGAGGGACAGGCACAGAAAAGATGGCAACAGGAAGTAAAATCAACACCTATAGAGTTTGCCGTTAAAAACTAGAACGGCATCTAATTTTACAGGAACTGAGTGCCAATGTAGTTGTTAGGTCAAACTGTATTCCACCATTATAAAGAATGATTAATAAAAAATAGATTAATAGAATCTAATTTTAGATTACATTCAGAGGGCATAGAATGCCCTAGGCCAAATTGAATAAATTCTCTGCAGTTTGGCATAGGGCATTTGCATGTTTAGCATTGAGAAATGGCTGAAATACAGGCAACTTAAAAATGTTCCCTTTTCTGCTTTATGGCCATTTTTCCCCAGCCAGAATACACCTTCAGATTTTTAAATTCTCCATTTAACAAAATAACAAGGGACTAGTAGATTTCTTGCCCTACCTGTTTTGATTTTTGAAATATATATGTATTTCAAGTTTTAACATTTTAAATTTTCAATGTATTTTCAGTAGAGAGCACCTGTTAAATGCATCTTAATCTGTGTCGCTACATCAGATGCGTTATGGATGCTTTGTGCATTATGGGATATTAAATGTGGTAGTTGTCCAACTTTGCTCAGAGCTGAAGAAGTGCTTGGCTCTCATAGAAAGTGTACTACTGCTGGGTAAAACCAGGGAGTGGGCCTGCCCAGGTTGTGTGGATATAGTTAAGTCACTAGGTAGCTCTGGACTTAGATGTATCTGGATGAAGTGTCACAAGTTTCCTGCTACTGTTGTGCTCTTGTTTAAGAAAAACAATAATGTTCTTGTCAAGCTCCCGGACTAGTATATCCTCTCTCTTAGCCAGGGATGGGGAACTGCTACGCTACAGACCTAGTCCAGCCCATGGTGCCTCTTCATCCAGCCTGCAGCCCCTCCTCCTCGCCTTTCCCTCCCCAACCAATTATGAAGCCAAACAAGCTGCTGGAGGTGGGACAAAGTGATCTGTCCCAGTAGCCCACTGTGTTTCTGGGCTGGGTGGAAAGGAAGAGAAGCTTCTTTCTCCAAGTCAAGTGATCCTTTCCGTAGAATATTAATTTGGGGGTGGGGTAAAGGAATTGAAGGAATTGAAGACCTGGGTTTGGGGGAACGGGAACATCGATTTGAGATGATCTCTGTGTAGGATATTAATTATGGGGGGAGAAATTAAGTGAAGTCAGAGGACTTGTGTAGGTAATGATTTTGAGAAATACATTAATTTAAGATAATCTGGGTGACAGAGTGAGTGAGTGAGTGAGTGAGAAAGGGGGTGGCCATGCCTACCACCAGTTCCTAACTTGCCCACCACTGGCATGCAGTCCTCAGCATATTACCCTTGTGGGAATGCAGCCCTCAACAGAAAAAAGGATCCCCACCCTGCTCTGAGCTTTGCATGATAAGCAGATATCAGCAGTATTATGCCAGGGTCCCACTCAAGCCTGGCATTAGCTATGCCTGCTTAACTTCATCAGTGCTATATAGCATCAGATACCACAACAAACACGCTGGAAAATGGAGATACAACACAAAAACATAACCCTATAATCATAAGATTGATCTAATGTTGGGTATATTTTAATGTTTTATGCTATAAATAATTTTATACTTGACATTCATTCCCCTGGAATCTGTGGGATGAAGGGAAATATTTACAATGTTTTAAATAAATAAATCTAATTGTATACACAAATTCAGACCAATCAATTATCTTTAATAACCACATATAAACATACAGTTTAGGCCAAATAAGGGTGCAATCCTATGCATGTTTCTACATGGCTGGCTGGGGAATGCCAGGAGTTGTAGGAATTTTCTCTCTCTACACATGCATAGGATTGCACCCTAAACCTATTTATTTATTATCTATCTATCTATCTATCTATCTATCTATCTATCTATCTCATTTTTATACCGCCCAATAGCCGAAGCTCTCTGGGCGGTTTACAGCAATTAACAAGACAGTCCCTGCCCGCAGGCTTACAATCTAAAAAGACACGACACACAAGGAAAAAGGAATGGGGAGGGAAGAAGGGGAAAAGTGATCTATCAAGTGATCTGGTGAACCTGAGTTTTAATATCATGAGAGGAAGGGGAAAAAAATCTTTTGACTGTTCACAATTTTATAAACTTCTACCATGTTTCTCCTTAGTCACTATGGTGTGAGTAAAATAGGGCTATGCCTTTCCTTCTGAAATTTTCTTTGGGAAGACTCAGAGAGATTTTGCTCATATTCAAGGTCTGACATGGCCAGCTGCCCATATGGTCTCCTCCGTTCCCTTGTGTGGGGCTGTCTAGTGAACTATCCTCAAGAAGAGGAGTACAACTCCTGCCTTGAGCGATCGAAGATGGTGTTTGTGCGATCTGTCTTAAATCCATCATTTTGCATTCATCAAGGTTATGTTACTCCACAGTCCTGAGGAAACACAGTGCCATGATGGCTAGGTGCAACCTCCATGTACGTACCTCAGTATATGTTAATCAGTTTATTTCTGATTACCAGACACTGAAAGTAAACAGCAGGGGATAGCTGTCTCTCCAGCTCGCTCTGCTTGTGAACATCCCAAGGGAACATGGTTGGCCATGATTAGCTTAAGTCTCATTGATTTCAATGGGTCTACCACTCTAAGTATGACTAAATCTTGGTTAGTGTTGGACTGGGACTTGGGAGATCCGGATTCTAGTCCCCACTTGACCATGAAGCTCACTGGGTGACTTTGGGCCAGTCACTGACTCTCAACCTAACCTACCTCACAGGGTTGTTGTGAGGATCAAATGGAGAGGAGGAGGCGGTGGCTTATGTAAGCTCCTTTGGGTTCCTTGCAGGAAAAAGGCGGAATATAAATATAATAAACAAACAAATATAATAATAAATAAATCTGGATACAACCCAGAGTGCTGAATTGGATGGATCCTTTTTTTGATCCATCACAGGCAGTGATGCTTGCCATCTCTGGAATCAACTCCCCAAGGAGGTGCGCCTGGCACCTACTCTTTATTCCTTCAGGCGCCAGGTGAAGACCTTTTTATTTACCCAATATTTTAATGGCTAGATTTTTATTCCCATTTTTATTATCACTGCTGTACCTCCGGTCTGATTCATCTGGCTGCTTTGTTTTATTGTTTTGTATTATATTGTATTTGTATTTCTATTTTAATGATATTTTTGGTTTTAAGATTGTTTGTATCCTGTTTTTCTGTAAACCGTCCAGGGAGCCTTTGGGCTGACGGGCGGTAAATAAATATATTAAATAAATAATAATAAATAAATTCTTACTGACCTCAGATATAGCAAGGAGTCTGGCGGGTATTAAGATAATTTACTCCAGTTCTCTGTACTGTTGCAGAATCTGTGGCGCCCCTTGACTGATCCCAACAGAATTCAGGGAGGTAATCGGAAGTGGATACAGAAGTTTCAGCACTCCTTCCAGAAGTATCCATATATTGTCTGCCATTTTAAGGCATTGCATCCCTTACAGGATGTGTGTGTGTGACCCTATTAGTTCTCCTGGACCTCTCAGCAGCTTTTGATACCATTGGCCGTGGTATCCTTCTGAGCCATCTCTCCGGGATGGGGCATGGGGGCATGGTGTTGTAGTGACTCCAGTCCTTCTTGAGGGTATGGACCCAGAGAATAGTACTGGGGGACTTTTGTTCCACCCCTCGGCCATTAACTTGTCTTGTACCCATGCTTGTCAACTTCTGCATGAAACCACTGGGAGAAGCCACCTGGAGGTTTGGGCTGAATGATGTGTCATCAGTATGCAGATGAGACGCAGCTCTACTTTTCTTTTTCATCATCTAATCCCCGGAAGCCAGCTGAAAGCCTGGACAGGTGTCTGCGGGCAGTACTGCATGAGGGCTAACAAGATGGAATTTAATCTGGATAAAATGGAAATGCTGTAGATTGGGAAATCTGCTAATCTGGATGGTAGTTTGGATCGGACACTCCCCCTGAAGGGCCAGGCACGCAGCCTGGGAGTGCTCCTGAACCCAGCACTGCCTGTGGAGGTCCAAGTGGCCTCAGCTGCCAGGGGTGCTTTTTACCAGCTTAGGCTGGTTCGGCAGGCATCTAGAGAAAGCTGATCTAGCAGTTTAGATTAAATCAGCAAAGAAGGCCATTTTAAATCACTGATGAAAATCAAGTTTCCCATTGAAACTTTTTCATACGTTTCCTGAACAGTGGTGCAAATCTGACCACTAAACCATGTTAATTTACAACTAAATAGAGTATTATTTACCCTGTTTCATTCTTACAAGCAGGCATTGCATCTCTTGTCTCACTGTATATATTTTCATGCTTTCCTTTTTTTTAGCCTATGAATGTTTTTAAAATATTCCCAAGGGTTTATTATGGTATAACATAATAAACCCTTGACAGTTTGACGTTAACAGCACAATCCTATACAGTTCTCCTCAGAAATAAGTTTCATTGAGTTCAACGGGACTTACTTCCACGTAAATGTGCATAGTATTGCAGCCGTAGTATGGTAATTGTGAAGAAAAGAGCCTTTGGGGGGTTCACACACACACACACCTCATGTGTGAACCGGCTGGGGTGGGGTGTGCATAGTTAGCGTGTGGAGAAAGGGGCCCTTGGGGGTTCCTGCATGCATGCACACACGTATGCACGCACGCACGCGCGCGCACACACACACACACACACACGCCTCCTCATGTGTAAACCAAGTGGGGCCAGTTGAGGGGGCTGGGAGGAAACGAAAGCCTCGGCACCTAGATGCCTAGAGAAGCTGGCCTAGGGCTTTCATATGTAAATAGTTCAAGCCATGAGTCATGAGTTCCCTTCCCCCTGCCTGGCCAGGTGAGGTGCATGGTGATTGGCTAAGAGGCAGCAGAGGAGGGGAGGGGGGAAAAGGGTATATTTCCCAAAGCGTGGGTTTTGGTCTTTGTTCTACCCGGCTGTGGTAATGGCGGTAAGCCAAGGACCCCAGGCAGCTCCTGGTGAAATTAGCTGGATTGAGGGCTCTAGTAAAGGCAAGCCTTGTGGGAGTTTTACCCATCTCGGACCTTCGGGTAGGTGTGGTAATCTCCCTCGGGCAGCGAGGCTGTGCTGGATTTAACCCTTGAAGAGAAGAACACCCTCAGGTAACAGGTGTGTGCCTGAGAGATCTTAAGGAATCAGGTTTTATTGTTTTGCAGCTTTACTGTGTACTAACGTCTCTCTCTCTTTATTTTGTGTGCTTCTCTCATTTCCCTAATCTTGTTGTAAAATGCTACCAGAATAAACCTTGTCCTGGTTTTACCCCACATGGCGCTTGTGGATTGCTCTGTGGCTTCAGTAACTAAATCCAGGTTACAGAATTAAAGGCGAGTCCCTCAACAGAGATCCAAGTAGGATTGCAGACAGCTGAGGCTGGCAATCTGGTACCTTGAGATCTCTGGGGGTCTTGGTTCCTTTGGAGTAGGAAAGGGTGGGGGTGTGGCGGGCCAGCCAGCCCCCCCTTCCTCCACAGTAATACAGGAAGTTTCACACTGGACAATGTTGTCTCTTTTTCTTTCTTTCTGCTTCTCTGTCTTGGCCCAGTCTTGTCCTGACAAAAAAACAAAGTAGCATAGCAAACAAAAACAAAGTGCCCATCATGACTGATAGATCAAAGCAAGATTTGATGTTTACTATGGGGAAAAATCCATATATTTTTTAAAATCCATTTAAAAATTATTTTTAAAGCATCATTTTTATCTACCCTGCTATATTGTCTGTCTGAACTAACTCCTGTGCCTTGATTGGCCCAATTCTACCACCACATAAGCACAAAACAACAACAATCCTAACTGTTTTGGCACATATGACTTTAGTCAGAGGAACTGAAAGCTCAGATCTTTCAAAAAATCAAGAGCTGTTAGGCTGGGCAGCCATTTTCATGAGATGAAAGATTGAAATGACTGCCCGTGTTCGTTTGGTAGGTAACTTCATTTTCATAAGACTGTTAAGTGTAGGTTTAGCATGTTTAAGATGAGATGTAATTGTATCTATGTTGTTTTTTAAGTGAGAAATTCAGTATTCTAGTTACAATTTTTAAAATAAAAATACAAAATCTATTTAAATTAAAAAACAGCATTTTTCATCATTTGTATCCACCCTGTGACTGAGCAACTGTGAAACATGCCTTGTTTAACCTTCCCCAACAGAGCAACCCTCCTAAAAATCCACCCCTTCTCCACTACAATCAAGCTATTATCATCATCATCATCATCATCATCATCATTATTCTATTCCGCCCAAAAGCCGAAGCGTTTACAACAATTAAAAAATACAATATAAAATACACAACAAAACATTATTAAAAAATTAAAGCCACATTTAAAATAACACAAATAGCTAAAACAAGTTAATACAAGACCAGTAGAAAAGTTAAAAATACCCCCAATGCACTATTTAGAATTGTTAAAAGCCTCGACATAGACCCCATTGGTGCCAATAGAGCAGTGTTCTCCAACCTTGGGTCCCCAGATGTTTTTGGCCTACAACTCCCTGAAGGGGCGGGAATGACAGCAGAGCCCCGTGTGTGCGAGATGGGAGATTAAAAATCCTGTTCCCGTGTGTAGACGCCCATAAATCCACACACAGAAGTTCAGATCTTTCTCTCCCTCTCTCTCTGCGCAGCGTGCAGCGTTTCGGTTGCAAACAGCCAGCCAGCTCCTGTAATCTGACTCCAGCTGCCAGCTCCCCCGGTTTGTAGATTCCATGTAGCAAGGAAATACCGTAACTCTGTAACTCCACAGGTCTATTCTACCTGTTTATTTACTTTAGCAAGTAATATTCTACAGAGTATACATTCCTAGTTACAGTCCATGTGCAGAGTACAATGCATAGCAAGCATTTATTCCAGTGGAGCAAGGTTGGCTTTACTCCACCCAGCAAAGACGTTACATGGTTGCATAAGTCCAGCAAGCAAAAGTCAGAAGAAAAGAGTGAAGAGAGAGAACAGTTCTGCTTCTCTCTAAAATGGCTCCAGACAGAAAAACAAGTCAGTACGTCACCAGAAAGCATAAACTATGTGACAGGCTCATACTGTTTCCCACACACTCTAGTAACCCCTGCGAGAGCACGAGATTCTAGAAAGACACAACAAACTAGTTTACCCGCCATTCTGTTCCTTCCATGTTGTCAACAATGTGCTCCAGCTTGTGAATGTGATACATATCACAACACTCCCAGCATGCCCCAGCCAGAGTAGCTGGCTGGGGCATGCTGGGAGTTGTAGGCCAAAAACATCTGGGACCCAAGGTTGGAGAACACTGCAATAGAGGCTTTAAAAAACCCTAATTGTGTGTGGGGATTTTCAGGGGGAGCTGGCTGATGGGGAGATGGCCAGAGGCTGTAACGGACCCAGCAGCTGGAACAAGGTAGCTGTTCAATGAGGAAAGGTCTGAGGAGGACTGGGCGTTTATATGCTGGCTGTCCCTGATTCACCAATTATAGCTGGGTTTGCCTCATCAGTAGTGTGTGCAGCGGTGTGTGCAGTCCAAACCTCAAGCCATGTATAGGTGCATAACATAATGGGGACCACAGAGTTTCTGCCTCCTAGAGCAGACACTCTGTGGACATTACCCAGACGCCCTCTGGGGCAGGATGTGGGCGTGACCAGTGCCTTCTCTTCCTGCCCAGGGAACTGAGTCTGAGAGTCTGAGCCATGAACTTGTAAGTGCAGCATGGCTGAAGATGTAGCTGGGAGTAGCAGTTCTGAACTTTTCCCAAGTTCAGAACAGGTCGACTACAGAATGATTCCTGCACAACTGTAAATACTTTCTTAAGCCTGCCTGTATCCAGTCTGCAAGACCGGAGTGAGTAAACTGTTCTTTAACCTCCAAAAGACTGTTTGTCTTATTGGTAGTATAAAGGGAGAAACCAGGTAAAGATCCAGTCAGCCCAGAAGGGCAGCCTGTAATTGCCAAATGCTATTGCTGCTCTAACCGGCAGCTCCGCACGCTCACATTTTTCCGCTGTAGTTGGGGTCAGCTCTGCTGTGCTTGCAAACGCAAGAGGGGAGAGATAATAACTCTTAATATCCTCTCCCAGCTCTTTTAGCAATCCCCAACAAGTAGCCACAGCTAGGTCTTCCTTCTCACGAGTAGGCCCTTGCTCCTGAGTAGGCCCTGGGCCAAAGGCATACACAACGCAGATGTATACCTTCTGGCACCCCAGCTGCTGCTCTCAGCACCCCGCCTGGTCTGTCTCCGCCAGCGCTCTGATGTTCCATGGGTGGAGGGAGGAGGAAAGTCTGGGGCCACGGCTGGACTTGAGACAGGGGCTAAAGAGATTCTTGTGTTCGGTGACAGGATCCAATATTATTCTCTTTCAGTCAAAAGCCTGTCATTGTTGCACACATTTTCTACACCCCAAAACACAATGTCTCAGTTATTGTTTTTAATTCTCAAAATAGTGCTTTACTAGCAGAGCTCCCATTCTTTGAAGACGTGCATTTGACAGACGTTATCCTATCATAAGAACATAAGAAGAGCCCTGCTGGATCAGACCAAGGGTCCATCTAGTCCAGCAATCTGTTCACACACAGTGGCCAAACAGCTGCCCACGGGAAGCCCACAAGCAGGACATGAGTGCGACCGCACCTTCCTTGCAGGAAAAAAGGCGGGGTATAAATATGATAAATAAATAAATAATATACATACATACATTCCTGCTGGATTCCCTCCCCCACCACCTGGGATTTAGCTGCCAACTGTAAGTTTGTAAAGATTTACCCTTCTACGATTTAGCTCCCTTTGCTGGGCCTTTGTTTTGGCTTCAGCTGATAATTTATGAGTTATAAATGATTACCTGGGCTAATTTAGTAGATAAATAAGTAAATGCTTCATCACTGAGGCTCCTAGTGCTTGGAAAGTCTTCAGAGATCTCGTCGTCTTACCTATGCATAATTTGTGACAGGGGCACTGAATGGCATAGATTACCCCTGAGCTGTTGCAAGTCATGAGAAAGGGAAGGATCACGTTTTGTTTATTGACAAGCTGAATGAAGCACATCATCTTCCTTGTAAATTTACAGTAATACAATACAAATAGTGTCTACAAGGATTATGTCCTTTTGGTTTTGAAGCTTGAAAAAGCAATGGTTGATAAGTGGGGGTCCTATTTTATGTAAAATCTGTCTGTACAAGCCAATCTTTGAGGTTCCATGTTCTTTTGAATGATATCAGAGGCTTGGAAGAGATATAGCAAATAAAGTGTGCTGCAACAACAGGTTTGACCAAAAGAGAATTATATTGAATCCTGTCATTGAAGATTCTGTTCCCCCTAGGTCTCAATGAAGAATTGGATTTTCCAGTAAATATATAACCGGTTTTCTGGAGGGTACAGCTGAAAATGGTGTACTATAACATAGCTAGCATTGCACTTATTAAGAATCATGTGACATAGGGTCTGTAGTTTTGTTTTAATGTGTATATTCAAGCCTGGGCGATAGAAACCCAAATGCCAGTGCATGCAGAATCAGGATTGCATGCTCTAGTTAGAGCTCATTTGGGAAGGCATGTAACACAGCAGGTAGACACAGTCTAATTAAGTGGTTTGTATAAACCAGTGTTCTCCAACCTTGGGTCCCCAGATGTTTTTGGCCTACAACTCCCAGCATGCCCCAGCCAGCATAGCTGGCTGGGGCATGCTGGGAGTTGTAGGCCAAAAATATCTGGGGACCCAAGGTTGGAGAACATTGGTATAAACAATGGGAAGATCTTGTCCTTCCTGCAGTCCATTTGTAAAAGCTGGAAGATTTGTTTGTTTATGCCAGCTAAAAGAAGGATGTTTCATCACTGAAGGAAAATAGTTTTACTATTAGCTGTGTTTTTTTTTAACTGGTCCTTGTATAAAAGTACTACACCAGTCAATGGTGGCAAAATTAGAATCAAATTGATGAACATGTGTGCAAGACCTTTAAGGTTCATATTATATTGTTTAAAATGTTACACAGTACAGAAATCTGGAGACTGTTAATGAGGTGGGTCTGTGGTTTGTATAAAATCAACTAAGAGCAGATAATTTATAATGAGAATGCACCTGAAGATAAGTGCTCAAACTTCATTAGGGAACATGCAGTATTTGTTTTTAAAATGCCATATCTTACATTGTTAATTCTGAGCATTTGTGTTGTCACCTGTTAGGTTTTATTTTAAATGTAGATTATTGCTGCTGAGGAAGGAGAAATTAATCCTCCGAAACACATTGAGCTGCAAACAGTAGTTAAGAGAATTGTTTTACAAGCAACCGGGATACGCTCCCCCATTCCCCCCCCCCCTTCACCTGGAAACCTGACAGGAGGGAAGGGCTAAACTTCCTCTGGGGGTTTGAGATATTCAGCAAAGTGTGTAGAATTACAAATCAAAATATCACTTTGTCACCAGTTTGGAGCGATATGAATGTGTACAATGGATGTAACGTTGATCTACAATACAAAGAGCTATCGACTTTTCTTTGGTTCACTGCAAGATTGGAAAGAGCACTAACTGGAAAAATGGACAAAAGCTATCCATTTCACAAGGTACAGCCAGGTTATGATCAATTGCATTCATGGAGAAACTGATGAAAAGGGTATGAGCAACACAGTCTCCACATTTAGAGGACAACAAGGTCTCCACGTTTAGAGGGAGGGAGTATTGATGGGGACTCAGGGTGTGAGAGAAAACAAGACGGGGAGCAGAATGCGTTAGCTGGGAGAGGGGCAGGAGAGAGAGAAAAGGTTTGCCTTCTTCTGTGACAGCAAACTGGGTTCAAAAAAATGAGGTTTTTTTGTGCGTTGGGGCTCATAACCCACCTTTTTCTTGTACCCAGTCTTTTGGGTGGGTTACTTGTCCTGTGTGGCTAGCCCACGTGACACCTCCCAAGGCAGATATTTTGTAGTGGTGCCCAGGAGAGTTTCTCAAATTGCCAAATGGCTCTCTGGGCCCAAAAAGGTTGGAGACCCTCATGGGCAAAGGATTTAGTCAGCCTCCACAAACTTCTCCCCGCCTCTCCACTTTTAAGTTCTCCCACACAGCTGCAGGCAACAGATGATATCAAAAGGAGGGTTAAGACTATATGGCATCGTGTTCCAGGAAGGCTTGGGAGGCTGCATGCAGAGTGCCTCACGGTACTGCCATAGGAGCACAGGAATTTGCCTTGTAGAGACTGGGTTTGCACAAGACGTTAAGCCACCGGGAGCATTCAGCAATCCATTGGTTTCCTTAAGTCTCCAGGGGCAGACCATCTTAATGGGTACCCCACCTCTGCAGGGACTGGCACTGTGAGACCAAATTTCACTAGGAAATCGTCTGATCATAATGATGGGATCATTTTTACCTCTCCAATATCCAGACCACCCCTTCACACCCTGAGGTGAAAGCCAGGTTGAGAATGTGCCCTGTCCTATGTCTCAGACCGATGGCAAACTGAGCCCCATGGTTGTTACGGAGACCATGAAGTCCCAAGCTGGTCTTAGAAGCATAGAATGGGAAGGGGGCATTTAGGCCTTCGAGTCCAACCCCCTGCTCAGTGCTGGAATCCAGTTTAAAGCATCCCTGACAGCTGGCTTTAGCCTGAATACCTCCAGCAACAGAGACATTCTCAGGCTCTTGTTAAGACAGCCTCAGTAGATGTTGAAGCCCCCCAGGACTTTGGTTCTCCAAAACCACATCTAAGACTGCTTCAGCCAGCTTGGTCAGGAAGACTATTGGGCAGCAGGGTGGGCGATACACCAGTAGCATTCCCAGTCTGTTCCTTTGGCCCATCACCAGGTACAGGCCTGTGACCTGTCCCAGGGCAGGGAGTTTTTCTGGTGAGTTGTTTTGGTCAGGCCTGGAGTGGCCCACTCAGCCCAACCATACCTACTCCATCTTACCCAGGTCCAAGAGGAAGAAACTTCCATTTTACCATCAGTGCATGTCTCTGCTAAAGGCCACATCACCTGGACGTTGGCACTGAGATGCAAATACCCTGGCTGAGGTCATCCAAGCACCTCCACTTAGCACAGACAAGAAGAGAACCATGGACTGGTCAATTGCCCAGGTGCTCAAACAAAGGAGAATCTTGGAGAACCCATCTCTGGGCCGAGGAAGAAGAATGAAAAGAATCAGCCAGACTCAAGCACATGATGCCTTTGGGGAATCTCCACACTCAAAGAGATATACTCCACTAGGAAAGGGAGTTGGGGGTCCTTTCTTCAATACAGGTGCTAGAGTGTGGGTCTCTCAGAAAGAGAGGGAGGGCCTGACACAAGCACCAGAGGAAATTGCACCACGGAGTCCAGGGTTCTTCATGGAACCAGGTAGGCCACTTACTACAAGGCAGTGTGTAGCTAGTCTGTGTTTTCTGTTTCTTTGCCATTTGCCACTGAATTGCTACCTTAAAGCCACTTGTTATTTTGTGCTTTGAAACTGACTATTTTTCCATTCTGTACTTTTACTTGAACCCCTAATAAATCTTTTACCCTGTTTCACCAAAACCCAGACTGTGTGTTTTGGGGGTGAAAGGGGGGGGAAGCACACAAGGAGTGCACCACGTTCTTGGTCACGCTAAAGCTGTTTAAGGACCAGGTTGCATGCAACATGTTGGGAGAGGCCTGTAATCTAGGCCGTGCTCCCCTAAGGACACAGGAGGGCTGCAAAGAAGCCCGACGCAAGAGTCCCCATTGGGATCTTTGGCCTGTTGTCCCCGAGGGACCGAGAGCTCTTGGAGACCGAGGAGACTGGGTTTGATCTACTCTCGGTGGTGGCAGCCGGTACCAGTTGGTGGTGCTGCACCAGATCTGCCCCCGTAGCTGGGGTGCCCTTGGGCGCCAAGTCACCACATGAGTAATATGGAGTGTCTATGGATAATGGCAACTCCTCCTCCCCCGACACTCCAGCCTGGCCTGGTGCTGCACAGAGTACCTGGGTGGATAACACCCGAGTCAGTTCTGCTCCACCCAGCTCACCCTCCCATGTCTCAGCAATGCATGCCAGGTTGGCTCCCTCATCTGTTATCAAATCATGGATGAGTGAGGTCTTATTATGGCACTGGACTGGCATTCACCAACAGCACAAACAGGCCAGGTTTTTTTTAATCCGGTTTAAAGATAAAGCACTATAAGAAGGGAAAGCAGAGGCCTTATTTTTGCCCAACAACTGTTAGCTAGGAATGTATGAGAAACTAGTTTCCATTCAATTTTTACCAGGGATTTATCTAGTTCACACCTCCTGGACTGAACATTGACTTGAACACAACCTGCGGTTGAAGTCTGTAATTTTCCAAACTTGCAATGAGATTTGTGGTCAAAAAGAGTGTTCAACAACGTGCATACATTTGAAAAAAAATTGCACTTTTTAAAAACCACACACGGAAGTACTGAATTGCTACAAATTTCATGTGAAAAGAAAAAAAGCTCGTGATCTGATACAAACACAAGACAGAATGAGCTTCAAGGTGTAGTTTGGAGAACTTGGACAAGCTTGAGTTTTGCTGGTTCGCACACACCTCATGTTAGCATCTGAACAGCAGACTGAGTAGTAGACACACGGGTCACATGGCCACAGTCTTCATTGCTGTGGCGAGAAGTATTTTTTATTTAAAATATAGTAATTATTTCTAAATTTGCATCTATACATATGAATCAGCATATGCAGATTTAATGCAAATTTACATCCTTTCTTTTGCTAATGTCTACCCTAGACAGTTCATGTCCCTTCTCCAAGGTCAGCTGAAGGATAGTGTCAAGTAATCCAGAAGATTTCCTCCCTACTTCGGCATTAATGAGAGCACCTCTTGGGCTGGTACTGAGAGCTGGTATAGCATAGCAGTGGGGCTTTGGTCTGGGAGTGTTCTGGTTTGAATCTCCAACCATGAGCTCATTAGGAGATATTAGGGAAGCCACTTTTCTCTCCGGTTGGGACTCCCATTTGCAATATGGAGATAATAAATCTGGGCTACTTACAGGGCTGTTGTAAGGATTACTAAGAATACAGTACCCTGAACACAGAAATCACAATATATTACAGATGCTAAGAATCAAAATTATTATTGAGTTGTACAGCAGGAGAAACACCAGATCACGTATCCCTGGAGCCCCACAGGGGCTGCCTTATCCTGAGTCGGACCCTCCTTGGCCCATCTAGCCCAGTGGTGTCGACACTGACTGGCAGCGACGGCTCTCCGGGGTTTCAGGCAGGAATTTCTCCAAATCTACTTGGAGATGCCTGGGATTGAATTTGGGAACTTCTACGTGCAAAGCAGATTCTCTCCCACTGAGCCACGGCCCCTACCATGGAGGAGAGAGCAATGGCAGGCAGGGCAACGAAATGGTTAAATTCTGCAGCCACAAGCTCTCAGAGTGGAGAGGGTCTGTTAACATGGCTGTGCCCGCCCAGATCTCAGCTGGAAACAGTAGTCCCAATGGAGCTTCAGCCCTTGAGCAAGGCAAAGACCAGTGGGTCATTGGGTGTCTCATGTTTCTCGGCTGCTCTACTCCACTCCAAAACAAAGAATCCCTGCAGCAGCAGGCAAGCTTATACGCAAGGCTGGAGTTGGTCAGCTGCCCCCCCCTCTTGCTCTCCCACAAACTGGCCTGTGGTCATCCTTGTACTGGGAGAACTGCCTGGCATAAGAAACAGCCTGTCAGACCGTGTTGGGTATCAACTATCTTGTGGAATGGAAGGGAATTGGAATCGGGCAAGTGGCTGGAGTGCATGATGCTGGTAAATGGCAGAAATGCGGAGGGGAGGTTGAGTGGGAAAATGAAGAGACAGCCAGGGAAAGACCTCTCTCTCTCTCTCTCTCTCTCTCTCTCTCATTCTAACAAAGCTCAGCCAGGAGTGACAGAGAAGGGGAGACACAGAGGCAGTTGGGAGTTTGCCAGGCCGAATCAAAGCCTGTCTTTCTGTCCATCAACATCCCTTGGTGGTTATTCCTGGCCCCCGTTCCCTGCAAAACCATGTGGGGTGTCAAAACCTCTTGCACTCTGCTTACCCCAGACTTTACTAGGGCAAAGTCTGGGGTAAGCAGACTGGGAGGAAAAGGTGACTGCCTGCTGCCAACTATTCTTATAAGTGATATACCTCTCTCTCTCTCTCTCTCTCTCTCTCAATATATATGCAGACACACACATAGAGTTACAGGATGCTTTTTCTTTAAGGCTATATTATGGCTGTTTCAGAAATTTCAAAGCTTTGGGTTACACAGAACTTACATTATGCAGAATGCAAAAGTAGGAGACTGTGAACCATATAAAGGGCAAAAATGGTTATAAATATAAATAAACATGCAAAATCCAGCAATCTCCGTGGCTTCATATCATCACGACCAGCTGCCTTCAGCAGTAAGAATACAGCAAACATCTGTTAAGACGAAGTTCCTGCTAAGACATACTACGCACTTAAGGAACACTGGCAATTTATTGTGGAGAAAAAGAGCCTCTGAGGGTTCCTACACACACACTCACACGCCTGCACACACGCACACGCCTCCTCATGTGTAAACCCAGTTGGGGGGCTGGGAGGAGGCGAAATGTGCATAAAGTATCAGATGGGACATGGCGCCTGTCTACGGCTTTTCAGATGCAAATGTCATGAGTCTCCCTCCCCTGCCTGGCCAGGTGAAGTGCATCATGATTGGCTAAAAGGCAGCAGAGCTACAGAGAGGAGGGGAGGGGGGAAGAAGGTATATTTCCCAACGTGTGGGTTTTAGTCTTTGTCTTTGGTCATCGCGCGGTTGCTGGCTGTGGAGCAATGGCAGCAAGCCAGGCAGAGGTCCAAGCCTTCGGGGGGGCCTCAGGATACGACCCCAGGTAGCTCCTGGTAAAATTAGCTGAATGAGGGCTCTGGAAAGGCACGCCTTGTGGAGGGCTACCCATCTCGGACCTTCGGGTAGGTGAAGTAGTCCTCCCGGGCAGCGAGGCTGTGCTGGATTTAACCCTGGAAGAGAACTGACCCCCAGGTAACAGAGTTGTGTGCCTGGGAGATATTAAGGAATCAGGTTTTGTTATTTTGTAGCTTTACTTTGTACCAAAGTGTCTCTCCATTTTGTGTGCTTCTCTCATTTCCCTATTCTTGTTGTAAAATGCTACCAGAATAAAACCTTTCTTGGTTTTACCCCACATGGTGTTTGTGGATTGCTCTGCTTGGTTCAGTAACTAAATCCAGGTTATAGACAAGGGCAAGTCCCTGAACAGAGATTCAAGTAGGATTGCAGACAGCTGAGGCTGGCAATCTGGTACCTTGAGATCTCTGGGGGTCTTGGGTCCTTTGGGGTAGGAAAGGGTGGGGGGGTGTCAGGTCAGCCAGCCCCCCCTTCCTCCACATTTATAATACAGTGTTTTGGCCTTTTTGATAACTTGGAGACAAAACTATTAGTGGCATAGGAAGTAATTTGAAGACCATCTTTTAAATGAAACCCAGGAGGAGGATTATAACATCTGATTCATATTGGCAATCTAATATTTTCCGTTTCTCTTGCACATGTTATGAAATTATTGTCAAAATTCCATTTTAGCAAGAGAAGTTTAGAGCCAAAGATTTGACTTGTTATTTCAAAAACCGGATATGAATGTCAGCCTTCCTTATCTCTGACACAGGCTTCTGACACAGACCCTGTCCTCTCAGCCTGTTGTCTATCATCATTTTCCTTCCTCTCTCAGACTCCTTGCTCTGGCTTCTCCTCTTTTATCTGGACTTCAGCAAAGCTTTCGACAAAGTGCCTCATGATATCCTGATTAGCAAGCTAGCTAAAAGTGGGCTGGATGGAACAACTATCAGGTGGATCCACAACTGGCTACAGAACTGGCTCAAAGAGTGCTTATCAATGGTTCCTTCTCAAATTGGGGAGAGGTAATGAGCGGGGTACCACAGGGCTCGGTCCTGGGCCCAGTGCTCTTCAACATTTTTATTAATGACTTGGATGAGGAGGTGCAGGGAATGCTTATCAAATTTGCAGATGACACAAAGTTGGGTGGAACAGCTAATGCTCTGGAAGACAGAAACAAAATTCAAAGTGATCTCGATAGGCTGGAGCGCTGGGCCGAAAACAACAGAATGAAATTTAATAGGGAAATGTAATACGCCAGTGTGGCGTAGTGGTTAGAGTGTTGGACTGGGACTCAGGAGATCCGGGTTCTAGTCCCTGCTCAGCCATGAAACTCACTGGGTGACTTTGGGCCAGTCACTGACTCTCAGCCTAATCTACCTCACAGGGTTGTTGTGAGGATAAAATGGAGAGGAGGAGGACTATGTAAGCCACCTTGGGTTCCTTACAGGAAAAAAGGCGGGGTATAAATATAATAAATAGATAAATAAATAAATAGGGATAAATGCGAAGTGCTGCACCTAGGGAAAGGAAACCAAATGTAGAGTTACAGAATGGGGGACACTTGGCTCAACAGTACTACAAGTGAGAAGGATCTTGGAATTGTGGTAGATCACAAACTGAATATGAGCCAGCAATGCGATGTGGCTGCAAAGAAGGCAAATGCTATTCTGGACTGCATTAATAGAAGTATAGCTTCCAAATCGCGGGAAGTGATAATTCCCCTTTACTCAGCACTGGTTAGGCCTCATCTTGAGTACTGCATCCAGTTCTGGGCACCACACTTTAAGAAGGATGTAGACAAACTGGAGAGGGTTCAGAGGAGGGCAACAAGGATGATAAAGGGACTAGAAACAAGGCCCTATGAGGAGAGACTGAAAGAACTGGGCATGTTTAGCCTTCAGAAGAGGAGACTGAGGGGAGATATGATCGCACTCTTCCAGTACTTGAAGGGATGTCACATGGAGGAGGGCCAGGATCTCTTCTCGATCATCCCAGTTTGCTGGACACAGAATAATGGGCTCAAGTTACAGGAACCCAGATTCCACCTAAATATCAGGAAAAATTTCCTGACTGTCAGAGCAATAAGACAATGGAACCAACTACCTAGGGAGGTGGTGGGCTCTCCCACTCTGGAGGCATTCAAGGTGCAGCTGGACAGACATCTGTCAGGGATGCTTTGACCTGGATTCCTGCACTGAGCAGGGGGTTGGACTCGATGGCCTTGTAGGCCCCTTCCAGCTCTACTTTTCTGTGATTCTATGATTCTTTCATTTGTGCATTCGTTCTTTCCCAGGCCCTTCGCCCTTTCTAGCCCTTCCCTTGAATCAAAACAGCTCAGCCAATGGTGGCCAGGTACTTTTCTGTCAGCATCATCATGCTGTGACATTGGACCTATTCAGCCAATCGCTGCCAAAGGCTTCACCAGCACAAAGAAATCCCTTAGTACATCTGCACTATCGGACAGCATGATATTCCTTTATTTGTGTGATTCCAGTTTGGTTTCCAACTACTGAGCAGGCTCAAATAATAAATAAATAAATAAAGGCAGGTTTGGCTTCCTGGAAGTTGTTGAGTGTCTATGCATGCTTAGACAGAAAAAAGTCCCACAATTCCCAACATTCCCCAGAAGGCAAACTCTATTGCTCTTTCCCCACTCCTCTGCCAGCCAACTCATTCCCCCAATTTCTTTTTCTTTCTCACTCTGGATCATCGCCCATCTGCTCTCTCACGCACACGTCCCCATCCATCCTCTCTCTCTCTCTCTCTCTCACGCGCGCGCGCGCGCACACACACACACACACACACACACACACACACACACACACACACTCCTCATATATCCATCATGTATACGTGCATAATACATACATACACATGCACACACATGTCCCTCCCTGCTCCTTACTGCAAGCATGCACAAAACAAAAACCCACACTCACTCTTTTTCAGGATCCCTCCAAAATCCCCCCCCCCGCAACCCTTTTTCCCTCCAGCTCTCTTACGCACATGTACAGCCATCCATTCAGACATTCAAGCACACAACCCTCCCTAGCCCCCCAGGGTGCTCCCAGCTAGCTTCCTCAGCCCCGGCTGGCTTCCTGCTCCTCCCCCCAGCTGTCCTCCCCCCAGACAGCAGTGACAGCAGTCCCTTTGTCTTTCCCCCCCTTTTTTCCTTGGGGACTGGGCGTGCTGCCGAGGAAAGCGCCGGCCTGCCGCTGCCCACCATCTTCTTTTCCTAAGATGACTCTTGAGTCCCGTGTGTGTGTGGCCCAGAGAAATTAATGGGAAATAAACATTGCAGTGGTTGGGAGGCCCTCACTCTACTTTGCTGTGATCCAAGCTGCCGATAAAATGCGTTCATAAGACAAAAAAGTGGGAGTGGTAGGGCACCTCAGTGGGTGCCAAGAAATGTGTCTTGCACCATGTTGCCGGCCCCTGCCGTATGGTGTCTGTACCTTTTCCCCCTGCAAGCCAAATGGCAGCTCCAATGGGGAGCAATTAAGGTCAAAAAAATGATGCAGGGGAAAAAAGTTAAAGGCCTTTGGAGGAAAGAGCCGAAGCTTGAGTGTCAGCAGGTGGAGACTGAGCAGCTGCTGGACCAAACTGAAGAATCCAAGAGAAGCCTGGTGAACCGCCTGGAAGGGTCCAAGTGGAAGTCAAACCCAAGCAGAAGGAAGACGGTCACGGTGCCTCTCAAGCCCTCACTGTCGGGCCTGTGGTGGAGCTTGATAGGGGAACCGGCTTAAGTTTGGCTAGGAGTAGGAACTGGGGCTTCTAACACCTGTTTGATGGCAAAAGGAACTGCACAGAAACCCTGTTTAAAAGGAGTAATAACAACCATCTTAAATAATAAGCTCTCTTGTTTTCTTTTTAGTAAAATACGACATGTCTTTGTTTATTTTCCTGGTACATCCAATCTATTTTGTCTCACACCTAATGACCAGCTACCTTAGGAAAAGAGGTGTATGTTAAATAAAGGGGTGTAGTTTAATGATGGTAGTGGAAGTGGAGGGAGGGATTGCCCAGTGGCGAGGGGTGATTGTCCACATTTGGGGATGAGGTGGAATTGCCGTAGTGTAGAGGCCCCCACCTTAAGTCTCAGGTCTGGTACATTTGGACTCAGGTCTGTCCTCCAGGGCTATAGCCCTAGTCTGAATTTGGGTGATCTGTGGTTGCCCAGTTCAAGTTAAAAACAAAACAAAAACTGTCATGGATCTCCCAGTGTCACATGTAGATTGGCCCTAAGAGTCAAACTAAACACGATGTGAGAGATCCTAATTAGGATCTTCCATTTCCTTCCTTCCTTCTTTCTTTCCTTCCTAATAATTAGCATTCTGGGGGTTGGTGGCAATACCTCAAAATGGCAGCCCAGACCTAAAGCTTGAATCCCAAACATGGGAACAACCTTAAAAAGCAGTACCAAAAGAAGGATAAAAAACAATTGCTGTAGGAAGAATTGGAAGAGGCATGCTTCAAAACACACAATCAAGCTGCAATTGGAACCTGAAAGCCTATTTTGAAGCAAATCTCTGCGGTCAGAGTGGTACCCTGTTGGATTGAGGAGGAAGATTCTAATACGGCACCCACAGCAGAAAAATGGTAAGACCTTTCTTTTTAAAAAAACCCTCCCTGAACCCCACTGTATTGGATAATTTCCGGCCAGTCTCTAATACTCCATTCTTGAGCAAGTTGTTGGAGCTTGTTGGAACTTCTCAGCTCCAGGGATTTCTGGATCATGGATTATCTAGATCCATTTCAATCTGGCTTCAGGCCTGATTATAGAACAGAAACTGCGTTGCTTGTCTTGGTGGATGATCTACTCCAGGAACTGGACAGGGGGAGTGAGTCCCTGTTAGTTCTGCTGGACCTTTAGGCAACTTTTGATACCATCAACCATGGTATCCTTCTGAGGTGTCTGTCTGAAGTGAGGCTGGGAGGCACTGTTACATGGTTTTCTCCAGTACTCCTTGGAGGGGCAATACCAGGAGGTGGTGCTGGGGGATTTCTGTTCAAGGCCATGGCTATTGGACTATGGTGTCCCTCATGGTTCAGTCTTATCCCCCATGCTATTTAACATATGCATGAAACTGCTGGAAGGGATTGTCCGGAGTTTTGGGGTCTGGTGCCACCAGTATGCTAATGACACCCAACTCTAACTCCTTTCAAAGGAAGCTGTTCTGGTTCTAAATTGATTGTTGATGTCGGTAATGGGCTGGATGACGTCAAACAAATTGAAGCTTAATCCATTCAGGACAGAAGTGCTTTTGGTCAGTCAAAAAGCAGATCAGGGAATAGTGCTGGATGGGGTTACACTCCCCCTGAAAACTCAGACTCGCAGTTTGGGTATACTCTTGGATTCAGGCCTGAACCTGGATGCCCAGGTCTCAGCGGTGGCCAGGAGTGTGTCTGCGCAGCCGAGGCTAGTGCGGCAACTGCACCTGTTCCTTGAGATGTCTGATCTGGCTACTGTTAAGCATGCCTTAGTTACATCCTGTTTGGACTACTTTAATGTGCTCTACGTGGGACTGCCTTCAAAAACTGTTCAGAAACGTCAGCTGCTCCAGAATGCTGCAGCCAGACTGGGGTCAGTTACAGGAATCATGTGACTCCCTTATTACAGCTTCTTCACTGGCTACCGGTCTGTTTCCAGGAGGAATTCAAAATGCTGGTTATGATCTATAAAGCCCTATACGGCTTGGGACTGCGCTACCTGAAAGACTGCCTTCTCCCATACAAGTCTCTGTCCAGTTCTTAAGATCTTCTGGAGAGGCCCTTCTTTCGAGACCACTCCCTTCGGAGGCACATTTGATGGTGACCCAAGGGAAAGCCTTTTCGGTGGCCGCTCTCAGGCTGTGGAACTCTCTCCCAAGGGAGGCTAGGTTCACTCCCTCTCTGGTGCCGTTCCACTGGCAGGCAAAGACCGCTTCATTCAAGAAGGCCTTTGGCATGTAAGTGGGCTTATTGGGTTGGGTGCTGTTTTTATTTTCTCCCCTGTAGTTATGTTTTTATTGTATTTTAATGTACAGTAATACCTTGGATTGCAAGCATAATTCGTTCCGGAAACGTGCTTGTAATCCAAAGCACTTGTATATCAAAGCGAAATTCCCCATAAGAAATGTGTACACATATTTTTAATTTAAGCTGCAATAAAGAACGATCGTGTAAAGTCTTCATTTTTCTTGACCGTATTACAGTACATGTATTGCAGGACGTCGCTTCTTTATCAAGTTAAAATTTATTTTAAAAATTGCTTGTCATGCAAAACATTTGCAGACCAAGTTACTTGCAATCCAAGGTTTTACTGTATTGTTTTATTGTTTTAATCAATTTTAATTGTGCCTGTAAGCCACCTTGAGTA
This sequence comes from Shinisaurus crocodilurus, assembly GCA_021292165.1. Classification (NCBI taxonomy): domain Eukaryota; kingdom Metazoa; phylum Chordata; class Lepidosauria; order Squamata; family Shinisauridae; genus Shinisaurus; species Shinisaurus crocodilurus. Next base: position 265,042,081 of record CM037877.1, on the reverse strand, counting down.
CCATTTTTTGGTAGAAAGGTGGGGTACAAATCAGATAAATAAATAAGGTAATGGTGAGCTCCTAACGGAAATTTCAGTCCAAATTGCGATGCTAAAGGCCAACCTGAAGTTGAAATGGGAGGAGGCACTTAAGCCACTAGAGGAAAAAGTATCTGACTTCTCAAGAACAATGCAGGACACCTAAAAAAAAAGAGCTAACAAGGCCCTGAAAGTTGGCATGCACTGAAAAGATGAGGTCTCTGTCATTAGCCAATTGAATACTTACCTGTGTTACTTTTTGGGTTCAGGTGCTGGGAACAAAGGGCTTGTAAGGGAGCCATGGAATGGAATGGGAGTAAAACGGGAGTTCACAAGCAGGCCTGTCTTTCCTTGAGGGCGGAAAGTTTTTGCTGCCTGGAGATGCAGCCGGTCATGCTGACAAAGCTGTGGAACGATGAACCAGTGTAAGAAGAATTTACTATGTCTGTTACTCCCTGCAGCTAGCAGCTCTATGAGCCCAGAATGATCCCACCATGTACCCTGATAAGACCTAGGGTAATACCAGCTGCCTAAAATGACAGAAAAAGACGTTTTTTGCAGCTTTCTGCCCACCCAATATGTGTTTCACCAATCCAGAACCAAATTTTTAGTTGGCAACTGGAAATAAGGAAAAAGGCCAATCAGAAGGCAGGAAAGTTTAGGGGAGTCAGTAAATCCAAACAGGATTGCACCCTAGGAGAGGAAGGTTACTTTGACCATGTCCCTTCTTCAGTTCTTAAGGCTGCAGCAAGCCATTGTTTCTGAGCTAGCTTTTGGGGGATAGACGTTTGGCTCCTGTAACTTGGAACAGATTTAGTTTCCCCCCTCTATTTTATTTTACTCACTGGTGAGGCTCAGGCTTCACCACCCTTTTCCATTTTAAAACATTCTCTTCACTTTCTACCTGGATTAATTTTCCCATCTGGGCTCTGCTGGGCCTTACATCTTGGGCTCTCCCTCTCGGGACAGAGATGAGCCCATGGGAGCCTGTTCTTCAGATCTCGGCTTGGGATAAGGTAGCTATACATTCCTTTTTTTAAAAAAACCCACCCACCCCGGTTCATTGTCTCTAAAGATTTGGACTGCTACATAGTTGAAAGCTTTAAACATTGCATTTAACTAGTTTGGACTGGTGGAAGTTTGAGTGGCACTAAATAACAATTCAAACTGCTGCTAGTTTGGCCTACTCTAACTTTTGTATGCCATCGCTATTTTATTTGATGCTCTAATACAGTTTCCCTAACACTGTTTTTCTAATAGGCCTCAGCAAGCGTTAAACTGTAGTTTACTTCGTATGGTGTAATCTTTGTATGTAACCCGAGTGGTTCATGGGTATAAATGTATTTTCTCTGTAATCATTGCATTTTTCACATTTTACTTCTGCATGTGATGTTCTTTTGCATTATTTTTCTCTATAACCATTCATATCTTAAGTCTTTCCGTATGGTATGTTTTTATTTGTTTAACAAGTTAAAGAGCATTCACTGTTTTCCTGCTTAAGTTTTAAAATATATTTTCAAACATACAGTATTGAACTTTTAAGTAGCCTTAAGTCAGCTCTGGTTATGCTCTCTCACCTATTGGGGCAAAGTCAGAACCTCATTTTCAACCTGCAGGAAACTTATTGTGGGCCTAGAAAACCGCTGCTGTTGGCAGAACCTCAGAGTAAGACAGCTTAATGAATCCCTGGACAACAACCTCATAACAACATTAAGGGAGATGTTTGCAAAGCTCTTCCCTGACCTGAATATAGAATAGAGCCCTGGTGCCAAAATCACCACTGGGCACCCAGAGACATTGTAATAAGATTTCTCAAAAGCTCCTCAAAGGAAACAATCCTGCAGGCCATGAGAGCTCTTGGCAAAATCCTGTACAAAGGAAACAAACTTCAGTTTTGGCAATGAAATGTTGCAAAGAAAAAAAACACCCCGTAATTCTTTACCGGACTGCTTTGTGCTGCGGGGATCTCATATAGATGGGGTTATCCCATAAAGCTGTTGGTCACCCATGCTAATAAAACCTACATGGTTGCCACCCACGCAGAAGCAAAGAAAGTCCTGGCAACGCTTGACTGTAGCTGGACGCAATGTATATTCTAGAAGAGGAAGAGGAAGGAGGCCTTGCTGGTAGGTCCAGCAATATGCGTGATGGATGGACCACAGTTCACAAGCACCAAGGGGAAAAAGCTAACAAGGGCAGCAGTGATGAAAGACAAGAATATCCAAACCCAACTGACTCAACTTTGCCTAGTACCTGACTGACTAGAGGGCTGCAATCTCACATGATTCTACAGAGCTAAGAATGTAAGACTTCTATTGGAAACTATCTTTCATAGTTGACATGTCAGTTCACTTTACTTTTATATGCACTTGCTGTGTACTGCATATGAAACAAATGTGTTTAAATATGTGTTCCTATGCTACGGGGGCTTAATGAATACTCCCAAGGTTAAGCCTGTGTGAATGACAGTGGGCAGGAAGCTTCCCCTCTCATTTAAGAGCACGAGCATATTGCGACTCATCCTGCAGGGTGCCAAAGTTAAAATGGCTGATTTTCACCATATTATTTGTTGGTGTTTGGCAGATGTTTTGGCCTACAACTCTCATCAGTCTTATCCAGCATAGCCAATGGTGAGGAATCATGGGATTTGTTGGCCAAAACGTCTGGAGAGCCACAAGTTGCTCACCCATGATTTAAATAGAGAGGAACCTAACTTAACTAAACTAAACAAGGGAAATAATGAATTTGCATTACTATTAGAAGAACACAATTCTATGGCCACTACACACTGTCTGGACAGCTATAGGGGAGGTCAGAGTCCCAGCTCCAACCTCGGAAACGTGCTCCGAGGTTGGATCTGGAACTCCAACCTCAGAGTGCCCTTCCTCCACCCTCACAGCCAGAGCAGTTCTTCCCACGCCGGCTGCAGCTCCGAGATCAGAAGACCAACCTTGGAGCTGGTGTTGGGTGGCTGTTCCAGGGCATGGGGAGAAGAGGAGTGAGGCTCTTTCAGGATATGCTGTATCCTGGCAGCATCTCAGCCTGTCCTCCTCACAAGCAGGGGCAAAAGACTTAGATGGCCAAAATCGGCCATCTAAGGCCTTTTGCAGTGCGGGAGAAGCGTGGAGGTGACCTTTGCCTCCATGCCACCCTCAATAGGATGCCCGTAATCCTCTGAGTTCACAGGGTTACGGGAAGCCACATTGGATCACGCTGTTAGTGGATTCATGGAGAAGCCTTCATCCTGGAGAAAGGGATTGCACCTAATACTCCTAACAACGTAAGTCTACAGGAGAATAGATTGTGTTCTCTTCTCAAAAACAGTCACACATAATTTATATCGAGACTCAATAGGACCAATTACATTCTCTGACCACATACCCATTTATACAATACAGTAATACCTTGGATTGCAAGTAACTTGGTCTGAGAGCATTTTGTAAGACAAGCAATTTTTTTTAAAAAAAAATTAACTTGATAAATGAGCAAGGGCTTGCAAGACATGCAGCGAAATCGGCCCCACTCACGCCCGCCAGAGACTCGCTTTGAAGAGTGTTTTGGCTTGCAAGCTCGTTTCCGGAACGAATTATGCTCTCAATCCAAGGTATTACTGTAATTGATACTGGAGGCAATAATAAAACAACAAGTACCTGGAGTTTTAATTGCTCTTTATTTTTGAATCAAATCTTGCTGGAGAAAATACAGACAACTATTGTAAAGTATCCAGAAACAAATAGTACTCCAGAGATTTTGAAAACAATCCTTTGGGATACCCTGAAAGTGGCGGTCAGAGAAATTTGTATTAGTGAAGGTAGCTACTGGCAAAAGGAAATAACCAAGAAAAGAGATATGCCACTAACAGAAATAAGTAAGATAGTAATAAGCATGCTAGAAACAGAGCATAAGAGGAACAGCAGCACTTGAATTTATAGAAATTATTGCAAAAGCAAGAAGAGTTAAACTCATTAGATCCAAATAAAATAGCAAATTTGCCACAGTACTGTAATCAAATTATTATGAATTTATAATAAATATTCTGAATTATTAGCCAATAAACTCAAGAAACAATCTCAGAATAGAATACGTAGCATTAAAAATAAGAAATGGCAACTGATATGCAATATAAAAGAAATCTGTAAGGAGTTTGTAGTTTTTATTTTTTGGGCAAACTACTCTTCAAATCACTCAGACTTAGAATAATTAACATATATGAAGAAATTAAATGAGGAACACCAGGTCTATCTTAATTGGAATATTACAGTAGAAGAAATACAAAACATCATAAAAAACTGAAATTTTATAAAGCACCAGGCCTTGACAGTATTCCTGGGAACGTCTATAAGCAATAATACACTATTTTACATACATCCAAATCAAACAGGATTTATTAAAGGGCAGAATATTGTGGACCCTATAAGAAAGCTTCCCAATTTAACACAGCTTAGCAAAACAAATGCTAACTGGACACTTATAATCTCTCTAGATGCAACTAAAGCTTTTGATACAGTGGAGTAGCCATTTCTCTTTAAACAATTTAAGGCACAATCCTATGACCACTAGATGCTGTTTAGATAGTCATAGGATAATTCGGAGTCCCACTGCCAACCTCGGAAACTTGCTCCATGGTTGGATCTGGGACTCCAAATTCAGAACGCCCTTTCTCTGCCCTTGCAGCTGGCATGGAAAGAACTGTGCCAGCTGCAGCTCTGAGGTTGGAAGACCAACCTCGGAGCCAGCGCTGGGTGGGCATTCCGTGGGGAGGGGAGGGTGAGGCATCATATCCCAGTGGTGCCTCAGCCTGTCCTCAGGAGCAGGTGCAAAAGACTTCGCCGAAATCGGCCATCTAACTAGTCTTTTCCAGGGTGGGAGAAGTGCAAAGGCGACCCTCACCTCTGTGCTCCTCCCCCCCTCGATAGGATGCCCATATTCCTCTGAGTTTGGAGGGTTACGGGCAGACATATTGGATTGCGCTGCCCCGTAATTAAATTTTGGGCATACTTTTGTAGATACTCTTATCTCGCTTATATAGTAAGAATAAAGCAATTATAATAATCAACAATGTTAATTCGGAGAAAATTGATATTAATAGGAGAACTAAGCAAGGCTATTCAGTGTCACATTACTTTTTGCATACTTTATAGAACTAGTGGTGGAGGCTATATGAAATAAAGTTGAGATTGATGGTGTCCATGTTAATGGGGTGAACCATAAAATTAATGTTTGCAGATGAGGTGGTTCTTCTAACTCTATGAAAGCCAAAAATTTCCATAACAAAAAATGACTGAGAAATTTAATCAATTCAGTACCATTGCAGGGTTGCACATTAATTGTAAGAAATCAGAACTGTTGGCAATCAATTTATCCGGACAATCCAAGACACATACTAGTGAGATCAGAGGATTAGCACTATGTAGGGTAGGTTTTCAATAATTAGGAGTAAAGGTTTCAACAAATATAATGAATTTATTAAGACTCAATTTGGCACCTTTAATAAAACCAAGAATTTAAAAAATGGACTGAGAGCACAATCCTATGGTCCCTGGACAGCATCCCAGGGACATAGAATTGTTCAGATTCTGCCTCTTGAAGCCGTAGACACTGCTACGACTTTGGGAAGGGGACTACATAATCCGCTCACTCCTTGGCCCCCCCCCCACAGCCACTGCAGAAAGAGCCATGACACTTGCTTTTTGAGGTTGAAAACGCAGCCTCGGAGGACCCCGTAGGGGTCGACCGGTTGGCATTCCAGAGCAGTGTTCCCCAACCTTGGGTCCCCAGATGTTTTTGGCCTACATGCCCCAGCCAGCGTTGTAGAGTTGTAGGCCAGTGTTGGGAGTTGTAGGCCAAAAACATCTGGGGACCCAAGGTTGGAGAACACTGTTCCAGAGGACAGGGAGAGACCCAGACACAGAAAAACCTATTGCCTCTCCAACCCTGCCCCTGCTCTCTCCTCCACCAACATGCCTCCTCTGGATGGGCTCAAAGGCCTCTTTAGAGGGGAAAATATTAAATAGGGGACAGAGAGGTGAAAATTGCCTCTGCCATTCATCCCGCCCTGCTGGCAGCAGCCTGGCAGGGCATAGGATACTGGGAAGCCTTTGAGATTGGAGGCATCCATCTAGCAGGTGTCAGCCCAATAGGTTTGTGCCCTAAGCTAAAGTTATCGTGTTTACAGAAAGTGTCGGCCATTAAAATGATTTTATTACCAAAATACTTTTATTTCACTTTTTACTCATAATCAATACCTAACACCTCTAAATTGGCTCTGTTATCCCTTTTCATGGAAGAGAACAGATCCATAACCCACAAAGAAGTGGTAATTTTCAAGATGGTAACCATAAGTCAAGTTACTGTGAAAAACTGGGAAAGCGACGAACCTCTATCACTTAAACAATGGTACCTCTGCTTATGGAATATAATATTAGCTGAGAAACATCGCAGTCAAATGAAAATTCTCTATTGGCAGCAAGATATCGATTCCTTTATCACATGGTACTATTTCACTGATGGCAACAGAAGGTAGTGGAAGAAAGCCACTGGCCACACACAAACATTTGGGCAGGATACATTTCAGAGCGTGTGATTCAAATACTAAAACCATCAATGAATTGTACTGATCTCTGCACATCCTGAGATGGCAACTCCCAACTGAGGTGACTTCTCTCATTTCTGGCCTCTCTTGCTCAGGTAGGGAAGCCTTCAGGAACCTCCAGCAATTTTGCTTGCATTGGGAGCAGTGTGTGTGTGTGTGTGTGTGTGTGTGGCCGGCCTTGTAGGCCCCTTCCAACGTCTACTATGATTCTATGAAGCCTAATGTTTAGGGCAGTGTTCTCCAACCTTGGGTCCCCAGACGTTTTTGGCCTACAACTCCCAGCATGCCCCAGCCAGCTACTGCTGGCTGGGGCATGCTGGGAGTTGTAGGCCAAAAACGTCTGGGGACCCAAGGTTGGAGAACACTGGTTTAGGGGTTAGGAGGAAAGAGAACTTAAGCTGTCAATCATCACAGTCTCTCAATCACACACACTCTCTTTCTCAGCCACTCTCTGGTCTCAGAACAGTAATTCAGGCCGAGCTCTGCTGTGCTCTTCTGGCAGGAGGACACTAGCTGTCATGTGGACTCTGTGAGCTGCAGTCTATGTGTGCAGGCATGGGTTGGGGGTGATTTTTCTTTACACTGATTGGCTGTGGGCTACTTCAATGGGTGCTATTTTAAATTTGGTTTTGAAATTTTCTATAGTATTTTATTGTGTATTTTATATTGTATTTTTTTACACTGCCCAGAGAGCTTCAGCTATTGGGTGGTATAATAATAATAATAATAATAATAATAATAATAATAATAATAATAATAATGGCACCCGCGCAGCCATTATGAAAAGGTTGGGGGTTCTCTAATTGGTGTCTCTGGCTCACAGCCAGGAGGTGGTATTTATCATTTGGGGGCTTTCACGGGATCGCTTGGCAGAACAACCTCCCTGAAATCCATTCTGTCGGCAGGCAACCTTCTGCGTGCGCATGCAGGTTGGGTTGTCTTTCCTGCACAAGTGACTGGGGCACGCTCAGAATGTTCCCCCCAGCTGGTGACAAGGAGAAAAACTGTTGCAGGCAGAAAGGAGGGAGACAGCTCACTGCGCCACTGCCGCTTCCCTTTTATAAGGCCTGGCCAGCTTGGTCTGTGGAGGACGGGTGGGGCGGGGGAAGATGGAGAAGGGGGGCAGGAAGCAGAAGGTGTGTCGCTGCCCTGCCACGTCTGCCTGTGCCACGTCTGCTTTGCCATGATTGTAGCAAATACTGTTTAAAGCAGGGCTCTCCATCCTTGGGGCCCCAGATGTTGCTGGACTACAGCTCCCAGGATCCCTTGCCATGAGCCATGCTGGCTGGGTATGCTGGGAGCTGTAGGCCAGCAACAGGTTGGAGAGCCCTGGTTTAAAGCCTGAGTTACATTTAATCCCAAGTTAAATTTTAACTTTAATTTAAGCTTTCAACGGTATTTGCCACTGTCACAGCAAAGTGGCGGTGAAGCAGGTCCTCTCTGTAGCCACCATACCCATCCATGATACATCACTCTGAGGAAGGACTCCTTTCTCAGGGCAAGAGGCATAGAGAGCCCCACAGGAGCACCACCCGCCCCTTCTTGTAGCAGCAGCAGCAGCAGCTGGGTGTGTGAAGAACGTGGCTGTGTGTGGCAGCAGCAACAGGCGGGTGGTGGCGGATCAGCCCCTCCTGAGCCACCGGACTCATGATAAAGCCAGCCCTTTGGACTTGGAGAACAGGGCTCTCTCTGTGTACCACACAACTTGCACTGTGCTCCTCAAACAAGCCCTGCTGCCCCAGCCAGGTGTGGTGGAGGGCGCGGTCCCAGTGACAGCCCTGAAGTAAGATGCAGCTACAAGTCCGGTTGGCTTCTGTATGTGGAATGGGAACGGGTGTCGTCTTATCCTTTGCCTCGGGTAGCAAAATGTCTTGGGCAGGTCCTGGTAACAGCCCCTTGCTTGTCCCATCCCTCCCTTGTCACACTTGCCTCTCCCATCCCGTCCCGTCCCATCTGTCCCTCCTGACTGTCAGACTTTAGACCGCAATCTCCTTGGATTATGCTTTGGAGCCTCATGCGCATCGATGCTGAGGTAGGGCGCACAGTGGGGTCAGGTGGTGAGATTTTGGAATGTGGCTCATCCAAAAACCAAAAGGAGAGGATCCTATTTTTGCAAACCGATTTTATTTTATTTATTATATTTATACCCTTTTTTCCTGCAAGGAGCCCAAGGCGGCTTACATAATCCTCCTCCTCCTCTCCATTTTATCCTCACAACAACCCTGTGAGGTAGGTTAGGCTGAGAATCAGTGACTGGCCCAAAGTCTCCCAGTGAGTTTCATGGCCAAGCGGGGACTAGAACCCGGATCTCCCAAGTCCCAGTCCAACACTCTCACCACTGTGCCAGATTCTATCAGAGTACTTGGTTTATTTATTTTAAGGACCAAGAGGGAGAGGGGGCTTTGAATGGTTGCCTGCCTACCAGGAATAGATCTCACGCCTGGTGGCTTGAAATCACTTGCTGTTAATACTAAATTTATTTATTTATAAGCCAAAAGCTTGTAAGACGCAGCACGGACCATATATGAGCGGGGAGTTCCAGTCAGGGTGCCTATATCAAGAACACCCTCTCTTGGGTCGCTGTGTATCAAACCGCAGGCAAATGCGACACCATCAAGATCTGCCACGGACGGCCTTCGCCTCATCCCATCAGCCAGAGCAGTCAGGCTGGTGGGGACTAGGAAGAGGGCCTTCTCTGTGGCGGCCCCCAAGTTATGGAACTCCCTCCCTAGTGACCTTTGCCATGCCCCCTCCATGATGAGCTTCCGCCATGCATTAAAAACATGGTATTTCAGGCGGGAATATGGGGTGGGTTAGGATTTTAAAAGAATTTTTATACTGTTTTAATTATCATGTTTTATTGTATTGTTTTAATTGTACATCGCCCAGGGTGGCCGGCCAGATGGGCGATTAACAAATTAAATAAATAAATAAACAAGGCATCCCCACTGGATCTTAATATCCAGGCAGGTACACAAGGGAGAAGGCGCTCTCCATCAGGTATCCAGGTCCTACGCTCTGTAGGGCTTTATGTGTCAGCAGCAGAAGCACCGTGAACGTGACTTGATAGTGTGCAACTCCTTCAGAACTGGTGTAATATGTTCCCAGTTGGCTGTCTGTCCCACTCAGCAGACTAGTCATGACATTTTGCACTAGCGGCAAAAGTGTGTGTGTGTATGTGTTAGTGTGAGAGAGTTGAGAAACCCGCTTGTTCGGGTGCCTGCTTCCTTCACTAATGAGCCCTTGTGCCATCCAAGGCAAAGTGAGTTGTGCACAGAGCCCTTGCTGACAGAAGCAGGCAGGTGCGGAGGAGGAAAGGAGAAAAACTGTGTGTGCAATTCAAGACAGTTTCATTTCAGCCAGACGGCGTCAATTTGACAAGCCTAGAAATGGCAATGACAGAAAGGGAATTAACACAAGATGGAACTGCCCAATAGTCAGGGGGGCAGGAGATGTTCCCATAATTTGTGGTCATGCAGAAACAGGAAAAGGACAGGGGAACTGCTTCTCATTCTCAGGACTTAATTTAACCCAGGCAGAGCAAGAATTATTTCCACGATGTATTTCCATTGGAACATGTGAAGGGATCATGTCAAAAGGGGCAATCCTGAGCGTGTGTTGTGCCTTCTCCATCAACAACTTCTCTTAAACCACTTGCCTCTTGTTGATCGCTGTCTTACCACACCCTGCCAAGAGTGTCTGAACATTACAACTTTTATACCAAACGGGTTGAGCAAATGCTCAAAAGGAAAATGTACGTGAGATGTGTGACCCACCCCCCCATTCCTTTTAGTGGCCCTGCTTCTGACACCACCTTCATCTTCCCAGCCCTTCAGTCCCCCAGGCACTCCTTTCTACTTTTCCTGTCGACACGATGGCTGTCTTTAGGCCCTGGCTAAGGGGTTTCTCTTGTCCAAAGTGATAATTTGTGTGCCACACCACAGCTGCACCATTTGTCAACATTATATTACTGACATCTCTCTCCTCACTGGTTAGAATGTTTGTGAATGTTCCATGGCATCAGAGCAGCTCGGACAATGGCTGGTGGTGGTGGCAATGATGGCGCAACAAAATTCCTTCTTAGAATTGCAGGGGTGATGGAGGAATATTGATTGATTGTCTTTTAAACTGCCTGAGTCAGAACAGACTTTCTTCTCTGGACCCCCTCCCTCAATTAGACTCGAAAGAGCCTTGGGATCCAGCTTAATCCAAAGGTTAAAACTGCAGAAGATATGGCTGGGGGAGAGCCAGACAGTACTAATTGTTGTCATTCTCATTACATTTTGCAGCTGATGTTGCAATTTTCTGCTGCAGTACTCGAAACCCCCCCCCCCCAACAAGTCCTACAGGAGAAGGCACTTATTTCTTTTCTCTCACACATGATTTCGTTCCAATGAAGTCCAAAAATTAATAATTAAAACATTAAAATTAGGAATAGGTGCTCCTAAGTTGTTAGTGTAATGTGTGAAGCTTAACAACATACGAGCCATGCTGGACCACACCAAGGGTCCATCTAGTCAAGCATTCTGTTCACACAGCTGCTGACAGACAACCCACAAGCAGGACACGAGTGCAACAGCACCCTCCCGCCCATGTTCCCCAACAACTGGTGTAAATAGGCATACTGCCTCTAATGCTGGAGATAGCAAATAGCCATCAGGACTAGTAGCAATTGATGTCTTTATTTATTATTTATCAATTTATAAATTTATAAATTGATAAATAAATTGATATTATTTATAAATAAATAAATTGATATTATTTATCAATTTATTTATTGATGTCTTATTTATCCTCCATGAATTTGTTCAATCCCCTTTTAAAGCTGTCCAAATTGGTGGCCATCACTACATCTTGTGGAAGTGAATCCATAGTTTAACTATGTACTGTATGAAGAAGTACTTCCTTTTATCTGTCGGGAATCTCCCACCAATCAGCTTCATGGGATGACCCCAGGTGCTAGTATTATGAGAGGGAGAAAAATGTCTCCCTGTCCACTTTCTCCACATCATGCATAATTTTGTACACACCTCTACCATGTCTCCCCTTCCTCGCCTGTTTTCTAAGCTAAACAATCCCAGCTGTTGTATTCTTTCCTTTCCTCATAGGGCAGTTGCTCGAGCCCCTTGATCATCTTAGTTGCCCTTTCCTGCACTTTTTCCAACTGTACAATATCCTTTTTTAGGTGTACCTTCTGTACACAGTATTCTATGTGTGGTCACACCATAGATTAGTATAAAGGCAGTATGATATTGGGAGTTTTATTTTCAATTCCTTTCCTAATTAAGCCTAACATGGAGTTTGCCTTTTTCACAGCAGCTGCACACTGGGTCGACATTTTCATCGAGCTGTCCACCACAACCCCAAGATCTCTTTCTTGGTCAGTCACTGCTAGCCCAGATCCCATCAGCTTATACTGGAAGTTGGGATTTTTCACCCCGACATGCATCACTTTACATTTGCTTTCATTGAACTGCATTCGCCATTTTGATGCCCATTTCCCCAATTTGGAGAGGTTCTTTTGGAGCTCCTCACAATCCCTTTTTGTTTTAACCACGCTAAACAATTTGGTGTCATCAGCAAAGCTGGCCACTTCACTGCTCACTCCTAATTCCAGATCATTTATAAATAAGCATTGGTCCAAATACAGTTCCCTGTGGAGCCCCACTGTTTACATACCTCCATTGCAATAATTGACCATTTATTCCTACTCTCTGCTTTCTGTTCTTTAACCAGTTACAGATCCATAAGAGAACCTCCCCTCTTATTCCATGTCTGCTAAGTTTGCTCAGGAGTCTTTGGTGAGGGACTTTGTCAAAAGCCTTTTGGCAGTCCATGTAAACAATGTCTACTGGATCACTCCTGTCCACATGTTTATTGACACTCTCAAAGAACTATAAAGGGTTAGTGAGACAGGACTTACCTTTGTGGAAGCCATGTTGTTCTTTCTGAGCAGGGCTTGTTCTTCTATATGCTTATATTTAATAACGCTTTCAACCAATTTACCCAGAACAGACATTAAGCTAACTGGCCTGTAATTTCCCGGATCCCCCCTGGGTCCCTTTTTAAACATTGGTGTTACATTGGCCATTCGAGGCTGATCTTAGGGACACGTTACATATTTTTGTTAGAAAGTCAGCAGTTTCATATTTGAGTTCTTTAAGAAGTCTTGGATGGATACCATCTGGCTCGGTGATTTATTAACTTTCAATTTGTCAATAAGGCTGAGAATTTAATATTTTGCCTCCACTACTGGCCTCAGTTTCTCAGATTCCCTTCCTGAAAACATCAGTTCAAGCACAGGTATCTGTCCTATATCCTCTGCAGTGAAGACAGATGAAAAGAATTAATTCAGCTTATCCAGAATCTCCTGATCCTCCTTCAGTACTCCTTTAACTTCATTATCATCCAGTGGTCCAACTGCCTCCCTAGCTGGTTTCCTGCTTCTGATATATTTAAAGAATTCTTTATTGTTGGCCTTGATGTAGTTAGTGATATCCTCCTCTAAATGCTTTTTTGCATCTCTTATTGTCTTTTTGTATCTCCTTTGTGCAAGCTTGTGCTCCTGTTTGTTTTCCCTCATTTGGGCAAGACTTCCATTTTCGGAAGGAAGCCACCTTTGCTCTAATAGCTTCCATGACACTGCTCATTAACCATGCTGGTGACCTCTTGGACCTGGTGCTACCTTTTGAAGGGATTTAATCCTCTTGACTCCCCTTTTGAAGTTCCTTTTTCTTTTTTTTTAACCAGTTCCCTCATTTTAGAAAAAAATTGTCTTCTGAAGTCAAATGTGACTGTGTTGGACTTCCTTGTCAATTTCCCACTTAAATATATATTAAATCTGATAGCACTGTGGTAACTGTTTCCAATTGGTTTCACAATTTCCATCTTGTACTAGGTCCTGGTTGGGTGACACCACTTAGGATTAAATGCAGGGTTGCCTCCCCCCTAGTCATTTCTAGGGCACAGTAATTTAGGGCATCAAGAAATTTACGATACCCTCTTTGTCGTGACTGGAACATGCCTTTATCCATTCAGCATGGGGGTAATTGATTTCGTTTTCCATCTCAAGTTCACCCTGAGCATTCTGATCTGGGGGCCGATAGCATGTTCCTAGAACTAAATTAGTTCTGGAGCCTCATATTATCACCCACAGCGATTCTTAGGAAGAGTCTGCCCCTTATGTTTTCTAGTCTGCTTGACACTATGCCCTTTGTGACGTACAGAGCAACACCTCCTCCAGTTCGCCCTTCCCGGTCCTTTCTATAGAGATTATTTCCAGAGATGACCGTATCCCACTTGTTCAAGATGACAGCAGAGCACAGGATGGAGAGAGGAGAGTACAGGGAACCTGTCCCCACCCAGAACAGAGAAAGGGTTGGTTTAGACTCCAGGCTTGATCTGATCCTGTTTTCATTCGTATCAGCAATGAACCCCACGCAAGCAAGACAGAGCTAGGTTTGAGTACTGTACTTGCATTTCAGACTGCAGGGAGGGGGAATCATATTTTTGAATATTCCCTGACATAAAACAACAACAACAAGACCTCCCTGAAAGAACAGCAAGGAGCAGGCTGGGCTAGAATCTCTCCCTGATTTTATTTATACATAAGTCAGTCTGTGTGTGTGTGTGTGTGTGTGTGTGTGGAGAGAGAGAGAGAGAGAGAGAGAGAGAGAGAGAGAGAACTTTAAAAAAAACAGGATGGGATCAAAGCTGGAATGGCCCCTTGATTAAAAGTGTATTGTTATTAACCCCATAATGCCCAGAACCCAGATGGAACAGAACAGAATGGCCCAGAACACCAACGTCCAAGAGCGCCAAGCCAACCAAATTCACCAGTCCCACATAACTGGATGAGAGTGATGTAATAAGCCACAAAACATCCACAGAAACCAGATTCCAGTACCCGTTCTGGGCAATAAACAATATCTAGGGGAAATGGTCCAGAACATCAACTTCCAAGTGAGCCAAACCAACCAAATTTACTTGTCACACATCATTAGATGGGGGTGATGTAATAAACCATAATACTTGCACAGAAACCATGTTTTGGTACCCATTTCAGGCAATAAATGGTATGCAGACAAAATGGTCCAGAACACAAACCTCCAAGTGAACCTAACCAAGAAATTCACCAGTCAGACATAACTGTATGGGAGGCAGGGGCATTGCTAGGCACTTAAAGAATTCAGGGCCCAGGCCCAGTGAGACACAAATCTGCATAATATCTGCATATGCTAATTTATATCTATATATGCAAATGAAGAAATAATTATAGGATTTATTTAAATTTCACAAGCAACAAAGCCAGACAATTAATTTCTCATCCAAATAATCTCAAATATACTAAATTCTTCAATTAATTTTCACCTTGCCCTGATCATCCCAAAGCAATGGAAAATGTTTCCCTCCCCTAAGCTTAATTTAATTACCATACAGGGAAAAATATTGGGGGGGGGGATGTTGCTTGCCAGCTGCAATCCCCTTTGAAAATTGGTACCTGCATGGTAATTAAGCTGAGGCGGGGGGGACCCCTTCCATTGGCAGCAATGGACACTCATGACTCTCTGGAATAGAGCCAGAATCGTGGGAAATGGACATGGCCTAGCAATGTGAGGGATGCCAGAAACTATGAAACATACACATAAACCATGTTTTGGTACCTGTTCCATGCAATAAATGGTATTCCAGAAAAAATGGCCCAATAAACCAACTGTAGGTTGAGCCAAATCAACCATATTCACCAGGCACAGATGACTGGATGGGGGGTGATGCAGTCAGCCATAAAACATCCTCAGAAACCACATGGGCAATAAACAGTATTCCAGGAAAACAACCCAGAATGCCAATTTCCCAGCTAGGCAAACCAAATTCACCTGCAATGATAAGCCACCAGACATCCTCAAAAATCACATTCTGGTATCTGTTGTAGGCAATAAACCATATTCTGGAAAAATGGTCTGGAACACCATGACAGTAACGGGTTCAGTTCTGGAACATATGAAGTAACATTAGGGGCAAGAGTGCCTTTGACACCAAGTAAAAACATACTTTTTCCAAGAAGCATTTCCAGGGAGGTAATATTATCCTCCATATACAATAATAATATGAATTATTTAATTATGATCTTGTACTGTATTGTTATATTGCTTATTTATTATATTTATTAATCGCCCATCTGGCCGGCCACCCTGGGTGATGTACAATTAAAACAATACAATAAAACAATACAATAAAATATGATAATTAAAACAGTATAAAAAATTCTTTTAAAATCCTAACCCACCCATATTCCTTAGACATTTCCTTTAATGTAAGCAATTCCTAAATATCATTAAATGAATATTATTAAAATAAATAAATAAATGAGAGTGCCTCTGAGTATGTAGAAAAGGCCTTCCCCCCCACCCCTGATAAAGTACAGGCCGGCAGCTTTCCATGTACGGTATTATAGAACAAGGACAGAGCTTCTAGCTCAGCAAGGGATGAGCCCACAGCATCTCCTGTTTTGAAATTAACCACTGCTGTACCTTAATCACAACTTTTAAAACCAGCCAAGAGATTACAAATTGCCAAGTTTGAAAGTTGTGCCTTTTCCCAGAGATTCCTCAGAACGCTTTCCTCTCCAGGCTGGCTTTAAATCACTTGCTAACCTCTGTAGTTTTTCCTTCTTCTTTTTAATCAGTGCTCCTATTCCTAGAACAGGAAACAGTAGGCAGGAATCCGAGGGATACAGCCTTTCCCTGCACTAATCACTAAACTGTCCTTGATACACTTTTTGTATGGCAATGTCAGTTCTCTACAGTTGCATCTTGACCTTGTACTGAGAATCCTCTCTCACCCTACCACCATCCCTGAAGAGTTCTTAAAACCTTGTGTTCAAGGACAGCTGGTCCAGTCTCCACTTGGGAACAGTGGCTGGCAGCTGTGAACAATGCCTGACAGATGGCAAAAGGCAGCCTATTCGGTCAGTTTAAAACCAGACATTTCCTCTTGTCAGATGCATTGCTGCTGACCAGAACTTTTTCCGAGTAAACATTCTAGAAGGATCTTGTCCTGATAGGGATGGGCATTGCTGGATCATACAGTGCATCATTGAGCATCTTCTGGAGCCACTGTTTTAATTCTGCATCCAGCGCATTGCAGAAAAGCAATGCCTCAGCAATACCAAAGTGTCTTCGTGTGGTAGCAATAATCATTCATTGGATTATTTGATAGTACAGCAATTTGTCATGGTGAACATTTCATATAAAGGCTCCCCTGTGTGGTGATAGAAGGTATTTGCCACTTCATGGAATGTATGTCACATCAATAGGGCTCATTTTTTTTAATGCAACTGGCTAACATACTGGTTTTATACCAGTCCAGCTGCCATGCCACAGGAGGATTACAGCTCCCTGGGTTGAGGGAATGTCTGTTAATCAGTTTCAGTCTGTAGTGAAATGGGTGGGTGGGTGGGTGGTGGTGTCTCTCTCCTGCTCCTAATCTTCACGTGTTTCTTGTTCACACACATTTCCTTGTCCTAGAATTGCATGGTTGTTGTTTTTCTCTAAAATATAACAGTGAATTTGCACAATTTCACCAATGTCATCCCCCCCACCCTTAATTTGTTTGGTTTCACTATCCCAACCAGCCAGCAGAATGTCCATCTTTAACCACCAGGGCCTGCTGGCTGGAGAAAAGGAGACCAGCCTCGCCCTGTCTGTTGGCCAGAAGTGCCAGCTTGAGGATGTTGGGTGGACTCTTGGATGAGGCATCCCAACCTGGAAGAGGGAGGGTGTATGAACTGAGAACTCATCTTGCCTCTGACCTCCTTGAGCGCTATGTGCAAAGGGAAAATCAATCAGTGGCATAGTTAGGTAATTTATTTTAGACCCTGGACTTAATGGTCTTATGGAGGAGGGGACTCTTTAGATCAGGGGTGGGCAGACGGTAGATCTCCATCTGTTTGGGCCTTCAACTTGCAGAAGCCCCTGCCAACATGGCCAATAGTCAGAAATGCTGGGAGTTTAAGTACAAAACATCTGGAGATCTACTTTCTGCCCACCTTTGCTTTAGATTTAGACGTGTATTATCTCCTTCCAAAATATGGTAAACCAGCCCTGCTGCATTTGGGGGCCCTCCTGCTCATTCTGCTGAGTGGGGCCCTGAATGTCTGACCCAAAGTCCTGCTCTGATGGCACCACTGGTGAAAGTCGTGGTGCCGTTGAGACAGTGGTCCCTCTGCCGGCCTTGGGCCCCTGGGAAATGCCTGACTGCTCCACGCTCTGCAGCGGGGATGGGGAGCCTGTGGCCCTCCAGATATTGCTGGGCTGCATCTTCCATCATCCCTGACCATTGGCCATGCCAGCTGGGCCTGATGGGAGTTGGATTTCAACAACCTTTGGGAGGGCCACAGGTTCCCCACCCCGGCGCTACAGTCAGGGCTGACTTTGCTGCTGTCCCAATAAGCAAAGCTCTAATGGGCAGTTGCTTTCATGAAGACATTCATTGCAGCAGTGAATGAAGTAGGCAGCATCAGGGCCATTGAAAAAGCTAGATGAAGTCACATGGAGGAGATAGAGAAAGAGGATTCATTCAGCGTTAGCACTAGACTGCCAAAAGTTTTTCTCTGGGTTTTCCATTGCAGTGCAAATGTTTAATTTGTAGTATTTCACGTAAGCGGCTTTGAGTTCCTGTGGGAATCGTGGTGCAAAAAAATAAAACAAAAGAAGAGTTCGAAATAAATAAAATGAAAACACCATCGTTGTCGTCATCCCCCCCCCAAAAAAATGAGGTGCGGTGTGCCCAAAATAACAAGCAGGAGGACAAGGTAGCCTTGTAGGCTCCTTCCAACTCTATGATCTATGAAATCTATGAAAGGTGAGAATTGTTGTGAGGTGTAGTAGCCAGGCTGGGCTTGCAGGATTATGGAATGGCGAGGTTTAGCATCCACCAAAGACAACAGCAGGCAAAATGAACAGAAGAAAGGTATATATCAGGGGTGGGGAACCTCAGGCCCGGGGGGCAAGTCCAGCCCTCCCGGTGTCCCTGTCAGGCCCTCCATGGTTACCTCTTCTAAGGCTTAGTTAAGGCAGTAAGAGCTTCAAGCTGCAATATGCATTCTCTCTTGCCTTCGGTGCCACCCACCACTAGAATCCAGCCCCCAAGAGTTCCTCTGAGATTGAATCTGGCCCTTGGACTAAAAGAGGTTCCCCACCCCAGGTGTGGCTGCAACAGCACCATCCAGGAGAGAAGATATTCTAATAAGGGAGGAGAAGGGGGAGAGGAGAAAGGGGGCCACTGGCTGGGAGGAGGCCTGTGGACATCAGGCCCGGACACTTTCTGACCCAGGTGCAGTCCACCCGGCCGTCATGTCTTGTGGCCAGCCAAGTGCTTGACAACCCCCATTTTTGCCATCTCGGGCAAACAGCGAAGCCAGGAGGTTTATTAGGCCCTTGGCAAGCCACAATTCATTTAGTTAAATTATTTATCATAACTTGCTTTTCAGGATATAAATCCTTCCAAGGCAGTTTACAAGAAAAATCCAAATATCACAACAAGACGATATATATAAAACGTCATAGTTCAGGGCCATTGATGCGGTTTGCTCTCTGTAATTGGAGGGGAGCGTCCAGCCGGAGCCAGCTCTGATCTTCTCTCCGCTTGCCTCCCTTGCTCTCCTGTTCCTACCCACAGGAACCTTAAGGAATGGCAAATTTCCTGCTACTAAAAGTGACTCGTGATTCAAAACACACTATATTTACAATCAAAGGAACAAATACATTGCTGATAAATAATAGCCACAGTGCTACCAAAAAATAATAATCCACCTGCAGCATGCTCCTGTGGCAGTTTCTCTGCAGTCAATGAGAAAAATCCATTCAATTCCATGGGATGCCTATTAACTTGCAAGAACCCATCTGGGCCCATGAAAGCCTATAATCAAAGGCATAAAATGCTAGAGAGTAAAATAAACATCCTTTATTCAGAGCCTCTGCGGGTTCTCTCTCTGTTAAGAGTTAATTTTATAAAGATTTATAGTTATTAGAATGAACGGATCCACAGCACATTCCAGTGCACATGGAAGACATCCATCCATGTCATTGGGCCACACAAAACCTTTTAGATTTTCAGTTTGAAACACAGACTGGGTTCGCACATCACAATACGCCACAGTAGGTTGTGAACCTTGCTAGCATCAGCTTGGCTTACTGTGACGTCCAAACCCAGCACAGGTGATTCTGTGTGTTTCCCACACACACACCTGAACAAGCCGCCCCGAAAAACCATGGCTCATAGCAGGGTTGCTAAAGATAGCTTGTTCTCAGGGCGGCTTGTTGTGACATCCGAACCTGCCACCATAGCTTGTCCCAAGTGGCTACAGAGCCCCTGGCAAGAGCAGCAAAAAAGACGGTGCTGCTTTTCACAATCTCGCCAGTGCCACTTCCAGCCTCCCACACCAGTGACTGCACCTCCATCAATGCCAAAATGGCACTTTGGAAGGACTGTCACTTGTTCGCCATTTTTTTAAAAATAATAATTTTTCAGTGCTTTGGGAGTACGCCTATGGGGGTCATCATCATCATCATCATCATCATAATATTTTCCCCATCTTTCACAAATGTGCAGGAGCGCAGATTCAGCTGATAGGTGATGTTTGCCTTGTCAATTTTCTTGTATGTTTCAGCTGTCAAAGGGAACCTCTAACTCACTGTTCTCCAACCTTGGGTCACCAGATGTTTTTGGCCTACAACCCCCAGCATGCCCCAGCCAGCCAGCTGGGGCATGCTGGGAGTTGTAGGCCAAAAACATCTGGGGACCCAAGGTTGGAGAACACTGCTTTGAAAGAACTGTAGGAAATCCTCATCTAGCAAATGTGGAAGTAAAGCTAGCAAAGACTTCCCTCAGTGCTTGGTAGTCCTGGCCTGAGAGGGGTTGTTGAGGCCTTTCATGCATTGGCCATCTTAATAAATGTTGATGCTTCCGAAGACTTGGATGTCCTGAGATTTGTCTAAATGCACACATAAACAACAGGCACTGCACATACTCAGCTGTGAGGCAAATGTACTTTGCATGTGCTCAGGGGCATTCCCATCTATTCTTCATCTGTTTTTATGGTTCAGTTCTGCATGGAAAACATGCCGGAGCTGAGCCCCGATGAGCTCCAGCACTAATTAAGCCCTGTTCAATTGCTGATTGTACACAAAAATATCTGCCAGTCTTCTAGATGCACACACATCATTCTCAAGCCCCCACCACACCCCTTCCCCAATGTGGTAAATACCAGCTGTGATCACATAGGAGCACACTAACAAGAAATATTTGTCACACAGCATTTCCATGGCAAAACCATCTCCTGATGATAATATCCCTGTGCAAACAGCGTGGCACGTACAATTAATGGTACATGCTACGCTATCGGCATGGGGTGTTTGTGGATCGTGCCTGCAAATTGTTCTGTCCCCACCCACATTCAGTGTTCATGCCATGCTTTGCCACATGAAAAAAATAACATGTAATCTCACCCTCTGTCATCATTTTCTTTCTTTTTCTAAGTGAGAAAAAGGCTACTTTCTGGTCACGATAGCTATATATTGCCACCAGTATCAGAGGCTGTATGCCTATGTATCAGTGTTCTCCAACCTTGGGTCCCCAGATGTTTTTTGGCCTACAACTCCCAGCATGCCCCAGCCAGCGTAGCTGTAGGCCAAAAACATCTCGGGACCCAAGGTTAGAGAACATGGCTATGTATAACACTTTCTGGGAAACGTGTGTGTGTGTGTGCTCGTGTCCTGCTTGTGGGCTTCCCATTGTGGGAACAGGATGAGATAGGCCTTTGGGTCTGGTCCAGCAGCCCTTCCTCTTATGTTCTTATGAGAACCAATCCACTGGGAAACCAGCAAAATAAGTTCAGCGCTGGAATGCCAGGTAAGGATGGAAAAATAATGGACCATGAAAAGTGGCAAAACTGGGGGGACACACCGGGGTGAACATCTTCCTGTGGCATTGCCTCATGATGATATGGATATAGTATTCTTGAAGTAGAACCTATCTAGGGAACATACATGTATACTGTACATATATACAGAATAGAATGACTGGGGTGAGTTTTGAAACCCACTGAGCTTCTCTTAGTGGGGAGTGGGTTAAATGTGATGTGTGTTGGATGGGTGTGCATGTATGCGTGCGTGCGAGCACTCAGGAAGGCTGCTTGAGCAGGGGATGGGTACTGGGGATATAGAAGGCCTCTGACTAGCACCGTTTCGGCTAGCAATGACTAGGTGGACTTCCTTGGCGGGCTCGGGCTGTGTGCGTTGGGGCTGAAAGCATCCAGTGTCCTTCAGGGAAGATCACAGGAGAGGCTGTACCCCTTTCCATTGGAAGAAAATGGGGTGCGTGGGCTGGGGTTTGTGAGGTGCAAGCTGAGTTTACAGCACTTAGAAAGTGAGAGAAAGCACCTCAGGATAATTAGGGGATTTGTTGTTGCTCTGGTTTCATTTCGGTTTTATGAAATTATGTATGGCTATTCTTTGACTCAGTTATACACAGATCAACAACAACCTGAAATAACTCATGGGGGAAAGAAGAGCCAAAATCAAAATTTTACACCAATTTGAACTATTGGGGATGTCATCATTTGCATCTTTCAAAATCCAAAATGTACATATTAATTTCATTAACCCCCTCCCATGTCCATACTTAAAACATTGTGTGTTTTAAGTGCCCATATGCACACACACACACACACACACACACACACCCATATAGAACCTATCCCAAATACAGTACTCAAATCCAGATTTGAATTTTTGGCATGCGGATTTGAGGATCTGAACTGGAGGACCTTTAAACCAGCCCTACGGCAGGGGTGCAGAACCTCCGGCCAGCAGGGCCGAAGCGGCCTGCGGGGCAATCCAATCCTGTCCGCACAGCCTCTTGGGGTTCCTCCAGGGGGCGGGGCGGGGCGAGGCTTAGGCTCTCTCTCCGCGCGTGGCCGAGTCCCCTCCTCCTTCGCACATCCCGCCTCCTTCCCGCAATGGAGGACCAACGGGGACTCTGCCGCTTCTCCCCTGTGTGTGCCCTGCCACATTCTCCTGGAAGGAAGGCCGGGTGTGCAAAGATGGGGGAGCGCTGAGCTAGTCTCCATCGCCCCCCATCGGAGGAGTAATGGGGGCTAGTCTGGCTTGTCTTCACTGTGCCCGCGCACAGCAAAACCTGCGCATAGCGAGCCTGGCGGAAAGCCCGTGCACAGCAAAATCTGGTCCCTGGCCCAAGCGCCAGGTGGAAAAATCCACCTGGCGCTCGGGCCAGAGAGCAAATGACGTCAGGCCGGTGTGGCTGTGCCCACTCAGTTAGGGGCGTGGCCACGCCCCCCTGATCTCAAATGGTCCCCACCCCAAAAGTAGTTCTGCACCCTGCCCTACGGGATGGAGAGGATAAGCTTCTTGATGATGGTGAGTTGACAAATTCTTCAGACACCCCCCTCAAGCCTCATCCCAAGTCCCTTTGCTTCCTCTCTAAGCTATCTTCCCAAAAATGTATTCACCCTTTAAAAGGCTCAATGTCCTGTGATGCTCTCCTGGAAATGAACGGAAGGAAAAGAGATGGGAATGGTGGTTGTCTTGAACAATCTGTTGTTCCTCCACAGTGCCCCGAGGAGAAAGTGAAACAGGGACCCAGCCACCATGCTCCTGCAAACTGGTGGGGACACTGGCTGTGTGTGAAGCTGTCAGTGGTGGTGGAACCCGCAGCCGACTTTGCCGCATACAGAAATCCAGGGGTGGGTGGGAATCAGGACGGCTGCACAGCCCTCAATCTGAGTAGATTATGAAGCCTGAAAAGGTGCTGTATTTGTTGTTATTCCCCCCGTGGGCTTTGCCCCCGTCCAGCTTGATGA
This sequence comes from Shinisaurus crocodilurus, assembly GCA_021292165.1. Taxonomy (NCBI): domain Eukaryota; kingdom Metazoa; phylum Chordata; class Lepidosauria; order Squamata; family Shinisauridae; genus Shinisaurus; species Shinisaurus crocodilurus. Next base: position 265,018,592 of record CM037877.1, on the reverse strand, counting down.
AAACCTCATCGCCAGCATCCAGGTGTAGGATGACGCTGTTGCTGGCATAGTCATAGTTCTGGTCTGCATCCTGCGCGATGGCGCTGGCTCTCACCTGGGGTGGGAAAGGGCACAGGTAGGTTGGGAAGAAAGACAGATGGGAAGGGAAGGGAAGGGGGGGGAAATACAGACAGGAAAAAGGTGAAACGGTTACTGACAGTGATGTGAGTGACAATTATCTAGGGCAGTGTTCTCCAACCTCAGGTCCCCAGATGTTTTTGGCCTACAACTCCCAGCATGCCCCAGCCAGCGTAGCTCCAGCGTAGGTTGGAGAACACTGATCTAGGGCTATACACAGGAAGGGGGGTGAGGAAGGGAAGTATTCAGACAATACTGTGTCTCCGTTGCACCATCCCTCTTGAATTTTACCTTGCAATGCAGGGGGCAAAAGGAGAGCCACAGTGGCTTCTCCACTGCAAACTGTCAAGTTGATGACTGGCTTGGGGCTTCAAAGCAACTAATTTCTTCAGGGCCCAAAGCCAGTACAGCTCACACCATGCATGTGTGAATGTGGCTCTCTGTTACTCTCTTGTGAGACCACTGAATAGTGGTTCGATGCAGAGGGAAGGGCTGGGGCAAGGCCAGCACCAGCAGTGGACGTTGGTGGGCAGCTACTGAGGCTCACGAGTGCCCGTTCCCACCACCCTTTTTTGCTGCTGCTGTCACCACTACTCACAAGTCGCCCCTGCTCAGGTGGGCAGAGAATCATAGAATCATAGAAAAGTAGAGTTGGAAGGGGCCTACAAGGCCATCGAGTCCAACCCCCTGCTCAATGCAGGAATCCGGGTCAAAGCATCCCCGACAGATGGCCGTCCAGCTGCACCTTGAATGCCTCCAGATTGGGAGAGCCCACCACCTCCCTAGGTAGTTGGTTCCATTGTCTTATTGCTCTGACAGCCAGGAAATCTTTCCTGATGTTTAGGTGGAATCTGGGTTTCTGTAACTTGAGCCCATTATTCCGTGTCCTGCAAACTGGGATGATCGAGAGGAGCACCTGTTGCCGCGGGCACGCCGGCTGGCCTCCTGGCTCTGTGGGCAAGTGCGTGGGCAACAGCAAGGGCAAGGAGGAGAGGTGCTGCTTCTTCCGCTTGCCAGTGGGGAGGGGGACCCAGTGGAGGAGGGCCCAGTGAGGGATTCTAGTGCAGAGCCCTGCCCCCCCCCCCGCCCCCGCCTTGGAGCAGGCTCAGGACTGGTGTTATACAGATAAGATCAGGCTCGGTTTTCAGTGTCCCCTCCCCGTCACATTTTATGGGGGAAAGCAAGCAAGCTGTGTTTAGAATTATCATTGGAGGAACAAAACTGTCCCAGCCAAGAGAAACTGGAGACTCGAGAGGCAAGAGCCAGATTTAGCTTTAACACTAATGGAGGTCTTGGATGCACACCTTTGCTTTCTCCTATATGGCTGTCATTCTGCCCTGTAGAAAAAAGCAAAGCACTGCCGTTGTTTGTTTCTTCATCCCAGTAGTCCTAGGGACAGTCCGAGGTGCAATTATCCCGTGAAGTGATCATTCCCCTTTACTCGGCACTGGTTAGGCCTCAACTTGCGTCCAGTTCTGGGCACCACACTTTAAGAAGGACGTAGACAAACTGGAGAGGGTTCAGAGGAGGGCAACAAAGATGATACAGGGTCTGGAAACAAGGCCCTATGAGGAGAAACTGAAAAAACTGGGCATGTTTAGCCTTCAGAAGAGGAGACTGAGGGGAGATATGATCGCACTCTTCCAGTACTTGAAGGGTTGTCACACAGAGGAGGGCCAGGATCTCTTCTCAATCATCCCAGTTTGCAGGACACGGAATAATGGGCTCAAGTTACAGGAACCCAGATTCCACCTGAACATCAGGAAAAATTTCCTGACTGTCAGAGCAATAAGACAATGGAACCAACTGCCTAGGGAGGTGGTGGGCTCTCCCACTCTGGAGGCATTCAAGGTGCAGCTGGACAGCCATCTGTCAGGGATGCTTTGACCTGGATTCCTGCATTGAGCAGGGGGTTGGACTCGATGGCCTTGTGGGCCCCTTCCAACTCTACTTTTCTATGATTCTATGATTCTATGAACCTGAAAACCACAGCACCTAGTAGAGCCTGATTTGAATGCCTGCAGCCTCCCCCTACATTGCATCTTAAGACTGTGACTAAATCAGACTCCAGGGCTTCAACATCAGCCAGCTTCCCCCCGGCCCCACTCTCCCAATTTGCTTTGTTTGCCACCTGCCTGATGAAGAGTTCTGGAAAACTCAGAAGTCTGCACACCATTTTGTGAATGTTGAGTGGGCCTAATAAAGGTATTACCCTAATGAAGATTTTGGATTTCCCCCCCTTCTGGCCAGCACAGGCACAGCTACCTCTGTCACATAGGGACACTGTTGTGGTCACAGCAAGTCCCGCCCCCTGCCCTGGTCCTGGTTGGCTCAGCATCTGTTGACAGGCAGTTGTACTGCACCTCTGTGTAGAGCACCACATCTTCCCCACCTGGACACCATGCAAGCTGGACCCAGATGATATCAACCGCTATATGCCAGTAGCCAGCATCCCCTTCCTGGGTAAGGTGCTTTAGCAGGTGGCTGCCGCTCAACTCCAGGCACTCTTGAATGAAACAGATTACAGTCATGCCTTGGATTGAGAGCATAATTCGTTCTGGAAATGTGCTTGTAATCCAAAACACTCTTATATCAAAACGAAATCCCCCCCCCAAAAATTTGTACAGAGATTTTTAATTTAAGCTGTACTACAGTACTTGTATTGCAAGACGTCGCTTGTATATCAAGTAAAAAATAAATTATTAAATATTTAAAAATTTGCTTGTCTTGCAAAACGCTCCCAAACCAAGTTACTTGCAATCCAAGGTATTACTGTACTTAGGCCCATTTCAGTCAGGCTCCAGGTCTGTTTCTGGAATGGAAACTGCCTTGGTCGCCCTCTTGGATGACCTCTACCGGGAGAGGGACAGGGGGAGTGCACCCCTGTTGATTCTTTTGGACCTCTCAGTGGCTTTCGATACCATCATCGATCATGGTATCCTTCTGGACAGGCTGCCTGGGTTGGGAGTTGGAGGCACCGCGTTGCAGTGGTTCCATTCCTACTTCCAGGTGGTGCTGGGGGATTATTGCTCTGTGCCTCGGCAGCTATGCTATGGGGTTCCACAGGGCTCTATTCTGTCCCACATGCTGTTCAACATCTACATGAAACCACTGGGAGAGGTTATCCGGAGGTGTGGACTGAGGTGTCATCAATATGCGGATGACGCCCAGCTCTATCTCTCCTTTTCAACCAATCCAGGTGAGGCAGTGGCTGTTCTGAATCAGTGCCTGGGCACGGTAATGGACTAGATGTGAGACTTAATAAATTGAAACTTAATTCAGACAAGACAGAGGTACTGTTAGGGGGTGGATTGTCTGCCAGGCTCAGCGATGTTCAAACTGTTCTGGAGGGAGTTGCAAGGATAGCCTAGCTACAGTTATCCATGCTCTGGTAATCTCTCATCTGGATATTATTGTAATGCGTTATACCTGGGGCTGCATTTGAAAACGGTCTGGAAACTTCAGCTGGTCCAAAATAGGGCAGCGAGATTGTTAACGGGCACTGACCAACGTGATCATATTATGCTGGTTCTTTTCCATCTGCACTGGCTGCCAGACTGTTTCTGAGCCCAATTCAAAATGCTGGTATTAACATTCAAAGCCCTGAATGGCTAAGGGCCAGGCTACCTGAAGGATTGTCTCCTCCCATATATACCTGCTGGGACCCTAAGACCATCCTCAGCAGTTCTTCTCTGGGAGCCCATGGCAAAGGAAGTGAGGTGGGTGGCTACTAAGAAGAGGGCCTTTTCTGTTGTGGCACCCCTGTGGAATGAGCTTCCCAAAGAGGCTCACCTGGTGCCTACATTGTGCTCTTTTCAGTGCCAGGTGAAGACCTTATTTTCCAAGGCATTTTAGTCTTCCACAGCACGATCCTATCAGGGTGCCCACAACCCTCCGAGCCCAGAAGATTGCGGGCATCCTATGCAGGGTGGAAGGAGCGTGGTGGATAGGATATCTGCCCCACTCCCCTCACCCTCAGAAACATCTAGACAGCAATTTTGGCCATCTAGATGTTTTTCCTCTCCTCGCGAGGAGGCTGAGGCGCCATCTGGATTCCTCAGAATCCGGTGGAGCCTCACCCCTCCCCTCCCTGCCCCCAGGAATGCCCCCCTCGTGGAGGAAGTGAAGATGGTCAACCATCTTCAGTTCCCTGCCAGCTCAGAAAGAACCATGCCAGCTACGAGGGTGCTGCAACCTCAGAAACAATTCCCGAGGTCACGGGCGTCCAGCCCCAATCCTATGAGCCCCCCAGACAAGGTTGGAGGGACACAGGGTTGCACCCTCAATTTCTGTTGTTTAAAACCATTACTGTATTTAAGTATTTACACTGCTGCTAGATATTATTTTATACAGTAGTTTTTAGAGCCAGTGTGGCGTAGTGGTTAGGGTGTTGGACTGGGACTCGGGATCTAGTCCCCGCTTGGCCATGAAACTCACTGGGTGACTTTGGGCCAGTCACTGACTCTCAGCCTAACCTACCGCACAGGGTTGTTGTGAGGATAAAATGGAGAGGAGGATGAGGATAATGTAAGCCACCTTGGGTTCCTTGCAGGAAAAAAGGCAGGGTATAAATATAATAAATAAATAAATAAACTTGTAAACTTTTATATTGTATTTTTTGGTGTTGTATTTTATGGTTTTCATTGTTGTGAATTGCCCAGAGAGCTTTGGCTGTTGGACGGTATAGAAATAATAATAATAATGTAATATATAAATAAAACAATAATAAATATAAACCTGGCCTCCACTGAGAGGAACCCCATCTCTCTGTGTGTCTAACAATGTATCTCTGCTGTGTATCAGACATCCCTAGAATATGCACTCCTGTGCCATCTGTCAGATTGACATTTTGTTAGTAATAAATGTATCGGAGATTTTAGAGACAGACAAAACATCCCAGAATGCATGTTGCAGTGTGTGTGTGTGTGTGTGTGTGTGTGTGAGTGTGTGTGTGTGTGTGTGTGTGTGTGCGCCATGGGGAGGGTGCTGTCTCCAAAGACTCCCACGCTTTGCAAGCAACCAACACCGCTCTTCGATGTTCAGGGCATTAGGGAGTCAGGTGATTGCATGTGGCAGGAGGCGCCGGCCGTGAGGCGCCAGGAACACTGCGGTAGCCGGCCAAAGAAGCTGCTGGCCTGGAAGTGGCCAGCGGGCTGTGGCGGGCTGTGGCATTGCAGCTACCAGCTCAGCAGGGATTAGGTAACACAAGAGTTACACATAGCACTGAGCCGAATTTTTCAATCTATCTATTTTTGACCGTTCATTGGGGGTGGGGTGAAAAGAAATTGCACCTGAAAATTGTGGGAAGGTGTGAGAATTTCAGAGAAATTTCTCAGGGTGCGGGGCCTGAGTGCTTCCCTTGCCGTAAGGAGGTGGCTGGGGTGTGTGTGTGCGTGCTCTTTCTTTCCCCATTTCTCCCTGTTCTCTCCTTGCAGCCTCTCTGGCTGCCTCTGAAAAGCCCCCTCGAAGACGACTCAGCCCGGACTTCCTCCCTTGGGCTTTCTGGTGCTGCTGCCTGCTGAGGGCCTGAAAGCTGAGCGAAGTGTTGTTGTTCTTTGTTCTTCTTCGGACTTTGAACATCAAAAAAAGCCTAAGTGCCGTGCCGCCCCCCTCCTATTTTGGCTCACAGTCAGCGGTAGGAGCGGGGCACGGCGGGGGCCTGGCAGAGCCTGCCACCGCCACGCCTCAGCCAGAGAATAAGGTACATCTGGGGGGAGCGGCGAGGTGAGGTGGGGGGCTGCCATATGCCCTCTTCCTGTTTGGGAAGGGGTTGCGTGGCAGACCCCGGGAGCTTCCCCCCCACTGCTGCCGATGCAGGGGAGTGGTGGCAGCGTGTAGGGAAGCTGATGACAGCCGGCAAAGTGCTGCTTCAGAGGCCCGGAGCCAGAGCCGCTCTGGCCAAGGGGCTCTATGCTCCCTTTGGTTTGCAGCAGGGCCAGCGTGCCATCTGGGTTTAGCAAACCCTACTGCAAGCCATGGTTTAGTAGGGTGGTTAAGGAGACTCTCCTTAACCACCCTAACTAAACCTTCCCGGGTTCGGATGACACTCTACACCTCAGTAGGTTGACCCATGTAGGTCAACCTACTGAGGTTTAACGTGTCGTGCGAACCCAGTCAGCACTGGGTCAAAATGTGAATGCCCTCCCGTTGCAGTACAGCTGTCACGGTCCGAGCTGAGAACTGCCCCCTTTGAGCAGTGTCTGACATGAAGCGGGGTGTGCAAGCTGCCACCACCGCTGCCATGTCCCCCCCGCCAGTAGCACCCCCACCCTTGCACCTTCTGCAGGCCAGAAATGCTTGTAGTTTGCAATGTTCTGCTTCGATCTCCAGAAGGAACGACACTCCATGCACCATTTGCTGCTGAGGAAGGGCTTCATGTGGCACCTCTTGTGTTCTTGGCAGGCTGCTTATTACCCCCCTTCCGCAAGGTAAGACATTTGGGGCTTTGGGAGCGGGAGAAGGCAGCTCAAGTGTTGTTTTTTTTTAATGTTCATACCAAACACTCAGGAATCCCCTGAAGGCTTCTCACGTGTTTAATATGAACACCGAGAAAGCCCTACTTATGTTCAAGGCGAGCAGTTGGATGTTTGCCAATTGCTAGTCTGAGCAACTTGTTACTCAGGCACAGATGGTGCTGCTCTTGGGCTGCTCACGCTGATTCACGTAGCTGGCTTGGAGGCGAGACCGGTAGGATTTTTGTCCCATGCACAGAAGTGGTTGTGAAAATACTAGTCCCTCGTTTTTCATGGGTTGTACAATCATTCAGATTGAAGCTGCTTGATGGCCTGGGCGGGGAGAATGTTGTCTTTTAATTACTACTGGATACCTGAAAGAACTCCTGAGGAATGATGGAAGTACACGGTGGGGTCCGTCTGTGGACGGTTAACCACTGTGTGGTTAAAAGCAGAAGTTCTTTGTGCAGAATATCCATTGTGGCAGGAGACTTATTGGCCATAGGGATTATTACTATTTTTGGCAGAAGATCAACAAAGGGGCAAGATCACTGAGGTTAAAAACAACAGAACATCCATCATTGACAGTCTTCTAGTGTAGCCACCCCAGGTTTTTTTTAAAAGGTTAATAATCAGGATCCTAAAAACTACAGATCGATAAGCCTGTTGAATGTGCACTTTCTAAGCTTTATTCCAAGTATCTTTTGCATGAACTGGAACGCTGGGAGGAAGCTAATAACATCATTGGTGAGGAACAGGCAGGCTTTTGTAAAGGATGAAGCACTATAGACTCGTGCTTTGTCCTTCAATATCAAACAAAAAACAAACAAACATCCAACCACTAAGAAATTGCTTGCAGCATTTATAGATCTGACCTCAGCTTTTGACTCAGTAAATAGGCCTTGTCTATGGGGAAAGCTTTCTGGTACAAATATTGACAAAAGATTGCTGCTGTTAATTCAAAAGCTCCATCAGAATAATGTTATGCAGGAATGGGTGGGTCTGCATGGCCATCTGACAGAGGGCATTAATATCTGCCATGGGGTCAGATGAGGATGTATCTTGGCCCTTTTCTTATTCAATTTTTAAATCAATAATGTTGTACAAGAGATAGCTTCCCACCTGCCCCGCCCCACACTCTTGAAGCAGATGAAGTTCCAATTCTGATTTATGTATATGATTTAGTCTTGCTGTTCAGGACTACTCAAATAGGCCTGAGAAGAATGTTAGCTAAATTCAACTCCTTTTGCAATAAGGAACATCTTAGTATTAAAAACTGAGATTGTGTTCTTTGGAAGAAGAACTAGGAAACCACTGGAAAATGGATGGTCACTCTGTTGAGCCGTGTAGCTTTTTTCAGGGGATACAATTTGGGGGGGGGGGGAACCATTGTGAAGCTGTAATATAAACAATATCGAGAACTATTCAGCAGATTCTGAACTTCTCCCTCCCCCCCAAAAGGGTGACAATTAGTGGAACCTGTTCTAAAAATATTTGTGGGGAAAGAAGTTGCCCAGCAGCGCAGTCCGATGAGGTTGCCTGTACACACACCCCTCCGCGCCTGGAGGATTATGGGTATCCTATGCATGGCAGGAAGAGTGTGGAGGCAAAGGTTGCCTCCATGCTCCTCCGGCCATGTGAAACACGTGTAAAGTGTGTGGCGCCTTGGAGCCGGAGGGGAAGAGGCCGATGTGCTGCCAGGATACTGCATAATGCATATGCTGGCAGAGCCTGTCTCCTCCCCGCCCCCAAAAGCTCATCTCCAAGGTTGCTCTTGAGACCTCGGAGCCGTTGCCGGTGGAGCTGGGACTCTGAATTATACTATGGCCGTATAGACTCCGTCTAGCGGCCGTAGGATTGTACCCCAAATGTGCAATCTGAGATTTGGGGTGAAGTGAGGGAAATATAGCCTCACTGGAAGTACTCCAGAATTTATTTTTAAAGAAAATTCCTGCATTATCCCTGGGGACACCAGTAGCTCTGCTGAGAGCAGAAACAGGCCCATCTCCTATCAAAGAAAGAGTTAATAAGAGTATGATTCAGTACTGATTCAGACTAAAACTGAGAATTCACAGCATAATGTTTTAGGGTGTTGTTTTTTTTAAGTAAGGTCAAAGCACAGGTTCAGCAGTCAGATACATCACATCGTCCAGAAGCAGAAACAAGCAGGACTCCAAGGGTCTGGAGCATGGAGCATCAACCACAGGGCAAGGTCCAGGAGACAAGGGAGAAGACACTGAAGCGAAGAGAACCCACCCAGGCCTCAGCCGTAGTACATTAGAGCTCTTTGGCCAGAGCCCTACTCATGAGGAGTGACTTCCTCCTGAGGAGTCCTCGTGGGAGCCCTGCTGGCCGGCTGCTGCTTGGGGTGACAGTGCTCCTGGGGTCCAGGGGGTTGCTCAGCCTGAGCCTCAGAGGCAGAGTCCCCTCCCCCTGACAGGGACGGACCTGCAGCCATCCCCCCGAGGGCCCGGATCCTCCTGGTCTGGTGACACTAGTGGCTGATCTGGGGTGCTCTTGGATTCTGGGAGCTCCAGCTCTTCCTCTGAGGAGGATTCTGCTAGTGAGGGCATGGCAACCACATGGACAACTTCACCTGACTTGCCCTAGGATGATTTTCTTCATCTTGGAAACATTGGTGATCACTCTCTAGTAGGGATATGTGAGGAATCCATTTTGGGGATGAAAATCCGATGGATTTTTCCAACTCTGCCCTCCAGCTTCTGTTCTGTTTCTCCCATCCTGGCACCAACTCAATCTGACACAAGCTGAGCCAGCATGTGGATTTCCACTTTTAAAACGGGCTGTGATTTGTGTGAGGGTTTAAAAAAAAAAAAAAAAAAAAAAGCTCAGGAAACTTGTGCAAATTGCAGAGTCCAAAATTGGTGCAAATTTCCTGAGCTTATATATATAATAAAAATAATAAACTCGTGCAAATAGCAGCCTGTTTTAAAAGCAAAAGAAATCAGATATTGTATGCATAATATTGGTGGGAAGAAGGGGGGTGGAGGAAGTGACTATAAAACCATGAACCTGTTTGCACAAATCATGGAAGCTGAAAAATAGTAACTGAAAATAATAATTAAAAGATGTGTCTATTTGATGTGTGCAAATGACATAACCCTAGTGGAAAACCGTAGTGCTGATGCTGAACTAGATGAAATTGACAATGACAAGTTCTGTGTGAAGTAAGAAATATGTCAAGCTAAGGATGAAGCAGTGAGAGGATGAAACTGACAAAGATATTTACCAAGGGAATATGTTGCTTTACTGTAATGGACTCACAAATGCAATACAATATTAAAAACAGCACAAACCCATTGACGCAGATTTCAAGATTCAGACCCCATTTGTGCAAAAGACCTGATTTGTGCAAACAGCACTACAAACACGCAGATCATGGTTCTCAATGTGCGCAACTATTTCATGCACATATCCAGAACCTGGAAAAAAAATCTGGCACGGTCCATTTCCGATTGCCAGACCAGAAATGCTGCGGCAGTCCGCCAGCCTCAAACGAAACGGATTTCCCAGCATCGCACATCCCTACTGAGAACAGTCTTCCCCAACCTGGTGGGGAACCATTCTGTCCCGTTGACCATGCTGGCTGGGGGCTGATTGGAATTCAAGTCCAAAACTTCTGAAGGGCACCAGGTTGGGGAAGGAGACTCTAGGGAGCACCAGTGGCGTCTGTGGGGAGTGTCCGGAAGGACACCGGAAGGAGAAATGAGTGTGCTTGATCAGGTTTTAGGGTTCCAGAGGAGCCTGGACTACTCACTTTACTTATCACATTGTTATCAGCCCCTTTCTACATCAGCTAACAATACATTTTTTGCATGGCTTGAGTTTTGAACTACAGCAATGTTCTTTTGGAATTACATACTTTCCTTGAACTGTACATTTTGTGTATGGCTTTACATTTTTTAAAAAGCCTTGGTAGCATCAGAGAACAGGTCTACCATTTCTGGTGGATCTGGTGACCAAGCAACGATAAGGCCTGGGCACCCGGTCTACCAAGATAGGTAGACCTGGCCTTTGAGAAATCTGTGTACCAGGCCTGCCCCTCTGTTGTTTCTTGGTGGGTAGACCTGGTGTCCAGACAGTGTCTTTCCGCCCACAGCTGAAATCCCCCGTTCTTTCCATGACTCCCCTCACCCCTGCAATGGCCCTTTGGGCCAAAGGCCATTACAGGGTTGAAGGGCACGGTTAATATGGGGGGGGGGTTGACCTGCTTCTGCTTGGCTTTCAGCCCACTGCTGGCCTCTGCTCTACAGGAAACGCACAATAGATTCAGGTACCTTCACGAGAGGCTTCTTTTTTTCTACAGGCCAACACTAAGAGAGAGAATGGGAGAGGGTCCACTGGGGCCTCCTGCAAGAGTTAAAAATGGCAGGTTCTCTTAAAGCTATATGTCTATATCTATATAGATATCTCACAGCAACCCATTCTACCCCTTAATGAATTGCACTGCTGCTACAATCAATTTCACAGCCCCATCTGCATTCCCTAAAACACCAACAGCACTGGACTATGCTGCAGAATTGCCATGTGCCGCTCTAACACACCCCTGTCCGCAAAACGGGAATAACAACACTGGGCTACTTTGCAGGGCTTGTGTAACCCACACGTTCTCAGCCACAGCCCTGCCTCCTGCAATATGGGTATAATCCGGGTTCTAGTTCCCACTTGGCCATGAAGCTCCCTGGGTGACTTTGGGCCAGTCACGGTCTCGCAGCCTAACCTACCTCACAGGGTTGTTGTGAGGATAAAATGGAGAGGAGGGGGAGGATTATATAAGCCGCCTTGGGTTCCTTGCAGGAAAAAAGGTGGGGTATAAATATAATAAATAAATAATAAATAAATATCTGCACACATTGTCAAGGTATTTTTTATTAATGTTTATAAACTCAGAAAAAAATATTAACTAGACCTGAGTTAGAGCATGAATTCTTGTCTTTGCTGCTACCTTTCATTTTTTTGGTAACAGACTGGATTCACACGACACGACAACCCATTGTGGGTGACAAGTGATGGTGGGTTGTCGTGTCATGCAAACCTGAACTGATTTCCGCAGGGAGGCTTGTTTGGGGGCAACAAACCAACAAGCCAAAGGGGAAAATAAACTTAACTACAGCCTCTGTGGGGCAATGCCCAGGGTGGGTTCCCAGGCGCACACACCCCTGCACATTGCCCAGTGGAGGCTCCCCATTCCCACACCAGCACAACTGCAGGTTGTTTTTTTAAAAATCACAAATATTTGTGAAAATTATGGGGGGACAAAAGTTTTTTAAACAGTTTGGCAAGCATGAACTGTCCATAGCTGTCAAAACGGGGATTGTGAAAGCCAGTTTGACAACCGACTTTCGCAATCTCCAACAAAAAAGAGAGTCTAAAGTGCAACAAAGCCGCAGCAAGCCCAAAATGACTCGAGATTATGATGGGGCGGGGTGGAGACAAGTCGGTCCTGCCACGGTGTGCCCTGGGATACCTGCGGGAGGACCGAGGGAGGAGGAGTGGAAGGGAGGTGGCCAACAAGCCACAGTGAGGCCGATGATCTGTTGGGCATACTGTGGGATGTTTGCACAACAACCAACCCACTGTGGCTTATTGCCATGGTGGGTTGTGATGTGCGAACGCGCCCGTAGAGTTTTAAGGTGCTTTCACATAGCAGCATTAATAGCCCAATCATATGCATGTTTACAGTGTGTGTGTGTGTGTGTGTGTGTGTGTGTGAAGCAACAAAAAGTCAGTGTACATCTTCCCTTGTGACTGAATTTCAGACTTTGGGGGTAAGTCCTACCAAATTATTTTTGAGCAAACATGCACAGGATCAAGCTCAAGGCAGCAATCATATGCACAATTATTTGGCAGTAAATGTGAATTTAAAAAAAAAAATGTTCTGGGGCAAAACAAAATGCACACATTCATGTAAATGCATCTCACAAGCTCAACATCTGCATTGAAAAGCTATCCCCATAATGCCAGCCCCATGGAGACTTAAAAGGCTGCAGTGTGGTGCACAGTCCCTCAGGAGTAAAAGTAAGGCCTTGTGAATTCAACGGAAATGACTTTGAATGAACAAATTCTTAGGATTGGACGAGAAGATCCTTATTACAGATTCTTAGGAGAAAGCTCCATTGAATGCAATAGGATTTACTTCTAAGCAAACATACTTTGGGTTGGACTAAGTACGTGAGCCTGCCCTCCAAAGATCACAAAGATCACAGCGGGCACACAAACCTTCCCATATAGAAACAGATTATGGATGTTCAGTGTTGGAGTGCTACACAATCCTATACATGTACAACCTGGTGGTTGAGCACACGTAAGAAGAGCCAAGCTGCCGCTGATGCTTCACTCGTCCCACCAGCACAACCAGACACAAAAGGAAGGGGCAGGCAGATAAGCAAAGCTAGGATGAGGGAAGCAGTGGAAACTGGTGGGCACGTTCCTATGTTCTCCCCACATCTCACCTCACTGATGGTCTAGAGCAGTGTTCTCCAACCTTGGGTCCCCAGATGTTTTTGGCCTACAACTCCCAGCATGCTGGGAGTTGTAGGCCAAAAACATCTGGGGACCCAAGGTTGGAGAACACTGCTCTAGAAAACAACTCATTGGTTCACTTGAAATCAAATTAAATTAAAGTGAACTCAGCCAGGGAACTATGCTGGGCAGAACAGGACGGGAATTCAGTGATTGGCAGAGGCACAGCAAGCAAGTCCACCATACCACTGCCCATTTGCTCTATGAGGCGGGCGCTCGCAATTGACTGGGCCTGCCAGAAAGCTGCCCCCGCTGCCCCTTCTGGGCCGACATTCCACCATTTGCAGGGCAGCCTGCAAATGGTGCTTGAATTCAGCCCACACTTGAATTCTCCATGGGCACGATCAGTTTCTGCGGGTAGTGCAGTGGTGCCTGGGTTCAAGGCCTGCCTCACTGGACAAGGCCTGGGACCAGAATCTTGCTCATGAGAGAGCCGTAGCTCCATAGCAGAGCACACGCAGGGCCAGATTAAGATTGGGGCTATTGGAGCTGCAGCCCCAGGCCCATAACAGAAAATAGGCCCACAATATAGGGACGCGCGCACGATTTGAGTTAGCTCTGATCGTTATCATTCAGCATAATTAATGATTTTTTCAAGATTAGAAAGGTGTTCTAAGCACATCTGCATTACAGGCTTGAGGCAAGACCTAGCAAGAACTGTTGTTCTCAAATTAGCATTTCAGTAGCTTTTTGCATTTCAATCACTGTTACTACATTTCTTTGAAGCACATGGGGGGCTTGCTAGGGTCTGTAATATTCAGATTTAGAAGGGACCTCTCTCTCCAGCCTCGAGCAAAAGATCTTTCTGATTCGCAGCTCAATTGTTCAAATGCTAGTTTAACAAAAAAACAAAAACAAAAACGAAACAAAGCAACAAAAACAACACAATTATTCTTTTTGTTTAAATTTTTTTTATTAAATTTTAAAACAATACAAAGAAAATAACACACACACATAACTAATATTGTGCTCCCATCACCATGGGACCAAACAATCCAATAACTCTATAATTGTTCATTATTCCAAAAATACAACATATCTTGACAGGGTAAACTCCCTTTCCCCCTTTTAAACACATATTCCAAAAATAAACCCCAAATATCCTTAAAATTATTTTTCTTTAATTGACCCCTTTTGCATTTAATATTACAAGTCAACATATCATTCAAAGCCATATCCCATACTTCCTTATACCATTCAGTAATAGTGAAAACTTGCTGGATTTTCCATTTCCTTGCTATCATTAGTCTACCTGCCGTTAACAAATTTATGATTAATTCTTTAACATTTTGAGAACCGATCACCTTTTCCGTTATTGTTAGCAAAGCTAGTTTAGGGCATACCTCTAAATCAGCTCCAACAATTTCTGATATTTCCTCAAAAATCATTTTCCAAAAATCCATTACATTTTTACAACTCCACCACATATGAGCATATGTACCCAATTCCTGACATCCTCGCCAACACATTGGAGAACATTTATTGTCTATTCTATTTAATCTCACTGGAGTCAAATACCATCTCCAAATTAGCTTATAAAAATTCTCTTTAATTCTTATAGACATATTTTTCAATATTCGCCTATCCCAAATCTTATTCCACTCATCCTTTGATATTTCCTCTTCAAACTCTGTATCCCAAACTATTTTAAGATTTTCTGCTTGCTCTACTGATTTCTGCAACATTTTATATAACATCTTTGTAAGACCCCTAGCTGATGCATTTCCTTCTACGAGTTCTCTAGACATAACCACCTGCTCAAATGCAGTGAAATCCCTTTCATGCTCATGTCTCCTCTTCCATTTCTTACCCCATTGTACTAATTGAATTACGTAAATTTAACCAAGAAATTCTTCCTGCCCCAACCCTATCAATTATTTGCTGTCTTGTCTCCATTTTTTCCAGCCAATCCATTAAAGTTATCACCTTTTTCTCTCTAAAAATTCGTTCTAAATGTCTAACATTCTCGGGAAAATCTTCCATAACCACCACTGGAGTAAGCGGGGATATACCTGGTAAAAATATTTCCTTATTTCTACCCCAAATTTCTAACATATTTTTTAAAAAGGGATTTTCTAATCTTTTTGTCATAATATGTCCTTGTTTTGTAAATAAGAATTTATCCACCCTATTACCCAATTCAAATGCTTCTATTTCCCACCACATAAAATCTTTTCTAACAATAATATCCATAATATATCTAAGTTGATTAGCTATATAATACCATTTTAAATTAGGGAGACCAAGTCCCCCTATTTTTTGAGCTTTATACCATCTATTCTTAGTAATCCTTGATTTTCCCCCCCCCCCCCATTACAATAGCTATTTAACATTACTTGCCACTCTTTGATTTCTTTCTCTGATATCTTATATGGTATCATTCTAAATAAAAAATTAAACTTCGGTAAAATCTTCATTTTAATCAAAGCTATCCTACCAAACCACGATAATCCCAATTTTTTATAATCCTCTATTTGATTTTTAACTTCATCTTTTAGTTTTTTAAAATTACATTCCCCTATTTTATCCATATCTTTTAATATATCAATACCTAAATATTTAATTATGTTTTTTATCTTTATATCCACTTTCCTTTGTTTAAATCCCCTTTCCTCCACTTTACTATAATTAAATGTCATTATCTCCGATTTATCCCAATTAATTTTTAACCCTGTTACTTCTCTAAATTCATCTAAATGTTTCTCTATCCAATCCCAATTTTCTATAGGCCTTTCTAATGTTAATAAGATATCATCTGCAAAAAGGTTTATCTTACATTTGGTCTCTATTCCTATCCCCAGTAATTTCTTCTCCTGTCTTATCGAATTCGCTAACAATTCCATAACTAACACAAATAATACTGGGGAAAGGGGACAACCCTGTCTAGTTCCCGGCCTAGGCTAATAGTTTCTGTTATTTCATCATTTACAATTACCGACGTGACATTATGAGTATATAATTGGTTAGTAATACCTATAAATTTTTCTCCAAACCCCATAGTTTTTATTAACATCTTTAATGCAGGCCATTCCACACAAAGGCTTTAAAAATATCCAATGCAAGAACCCCCGCTTTCAAATTATTTTTCTTTATTAAATAAATTATATTCAGAACCCTTCTTGTTAAATCTGCCATTTGTCTTCCTTGAATGAAACCACATTGATCTATCCCTATATACTTATTTAGAAAACTATTCATTCTTCTAGCTAAAATTGCTGTCAATAGCTTAGCATCTTGATTAATTAATGATATTGGTCTATAAGAACCTGGTTCTGCTAAATCCTTCCTTGGTTTCGGGATTAAAATAGTCAAGGACTGTTTCCATGACGGGGGGATCTCTCCCCCCTGTAAAATATCATTAAACAACCGTTTTAACTTTGGAACTAACATTTTTTTAAAGACTTTATAATATTCCGCCCCCAGACCATCCAGTCCTGGCGTTTTCCCCTGTTTTAATTTATTTATAGCACTTTCTATTTCAATTTCTGTGAATGGTTGCTCCATTTTCTCTCTATCTTCATCCTGGATTTTTATTTTTAAATTTTTCTCGATATATTTTCTACTCTCAGCTTCCGACCATTTTCCTGCCTTATATAACTCCGTATAATATTCATGAAAAATTTATCTTTAATCACCCCCGCTAAGCTTTTTTCTTATTTTTTTGTGCTAATCTAGCCAACATTTTAGAATTTTTATTACTATTCTCAAAATACTCCCTTTTTGTATAAATCAAATTCCTTTGTACCCTATCCAGTTCTTTATTCTCCAATTCTTTCCTTTTACCCTGTAATTCTGCAAAAATCTTTTTATCCCTCTTCTCTAAATACTTCTTTTCCAAATCCCTAATCTCCCCCTCTAGCTTTTGATAAAAAACTTCTTGTTGTTTCCTCAAATTTATTGCCTCTCTCAATCCTATTCCTCTCATTACACTCTTCATTGTATCCCATATTATCGCTTCAGTACATTCTTCTGTTTGATTAAATTCCCAAATTTCCCTCAATTCCTTCTCTATTTTTTCTGTTAAATGTTTAAAACGAAAATATTACAATTCAATCTCCATCTTTTCGCTTCTCTATAATCCTTATATATCTTCAAATCCATGTTAACCAAAGCATGATCTGTAACTTTTATCACTCCTATCTCTGTGCCCAGGACCCTTGAAAACAGCGTCCTGGACACAAAAATAAAATCTATCCTCGAATAATTCTTATTTGCTGATGAGTAAAATGTATATCTTTCCTCATTCCCCTTGACCCCTCTCCAAACATCTAGCAACCCTTCCTTACTAATTAACTTATTCAAGATCATTAGATTATTTCTCTGATCTTCTCTCGTCGGATTGGATTTGTCTTTTCTTCTATCCAATACCATGTTAAAGTCCCCAGCCATAATAACCCTTTGATTTTGAAAATTACCCATTTCTTTAAACACATGTTGATAAAATTCTCCTTGATTTTGATTGGGAGCATAAACATTAACAATAACATATTCTTCCCCTCCCAAGGTCCCATACATTATAATATATCTACCTGTATCATCCTTTTTCACCTTTAAAACATTAAAACCACAATTCTTTGAAATTATAATTGCTACTCCTCGTGATTTAGATGATCCACATGCTATCTCATATATTCTAGACCACCTCAATTTCAATTCATTGACTCCTTTCCTTGCCTGGTGCGTTTCTTGCAAGAATATAATATCTGCCTTATCCTTCTTAAGAAGTGCTTCTATTCGCCTCCTCTTAGTAACTGAACCTAGCCCCTTAACATTTAAAGTTGAAATTCTTAACTTATAATCCATCTATTAACATCATTTTTTCTTTTTTGGTCCCCAAAAGTGAAAATAATACACAATAACATACCCCTTAACCCACCCCCACATTCATCTAAACTATCCCCCCTGCTAAGCCAGGGCAACTTGCCCCACCCTAAACCTACCCACCTATCCCAGGGGGGGGGGGAAGGACCCATCACCAGCCCGAACAGCAGCCCCTCATTCCCTCCTGGATAACTTCTTTATAAAACATTTTCTATTTCTTTTTTCTTCTCGTGTTGAAACGACCTCTTATACAATTCCTCTGCTGGCTCCTTCTTCTTCCAGTTGACCCATCATTTCTGGACCCTCCGCATCATCATGAAGCCCCAACTCTCCCAGCAGGCCCATGCCTTGATCACATGATGAGATCTTGTATCTCTTACTGTTCCACACAAAAGTAAGAAAGACTGGATAACCCCAATTGTATTGTAATCCCTTTCTGATCAAGACTGCTGTACACGGTTTAACACTTTGCCTCCACTTAATTGTTTGCTGACAAAGATCACTGTAGATTTGCAAAGTAGCCCCCTTAAAAGCTACTTGACCTTTCTTTCTGATCGCTTTCATGAAGACATCCTTCTTGTATAAATTTGCAAATTTCAGTACAACATCTCTGGATGTCATACCACGCCTTAATGCTCCCACTCTATGCACAATCTCAATGTCCATATCATCCCAAAGAATTGTTTCTCCAGAGACAGCTTCATTCATCCATCCAAAATACTGCCTCTTAACTTATATCCAGTCTCCCCCATCTCCATAGGGAAGCCTCTGATTCGAATGTTGGAACGACGTTGCCTGTCTTGCATGTTGATCATCTGTATTTCCATCTCATTAAATTTCATTTCATACTTTTCAAAACTTTTTTCATCCTTCACCTGGAGTTTTTCCACCTTATCCACTCTAACTTGCAGCTCTTTAACTTGAACCCCCAAATGATCTATGGTCTCTCTCATGTGCTTCATATCCTCTTGATGCAGTTTTTGAAATTTCTCAATTGCTTCTGTATGTTTCTGCTGGCCTGCTTCCATAGAGCTTTGAAACTGTAATAAAATTTTCTCCCAATCTGGTGCTGCCCCTTTAAGCTTAGCTGGAGATGTTGTCTTTGGCTTGGCACCAGCAGGGAATTTGCCAGCTGAGTCCGCCATTTTTCCGCCCTTCCCCCTCGCTGTCTCGGAACTTTCACTACCTCGTAGCTTCTTATCAGGACCCAGTTGCTCAAATTGATAAGAAAATTCAGTATCTTTCGTGTCAAGGATCCTAATTAGCCTTTTCAAACTGTTATCCGAGGGATGCTGCCCGATCGCGTTTCCAAAGAGGGGGTAGGGACTTTTTCACCCGTCTGGAGCTCATCAACAATCCAGAGCAAAGCACATCAAAAGAAAGCTATTCTTTTTATTTCTTTATTAGCTCTACATCTGCATACCTTCCAGAAAGCAAACAGCAAAGGAGTTTAAACTCACGATTTGTCTTTCCTGTGTATTTGCAGATGTTTTCAAATCATTCCGGGAGCTCGGCAGAAAAGCTACTGCTCCATAGCCGGCGAAGGCTCCTCCCCCCACAATTATTCTTGGTCAAGCAAAGCTTCCTGGCTTTTTGTTATGGCTGCTTTTTCTTTTTTAATAAATAATTTGGGGGAAATTGGGAAGACCCTTACTGATGAGCTGCAGGAGTTTTTTGAGTTTTGGCACTTTAATGGTAATTAAAACATTTAATTTGTTTTAATATAAAATTGCGTCTTCATTTTATTTATTTCCATAAAAAGGCCCACCAAAATCCTCAGCACCAGGCCCATAATGCTCTTAATCCGGTCCTGAGCACACGCCTCGCGTGCAGAATATTGAGCCACGCTCAGGTGAGCTTGATGGGATCCCCAGGGCGCCCCCACCCCCCAGTTTAATTTACTGACCTCCCCTGGCTGGGCCTCACCCGCCCCAGTGTTGCTGGAACTGGAGAGCAGAGATCGGTGGGGCAGGCTCGGCTGCTGCTGCTCTCAGAATGGCGCTCCTTTGGTGCGTGGAGGAGCCTGGCCCTGCCGCCACCGGCGGCGACTACCTCCTTGCCTTGCGAGGAGGCGCTCCTGCGGTGCTGGTGAAACTCCTTGAGGGCGCCCCCACTCCCTTCTGCCCTCTCCTGAGCCTGGCCCATGTTAGAGGGGGCGGGCGCAGCATCGCAGCTGCTGTTGCTGCTCTCAGAATCACCTCATGACTGGAATCTGAGGACGGCGGGGGGCGGGGCGGGGGGGAACAACAGTTGCACCCCCCTCGCCCACTATGAGCGGATGCCCATGACTTTGTGTTTCTATCGAGGCAGACTTATTGGAGGAAAAGATGCTTGCGAGCAGGGGGTTGGCAAGAGGGAATCAGCGTGTGTACAAGCCTGCAGAGCATGCCCCTTCCCACGCTTGAATTCTCCATGGGCATGATCAGTCTCTGCGGGTAGTGCAGTGGTGCCTGGGTTCAAGGCCTGCCTCACTGGACAAGGCCTGGGACCAGGTTCTTGCTCATGAGGGAGCCGTAGCTCCATAGCAGAGCACACGCCTCGCGTGCAGAAGGTCTCAAGTTCAGCCCCCAACATCTCCGTTTAGAGCAGCCTTCCCCAACCTGTGTGGTAAAATATAATTTCAATATGATTTCTATATTATATAAACACATAGCTTGTAACAAATATTTACTATTATTATTTGCTTGAATGTAATCCTATGACTTACATATGCTAAGTTCCTGTTCTGACTCTGTATGCATGAAGTTCTATCTCACAGAAAGGAATGTAACACTAGGATTGTAATGTTAAAATGTAAGGGCCTCTTGATTTCTTTTGACCTGTTGAAGTTAATTGTGTGAAGATAAGGAAAAGTTACTTCAAAGAATGTTAATCATAGAAATTGGCCAGACTCCTCAGTCTCTTTCTTCCACTCCCTAACACTCCCTATTACACATATGTCAATTAATTGTTATTTACTGCTGGGAAGAGAAACCAGATATTGTAAAAGCATAAATCTGTCACAATAGAAAGAAACTATTAACACGCATCAGAGAATTTGTTAACACGCATGCTGCAAAAGTGAGACGCTTGTCAAAAGAGTATAAGAATGGCTGTATTCTTACTGGTCGTGGTCTCACTCTGCCTTGGAGTGAGACCATACAGCGCTGTATTTGAATAAAGGAATTCTTTTTTTACCCGCTCTGGTTGATTTATTGGCCACAAGTCAGCTGGAAAACGAACTCAGGAAGTGGCTTTAACTTCCTTACCACACCTGAAGGCCTTCAGATGTGTGTTGGACTGTAACTCCCATCATCCCCAGCCAGCTTTGCCAACCACGGTGATGGCTGTTCAGCAGTGCTCGTAGGGATGGGGGCAAAATTCGTTTGGTTCACATTTAATTCAAGCTGGCCTATTCTCACTTCCCTAACTAAGATGTCAACCAGAACACAATTATCCTTCGGTTTTCACATTTCCCCAAACTTCGTTATGCAGTCCTTCAATCAAAAATTGTGTATAAAAATGCATTCACTGGGGAAAATACATACCAAAATGCATACATTAGGGGAGAAATGTATACAAAAATGCATATGAATTTTCATGTGGACTTTCAAAAAATTGCAAACTGCTGTGGCAATGGGATGGAAAAAACTTGTGCTTGAAAAAAAGGCAAACATCACAGAAAATGAAACAGACAATGCTTGGAAACACCTCTGCTTTGAAGGGCTGCTGTCAAGAGTAGGGCTCAATATTTTAATGCTGTATATTCATATATTCATATGTAAGCTCCGTGTAGTCTCTCAGCCTAACCTATCTAACAGGATTGTAGTGAGGATAAAATTAGATAACCCCATGAAAGCCTTTCTGAGTTTATTGGAGACAGATGATGATGATGATGATGATGATGATGATGATGATGATGATGATGATATATTGTGTGTCTCTTTTTCACAGGGCAGGATAAAGAACAACTGCATTGTTGCAGTTCATTATTAATTTCATCAAGTGGGCAAGAGAAGCTACCAATGCTCTCTTTTAGGAAAGGTCTCCGGGGGGAGGGGGGCTGGACATTTTTTCCCAAGAGAAAAGTGAAACATACATGAGGCACTTCCTTACATTTTGGTGAGACATGTACTGCAAACCAACACAGTCCTAAATATAATTTTTAAACAAATAAATAAATAAATAGGTCCAAGAAAGGGCAATTAATGTGGATTATCTCTTGCTGGTGTGAGAAGAGGAATTACATATTTACAGCACAATCCAATACTGGTCTACTCACAAGTAAGCCCCACTGAGTTCAATAGGGCTTACTTCCAGGTAAGTGGATACAGGACTGCAGCCTAAGACCTTCACACTGAATCAGACCACTGATCTATTTATTAATGGGCTACAGCAGTGTTCTCCAACCTTTGGGTCCCCAGATGTTTTTGGCCTACAACTCCCAGCATGCCCCAGCCAGCTACGCTGGCTGGGGCATATTGGGAGTTGTAGGCCAAAAACATCTGGGGACCCAAGGTTGGAGAACACTGGGCTAGAGTCTGGCTGGCAGCTCCTGCCAATGTCTTAGGCAAGATATACTTGGGACTGTGCCTCCTAGCCCCACCTGCTGTTTGCATATTGGATTTCAGATTGGCATATGGACATATGTAGGCTCCAACTGTGCAGGGGATGTTGCATGGCTCCAGTGGGGCCTGCACAGAAAAACCTCCCAGTGCCGTCCCCCATGGGTGGCATTTATCTGCCTCCTGCTTTACCACCCTTAATGGCACACCTCATCTTGCCTTCTAGTTGGGTCACCTCTGCCCCTATCAAAAGATCCACCCGCCAGTCTACCTACAGACGAAACTACACAATCCAGACCACAATGTGCTGTAAGCCAAGAATGGGTGTACTATGATATGGTGGCCACAGAGCAAAGAGCTGGGAAAACTCCAGTGAGCGAACCAAGTGTCACATGCTGAATACTGGAAACAAACAAATACATAAGGGGAAGTCTAGCGGGGGAAATATGCACCCCACCCCAAATCAGTCTGACCTGAAAGGCTGAGAAATCCTTCCCAGGTGCAAACATGTTAACCTTTCAGATCCTGAGTATGAGCAAAGCCAATAAGACCCAACAGCCTGTCTCTAACTGTGACAATCTTTAGTGCCCCAGATGGTTGGGAAGTGTGGCAGACCGTGCCTGGTCCGTTGCGCAGGTTCGGCACTTAAGGGGTTAACCGGCACCGAAGAAATGCCCTTTACGTGCCTTCTGATAACTTTAAACCCAGCCGCTACCAACCATTGACATTGAATCGCATGGAATCGTATTGAGGCAACGAGTGGTTAATTTCAAAGAGTTTAATGGAGCGGAACTAATAGACTACAGGAATTTCACACTATAAACAAGGAAGTCTATAAAAATAGCTGAAGCGGAAAGCTTCAATACACACATGAGGATAGGCTTTGCTCAATACAGAAGATTAACCTTACATCAGAGACTCTGACTTACTGATCTAACGTAGCGGTCTGTGTAGCCGGTCCCTGGGCGTCGCGCCTGGGGTTGGAAGTTGCTTGGTCCTGACCGGAGCCAGGGACCTGATCCGTGCAAGCCTGCACCGTGTTCCCAACCAACCCTTTGTTCTCCAGGGCTTGTCTTTTTCTACCCTCCCTCGCCCCCTCCCCGCCCCCGATGACCAGGTGGGCTGGTTCCGCCCTGCTGGGTAGTGGCGCCTCTTGGGTGCTGGCATCTCCTGGATACTTTGGGGTACTTTGCAGCTCTTTGAGACTGCTCCCCACCTTCGGAATGTTTATGCCCTTCCTGGAGGGTAGATGCAAAGGCGCCCTATTGAGGGTATGCAGATGCAGCTATGCAGATGTGACCATGTACAACCGGTCTGCCCAGAACTGTGTCTCCTGTCCCCTGGGTGGGGATTATGCAGAAGGATGGGGGAACGAGGGGTGTCAGCGACAGGGGAAAAATTATGTCAGGGTTCATTCAACCGTGTGTGCTCAGGCTTTCTCCACAGAAAGAAACAAGCTACACTATAACGCATGTAAGAGCATACCCTGAGAAGCAACATCCAGTGGTCCTGTTTGGGCCCTGATTTTTCATTGTTGGTGTGGTTCTGGATGGCCTAGATTGCTCATCTTCAGTTGCAGACTGACAAAGGGAATCAAACTAGAGCTATTGTTAAGATGAGATATAGTTCTGATCATTTGGTTATGGCTATACCTCCAAAAGGAAGTCCACAGCCCTCGTAAGAAGTGTTGGGTAAGCAAGAGTTCAGGAGAGAAAGAAGCAGTCTGCCCACCTCCCCAGCAGGGCAAAAGGTCAAGACCGAAGGTTTGAATGGAAGAGTGAGTGAAGCCTAGAGGCATGCATAGGCAAATGGGTGGCAGGCTTGCATTGATTAAGACCTGAATATTGCATATCGCCTAAAGCACAGGAGGATTTCTCCTGAAAAGAAATGGCTCTTCCCCCCACTGGGAGAACACCACCAGTAGCTTTCTCCAAAAACAGTCCCATCAGCAGGTAGACCCAAACCTTTGCTTTCCTAAGTACACCCATTAGGAGTTATCAAAACATAAAGAGTAAGGTCATTAGCAGGGTTTGAAGACATCTGTGGGGCAAAGACTGCCCCCACAGCTCTCTTTTCTCCAAAAAGTTGGGAAAGAGACTATAAGAACCAAGAAGTTTTAGCAAGGGTGTGTCGGGAGAGAGCTGAGGGAGTCACCTTGGAACGGCGGACTACTCAAACCTCTCCCGCCTCCGCTGGGGCTACAGCTGGAACCTCATCACAGCAGACAGGTAGTAGCCGGGACTTTGCTTTTCTATCCTTCTAGACGGGAATCTCTCCCCCCCCCCCGCCCTTTCTATTCAGGCTTGTCAGGGCAAAAGGGACTCTTTCTCCTCCCCAGAATACAGGGTCATAGAATCATAGAAAAGTAGAGTTGGAAGGGGCCTACAAGGCCATTGAGTCCAACCCCCTGCTCAATGCAGGAATCCAGGTCAAAGCATCTCTGACAGATGTCTGTCCAGCCGCACCTTGAATGCCTCCAAACTGGGAGAGCCCACCACCTCCCTAGGTAGTTGATTCCATTGTCTTATTGCTCTGACAGTCAGGAAATTTTTCCTGATGTTTAGGTGGAATCTAGGTTCCTGTAACTTGAGCCCATTATTCCGTGTCCTGCAAACTGGGATGAACGAGAAGAGATCTTTGCCCTCCTCTGTGTGACATCCCTTCAAATACTAGAAGAGTGCGATCATATCTCCCCTCAGTCTCCTCTTCTGAAGGCTAAACATGCCCAGTTCTTTCAGTCTCTCCTCATAGGGCCTTGTTTCCAGTCCCTTTATCATCCTTGTTGCCCTCCTCTGAACCCTCTCCAGTTTGTCTACGTCCTTCTTAAAGTGAGGTGCCCAGAACTGGACGCAGTACTCAAGATGAGGCCTAACCAGTGCCGAGTAAAGGGGAATTATCACTTCCCGCGATTTGGAAGCTATACTTCTATTAATACAGCCCAAAATTGCATTTGCCTTCTTTGCAGCCACGTCGCATTGCTGGCTCATATTCATGTTGTGATCTACCACAATTCCAAGATCCTTCTCACTTGTAGTATTGTTGAGCCAAGTGACCCCCATTCTGTAACTCTGCATTTGGTTTCCTCTCCCTAGGTGCAGCACTTGGCATTTATCCCTGTTAAATTTCATTCTGTTGTTTTCGGCCCAGCGCTCCAGCCTATCGAGGTCACTTTGAATTTTGTTTCTGTCTTCCAGAGTATTAGCTGTTCCACCCAACTTTGTGTCATCTGCAAATTTGATAAGCATTCCCTGTACCTCCTCATCCAAGTCATTAATAAAAATGTTGAAGAGCACCGGGCCCAGGACCGAGCCCTGTGGTACCCCGCTCGTTACCTCTCCCCAGTTTGAGAAGGAACCATTGATAAGCACTCTTTGAGTCCGATTCTGTAGCCAATTGTGGATCCACCTGATAGTTGTTCCATCTAGCCCACTCTTAGCTAGCTTACTAATCAGGATATCATGAGGCACTTTGTTGAAAGCTTTGCTGAAGTCCAGGTATATAATGTCCACAGCATTCCCACAGTCCACAAGGGAGGTTACCCGATCAAAAAATGAGATCAGATTAGTCTGACAGGATTTGTTCTTGACAAATCCATGCTGGCTTCTAGTAATCACTGCATTGTTTTCAAGGTGCTTGCAGACTGACTTCTTTATAATCTGCTCAAAAATCTTCCCGGGGATTGATGTCAGACTGACTGGCCTATAGTTCCCAGGTTCCTCCTTCTTGCCCTTTTTGAAGATGGGAACAACATTTGCCCTCCTCCAGTCGTCTGGCACTTCACCTGTCCTCCATGATTTCTCAAAGATAATAGACAGTGGTTCTGAGAGTTCTTCTGCCAGTTCCTTTATTACTCTAGGATGCAGCTCATCAGGCCCTGGAGATTTAAACTCGTTCAGAGTAATCAGGTGCTCCTTGACCATTTGCCTATCAATCTCAAGCTGCAATTCTGCCCCTTCAGTCTGCACTTCAGGTTTGCCAGGGGGGTCATAGACCCTCTTTTGGGAGAAGACCGAGCCGAAGTAGGAATTGAACACTTCTGCCTTTTCTTTGTCTTCTGTTATCAATTTGCCATCCTCATTGCGTAGTTGAACCACCAGTTCTTTCTTCTGTCTTTTACTGTGCATGTATCTGAAGAAAGCTTTTTTGTTGCTTTTAGCATTCCTCGCTAACCTTAGCTCATTCTCAGCTTTAGCCTTCCTGACACTATTCCTGCAGTTCTGTGCTACCTGCCTGTACTCTTCCCCTGTAGCCTGTCCTTCCTTCCACTTCCTATACGTGTCCTTTTTTGTTTTCAGGTCATCTTTGAGTTTATTGTGAAGCCACATTGGCTTCTTCTGTTGCCCTCTGCCTTTTTTCCTTGTGGGAATTGTTTGCAATTGTGCCTTTAAAATTTCCTTTTTTAAAAACTCCCACCCCTCTTGGGCTCCCTTTCTCGTGAGAGTCACTTGCCATGGGATCTTACTAATCATTGTTCTGAGTTTGTTAAAATTGGCTTTCCTAAAATCCAGGGTACGTGTTTGGCTACACTCAGCTTTTGCTTCTGTTAGAATCAAGAACTCAAGTATAACATGGTCACTTTCCCCCAGAGTTCCCGAAACTGCCACTTTATCCACTAACTCGTCTCTGTTGGTTAGAATCAGGTGTGTTTGAACCATAGCGTAAGGATATTTTGCTGCCTGACATCACTAGGTTTGCTTTACCAACAAGTAAGACGCTGTACCTTCTCTGTATTTCTTCTTCAATAAAACCACCCTTTTGTTCCTAGAGTCTGCGTGTGTGTGTGTAGGTTTGTTTAAAAAGAGCGAAGCGCACACTTTCCCTCCAGCAGCACAGGTTTTACCCCAGCCAAAGATCCTAAACCTTTTGTAAGAATGTGGGGTTAGAGGGAATCTAGCACCCAGAATTATCTGTCGTAAAGGTGGGGCAGAGCTGCATGTAATACCAAACAGCAGGATGAGGTGTGTGTGTGTGTGTGTGTGTGTGTGTGTGTTGATGGTGCACACTGATTCAAAACCACCAGCTAAATCTTTGAGTCTTTACTTTACAAATAAATAAAAAGGGTTTTTAAGTTAAGCTGGACTGAGAATCCTTATTACCGGAATCTTAAATTCTGATACAGTACTAATCCAGACATTTTCCATGCAGGCAGTGCTGTTCATTCATTCATTCATTCTTTCATTTTATTTTATTTCCCATCATAACTACTACTCCCCGCTCCTCTTTCTGCAACGCACCCACTAGTTAAACACCAGTGGCAGCAAAAGGCAGCTCGGCACTGTCACTGGGGCCATTTACCTCCGCTCATTAAGGAGCTGCCTTGTCACAGCACATAAGCCCGTTATGACATTATCTTCTAACTAGTGAAGATAAATTGCTGCTCCAGAACCGGCCTCCTGGAGTAGCTATTTCTTCCAAGGGGTGTGTGGGTGTGTGTGAAATGGGTCTGAGTTCCAGTTGCAGGGTTTCACACAAGGCGGATTGGATCAGAACTTCTGGAGCAGAAACTGGCTGGTGACAGAGGCATAGACAGACAGCTAGCTGGGATCGATGCTTAATGTTGAAAGCGTGGAGCCAGAGCTGAAGTTATGCAAGATAATGCAGCCTATGGAAATCCTGGCCCCTAATCCCAGATGTGGGGAAGCTGCACTGTTTGACAGATGTGGGACACGGCGGCATGGGGTGTGTGTGTGCGATGGTGGCATGTGTTTGCTCTCCCATCTCAGGTGGCAGGAGAGCTTGTGCCAGCGCTGGTTGTAGCTGCTGCATTATGTCTCTTTACGAGCCAAACCAGCATATAAGCAGGTAACGTGAGCGAACAGGAAGAAACAGTTTCACTTTTGCAGCAGACGCCTGAATGAGTGGTTGGGCCAGTACAGTCCTGGGCCTGATGGAACCAGGGACAATTCTTAGTTAAGTTGCACTTGTTTCTTTTTCTCCAATCCAAATGGTTCTGTCCTGGGTTTCAACAAATAGATGTTGAGTTTCTTTAAAGAATTCTGGTGCACGCTGCTGTTCTCACATATCCAGTCATTCACCTTTAACCTTCAGGGCAGTGGCTTTACAGCAAGGGTAGGCAACCCAGTGCCTTCCAGATGGTCTACATCAGTGTTCTCCAACCTTGGGTCCCCAGATGTTTTTGGCCTACAACTCCCAGCATGCCCCAGCCAGCATAGCTGGCTGGGGCATGCTGGGAGTTGTAGGCCAAAAACATCTGGGGACCCAAGGTTGGAGAACACTGGTTTAGGGGTTAGGAGGAAGGAGAACTTAAGCTGTCAATCATCACAGCCTCTCAATCACACACACTCTGCATTAGACAATCTGTAAGATGCATTTCCACTAATGTGATTTATTAATGTAAAAAAATAAAATAAATCGATGGTGTATGCAATATGTAGGAAAAACTACAATGGACCTAAGAACAAGATTCCATAACCATAAATCTGTGATGTTTAACAAACAAACAAACAAACAAACAAACAAAGAGCAGCCTGTTGCAAGACATTTTAATTCACCTGCGAATTACTTGGGAAGATAGGCGAACAAATGTCAGTGTACTGGAAGAAGCAAAG
This sequence comes from Shinisaurus crocodilurus, assembly GCA_021292165.1. Lineage (NCBI taxonomy): Eukaryota > Metazoa > Chordata > Lepidosauria > Squamata > Shinisauridae > Shinisaurus > Shinisaurus crocodilurus. The sequence goes on along the minus strand of CM037877.1, from coordinate 264,989,546 downwards.
ACTACTAGTGTTGAAAAAATGATCCTTCAACGCCAACTTCAATGGACCAGTCATGTTGTTCGAATGTCTGACTGCCGTCTCCCAGAGCAGTTACTTTATTCCCAACTCAAGGATGGAAAGCGGAATATCGGTGGTCAGTATAAGAGGTTTAAAGATGTTCTTAGGGCTAATCTAAAAAAATGCAATATAACCATCGAAAACTGGGAAGCTCTGGCCCATGAACGATCTAAATGGAGGTTGGCCTTTCACAAAGGTTCCATGGACTTTGAAGAAGCCCGAGTGCAAGGTGAAAGGGAGAAACATGCTAAGCGAAAAGCACGTCAACAACGAATCCTTTATCTTCCATCTGGTAACCTGTGTCCTCACTGTGGGAAGCTGTGTGGATCTAGAATTGGCCTCCACAGTCACTTACGGACCCATCGCTAGAGTCTACACAATTTTATACAATTTCCTCTTTATATAATTTTCTTTTTGTAATTTTATCCTGGAAGACAATCTTACTCGATCACGAGTGATCGCCTACTAATTTTCTCAGATTTACAGTAGCTTCCAATTGAACAAAACAAACAGGATACTGACATCATAGAAAAGTAGAGTTGGAAGGGGCCTACAAGGCCATCAAGTCCAACCCCCTGCTCAATGCAGGAATCCAGGTCAAAGCCTCCCTGACAGATGGCTGTCCAGCTGCACCTTGAATGCCTCCAGAGTGGGAGAGCCCACCACCTCCCTAGGTCTTATTCCATTGTCTTATTGCTCTGACAGTCAGGAATTTTTTCCTGATGTTTAGGTGGAATCTGGGTTCCTGTAACTTGAGCCCATTATTCCGTGTCCTGCACGGAATAGTGGTGAGAGTGTTGGACTGGGTTGATCGAGAAGAGATCCTGGCCCTCCTCTTTGTGACAACCCTTCAACATGGTTGACTGAAAGGAAAATGTCAAGATCTACAGCAGTGTTCTCCAACCTTGGGTCCCCAGATGTTTTTGGCCTACAACTCCCAGCATGCCCCAGGAGTGCAGGGAGTTGTAGGCCAAAAACATCTGGGGACCCAAGGTTGGAGAACACTGGTCTACAGCTTCCATCACCCCCAGTCAGCATGGCCAGTACAGGATTATGGGAAATGTAGTTTAAAAGATCTGGATGGCACTAGGTTGCCTACCCTTGTTTTACAGAGTCAAAAAAGAAGCCTGTTCCCAGAATTCCCTGCAGGTGAGCTGGAGTGCTGAAGTGATTCCTTGGCTGAGCCCTGAGTGAGATGGAGGAGGACTAGGCCCCACACTGCTTTGAGCTTCTTGAAGGAAAAAAGCTGGATATAAATGGAATAAATACAAATAAATAGAATAAGAATACTCAGTTGCATCCACGATTGAGGTGAGTGTGGCATGCAGGGGACTGTTTTGTCCTGGGCCCTGGGTTATCTGTCTTTGGCCCTGAGTTTGCCTCAGCCCCAGCCTTAAAAACCGAGAAGCCTATGCCCCTGAAACTCTGTGGGGCAGCAAAATATCTTGGTCCCGTTCTGCTTCCATTACTGAGGCAGAGTGGCCGTCCAACCAGAATTTTACTGACACCTAGAACTGTAACCTTCTGGACGATGGACAAAAACAGAGAATGCTAATCCCTCCCTCTCAAATTTTCCAGATATACGTATAATTCTTGGTGTTAAATGTGCATGTGTGTGCTGACAGTATATCTTTCTGCATCACGAAGAACAGCGAATGCATTCACAGAATAATGTGCATGCATCTAGTTGAAGGCTCTGTATTGTGAAGGCAAATGCACGTGCGCTGTGCCACCATCTGGAACATGAGGTGGTTGGCACCACTTTGAGGGTGTCTGTGTGGTGGTTTCCCAGTTGCTGAGCAAGTGATAAGACGGGATTCCTGATCTGAGCAGTGTGGCATAGTGGTGAGAGTGTTGGACTGGGACTTGGGAGATCCGGGTTCTAGTCCCCACACTCGGCCATGACACTCACTGGGTGACTTTGGGCCAGTCACAGACTCTCAGCCTAACCTACCTCACAGGGTTGTTGTGAGGATAAAATGGAGAGGAGGAGGATTATGTAAGCCACCTTGGGTTCCTTGCAGGAAAAAAGGTGGGGTATAAATATAATAAATAAATAAATAAATATTCTTCAGACCTTTCTGGTAAACACAAGGAGGCCACAGAAAGAGGAGTAGTGCTTCAGCACACATCACCGCTCCATCCACACAGACACTTTTTGAATGACTGAACAGGGCTACTGTTCTTCCAACAAGGAGTTCCGGCCACCTGATGGATGGTTTCCAGATACATCTCACATCCAGTACTGCTCTGAGCCACACCCTGCTTAACTTCAGCACTGTTGTTGTTGTCACACTATACTGCGTTCATGGCAGGTGTAAAATTTGAACTCTGATCTCCCAGCCCTGCAGCCAACTTTCTATCTGCTGCATATAGTAGATCACCTGAATGTGGCTTCCTTGCGCCTGCAGCCAGAACCCAAAGGGCAGCAAAGACTTGACATAATAGATCTAGAGAAGGATTACTGTCACCAAGAGGTGAATTATTTCCCCCTGGAGACCGGAATAACTCTAATCACTGGTAGAGATAGCAATCAAATGGGATGCTGGTGCTCCTGAACTGTCATGGCTGATTTACGATTGTAACGATCTTACATCTTTCATCCATGATGACCAGGGACGGGTAGTTTAACTGATCGTGAAAGATGGAAGGGACACTCTTTCAAAAGCCATTGCAAATGGCAGTTCAGGAGTATGGTTGAATGGGATGCTTTGCACAACTTCCCAGCACCCCTCACTTTGTGATCCCCCTCCCACTAATTAATCACCTTTTGCCCTCTAATAATTTATAAAAAGAAGAAAGGTGAGGTACTTTCTACAAGTTTTCAGAGTTCTTCATGTATATTATCTAGAATGCTAGATAATTATTACAAGGGTCCTGAAAGTTAGGCCACATTTAGGGGTTGAATAAAAGAGATACTGGCTTATCAAAGGTCACTCCACTGAGTTAATTGCTATGGTGAGAACCACTATGCTGATTTCCCCAACTTGTGCCCTCCAGATGTGTTGCACTACAGCTCCCATCACCCCCAGTTAGCATTGCCAATGGTCATGCTGGCTTGGGACAACGAGAGTTGTAATCCAACACATCTGGAGAACACCAGGCTGGAGAAGACTGCTCTACACTCTAGTAGTTACCGTAACTCTACTATTCTATGATTCTAATTCATGCTTATGTTTTTGTCATATAATTATCCTTGTTCTCTCTCATTCCCTATGGCACATTCCGAACAAAAACTGTGACACCATGTAAAATTCCAAGTTTTGTTTCCCCAACCGCCACCACCAAAATAGATTCAAAATTATGAACTCCAATACCGTCAAAAGAGAGTTGGATACATTTATAAAGGATAGCTTGTGGTTTTCACTCTGACCGATCGCCCACTGTGGTCAGAAGGTCCTCCCATGCCATAGATGTTCTTGGAATCTCCCCCTTCCCTTGTGAGTGTTCCAGATTGCCACAGTTACAGGCACATTGTTTAATATAATGGGGTTGTGCCCAATAAAATTCCCTTCATGGCAATTCAACTTTTGGGTATGCCCAAGTCTGGCTGAGGATGTATTTGGAGTTGGGACAGGGCTGCCCAACCATAGAGACATTCTAGGAAACTATCAAGGGTTCCTGAATTCAAGGGGTGCCTCCTGCAGCGAGAGAGCAATGGCCTGTCCTTCTGGAGGAGGCACACAGAAGTCCTTCAGTAGTTATGCAACGGAGCGATATCCCACATTCGCCAGGAGACACAATTGATTAGGAGTTTTCTTATATCCATCAGCCACTGGGAGCATGGGCATAGCTGTAAAGGGGAGAAAATAAAGTGACAGAGAGGGTTGATTTATAACTTTTTTTTACCTAGGGTGCCCGTGTGCCCTACTTTACAGAGGACAGTCCTCTATTTAAAGGGCTGTCAGAGGACAGTCCTCTATTTGAAGGTGTCCTCTATTTGAAGAGCTGTCCAGTTCAAGTCCAGCTTAAAGATAAAGAACCATAAGAAACCAAAGCAGAGGCCTTGAAGTTTCATAGATCATAGAGTTGGAAGGAGCCTAGAAGGCTATCGAGTCCAATCCCCTGCTCAATGCAGGAAACTAGAGGAGGGGTCTCCCATCCAAGTTATAACCAGGCTTGCTTGACCCTGCTTAGCTTTCCACGCTCAGACAAGCTGAGCCAGAATAAGCCACATCAACAGTTTAGCGCTTGGACAGCAGACTGAGCAGGCACAAAGGTCACAGACTTCCCCACTATAGTGAGATGTATTGTATTTTATTTAAATTACAGGCAGTCCCTGAGTTAAGAACGTCCGACTTACAGACAACCCATACTTAAGAATGGACCTCTGGGTTCCCCAGTGCTACGTCGTTTACACAGAGTACATAGTGCAGTATACTACGCAATTTGCATAAATGCCGATTTTAACGTATAGAACGTTATGCTGTTCCGACTTACATACAAATTCGACTTAAAGACATTCTTAAGAACGGAACTCGTTCATAACCTGGGAACTGCCTGTATAGTCATTATTTCTAAATTGGCATATACATTTTATGCAAATTCACATCCTCTTTTGTTCTCTTTTTTTGGTGATGCAGAAGTGGCCACTCTATTTTTACATAGCCTCTAACTGTTAGCTCAGATACAGGCATTTGTTATTGCTATGTTACACTGCATAAGTAGTCAGTCAGTTTATTACGGTTGTAGACCAGCAGACATGGCATAAGTAAGACACAAGGGGATGTTACAATGTTAATTCATCTAGGGTAGCAAAAACCAAAACCAACTTGAGCTTGCCATGTGTGGCATGCAGATAAAACCATCTGAAGCGACAAAAATCCAGCATAGAAAGCAAAACAGATAGCTGAAAGGCCTGGAAGAATAAAAAGGGTTTTTCACCTGGCACCAAAAAGAGAATAGGGACAGTGCCCAGCACACCTCTTAGGAGCAGGAATTCCAACGATGGGGTGCCACACTCAACAAGGCCATGTCTCCAGTCACCACCTGCCTTACCTCAGAGGACCGGGAGACACAGAGTAGGGCCTTTGAGACCAATCTTAATTACTACAGTGGCCACATATACATTGCCAAAAAAGAGGAAATGTATCACCCCAAAAAGGGGACGCAGATTTGCATAAAACTTATATATGCTAATTTATATGTATAGATACAAAATTAGAAATAATTATAGCTCTTCAAATGGGACTATCCTCTGTAAAGTAGCACACATGGCCAACCTATTAATGACCAGGCAGGTTCATGCGGAAGGAGGCAGTCCTTAACGGACTGTCTTGTAAACCTCCCAGAAAGGTTTGACTAATGGGTGGTGTAGAAATGTAATAGATGATGAAGACGACAATATTAATAATGGACCAGCATCTATTGCAGCAGTTTCAGAACTGGCATGAAGTGCTCTATATGTCTGATCCCAGTTAGTAACCATACACTAACTACCATTTCTGAACAGACTTCAAAGGCAGCTCCATATACAGTATTTTTCCATGTATAAGACTATACTTTTTCCTAAAATCGCTAGACTAAAAATTGAGGGTCGTCTTATACACGGAAGTAAGCCGAGGAGAGAATCGCGCGGTTGCGAAACTCCCCAGTGTGGGGCGTCTTATACATGGGGGCGTCTTATAGACGGAAAAATACGGTATGTGTTGCAATCATCCAAATGAAATGTTATCAGTGCATGGATAACTGTGGCCAGGTCATCTCAGCCCAGGTGGTGTCAGGCTCAGCCTCAATCGGTGCAAGTGCTCAGAGCAGTGTTCTCCAACCTGGGGTCCTCCAGCTCTGTTGGACCACAACTCCCCAGCCAGCATAGCATAGTTGTGGTCCAACAGAGTTGTGGTCCAACAGAGCTGGAGGACCCCAGGTTAGGGAACACTGGCTTAGAGCCGTAGAGTCCACTTGGATTTCCAAAGATATCTAACAGCACCCCTGGCCTGAAATATGAATCTGTTTTTAGGGGGGAGTGCTCCAATGCATTTAAAAACCCATTCCAGAAGAGGCTGAACACTATCTCCAGCCCAGACACATCACACAATCAAAGCACCTCCATCTTATCTGGACTGAGCTTCAGTTTATTGGCCGCAATCCAGTCCATTACTGAATGTGGACAATGATTCAGCACTTCCACAGCTTCACCTGCATTTGATGAAAAAGAGAAATAGAGCTGGGTATCATCAGCTTGCTGATGGCATGTCACTCTCCAGATGACTACAGCCAGCAGCTTAAGGTAGATATTGAGCAGCACAGAGGTCAAAACAGAGCCTTGCAGAATGCATAGCACCATGCCATGGGACACCGCCTTCAGGAACTGACCATCAAGGTAGGTGCAAAGGTGGTCAAAGGCCTGAGCCAAGATGGATGTGTAAGACGTTAGCTTCAGTAGTACCCTGCCACATGAACACCACTGGTCACATAGAGCTAATTGGTGGTTGGTTTTTGTTGTTGCTGTTTTTCTTCAGCTAGCTCAGGGATCTCCAGCCTTGGGTCCCCAGATGTTGCTGGCCTACAGCTCCCAGCATACCCAGCCAGCATGGCTAATGGCAAGGGATTCTGGGAGCTGTAGTCCAGCAACATCTGGGGACCCAAGGTTGGAGAGCCCTGATCTAGCTGGACCCACAGTATGAAGTGGAGTCTTGATTTGGCCTCAGAAAGGGATTTAATACCTTATTTTCACCCCAAGAAATATTGGATCTCTTTAGGCTATCTGACAGCTCTGTTAACAGCAAACAGGCTCTTTGAATAGCTCCAATCCTGCTAAAGGGATGGATGAAATACAGGGAGATTAGAACATGCAGGACCTACTTAGACAGCTCTGAGGGGAAAGGGAAGCAGACTGGCCAGCTGAAATTGACTAAGTTATCAGAGCGGTTGACAAGCATTGAGAGTGCTGTGAACAAAGCTATGGAACAAACCCTCTTTCATGACTGCCATCTTAAACATCTAGCAGCTATTACTCACAACTTTACACAACAAGGTGGACTTGGAAAACAGAAATTGCAGACAGAATGTCTGAATCAGAGGCCTGATGGAACAAGAAGGGGGTGACATAATCACCTTCTTGGTGCCCTGGTTTAGTGAAATATGCCTGACTTTGCAGATTATGGACAGATGCATTGATAAGCTCCTTGGGAAATTGAGCTGCAAACTCAGCTATACAACCATGCTCAAGACACAGTTCTGTTGCTGGCAAGTTAGGAAAGTTCAAGCTCTGGATGCTCTTAACAATCTCAGAGTTGTAGAATGTAAAGGCACAAAAGTGCAGATTTATCAGGATTTGTCTGCTGAAATGTTTTTAAAGCTTTACTCCCTTTCACTACTCAACTTCAGGAAGCAGATATTGTTGGGTGTTTCCTTTTAAATGAATTGTCCTGCATAAGGGTAAGTTGCTTTCAGTGACTACTAAATCTCAAGTTCCTTGAGGGAACAAATTTGTGTAGGCAGATCCACCAAGAAATGGATGTTGTGATTGTTGTGACATGTAGCACAAACACCAGCTGTGGCACATTGTTTACATATGTAAGGTACAGAATGGCTGGTAAACAAGTCATGTTTAGTCTTCTACTTCCTGCCTGTTTCTCATGGGAAAAGTAGGTGTGAAAGAAATACGAGCTGGTCACATGGTTTGTATGTTCTGGTGACGTACTGACTTGTTAGGTTTCTGTCTGTAGCCATTTTGGAGAGAGGTGGAATTGCTCTCTTCGTCTTCTCTCTGGTCTTCTGACTAGTGCTTGCTGGACTAATGCAATCATGTAACGTCTTAGCTGAGGTGGAGTAAACAACTAGCTCCACTGGATTAATGCTTGCTATGCATTGTACTCTGCACATGGACTGTAATTAGGAAATGTATTCTCTGTAGGATATACTTGCTATAGTAAATAAACAGGTAGAACAACAACCTGCGGAGTTTACAGAGTTATTTCCTTATTACTGGGATCTGCAAGGAGGAGGCTGAACTGGCTGACATCCGATACGCTGGAATGTTGCGTGGAGTGGGAGAGACAGGTCTGAACTTCTGTGTGTAGATTTATGGGTGTTTGCACACGGGAATAGGATTTTAAATCTTCCATCTCACACAAGTGAAGCGCTCTGCTTTTCCACGAGGCTTGCGTGCCTTCAGGGTTGTTCAACACCTTCAGTGATAATCTCTGCTAAGTGATGTTCTTTTGTGCTAGACCGTGTCCACTGTGTTTCAGAAGGCTGTTTTCTATTGGTAAATGGAGCACTGGGAGAAACGCAACTCATCCTAGGATCATTCTATGCACCTAATCAGGCCCAAGACATATTTATGCACAAACACCTAGAAACCCTGGAGGGCTTTGCCATGGGCTAGATGAATGCCTTGTTTTTGAGTATTGTTGTGTGGAAAAGGTCTATGGATCAAATAAACATCGATTGATTGATTGATTGATTGATATATAGCTAATCAATTAAGACATATAGTGGATATTATAGCATGGCCTAAAGAAATAATGTGGTTGGAGTTAGAAACATCTGAATTACGAAATACTTTGGAGACTTTTTCTTAAAAATAATAATAAAATGATTTAAAAAAACAGACAACCCCTTTTTAAGAAGTTTGGTAGAGATTTGGAGTACTACGAGGAATATATTTATACCAGGGATTTCTCTTTTAACTCCGGTGGTGGCTCTAAATCAGTGATGGCGAACCTATGGCACGCGTGCCACAGCTGGCACGCAGGGCCAGGGACCTCTCTGTGGGGCACTCGAGCCATTGGTTGCCAGATCATGAAAAGACCGTCCCCTTCTGCATTCAGTGTCGGGTTTCCATAGTAACTCCTCTCCACTCAATCCTCGCTGGCCTCCACAGGCAGGCACACTCCAACATCTCCACCCCCAGAAGCGGACTGCGCAGGCACCCAGCCCTCCTTCTAACTGAACAGACAGCTCAGAAGCACAGCGCGCGCGCGCCCAAATCTTTGCGCGCCTGGTGAAAAGCCATGCCCTGAGATAGAGCGGGGCGCGATTAGCTAGTGCCCCCTCCTCCTTCCTGCCAAATTTAAGGCACTTTGAAATAAATAAGTTGGTTTTGTGTTGCAGTTTGGGCACTCGGGCTCAAAAAGGTTCACCATCACTGCTCTAAATGATTTCCCCAAAAATTTAAGAGTGGATTTGGAGGGTATACTAAAGAGAAGAAAGGGTTATTAGATTATCGGATTGGTTGGAAAAGATGGGGATTAGAGACAAAATACTGGAAATTGTTGGGAGAAGAAGAGTGTTGTGGTTAAATTTATTACAGTTAGAACAGTGGTCGAAGAAGTGGAAAAGGAAAACCGAGTATGAGAGAGATTTAACCAAATTTGAAAAGATTGTTATGTCTAGAGATGGTTTAGAAGGGAACGCGTCAACAAGAGGTATAACAAGGGATTTATACAGATTGATTCAAAAAGCAGAAGAACAAGATGACCATCTAAAGACAGTATTTTATTTATTTATTTATTTATTATATTTATACCCCACCTTTTTTCCTGAAAAGAACCCAAGGTGGCTTACATTATCATCCTCCTCCTCTCCATTTCATCCTCACAACAACCCTGTGAGGTAGGTTAGGCTGAGAGTCAGTGACTGGCCCAAAGTCACCCAGTGAGTTTCATGGCCGAGCGGGGACTAGAACTCGGATCTCCTGAGTCCCAGTCCAACACTCTAACCACTACGCCATACTGGTTCTTCAGTATGGGATAATGAATTTGAAGAGGTGACCTCGAAGGTGGGCTGGAACAATATATGGGATAGATGGATTGTGAAAGTTATGTCAACTAGGATAAAGGAGAATTTCTATAAATTAATATGGAGATGGTACCTAACTCCAGTAAGATTAAATAGAATAGATAACAATTGCTCCGCACTCTGTTGGAGAGGATGTCAGGAAATAGGTACATATGCCCATATGTGGTGGAGTTGTAAAAATGTTCTGGAATTTTGGCGAGAGGTTTTTACAGAAATATCAGAAATTATTGGTATTAATCTAGAGGTCTGTCCTAAACTTGCATTGTTATCAATAACCGATAAAGTCACTTGTGCCCAAAATACGAAGGAACTAATTGTAAACTTGTTAACAGCGGCTAGGTTAATGATAGCGAGGAAATTGAAAGTACAACATGTTTTTCTAATAACTGATTGGTATAAGGAAGTTTGGGATATAGCCCTAAACGATAAACTAACTTGTAGTATTAAATGCAAAAAGGGACAGTTAAAGAAGAATAATTTTTATGGATATATGGAAAAAATTATTAGACTATGTATTAATAAAGAGGAAGGGGAGTACGCCTTGTCAGGACATGTTATATTTTTGGAATGTGGAATTCAATTGATTAAGGGGATGGAAGTATATTAGTTGGTCCCTAGGTGGGTGGGGGGTGCACCTTATGATTTACTTTAGTTGTATGTTTTTGTTTTACAATCTTAAGGGTTTTTCTGAAGCACACAAAGATTTTTTAGACCACCCCTTCTATGACACTGAAATCAGAGAGGCAATGAAAAACCTATATGGCTCCGGTCCAGTCTATCTCAAGGAGCGTCTCCAGCAACACCAAGTAGGCCGCTCAACAAGATCTGCCACAGACGGCCTTCTCCTTGTCCCTTCAGCTAGAGCAGCTAGACTGGTGGGGACGAGGAAGAGGGCCTTTTCTGTGGCGGCAGGGCCAGTGCAAGGAAGTTTGGTGCCCTAGGCAAGATCAGATATTTAGCGCCCCCCTTCCCACTTGAGCCCTCCCTCCCTCCAGCCCTATGCCCATTATGAAATAAAAGTCAATTGGCAAAACCTAAAAAATTATCATAATAAATTATTATCCTCCTCCTTAGCATATTTGATCACTGGGATTCTCTGGTCTGTCTTCCCTCTCTTTCTCCCTCCCCTCTCCTTTTCTTTTCTTACCCCTTCTCTCTCTCTCTTCTTTTTGTTCCCCTCCCCCAGCCCCTTTACCTTCTTTTTTGTGTGTATGTGCAAACTTTATCTCTCCCCCCCCCACACCCCATCTCCTCTCCTGCAAGCTCCTCTTCCCCCCCCCTCTCCAATTTCTACTTTCGCGTGCATGCAAAATTCTGGTTTATTTTTTGCTTCTGATATTTATTATTAAATAAAAAATTATTATTAATTTTTTTGCTCCCCCAGCCCCCCTTCCTCCTCCTCCCCCACCCCCACTCCTTTTATCATTCTCCCTGGCTAGGGGTGGCGGCTCCTCAGCTTGGGGAGAGTTCACTCTGATTACCCCCCTCTCTCTTTCTGCCTCCCTCCCTCCAGATCTCCAATCTATCTTAAATGCTTTTGCAGAAGCATACAAAAAACTTGGTCTCTCAACATAAAAAAACCCAAAGTGCTTCATCAGCAAGTGCAAGATAACCCTTTGGTGATGCCATCTATCCAGCTTGGTGGGGCAATACTGGAAAATGTCGATCATTTTCTCTATCTTGGCAGCTATCTTTCTGTTACAGCTAACATCGACAGTGAAATCCAGCACCGTTTGAGCTCCGCAAGTGCCGCATTTTCTCGAATGAAACATAGAGTGTTCGAGGATCGGGATATCTGTAAGAAGACCAAAACGCTGGTTTATGAAGCCATTGCATTACCAACTTTATTGTATGCCTGCGAAACATGGACTATCTATAAACGTCATTTCCACCTCCTTGAAAGATTTCATCAACGTTGCCTCCAGAAAATCCTGCGAATTACTTGGGAAGATAGGCGAACAAATGTCAGTGTACTGGAAGAAGCAAAGACTACTTCCTTCAAAAAATGATCCTTCAACGCCAACTTCAATGGACCGGTCATGTTGTTCGAATGTCTGACTGCCGTCTCCCAAATTCTTTATCCCCAATTCAAGGATGGAAAGTGGAATATCGGTGGTCAGTATAAGAGGTTTAAAGATGTTCTTAAGACTAATCTAAAAAAATGCAATATAAACATCGAAAACTGGGAAGCTCTGGCCCATGAACGATCTAAATGGAGGTTGGCCTTTCACAAAGGTTCCATGGACTTTGAAGAAGCCCGAGTGCAAGGTGAAAGGGAGAAACGTGCTAAGCGAAAAGCACGTCAAACGAATCCTTTACAGGACCATCTTCCATCTGGTAACCTGTGTCCTCACTGTGGAAAGCTGTGTGGATCTAGAATTGGCCTCCACAATCACTTACGGACCCATCGCTAGAGTCTACACAATTTTTTAGAATTTCCTCCTTTTATAATTTTCTTTTTGTAATTTTATCCTGGAAGACAATCTTACTTGGTTACGAGTGATCACCTACTACTACTAATCTCAAGAAATGGCAAAGGATACTGGAACATTTTATAAATAGTGGAAAAGGAACCAGACTTCCAAAGATAGAGATCGATGTATAGTCATCAATCAAAGGGAAGATGGGCACTTCCCAACCTTAAATAGGGTCTAATGGCATTTTAAATCTGGCAACTTGTATTC